>JAGTJL010000017.1:0-1200000 GCA_020746875.1 Rhexocercosporidium sp. MPI-PUGE-AT-0058
GTGCTCTAGCATCAATTGGCAACTGAGATATGGCACCAATTGCTTCTCGGTACACACCAAACGCCTTTTCCAGCAGTCTACTCCGTAACTTCTCCATCTCGCGACGATCCGGATTCTTGAGGATGTCTTGCGGAACAAGTCCTTGCGACCTCAGCCAAGATGTAGGAAGATAGACCCTCTCGATGGCTGCGTCTGTAGCAATATCACGGGCTATATTGACATATTGCAAGGCTATTCCCATTCGACCACCAGCACGGACCAGGTGATCACGTTGTGCTGCTGTGGTTGTAGTGTAACTGTGGAAGAAGACCAATTCCAAACACAATTCCGCTACTGTTCCCGCGACACGTGCAGCGTACACTTCAAGATCATACTCTCCTTCAATGGGAAAGTTCCGACCAGCTTTGGAGGAGTGATTCTCATGGAACTTAAGATCCGTCTTGAAGCCTTCAAGGAGGTCATACAGAGGTCCAAAGGAGAGAAGATGAGTTGGCAGAAGTCGTAGAGCGGGTTGTGCGGATTTTGGAAAGTTTTCTGATATGTAGGCATGAACACTTGGTTCTTTTGAAACTATCTGCGATTCTTTGGAAGCATAAGCTTTGTCCAAGTAGTGTGTAAGTTTGGCGATCCATTTTCGTGCTTCGGCTCCGGAACTGGCGTTGTCCACGAGATCATCAGCGACTCTACAGAAAAAGTAGCTAAATCCGTTAGTACAGGTTGACTTTCCGTGTCCAATGGAACCTACAGCAGAATGAGGTCGATCCGTAGTCGTCCAGAGAACGTGGAACTAGCAAGATAGAAACTCCTACTCTTCTTCTTGAGTCTTTTGACAGCTTGCTGGATCCCAACAACCCTTTCCTCGTCGTACTCGGATACATGCGTCAGAAGTGCTTGGACAAGCATGACTGGAGATGGCAATTCTGGAACTCTTGGAAATAACTTTGGGAAGGTCAAGAGAATGGCCATGGCATGATCAAAGGCCACCAATCCAAATACAATGAGAATGTTGGTTGCCAAGAAGAAGACCGCCTCCTCAATTTCCAGCCCGTCCCATAGGTGGACTCCAAACTTCGTCCCTGATTCAATTGTCCAGGTCCCCCTCTTCAGAGCGAGAGTATCCACCACCCATAGGTAGACAGTTGGTATGGCAATTGGCGCAACTGTGCTGGTATATGGAAGATTGAGAAGAAGGTCAGAAGACAGTGACCAGAGAAGGAGTGCAAACGGCCCTGCCCATGCTAGGATCAATCCCAAATAGGTCCCTTCATGCCCTCTCCATACCAAACATCCACCTCCCGTGACCAGAAGCGCCAAAATGGCGTGTCCAAGGTTCCACTGGGTCATCTGATGCTTTTGACTTGGAAGGTAGGCCGGATGAAATACGGGTTTACTGAGCAGGAGGTACAGCAGAGACGTATTGTAGGTCTGAATTACGAAGAAGAATACTTCTTCAGCTGGAATATCGAACAGAGTCGGGCCAATGATAACGTGAGATGGGTATGTCCACACTTTGCGGCGGATGAGGTAGGAATCCCATGGAATTGTTGAAACAACAGCAATTGAGATGAGAAAGGCAATCTTGTACAGATCTATGCGACTGATGAAAGGCCGGTAAAGGAGTGTCAAGATGATCCCTGGGGGGATTGTGTATTTCAGATGACTGGGTCAATCAGCTTTGTGTCGCTTCAAGCTCCGACATGGAAGTTGAGCCAAACGGAACTTACACGAGAGCGTACTCGAAACCCATGGCTGTGGATTCCCGTATGCACAGCTTGAGGAGAGGAGATTAACAATATAATGAAGGCATCGCAAGAAAGTAGCCGGGGGAATCTTAGTATCTGGGGAGCGAGAAACGTGATGTGATGTGAAGTGATGTGGTGTGGTGTGGTGTTTTGGTGGTGGGCAGAGTAGATCGGACCAGACCAGGGAACAGGAGCTCGCTCAAGGGAGTGGGTGAGTGGGTGAGTGAGTGAGTGAGTGAGTGAGTGAGTGAGTGAGTGAGTGGAAGTTGTCAGCGAGGCTGTGGAATCTATTATTCTACCTTCTGTACGAAAGTACTAGACTCCTTCCTTCGCTTCCGACCGAACCAATCATAGTTGACTGACTGACTGACTGGGAAGAGAGAAGGCTGAGGAAAGGGGAAGGCAATAATACGAAGTACCACCAGTACCTCGGTAGGTAGGTAGGTAGGTAGGGGAGGCATAAAATCAAATCCAATCCCAATCGCAATCCCTTCCAAGAGCGCGAGTGAAGCGTAAACAACCAGAAATTGTGAGGGACGCACTTTATCCCCTTTTCCAGGTATCTGATTGGCTCGGTCCGGCCTTACCTAAGCCTACGTAGGTCGAGGCGGAGGTGGCTTTGGCGGGGTTGGCTGCAGGTGCAGGCAGGTGCCACCCATGCCGCCCCCACTATTCACCATCCCATCCCTGGCTCCTGCCTCCGACCACTTCATGACGTTGTTGATTTGCGGGCACACTTAGCCGGAAGAGGCATGGTGGGCAACTCAATTGATAGCTCGATCCTGGCAGATCTTGTAACATCTCTTGCCTCGCTCACGATCTCAAGGCGCGACCACGAATCTGGATGACGCTGGTTGTTGGAGCCACTGGCTCTCGCTCTCGCTTTCGGATTGCTACTATCGATGCCATGCATAGCGTCACCCCCCCTATGCTAGGTATCTAGCATCTATGGGTGTGATGAGAGCGCAAGAGAGAAGGGGGGAAGGGGAGACCAGAGGAGGGGAGACGAGAGCTTCCGAACGAAGAGTTCTGATTGCCCAGACACAGGCAGAAATACGAAGTACGAAGTAGGTATGTACTCGATGTGTACGGTATAGGGACCAGCACTTTCCCCTCCTCCGCTCGCTTTCGCTTTGTCGCTCGAATAGTCGAGGCAAGGGCAAGGCAAGGCAAGGCAAACCAAGGCAGGGAAGGTCACGCCCGAGGTCACGGCAGAGGGAGGGGAGGGGCAAGGAAGGGAAAGACAGGTAATGAATGGATGGGAAGGAAAGAAAGAGCCTTTCGTCATACTCTTGTGGCCCGGCCCAGCCCAGCCCATGTCCACGAGGTACAGTTACAGTATAGCATTTGCCAAAGCATGGCATTTCCTACCAGCTCCCTACACCTCGCCGCCTCCTCATGCTACTACTTACTTACTCTCCCCCTCTTGACCAAGAGCTTCTGCTTTTACTAATTAACGCTGCAGGATAGCTAGCTAGCTAGCTCACAAATAGCATTTCATCATAGCTAACTAACTAACTAACAGAAAGTTGGCCGGGCTAGAGCTTGGTTATCTTTGTGTTGCTTCGCTACAGGACTACCCTCCAACATCAGTATCGTCTGTCTTGGGAGAGGAGTAGTTGTTCTAGGTCAATAGGAACTCGTCGACATATGTCAATATCAATCAGCTCAAGTCCCACTGCTCTGTTCAAGCTTCCCTCATGACTTTCGTCAATGAGAGGCAGAGCAGGTCAGAGAGACCTCATCCATACCTCCATGGCAACTTTGCTCCCATACACCGCGTCCAACCCCTCACTTCATGTTCATACACCGGATCCATCCCTCAAGAGCTCGCCGGTGGAGAATACGTGAGAAATGGTGGTAACCCTTTTACCAACGAGGACTTGGGAAGAGATGCACATTGGTTTGATGGAGATGGCATGCTCAGTGGCGTTGCATTTCAGAGGAACTCGGACGGATCAATATCTCCAGCATTCGTCAACCAGTACATCCTCACGGACGCCTACCTCTCAACGCTCACCACGCCATCTCTTCGACTCCCGATTCTTCCCAGCATTGCAACCCTCGTCAATCCTGCCTCGACTCTACTACGAATCATCCTCCGTATCTTTCGAACCCTCTTCTTGGTTCTCCTCTCCCACTTGCCTGGTTCGCAGCAAGCAATCAAGAAGATCAGTGTCGCCAATACTGGAATTCTATATCATGATGGGAGAGCGTTGGCAACCTGCGAAAGTGGGCCGCCCATAAGAGTGTCTCTGCCAGGATTGGAGACGGTGGGGTGGTTTGATGGGGGCAAAGCAGAAGGAGAGCCAGCCGAGGAGGAAGTTCATGGAGATACGTTTGGAGGGGGCGGTCTTCTTGGATTTATGAAGGAATGGACGACGGCACATCCTCGAGTCGATCCTATCACCAAAGAGCTCATTCTCTTCCATTCAACATTTCTTTCCCCATTCGTCTTTTACTCGATTATACCCAGCTCGCAAAATAATACACTTACGCCAGCAAGCCGACTTGTCAATGCTGCCGTCCCTGGAATTGGATCTGCGAAAATGATGCACGACTTTGGAGTGTCTTTTACACATACTATCATCATGGATCTTCCGCTATCCCTCGACCCTAGGAACCTCGCGAGAAACGAACCAGTGGTATCATACGACCCATCTGGACGGTCTAGATTCGGAATATTCCCAAGATGGCATCCTGAGGCTGTTCGCTGGTTCGAGACAAACCCCTGTTGCATCTTTCACACTGCAAACACCTGGGACGAAGTGGAAGTCAGTCCAATTACCCAAAACCATGAGACAGTAGCAGTAAACATGCTCGCTTGTCGCCTTACAAGTGCTGCATTGGTCTTTAGTGCTGGAGATGTTGCAGCACCCATCCCAAAGCCAGTCACATATCCCAAGTACGAGCCGGAGGAGGAGCAGTGCCGCCTCTACTACTACCGCTTCTCCCTTTCTGGCGCCAAGAACGAGATCACCCATCAATTCGCCTTGACTGCGATGCCTTTCGAATTCCCGTCTATAGGAGATGACATGTCTATGTCTTCAGCCCGCTACATTTATGGTTGCTCGGTCTCAGATAGCACATTTGGGGCTGCACTAGGCCGGGCAGTCAAGATTGACTCCCTGGTTAAGGTTGATGCCACTGCCCTGATCAATCAAGCACATCATGACCCTCCGACTCCTATCACTGGCTGCGTTGATACAAGAACTGTTTCTGAGATTTTGGCGTCAGATGATCCAGAGGATCCGATTCAGGTATTCAAATTGCCCCTAGGATTCTACGCGCAAGAGACGAAATTTGTTCCACGTCAAAATGGTGTTTCAGAGGATGATGGATGGATTTTGTCATACGTCTTTGACGAGAGTCAGCTCGACCAGAGTGGCAATGCAAGTCTGGGTGCCAAGAGCGAGCTTTGGATTATTGATGCCAAAGAGATGAAGGAAGTTGTGTGCAAGGTACAGCTGCCACAGCGAGTCCCGTATGGTCTGCATGGAAATTGGTTCAGCGAGCAAGAGATTCTGAACCAGCGACCTGTGGAAACCATTCGACATCTTCCTGTGTCAAAGCGGAAAATTTTCAGCGAGATGGGAGAGACTGAGGGTCCTCTGATGAACGCTTGGATGGGAGTGAGGAATTGGATGTTGGATATCGTCGGATGAGTTTCGGATTATTATTCTACGAAGATATATTTCGGGGACGATCTGTATTGTTCATGGGGGTGCTTCATTGCTAGGGCTTCAAAATGGTGGTTGCAGTTGGAAAGTCGCACTGTACATATGTCGCGTCTAGCATTTTCTGGCGTTGGACTGGCCTTCTTCTTTTCACGGCAAACATACCCTTCTGCATTTGCATTTTCACATGAACTTGGAGGAGGGTAGGATTGGGTAGGATACCAAAGGGGGGCGATTCCGATTATGGATTCTGAATACTCAAAACAGCTATTCATTGCTGTTTCGCATAATAATAATGAGAAATACATTTCCCCCCTCACAACGTTTCCAGCTTTCATTGCTGATTGATTTGTCGCTATTTATGTGTCGAGCCAATCATTCAATTGTGTTCATTGACCGTCTGCAATTCTAGATCTCCGGAGGAAACTTCCTGTACCACGGGAAGCAATTCCGTTGGTTGGTCAAGAAGCTCGCATCTCCCCCTCGGTCTCTATCTCAGCTCACATAAGTTAGCCGATACTGCATCCGGAGCGACCCCCTCCCTATCTCCTCTCCTCTAAACCGCACGATCTCTTCACAGCTCGCAGATGAAGTCGGAAAATGATGACGTTTGTGAATTTCCTGATGTTGAAACTAGAAGGGAAGTAGATTCCGGTGCTTGTGCTTGTCTATCTAGTCTAGTCTGGTCTGGTCTGGTCTGGTCAGGAGGGTAGCGTGGGACTTGCGGGCACCAGTTAGTTAGTTGGTTGAGTGGAGTCCGGTCTCTGTTTTCTGGGGGCGAGGGAGCTTGGGTGCTTGGGTGCTGGGAGGGAAAAGCCGTTTCGAATGCTGGATCTGCCGGGGGCTATGATGTTTTTTATTATTATTTCCTTCTCTCTTAATTTTAGGCTGGTATTGGTGTGGCCTGGTGTGGTGTGGTGGTTGCTTGATTGTGCTAGGGAAAGAAATCTGTATGGGAGAATGGTGATCGGATGAGTTCTTTGGCTTTGGTTTCGGATAGCTAGCTAGCCACCTAGACATTGTAATGTACTTGTACACTACTCATGTACTGCTACTGTATCCCCCCCCCTCTGAAGTTGCCTCTTGATGCCGAGAATCCGAATTTGCTCCTCGACTCTTTTCCTTTCTTATCTCTAGAGATGTTTTTAGATCATGACCAAACCAATTAAAAGATCTTCACCACTTCTCTGTCTTTTTTTTCTCTGTCATGACGTGACGTGCCCATGCGATTCTAAGATTGCCGTACCCATGTCACCTGCACTGTTGATGTTGTTGTCATTGCGCTCCGCAGTCAATACTACGCTTGATAGGCGAGGCGGCGAGTGGTGCTTGCGGCATGCCTTGCTGCGATTGGCCGAGATCGAGAATGTTAGACAGGGGGATAGTGGATCTCAAAAGGCTTGATCGCCAGCCGAGACGCCCATTCCACTCGACTGCACAAGTAGCTTCATGACCTTTTCTGTCCTTGCGCACTACTCCCGTACGGAGGGAAAAGAATCATCAGACAGACTCTCGGGTATAATGGCGAGGTGGCATGACCTCCCTTGCTTGACTTGGCTGCATGGCATGGGGGGTATTGAGATGCTTTGATTTTCTGGATTTGGCTGCTGGGTGCTTGGTTGACTGGTTGGTTGCTTGATTGCTTGATTCAAGTGCCGAGTGGCGTTCTTTGCATATTGGTATTTCTCTCTCTCTCTCTGTCTGTCTCTCCGTCTCTCTGATTGTAAGAGAGAAGCTCTGGTAGTACGCATTGTTAATTGATGCGACATGAAGATGCCGTTTTGGATGTGTGTAGAGAGGTCTATGTCTTTCAAGCTTTGGAGAGCATGAACGAATCACTTTTCTTTATGGCTAGCTACCCTTCAACTCTCATCGGGTGACCTCCCGGCAAGTATTTACAGACTTAAGGTACTTGTACATCTTACTAGTTAAGCTTCCGGCATGGGCAAGTAAGTCTAGACCAGGCTTCTCATTTCACAAGTGTGTCATCTCGTGGCTGCTAGCTGTACTCAAGCTATTCAAGCACTCACCACATCTTAGACCCGGAGAGGAAAGCTAGGAGAATTTGTCTTGCAGCCAGATTTAGCTAGCTACCCTAATCTGCTCTCAGATCTCATGCAGGTAGTCTTCTCCAATCAAGACCATGCCATCCCAATAACGGCAGTGACTTGCCCATGAACAACGTTACTTCCCGTTCCTCCACTTGCCTTCGACTCGCACCTTCTCTCCGTGCTACACGTCAGCGCCTTAGTCCAACCAGTGTATCGGACGAAGCTTCCTGATATATTGCTTACTCCCTTCACACGGCCCTTCTCTTTATTTTCCTACTCCTTCTTCCTCCATCTCTCAACAACAACAATCCTCCCCCGCTACCACACGATACCACGTTTTTGGAAAATTGCACGTTTGCATCCTTGCTCCTAAGCTTTCCATACCTGACTTCCTCCTGCTGAAGATCTCGGTACATCAGTGGTTCATCTTCCTCTGACAGACTCGGCGCCATCGGTCAAGATGTCGTCCGCTCAGCTGGTTGGCAGAGATTCGCTCTCTACTAACCCGAACATCTTCAATTATCCAACCGAAAGCAACATCAACATAACTTCTCGTACGTGTCTGATTCCCATTGCCAAGTCACCTCACTGACGTGTTCTTCGCAGATGGAGCGGATCTCTACTGGGCTGTCTGTGCCGTCATGGGATTTAGTGCGATCCTGTTCTTGATCCACGGTCATTTCGTAGTTGGCAAGAAGCGAGGCGGTAGACTTCAGTACATGGTCTTCCACTACATCACTGCGGGAATCTGCTTCGTGGCTTGTATCGCGTACTTCACCATGGCCTCCAACCTCGGATATGCCGCCATCCAAGTCGAGTTTGAACGCAATGACCCCTTGGTCCGCGGTCTGTATCGGGAGATCTTCTATGTTCGCTACATCGACTGGGTCATTACCACTCCTGTAAGTACCTGCGTCAATTTGTGCTTCCCGTCTCTAACAGACTCCTAGCTCCTCCTCCTTGATGTTCTCCTGACTGCCGGTCTTCCATGGCCCACCATCCTGATCACTATCTTCGTCGATGAAATCATGATCGTTACTGGTCTGGTCGGTGCTCTCGTCGCCTCGCGATACAAGTGGGGTTACTTTGTCTTCGCGATGCTCGCCCTGTTCTTCATCTTGTACCAAGTTACCTTTGTTGGACAAAAACACGCCAGTCACATCAGAGCCAGCAACCAGACAAACATCGGCAGATCATACATGCTGGCAGCTTCTTGGACAATGGCATTGTGGTTCCTCTATCCAATTGCTTGGGGTCTCTCTGAGGGTGGAAACGTCATCTCTCCAGATTCTGAAGCCATCTTCTACAGTATCCTTGATATTCTCGCCAAACCTGGCTTCGGCGCAATCCTACTCTTCGCTCACAGAAATATTGAGCCTACCGATATTGGTATTCACATCCGCGACTACATCGAACCTCGATTGAACCACTACACTGCTGCCAACGATCGTGAGAAGGGACACAACGACGGACTGGTCGGCGCCCATGACCAAGTCGCCGGTAACGGTGTTCACGCAAGTAATGGCCACTCTGCCAATGTCGTTCACAACAACGGCCACGTAGGAAACGGAGCCCTCCCTGCAAATGGCACCCCTCGACCTGCAGACGCTGCTGAGGCAGTGTCCACCTCTGCCCACCATGGCACTGCAGAGCCCCGCCTGCAGACCCGACCTCAAGTCTAAGAGTTCCGCCTTTGACTGGTCATGCTTTGATACCATTGCTCTGAATTCTGTACTGAGTCCTTTCTCATCTGGCGCTGTCTTTTCCGGCTGCAACTCCGGCCTCAACTCTTCAATCTATTGTTAATGGACTTGATGGTGGGATTCGTGTCGCGGAGGACATAACATTCTTGGAGTGGTTTCTTTCACTTCATTTGTATCCGATGAATGCGTTTCATGGCTTGCGAATAGTTTAATTTTGTGTATTTGATACCACGGGACAGGGAAGAGAAGGGGAGAGCAGAGTAATTAATCCAACACTTGATCATCACTTGCATTTCTTGTGAGACAATGTCAATTCGAATCTTGTCATGTGAAGAAGTTAGCGAAGGTATGTGCTAGTCTAGACAGAAGTTAGAGTCGTACGGATGCTAGATGAACGGAAGGCAATGCGAGCCCATGAGCAGAGGACCATGCCATGCCATGCTATGTTACGAGATTCGAAAGAGACTACAACAGTGGGATGGATACTTCTAGCCATGCACCAGATACGATACCGAGGTATCTGTACACATGAAAAAACCCATATGCTTTCTTGTGCTGGAATAGATTTCCACTTCTGGACCGACCATTGCAACTAAATATCGCTCGTAAATACGCACATATATATTAGGCTCCTCAATCATCTCACTTCGCGATCGATCATGACCGAACTGAGACAGCTGTGGGTGTTCAACGAAGTTATTCTCACGACAATTACACGAGCCCGGGTTCGGAATATAATAGACGTTACAAAACGGTCGAGTGACCGGTAGGACCGACCTCTCAGCTGGCTTTTGCATATATGACAGGCAGCAGCGTGTCGAAGGATTATTCAAACTAGTTAAATAGAGGTCTACTTAGTTAACTAAAATAGAATAAGAATATGAATAACAGAAATTAACCTGAATAGAATTGTTATTTTTAGTTAGTTAACTATTTGACTTTATTTTTTTTAAAAAGAATGAAGTAACATAACACTTACAATCCTCATAAAGGTCTTTTATTTAATAAAGTTAAAACTAACTTAGAGACTAATGAATTCTTTTCTTTAATATCGAGGAATTATCTTCTATATTTAAGTATTTTATTATCACCTTGGATTCTTTTTTTTGTATTATTTTCTATTGTAGGTAAATATTAGTGTATTACTATTATTACGGCTTGTAGTAAGGTGTTTTAAACCGTGGCAAAACGGGGTCCCGTGACCCCGGAGCTTGCGGAGGGCCGTCGCGGGCAAGATCTCGTACTAACACAACAACAGTCTCCTCTTCCCACTCCATTGCGGTCCTGAAGTTACGATCCGTATTAGATCTGCCAGTCATCTCTTCTGCTCGCAGTCCCCATACTTTGCAGCTATATTTAAAGAAGCATTTCAAAGAAGGTGTTGAGCAGTCGGCTACTATGGAGGTAATGGACGAGTCCGATTCCGAACAAGCGTATAACGGAAATATGATTCACCGAGACCGAGACCAAGACACTGACCGAAATTGATTTGTAATGCTACACTTTCTTTCCACCATTCTTATCCTCACCACCACAAATGAGATGAGCATACAAGTACCAAACATCACCCCAGCAATGCAAGGGGGTGTTCATTACGCCAAGGGACAGTTTCTTGACAGTGGTGCGTCCGGGATCTTGGAGATCTTGCCCTGCGGCAATGTAGTGAAGTCCCCATGGCCTGGTCAATTCGAAAAGGACAGTCGCAGAGACCTTACAAATGAGAACAAGATATACAGCAAGCTTGGCAAGCACCCTCGTTTAATCGAAATCGTTAGTTGGAATCCTCGAGACTGTGTCCTTACTATGGAATATGCGCGAAATGGCAACTTGCAAGCTTTTCTCGATTGCAATAGCATGGTCTCTAAAGCACAACGACTTCAATGGGTCCAGGAGGCGGCTGAGGGCGTCCAGCTTTTACATGATGCAGACATCCTTCACTGCGATATAAATCCAAAGAACTTCCTGCTTGACGCACAGCTAAGGCTAAAGATTGCAGACTTTGGGGGTTCATCTCTCGCAGGCTCTAAACCGTCGGCTTGCAGCGGACCGCGATTTTCATTACCAGACAAATGCTGGCGGGATCCACCAACGGTTCAAGACGATCTATTCGCTCTAGGCACCACAGTCTACTTTATTATGACATGCCAGATCCCTTTCCCTGGACTCTCTGGGGATGAAGTCAAAGAAAATTATCAGAATCACAAGTTTCCTGACGTCTCAAGGATAGTCTGTGGGGAGTTTATCAAACGGTGCTGGAGATCCCAGATCGCCTCTGCTCGAGAAATTTGCGACTTTATGCAATAGCATGATCTCCTGCCACGAATCACCACGAACCGCCTCGAACCACCGTGAAACCCATACGGAGTCCTACTTTCACACCCGATTCTCTGGCGTATAGCAGGCATCTCTGGATACAAGGTTCAGCGCGAGTAACCCTCATCTGCATGATTGGGGCACTGGTCGCGGCTGGTGCTTGAACCCTGAGGTATTTCCTTTGGATCAGGACACTGCGTACCCGAAGCTTGTGCGGCAGTACATAGTCTGGGAGTCTTTGATACAATATTGCACGATCCAGGACAGCCACGAAACTTTCTGGTATTGACGAGAAGCTCGCACATGCTTGATACTGAGGAGAGACCAATAAATGAGCATCACCTTTACCGGAGGGGATGGGTTGTGCGTACCGTATATGAGAGTTCGGGCTACCAAGAGAAGTCCTGCCAAATAGGAGAGTTCTGGCTGAGTATTTACGGAATACAAAAGTGGTGATACTTGATTGCTCTAATATCTAAAAACAGTCTTATCAGTCTTGTATTATCATTTGATCGATCGATATAAAGACCATCGATCTTCCAACCATGTGATTACTTTATGCACGGTGACGTGTCACAATTTGAAAACACGCTCATTTGCCCGGCTGTGCTAGAGACGAACTACTACGCCTTCAGTACAACCGCGCCACTAGTGCTCTCTAAGGCACAGGCTATAGTTGTGGTTCTGGCTTTGCTTTAGCCTCTTTTGCCACTTCTACGCCTGCGGAGACAACTGCGCTGGTCAATTTTCCACCTCTATCGTACCCCTCACCACTTCCAATTCCACTCCTGGCTCTGTATTCTTACGCTTCCGCCCACGCTTTCCCTTGCTTTTAACAGCGTCTTTCACAATACCCTTTACTCGTGCCTCCTTAATATCTGTTGCAGGTTTATGCTGGTTTAAGTCACGGGTTAGTCATATGGACAGAGTCGGATGCAAACTCCGCCACGCTAGTCAGACTACTAGTTATTAGGGAGCGTATCTGCAGATCGCATAACTATTATAATTAATATAACAAGTCAATTAACAACTTCGCACTTTAATATTTCTTAGTTTAGTCGTGAATATCTTAGTAATAAATTATAAGCCCCGATAAATTAAATATACTTTTAATTCTATTAGATTTACCGCTTTCCTAAAAGAACGAGCTCTTACTTATAAGTTAAGCTGCGTCTCCTACGATAAAAGACTAGTAAAAGGAAAGTAATAACGCTATCCTAGCGCGTCTTTTTAATTAAAATACTTCGGAAGATTTAGAAGAAGTATCGTACTTACTTTTACTTATATCTCTATTACTATAAATAGCTTTATCGAAGCATTTTAACTCTTTTAAAAATCCCGCATCGCTAATACTTAAAGAGTCCGATATCGACGATTCCGATAATAATACTAATAACTTCTACGACTTATCTTGTATAAGTAGTAAAATAAATTTACTTAATAAAAGTAATACGTTATCTATTATTATTTTAATTCCCGGAGCTTTTAAGGATTTTAAAAACTAATCCGGTCTTATAAATACGCTTATAAAAGACCGACTTACGCTTAAAGACCCCGAACCGGATCCGAATCTACGTAGTATTACATTAGAAGTCAAGCCGACGTTTAAGCTTAAAATTGAGTTTCCGAGACGTAAAATAGCCTTTATTTTATTAAACTTTTCCGACGCTTATAAGCTAAAAAGTATTAAGAATTACCCCGAGTAGCGTAATAAAATCCTTAATATCGGAATATTTAATAATATCTTTAAGTATTTAGATATTAAATCTTATTTATATACGCTAAAAGAAGTTAACGAATAAAATAAGATATCGACAAAAATACTTTAAAGAAATAAACTAATTAGCAAGTAAGAAAAGCTTAAATAAGATTCGCTATTACTTTAAAATATAAGCTTAATTTATTAATATATATTACCGGAAAGAAAACTGCTTTAAAGATATAAGAAGTTTTATAATATTAATATAAAAGTAATAGAAACGTTTTAATATATAACGCTATTTAAGATTATATTAAGCTTTATTACGATGATTTCTTATTATTAAAAAAGTTTATTATTACTTTTAAATTATTGATTATTAAATTAAATATACTGAAGATAGCTCTTCTTATAAAATAATCTTTAATTATATTTATTATTATAGTTTCCGAAAAGTAACTTATCTAAGCTAAACGACAGCGCTTAAATTTGCGTATAATATTAGTTATTACAGTATCTAGCAATTTTATAATAAGCTTAAGTATTATTATTAGCGTTAACCCGAATATTATTTTAAAAAGTCTTATTAAAGATATTATAAATAAAATACAAACTAACGAATCAGGTAAGATAGCCGAATAAGCTTTTTACGGAAATAAGAATATCCCGAATCCGAATAAGAGCTAAAATAAAAGCAAAAATAAAAACGGTTTTAAAATTAAATTAACTTATAAGTATTATAATTAATTAAACTTGCGCTATGCACTTGATAATTATTATATAATAAATAAGGCTAAGAAAGCTAAGTTTAAGAAGAAGTATAAAAAACAATTATTCCGTATAAGCATTATATTAAAGATAAGAAGAATAATAATAAAAAGAATAGAAATAATAAGAAGAAGAAGAATTCCGGTAATAATTCCGATAACGATATTTTTAAATTAATATTTCTTTCGTTTATTCCCTTTATTTTAGCGCTTAAGTTTGCTGCTTTTTTTTTTAGAAGAATAAGTCTTAATAGCTATTTAATATTAAAGTTATATATTTAATAACTTATTAAAGTTCTCCGAACATACGCTACGCTCTGACTTATTATTTATATTAATAATTAACAGTTTTTTTTTAGACTTAACGGTATTAATATATATATATATTTAAAATAATTAAATCCGACGGTTCTATGCGTATAATTTATTATTATAATATATTATACATGTTTTTCTCTTTTATATGCTTATATTCTGATTATAAATTAATTAAATTAAATAATTATCTTCAGTCAAATAAGCTCTTTATAATATCAGATAAAAAGATCTGTTGCGTTAATTCAGAGCTCTTTTTAATAGAAAAGAAGTAATTTATTAGTTCTAGATATATTAATACACCGGGACTAATTCTTCCTGCTGTAATTAAAGTAATTATAATCGATATCGAGCTGTAATACCGCAAAATAAATCATATTAGCTTTAATATAATCAGAAATACTTAAGGTCTTATTAATAATATAAAATTTAACGAAACTAAAATTAATAAAAGCTGTCTTTACGTATTTTATAAGAAGAGCAGACTTATCCGTAAAGTTAATAAACGCTTAATAAGTATAAAGCTAATATATACGCTGCATAAGATTAACGTCGATATAATTTATTTTATTTTAATAAGAATTAATAGCTATCGCTATACTTTAATTTTCACTTATATAATTACTTTCGTAAAGTAAACTTATACGCACGCTAAGAAGTCAAATATATATCTTACGAATCAGAAGATAATTAAAATAATTAAGATATAATATAATAGAAATATTAAAATATTCCGTCTTAATAATAAAAGAGAATATAGCCGTATATAAATAAAAGAGTTAGCTGATATTATATATATACTTATCCATTCTATTTGTATAGAATCGGACCCGCAGTATAAAAGAGCCGAAGCTTTTACGGTATTAATAAAATTAATCTTACTTATATTTTTAATTACGCCGGCGTTTTGCTTTTTCTTATAAGTAATCTTTTTTATATATACGCTTTTCTTTTAGACTTCTTCGAAAGCTAAAGATTAATTTTGTAAATATATTTTCTTTAAACCTTTATAAAACTTTACTTGCCGTAAACTTTATTTAATAAGTTAATCTTTTTATTTTATAAGAAAGTAATATAAAAAGTAAAAGGTCGGTTTTTTATTAAGTAATTATATCTAATAACGCTAAACCTGCGAGTAATACTCGCTTCGGCGATCCTACTTATAATATTATTTATAAAATTATAAAATATATAAATCTCTTTTATATAATTAAAAGCGAAGGTGCTTTTAATAACGAATTGCTTTAGAATACTCGTAATAATAATAATAAAAGATCTTCTTATACTTATAATTAACTTGTTTATATTTATAAAAAGAAAAATAAAATTATAGCTTAAATTAAAAGTAATTTAAATATATCCGATTATATAATAGATAATAAAATCTTTTTTATTTATAATATTAATATTAATCTTACGGCTTTAAGTATATTTACCGAAGAATAAATCGCTTAGAAGTAGCGCGAGCTCGAAGAGCATATGCGTTTATTAATTAAGTTTAAAATTAAAGACACTCGTACGAAAACGCGGCTCGCTTATTATAAGAATAATCTTGCTAGACTTCGCCGCCTCCGGGTAATCTCCGTCGCTTATAAGGATATAATAAATAAACGATAAGCGGTTAAAGAAAGCTTTTAACGAACCCGTAATATAATATTAAATTTTATTATTATTATTCTAATAAAAGACTTTAAATTACTTTTAATAAAGCGCAATCCTAATTTAAAATTAAAAGCCAACTTACTTAGCTTACAGCGCTCGCTTAACAGAGATATTATTAGGCCTAAGACTTTACCGGCCCCGGAATACCTCCGGGAAATAATCGTATTACTTACGGCAAATCACGTAGCTTATAAACTTAAAATAATATTATTAATATATTTAAATCCAGACGCTTATATTTTACTAAAGTATATAATTGCTTAAGCGAAAGATAAGGGCGACCGTAAGAAATACCTCGCGATTATAATTTTTAAAAAATATAAATAAAAAGAATTTCAAAAGCTTACGAAATTAAAAAAATACTTAAGAAAAGATCTTTAAAGCTCGCTTATAGAATTATAATACGCATGCGAATCGAGTACGCGTTATAATTTCAAATATAAAAAACGATTTATTAACTTATTAAAGTAATATAAAGCAAACCGTAACTAGACTTAAAGGTATCCCGTTAATATAAAACGTATTTATCGACTTCTTAAAAAAGCTTTATACTTCTAAAGAAACTCGAAGCGCTAAAATAACTAAAAATATTAAGCGGTTCTATTAATAACCGGGCGAGTTTATTTAGGCGATATATCAATAGTTTATTATACTTATTAAAAACAGTAATACTCGGATATTCAATAATAATATTATTATTAACCTTCGTAAAGCAATCACGCATATACCGATAGCGTAATAAATTAACTCTTACGCTTTCATAAACCTTCCTAATACTTATTAATAATAAAAGAAACTAGCTAACGATATCAAATCTTTTATTAAAAGAACTCAAAAAGTATCTTCTAATATACCGAAAGCTAAATATAATAATAGCAAAGGCGGATAAAATAATAATAATCTTAAGAATAGCGAATTTCGCCAAAAAAAAACTATAAAAAATATTCTAAAAATAATAATAAAAAGCGCGCACTTAACGGCGCCTCTTCAGCTTTTAGTCCCCGATCTTTTAATAAAAATAAAAATAATAAAAAGAAGAATTATATTAAGAATATTATATTTTGCCGCTTTTATAAATAAGAAAATTATTAATCTAAAGACCGTAATTATCTTAAGTTCGTATAATAAACGTAAAAGAATCTTTAAAAGCTAAAAGTAAAAGAACGTTTTAAAGTAATAAAGAAAATCTTTTAAATAAAAAAGAAAATATATATTATTATACGCGTTAAAAAATAAAAGCCGTTTAATAATAAAAAAGATACGGGAAAAAGTAATATTAAGTCTTAAGCGTCGAAAACTTAAAGAATATTCTTAAACGCTTATATATTTTTATAAGATTAAAACAACCCGAGATAAATACGAATACGTTATTTAATAATTTAATAAATAATAATTCAAATTATAATTTCCTTAATAAATATAAAAGTAAACTATAAGAGTTTCTTCTTTTATTTAAATATAATTAAGAATTTATAATTTTTAATAAATATTAGTTCCGAGTAACTAACGCTTATAACTTATATATAATTATATAAGACGACCGTAGAATCTCGAGAACCTTTCGAGAAAGATTTTATAATTATAAAAACTTAAAATATAATAAAAATTCGCGAAGCTTAAAAAAACTTAAATATTTTTATAAGATTTCGGCTTTAATTATTCTTAAATAAAACAAATCCGCTTTAAATCCGCTTAAACGCCGTTTAATTTAATTTTAAATCTTAAGAACTCGACTTGATTTATTTTAAATTTATATTTATTAAATTTAACGAAAAGCCTAATAGCCGGTTCACCTCCTGTATGCTCGGGGACTCGCTTACAGTCGGGGAAAGCGAGTGTCCCGCGAAAGCGAGTGTCCCGCGCCAGATCGCGTTACTAAGGATTTTACGCGTAAACTATATCTCCTTATAGATAAATTTTCAATTAGGACTCTTACATAATATTACTTTTAGTGAAACTATAGCTCTTGCTTAGTTTAAAGTAAGGAACCCTTAATAGGGGAATTACGTCTTTCTTTTACCTGCTAAAGAGTAGCCAATTACGAATTACTACCTTAAATATGCTATTAAATCAGACTACGATAGAGCTTTTGTAAAGGCCCGCGAATAGAAAATTGCCTATCCTACCGAGCAATTAATTATTGCGGCACGAATATACTCCGTTAAGGAGGACTTTCTGAAGAAGTCTATTAATAGGCTAAAGAATTAAGTGCGGAATTCGTAAGGGACGTTTAATACGTATGATAGAATAAATAAAGTATTAAATAATACGCAAGATCAAGTAATTATATAATATTACTTAAGTCAGTAGGAAATCGGCTTGGGTGCGACACATAATATGGTTTATGCTACAATTTGCCACTTAAAGCAGGTATATTATTATATCTTATACGTATCTTTACTAATAATTGCAGACTCAATTTCCGAATTAAAAGCCTCTTATACGACGATAGTTTTAGAATTAATTAAAGAACCACGCTAAGCTTTATATAATTAAAACGAAGCCTATTGCACACGCACGACTTAATATATATACGAAAGATGAAGTTCGGGAGTAGTTTAAAAAGCTAGAATTCGCTATAAATAAGTATAAGATTAAATAACACGGAATATCTTGAATATAAACGAATTAAGAGCACGAGTTAGTTATCTTATTGGGGAATTTGTTATTGTTTTAATATAAGCTAAAGAATTGCATACAGCTTCTCCTGAGAATCGCAAATTTATCACGATTTTAGAAATAATATATGTAAATAGACGAGAGCCACTTCTTTATTTATTATTGCTTTTAAAGTTAATATTATAGAGAATTAAGTTATAAAAGAGCTAAAAGGAGAGGAGATAATTACTTATACGCTTATAGGTTATATTAATAATAAGAAGATAATAGAATACTCAGATCACTTGATTAAATACACTAGAGCTGGGCTAAATAAGCTTTAGAAGATCTTACTTCTAGATAGCCACGAATCTCATTACTTTAAGTTATTTTAGTTGAAGTGCGCCGAAAATTATATATATCTTTTTTATTATCCTTTTTATTTAACGCACGCTTTATAACCTCTCGACGTTAGTGTATTTCGGCCCTGGAAAATTATTATAACTTAGTAATTCAAGCCGTATTACGGAGCCTTGATTTTGAATATATTATTACCTCTTTTTTCCGCGATTTCATTAAAATCCGTACTTAAACCTTTAAAAATATACGATTATGAACGTATTCAAAACCTCCGGAATATAGCCTGTTTTTATAAACGCAGGAATCGCTAAGATAAAAGAGTATAAGAAGAATTATAAGAAGAGAAAAGTAGACGAAATTAATAAAGCTTAAAGTGGAGATAAGTAGGATTTACTATTTTTGCCTCTTTCTGTACGAGATATTATATAAGAAGCTATTGCAAAGCTTATTGCTTTAAGAGAGAAAGATCTTACTTAATTCTTTAATAATACTCTTGCTATATTTAAAGATATCGTTAAAAAAGGAATTATATAATTATATAAAGCACATTTGATTACTTTAAAATATTCCGCGTTATAAAAGAAGATTAAAGCTAATAGTAAACGAAAGAGAACTTCGCGGAAGAGTATATAAAAAGGAGGAGGAGCTTTTATAACAAATGATTTTCGGGAGAAGATTAAAATAAAAGATGAGAAAGAGTTAAGCGAAGCTTTACGGAAAGCAGAGAAAAAGCTCAGTATAGCGATTAATAAAGCAAAGAATGCTCTTTATATAAGAGGTATATAAGCACGTAAAGACAAGAAGTCACGACGAGAGCGTCTTAAAGCTTATACTCGGCGGAAAGAGCTTTCTTTACCTGAAGATCTTATTCTAATTAAGGACCCCGAAAAGCAACTTATAATCCTTAAATAATCTTTATATAACGAAGAGGCTTTTTCATAGCTTTTAATATAAGTTTATAAAACTAAAGCATAAGCAAAAATAATAAAATTAGGCTAAGAAGTAGAGTTTAAATTTAGAGATACTCATTCCGAAGTAATTAAAGATTACGTCGATTCTGAGCCTGACCCCGACGATTGGAATGCTCTCAAAGAGTCGTCAGATACTAAGTCTAATAATAAGTCAATTAATTCAATTACTTATTAGGCCGATTTCGTATTCTTTTAGTTTTCTTTACGAAATTAATTATTAAGTCTATTTAATTTAAGTAATAACTGCTAGTAAATTTAATAACCTTAATAAATTCTAATGTAGCGCGGGACACTCGCTTTCGCGGGACACTCGCTTTCCCTGACTGTAAGCGAGTCCCCGAGCATATAGGAGGTGAACCGGCTATTATACTTGCGCAATTATTTTATAATAATTCTAATATACTTATAGTATTCTTTTTTATTCTTAAAATAAATTAAGATATTATCGAGATATATAATAACGAAATAATCGATTAATTCTGTTAACGCTTTATTAATATACGCTTAAAACGTAATTAAAGCGTTAAATAATCCGAAAGGTATTATTAAATATTTAAAATATTTATATTTTATACGGAAAGTTATTTTTATTCGTATTTTCTTTTAATTTTAATATAATAATATATATCTTTTAAATTTAAAGCCGTGAATATTACGACTTCACCGAAACGGTTTAGCGTCTTATCGATTAAAAGAAGAGAGTAGCGATTTTTAATCGTTATTTTATTTAATTTACGATAATTTATATATAAACGCAAACTTTTATTTTTCTTTAATATAAATAATATCGGCGTATTTATAAGATTTTTTAATAACCGAATTTATTCTTTTTATAATAAAGTAATAAAGTATTCTTAAAGCGCAGCGAATTATAATTCGGAAAAGTTATAAAAGAGTTTATACGGAAGTAATACGTCGGTATTAATAATATATTCGAATTTAATTTTTTTTTTAAAAAAAGCAATTATCGGATTATTATCGTATATATTTGCTATATTTACAAGTTAATTTAAAAGATGTCGTACAGAAGTGGAGCAGGCTTTTAGTAATTCAAGAGCTCTACGATTAACGTAAAGAGCAAAAATTTAAAAGATTTATTAAAATAAGCGTTATCCTTTATAAGAGAAGATTATAACCCGAGTATATATACACGTAAGTGCTTACGAGAATATATTTATAACTAATAAACTGCGCTAAAGCGGGATATACCCTTATAATAAAGCTCTGTTATATAAACAAGCCTTGCTATTTAAAGGCGCATAAGCAGTCGAAAGATATAATATAAGCTCCCCGAGTATATATATTAGTTCTTAATAAAAGCATAACGCCGAATAGCAAATTAATACTTTTAAAATATTATAATAAATAAAAATATTAATACGTACTTTAAAAATATAATATACGAGGACTTTATATATTAATATAAGCAGTCTATTAAGCAATTAATATTAATAACAAATAAGAATATAAACACGCATTCAGACTGCATATAATTAAATAAATAAGATCCAAATATACAAGTAAGCTGCAGTAATTAAATAAATAAAATCTTAATCATCGTATCTAACGCATTCAGATCGCAGGTTTTAGAAGTAAGGCTAAAATAAAGTTTAATCTGCAGCTAAGATCTCGTGCCGTCTTATCTGATTATTAAATTATTAAATTATAATTAATAAATTTAATCCTTTTAAAATAATTATTATATATAATAAGAAGCCGCAATAATATATGCTAGCCTCTTATTAGCTTATATAATACGCCGCCTCCCGGGTTAATAGGTTTATTATTAATCTAAGGGTTCCGTACCGTAATAACGCGATCACAATCACTTTTAAAAATATATATATATCGACCTTCGTATTATTATAATTAACTTTTACTTAATATTAACGTATCTTATACTCACGTGCTTACTTACTTATTTATTTCTTTCTTTTATTTTTTAATCTTTTATTTCTTTTAATAAATTCTCTTTAATTATTAATTATACTTCTTAAAGCTTTTAAAGCAGCGATTGCGCGTATTAATAATCAGATCGCAGCTCGCTAAGTAAATTCTTTTTTAATTTAATTTCTTAATTTTATTTTTAAATAACTTTAGTACCGTTAAATTAATCGCTTATAATTATATTATAAGATTTTGAAAATAAATTCAATAACTAAGAAGTATTTAATATTAAGCTAATTAATAATCTTTTTAATAATCCTTTTCTTACTCGTTCGGTCGTTAAAATAAATCCTGAAAATAATTAGTAATATTTTTTTTCGCGCGAAAATAAAAATACGCTTATTAATAATTTTAATAATAAGTTAATTCTCTTTTAATCTTCTCGTATTAAGCTAAGCTCGTTATTTAAAAAAACTCTTACGCGTTTTTTTAATATTTTATTATTATTAATTATATTAAGTAAAAGCGTTATTATATTAAATAAAAATAACTTTTAATATATTTCTTTTACTTCGCGCGTCTCGCGTCTTAATTCGATTCCCTTTTTTGCCCTTCTTCTTACTTTTAAGACTCGCACTCGTTTTTTATTAACTTTAAAGAAGCGCAAATCGTCTCGTATTCCATTTAAGCTTCGCTTTCTTATTAAGCGCGCTCGAGGTATATATATATTATTTTAAAGCTTACTTTTTATTAATAATTCATTTTATTTATATTAATTAAGATTTAAGAAAAGAGTTTACGGATATTTATTTATTATATATTCGCGCTGCTATTTATAGCCGTAGTAATCGTAAATACTGCTTTATTAATACTCTCGCTGCTAGAAGTCGATATTATAATTACACCTCCGGTTATAAATGCGATTCCGTTACGGGAAATATACTTAAGTATAATAAAAGATTAATTATAATTATAAACTCTAATAACAGAAAAGTATAATAATTATATTATAATTAATCGAGCATTTTACTGACCGATTTATAAAGTATTAAGAAATACAAAACTATTTTAAAAGCTTTAATAAAAGACTTAATAAATAATAAAGAATTTAATAAAAATATAAAATTAAATCTTTTAATACGCTTTTAAAAGTTAAATTTAAAGCGTAATAAAAAAGATAACTTTAATAATAATATTAATACTAATACGAGATCTTTAGCGGAGTTTAATAATCTTATATAAAATTTAAAAAAGTTCGCGAAAATCTTAAAAATAATAATTACTCGCTAATCTGAACTTAAATAAATTCTTTTTACGCTTTTAATAAATTATTTATAAACTCGGATTAAATTTAAATAAACTTTATTTAAACTCGGGCCGGATTTAAATAATCTTTATTTAAGCTTAAGCTGGATTTAAGTAAATTTTACTTAAGCTCGGGCTGGATTTCGCGTTTATTTTTAGCGTTTTTAAAACGCGAATATTTAAAATATTAAATTAAAAAAGTTTTATAAATAAAAGATTATATAAAAATATTCTTAATATATTTTTAATAAATATATTTAAAGCTTTTTAATTTAAGATTAATAATTATTAAAATTTAAAAATACTCTAAAAAACTCGAATTTTTAACGAAACAGATTCTTCGTAAGCTTATTAATAAGTATATTAGCAGTTAGAAAATATATTATTTTAAATAATCCACAAATATACTTTTATTTAAATTATATATTTTAAATATTTATATAATAAAGCTTAATAATAATTTTCTTAATATTATTTATAATTAATTTAATCGTTTATTAATTATTATAAAAGATCTCTTAAATCTTACCGATATTAAGAGCTAAATTCTAAAAAAATCGTTAAAAAGTTATAATTTCTTTTCTAGTATATTTTAATATTAATAATTTTACTTTAATAATTAACGTAATAATTATAAATTATTTTAATATTTTCCAGATTATTAGCCCGCCGAATAATAAGATTATATAATTTTAAGATAATTTCCGAATTTCGACGTTATCCGCGAAAGATATATTTAAAATAATATAAAGCATTCTTTTTTAATTACTTTTATATATAATATTTAAAAAGCGCGTATTAAATAAATAGCGAATAAGCTAATATATAATTATAAAATATTTTAAATTAGAATTTATCGCGAATTATAAAAACTAAGCGATCGTAAAAGCTACGTTTAATCTTATAACGATCGCTATATATAATATCGATTTAATTCTCTTTTAATAAGCTTTAATATATTTCTTTAAAGCTTATCTCTTATACTTAATAAGATCGATTTAAAAAAGCGGTATTATAAAATACTTCTTATTAACTTATTCAAACTTTCGAGTAATCTTCTTAATATATTAGCTATAAACTAAACAGATAATCTTACGCTTTTTATTACGTATTATCTTAATCCTTAAGAATTATTTAATATCTTTAAGATTATATATATCGTACGCTTAATTTAATCGTTTAATAAAATCCTATCCGAGCTTTAAATCGTCTCGGTAATAAAGTACTTAAATATTATTTACGTAAAAGAGAATAAGAATTTTATAAGTAAGGTCTGTAAATATATATAATTCCTTTGAATATAAAATCAGCTTTAAATTTATTAACGTTTTATTAATATACTTATATTATAAGTACGGAACGTCACGCATCTTATAAAGAGCGCGATTAATTCGTAATATATATTTAGGCTTATTAAAACCTAAAAGGAATTTATAATATACGGTTTCGCTATTTATATCCCGAAAAGCGTTAATAAACGCGTTAATTACGTCGAAGCACTTAACTTTTAAATTAAAATAAGCTGCGAGCGTTATAGCGATTCGGAAGGATTTAACTAAAAGCGTATTAGCGTATATAAAGACGATCGTTAATTTATTTTAAAGATTATCTCGTATAATAATTCGAGATCTGCATCTTGAAATATATTCTTTTAAATTTAGCTTATATTTAAAAACTTATATAAGCGAGATAAGTATTAATATAGTACTTGAATTAAATACTTTTAAAGTCTAATAACTTTATCTGTTTATTATTCTTAGTTTTAAACTCGTACCTTCTTTAAATTACTCTTTTATTAAGTAATTCTTAAGATTATTTTATTATTTTAATTTAAATAAAAGATCTTAAACTTTAATTTTTAAAAATAAGATCTTCTTTTTTAATAATTAATAGCTCGATTATATTATTATTATAATTATATAATATATAATCTTCGTTAAATCTCGAAGATTATCTTATTCTTTTAATAATATATATTAATTAAATATAAGCTCTTAAAATATTTAATCGATTTCGGACTAAAGATTATTATATTAATCGAGGATTTAATTACTTCCGAGATTAAGCTTACTTCCGAGCTTAGAATTGCTTTTATTAAAGCGTATTTATTTAAAAATAATTATAAGTATTATAAATACTTTCTTATCTTAATCTTTTTATAATTTTCTTTTTTTTTTTATTTTTAATTAATTTCTTTACTTTTACCGAACTTTTAATAAATATACTTAATTTTAATTAAGCTTTTTCCGCTGTAATTTAAAAGCGTATTACTTTCGCTTATTTTACTTCCGTCGTCCGAGCACTTTATATTTTAGTCTAAAGATATAGTATTAAAATTATTACTAAAGACTTCTTTTATAATCGAAATCTCGACGGTATTTAAATCTCGATGCGTGATAATCGAGGCGAATCCCGCGTTTAATCTTGTAATACGTTCGAATCTCGATTAGTAAATTATATATTCTTACGCGAGTCGAATGCTTTTAAATTCTATTTTATACTTAAAATAAACTCTTAATTTAACGTACTCTTTCTTAATTCCTTATTTTATTTAAAAAAGCTCTTTAAAATAAGAATATATTCCGGAGTTAAAAATCTATTTATTATACTCGGGCTATTAATATATTCTTTTACTTCCGAGTTCTAACTCTCGGAGCTTTTAACTAATTTTTAAATTCGTTTAATATATAATTAAAATAAGTTTTCACTTAAAAGATTCGTATTATTTTCTCTGATAATTATATTTTCCGTAATATTCTTAATAATTCCAGTTTAATTTACAATAAACTTATCCTCTTTAATAAAATCGTAAATAAACCGGCTTCTTAAATCGTAATCTTTACTTTTTTATTTAAAATAATATAAAAGTTATTTTCGTTAAAGCGTATATTACGCGTAATAATTATTTTATTAAGACGTGGCACTTAAATCTTATAAATATTAAAAGCGTAGAAACTTATAAAATATTTAATATACGCACGCGCAGTTATTTTAAACGCTTTCTTATTTTATTCTTTAACTTTCTTTATTATTAGTAAATACGCTTTATAATTATATATATAAATCTTATTTCAGTTTGATTTAAAATCTATAATAAGTCTTATAATAAGCGCTAAGTTATATTACTGAAAATAATTCCGAAACTATTTATTATTAATTTTAATAAATAATAATCAGTTATTTGCTCGCTTTAGGCTTCTATTATATAAATAAATCCCTGCAAGTATATATTTAATACTTAGATTTACGGGGAGATTAGCTAATAGTCTTATCTTAATGCTTTTATTAATTGCTTCTTGACTAGCTCGTTCGGCTCTATTATTTAGCTTATAAATCGCCGTTAATAAGAGCTCGAGGTTAATTCCGAGCTTATTAGCTTATATCTTATATCTCGTAAATCCTCGAATTACAATAACTGCTTTCTCTTGATTATATTTGAATTTATATATTAAGAATTTAAACTGCTTTCGAATTCAAGCTTTAAAACTCTTAATATATTAAAATACTTTATCGTACTCTTTTATATATAATATATAATTAATAAGCAAGCCGTTATACTCGTATTTAAGTACGAGGAGCTAAAAGTAATTGCTTTAGTATCTTAAATAATTAAATAAATCTTAAGTAATTTTCTAAAATAATTTAAGAGATTTCTTTTTTAATAAACGTTTAAAGATTATTTAAATAATATAAGTTAAAGTATATTACTTATACTTAATTCTCTTTATTACTTTAATAATCTTAATATTTCTTACCGTGTTTATTAATTTCCTTAAAGTATCCGGACCTAAATAACTTACTTATAAATACTAAACACACTCCGAATCTGTTTTAAAATACTTATAATCTTTAAATAATTTATATAACTTATTTATTTTTCTAAAAAACGTTAAAAATATTATAATTCTTATAACGCTTAAAAATATATTATAAGTACTTAAAGAATAAATTAAACGTAGCTTATATTTAAAGAAAACAAGATTCTATTTACGCTTTAATTATCGTATTATATAATATTCACTAATTAGCAAGCCTTTCTCGTTCTATTTCAAAATATAATTCATATTACAAAACTAAAGACTAGTCTTATAAAAACGAGCTTTAAAGATAATATTAATATAAAAGTTTTTTATAATTACGACGTTATAAAACGTAAGATTAAATAATTTTCTATTCGGACCTTTAAGTACTCTTTTTATAACTCGATGTCAGATGGAGTTCACGGTAAGCAAAGCTTCGTAGAGGTTCAGGGTAAATTATATTTAAAAAACTAATCTCTGGCCTTTAAAGAAGTCCAGAAGAGAAGCGTATATATAAAAAAAGTTACCCGTGAGGGGAAGCAAAACGCCGGCGTGATTAGATATACAAGTAAGACTGATTCTACTAATATCGTAGAAGCCTTGGCCCTCTTATGCTACGGGCCCGATTCCGTACAGAAGGAATGGATGGGCATACATATAATACTCGAGTTCCGCGCTTAATAATAAGTAGCTAAAAGCTCTTATACTTAACTAAATCCTCAGGAGTAAATTTCACAAAAGATCTTTTTAATAATATTAAACGATCGTTAATTAAATTAATCGCTTTATAATTGTTTAATAAAATAAAATCTAATAAAAGATAAAATAAATTCTAAAAGAAATATATACTCGCAGCTAAATACTCGGCCAAATTAAGTAAAAGCACCGGGTGCGTATAAGTCCCGCTTATTCCTCTTTTATTTAATAAGTTTCTAAGAAAAATACACTTTTTTTTATTTAATTTATTAGATTTTTACTTATTTAATTTCGTTAAAAGATCTTTTATTAATTAAAGAAAAAGCTTATTTATGCTTATTTGCCCGCGAAAAGCTTTTTATTATAATGTATAAACCGCTACCGGATCTTATTATAATATTAATTATTTATTTTTAAGTTTAAATAAATTATTTTATCTTAATATTTAATAAATACTTTTTTATAAACTGCTATCTAAAGATAAGTATAATTTAAAGAAGATTAATAATAAGTTTTATCTTTTAAGTATAAATATATTTTTTTTATAAGTTTTTCTTTTATTTTAAATCGGTTTAATCTTTTATTATATAAATTAGAAGCTTCCGAGTCGAGTATCTTATTATTATTAAAGCGTGAATTAAAAATAAAGAAATAATTATATCCTGATTTTCTACCGATAAGCTATTAATATTAGCGATCGGCTTAATTAAAATAAAACAGTCGTACGAGTTATTTTAAGAAGTATTTAAAAAGTATCCCGAGCTCGTCGGCTTTTTTAATCTTAAGAAAATACTTTTAAGCTTATAAGTTATTAAAGTTATTAGCTGCGATTAGGAAAAGATTAATATTAAAAATGCCGAGTATTTCCGGCATACGATATAAATTCCTTTTATAAATTAGCTCTTAATATTATATGATTTAAACTTTTAAGTTTCGGACGTTCTTTATATTTAAAGATTACAAGTAATCTTAATAAGTTATTATTTAAATCGTTATATCCGTTTAATATAGAACTATCTTAAGCGTGTGAATTAATACTTAAATATTAGCTCTTTTCTTAGCGACGAGTTATACAGCGGTTATATTAAAGAATTAATAGCTTATAGTTTTCTTAATTTCTTCGTAAAGCTTAAAATATATTATAATTCGTAATTATTATATTACGTATTTTATAATATACGCTTTAGCTTCGGCCTCGGCTTCCTTTTAATAAGATTCTGCGATTATCTTAATAAGCTCGTCCGGTCGAATAAGAAAAAAGGTAATAAAAGCGTTAAAGCTTGCAATTATTTAATTTAAAGAAGACGCAGCTACTGCGTGACGATCGAGCGCTTATTTCTGGAATTATTTATTATACTCGTTTATTTTTATTATATAATTTAATTCAGCGAGATTATTCTTTTGCTAAGCCATCTACTCGGCGGTTCGTGGATTTTTATTAATAATTTCAGCTAATATTTCTATATTTAAAATATTTAAGTTAACGAAAAGCTAGAGTCCGAGTATTTAAATGCTAAGAATCAAATAATTCATTTATAACGAGAAGTCTTTAAGCTTTAAGTATATAATATTTACGTTAAAACCGCTAAGATTATCGTGCGATAATATCTCGGTGATTACGCTAAGAAGAGTATTAGGGTTTAAGCGTAAAGAAAAGGAACGAAAATTATAGAGTTAGAATTAAATAAGCTTAATTAAAGCTCGAAATCTATATATATTAAAAGTAGCTTATAAAGACAAATATAACTTTTAATTATTATATAAAAGTAAAGTAAGCTTTTAATAATTCAAGAGCTCTACGATTAACGTAAAAAGTAAGAGTTCAAAAGATTTATTAAAATAAGCGTTACCTTTTATAAGAGAAGACTATAACCTAAGTATATATACACGTAAGTGCTTACGAGAGCATATACATGACCAGTAGACTGCGCTAGGGCGCGACAAAAGAAGTATTAGTTCAAGAGTTTTTAATTAAATAATTAATACTTGCGACGGATCTGCGACGCTAGTATTAAGACGAATATCTTACGATTGCCTTAAATACTTGCACGATCTTAAATTCTTTAAATAATTATAATTAAATTAAAATATAAATATAATATTAAATACCGTTTTAAGATTAGTATTAAAAGTTTAATAAACTCTTTTATTATTACGATTTAAATCTCGTCTTAAGTTAAGGCGTAAGCTTATTTCTTAAGTTTTTAATCATAACACCCGGCGCTTTCATATTTAAAGAATTCTATTTCAAGAATTATATTATACGATATGACTGAGTACTGCGGTTTGGGCCGCTGAATTCGGCAGGTTTGGTCGCTGTTTTAAGCAGCCTCGACCGCTCGCTAAACTCTGCCTGCAGCACGCACGTGCCTCAGTTTATGTGAAGCGATAACAACTTCTATCCCCTCCTAGGATTGCTAGTTATAACCTTCATTCATCCTGATTATCTAAGTCCTTAATCCAGGAGCCAGAAATAGCATCCTCCTTATCAGCCATAGCAAGCTTCGTCTGTCTCCGTCTTGAGGCCGCTCCTGGCTATATAAGCCTCGCAGTTTCCGCCTACCCTCGGCCTCCACCAACTTCTTATTTGCGCACTCCTTTCCATACCCTTCTCTCGAACTCTCAACGAATCCTTTGCCCGTGGCTGCGATTCTCGGTTTCACGAAGACTCTCCAATTTACTTCTCCTCGCCGCCCTCCATATCTATACCACCACTTTACAACTCGATTCTATACTTATTCCTCCTTCGCCTATCTTCTCCGCGTTCCTGCTCTCGAATGCCTCGAACCTTAAGCACTTTATAATTCTAGTATCTTCTCCCTGCCCTCGATATTGATTACGATCTCCTCCCCTGCGAAGCACCCTCGAAGTCTACTCTGCTTTTGCTGCCATCCATACCTCTACTATCCTTCTCTATCTCGACTCTTTACACGACTCTTTATACGACTGTCGACACGTACAGTTGAACTCGACCGACTATCGTATCGTCAGGTAACGTCCACACCGAAGCATTTACTCAATCGACCCCTAATTAGTCTTCGAAACCTCCTTCCTCCTCGAAACCTCCTGCCTACTTCTTGTCTTATCTTGGCGGCGGATACCCTCGCTACCTTTAAGGCTTTTAGGGCCTGTAGAGGATTATAGCACTTATTATTTAAGTGTTATTACAGTATATATTTAATATTCTCGAGAATGTTCTCAAAAAACGCACTTATATTACCCGAGTATTAAAGGAGAAAAAGGAGTAAATACCGAACGGGGAAGATTATAATTAAATAAAAGTTAATTTAAATAATAAACCGTTCTTATAGCTGTTAAACGCCGACGATACTAAGGCTAGTATTTATTACGCTAAATAGAAATGGATAATATTACGGCTGGCAAGAGGTTGATACGGCGAATTGATTCTAGCTTTGTAATTAAGCCTAATACTACGCTTAAAATCGAGAAGAAAAGATAAAAAAGAAAGAAGAACTTTTTATAAAAAAGAGCTCGAGTATAAATACACGGGGTCCTTTTAATAAAGCTTAACGTAATTAAACGCTATTTATAATAATAGGTCGTATACTCGCTAAATAATCTTCCTTATTCGGCTTAGCGTCGTCGCATAACTAGCGATGCTACGAGCTATATCGGCTAGAATACGAGGCGCATCGGAAGTCGTAATATTATCCTCTCTTCTTAAAAAACTGCGTCCGCGCAATTGTAATTATAACTGTATCGTCCTTTAAGTCGTTATAATCGTCGATACTAGTATTATAAGCTTTTAGCTATTTTAGGAGAGCTTTTAATAGGCCTTTAGTATTAGGATGCTCTAAGTAGAACTGCTTAATTATATACGGAGCTATTATAATATCCAAGTATAAGTATTACTTTAAGTCTTCGTCGGCGCTTAATTACTTAATATAATAAAATAGTTTATTCCGTATAATTTTAAAGCTAAAGATGCCTTTTATTTTTTACTTATCCTACTCAAGTAATAGCTAGATAAGTGCCGGCGTAACTCTAGTTTATCTAAGCAAGGGGTTATCGACGTACTTGCGGAGCGAGTGCGAGTAGAAGACGGGGTAAATTAATTAGTCCTTTAAGAGCTCAACTCTTTAACTCTCTTCTTCCTTAGCGATTACCTTAACAGGGCCGTATTACTTATTAAATAACTTCTTTAAAAGCCGGTTAATATTCCAGTTCCGAATATCGATTAATATTAAATCGCTAACGTCTTAATCGACGGCGCGTCGCCTACGGTTCGCCAGTCGTTCTATTCTCTTTTATTAATTTTTTAAGAACGATTAAATTACTTCCGTAACTTCCTTTATACGTAAAGCTACTTATAAAGCTTCCTCGCGATTAAGTTTCTTAATTGCCGTAACCGGAAGCTTTAAGTTAATTAGATCCTAAGAAGTCCTCGGTTTTACGCCGTTAAATAACCGAAAGAAGAAGAAGTTACCGAAAGACTTATGCGGCAGCGTTAATTAAACGATATTTATAATCGGCAAGAAATTATTTTAATTATTTTAATAATAATAGCAGAAAAGACGAAGACGTTATTTAATATATTAATTCGTTATTTTTATTTAGCCGTCGATATTCGGGTTATACGCCGTCGTAAGCTTGATTTTAATATTAAAGATACGGTAATATTCTTTTTAAAAAGAAGAAACGAATTAAAGTCTACGGTCCGAAATAATTAAATCCGGTATATTAAAATAATAAGTTTAATAAATAAAGAAGAGGATAATTATGCTTTTAGCAGTAATTATATCGTTGCAAAGTATTAAGACCGGTTTTTTAAATAAGCGGTTAATAATAATTATAACGAAGTTATAATTGTACTTATTTAAAAGAAGCTTCGTAAAGTCTATCGTAAGGTATTAATATAGCCGAGTAGGAATTAGTAAGGGATGTAGGAAACCAGGAGTCTTATCTCTTCTAGCTTTTTGCCGGGAGTAATTATAATTTATTACGTATCGAGCTATATCTATAATAAGATTATTTTAATAATATTTACGGCTTAATAATACTTTCATCTTTCTGATCTCCGTATATATTATTAATAATTAAGAATACACGTATCGAATTAATATTATGCAAAGCTCCGGCGGCTTTAAAGGCATTTTTAAGCGTCCTTAGAAAAGTAACTTATCGTTTGCTAGCTCGTAATTTAATAATTATTCTCTGGCTTTTTATTAGAAAAGCTTTAGCGAAAGCGAAGTCTTATTAATTAAAAGCACTTAATTAATAATATCGTATTCCGCGATATTATAAAATATTATAAAATTAGAATTAAGCTTTTTTATTATAAGAATCTCTGAGTCTATTAATACTTCTGCGTCTGGCTTTAGCTCTAGTTCGTCCTCCGGGATTAAAGCTCTTATAAGTATTAAGAGTACTGTTTCTACGACTTCGATATAAGCGATTATAAGATTGCCGGTAAAAAGCTAAAGATCGGCGGCGATTTTTTTAATCGATTTTATCAGTTAGAATTAATTATTAATTACGGATAACCCGCTTACGTACTTCCGTAACCGTAAGGTCTTAATCCCGTCGAGATAAAATATTAATTAACGTATTAGTAATCCCGGTGCGATATATAATCGTAAAATAGAAATCCGCGAAGAATTCAGCTTATCGAGCTTACTTGGCTATAAGATTCTTAATAATTATAAAGTATTCTAAAGCTCGGTAATCCGTATATATAAAGATAATTTTCTGAATACTTAAGAGCTCCGAGCGATATTATTTAAATAACTGGAAAATCGCTAATATTTCTTTTTTATAAATAAGATAATTAAGCTCGAGATCCGTTATTATCTTAGAAAAGTATTTTATTAAATAATAAGTATTATCTTTTTGCATTTAAAATAAGATTTTAATAACGATTTTATCCGAAGAGTCGGTTTCTAGCCGCGCTTGCTTTATTAGGTCGTAATAACGAAGAACCGGCGCGGATTAGAAAGCTTCCCGGAGAATTTTTCACGCGTTCTTATAAGCGTTATCGAAGTTAAAAGAAACGTCCTTCCCGGTAAGTATCGTAAAGGATTATGCGATGCTATAAGATTATATTAAGCATATTACCGTATTCGGTATAAAGCATACTTTTCCATAACTCAACTACCTTTGCATAAAGCTCCAGCTTCGCATAAAGCTCCGGCTTCCGTGCTTTAAACCTCGGAAGCTTTAAGCTTCCGGTAAAGGGTTATTCAGGGCTAAAACAATGGCTTTCGGAAGCCTTAAGCTTCCGTGTTTTAAACCTCGGAAGCTCTGGTAATATAAAGCTAGTCTTGATACAAAGCTAGTTTCAATATAAAGCTAATAACCGATGCGAGAGCTAAATAGCTTGGCGCCTAAAAGTAGTTATATAGACCTAGTTTCCCCCGAAGTAATGGAATTATCATTCATATCAAATCTCTTCTTTTCAGATGCGATTATAGTTCTTAATAAACCGCCGGTAAAAATTACAGAAATTAAGATAGCTTTATATATTCCGTATATTACCGGCATATCGCTAATCTTTAATCACGCTGATCTTCTCCGGGTTTACTTCGACGCTACCGACGCTAATAATAAAACTTAAAAACTTCGTTTTTTGCACGTTAAACTCGGATTTCTTAGTATCGGCTTGAAATCCGTATATTTATAATATTATTATTATCTTCTTAACGTGAATCTTGTGTTTTTTAAAAGTTAACGAATATATAAAGATATTATTTATATAAGCCGCGCAGAAATTCTCGAGGTGCTTTATTAGGAACTTATTAATAAATCGCTGAAAAGTCGCCGGATTATTTATATAATTAAAAAGAAAGATCTTATATTTATACGTACTATATCGAATCCGGAAGGTCGTATAATTTTCGCTTTTGGGAGATATGCGGATATAATACAAAGCTTATTAAATATTAAGCTTAATAAAGACTTTTGCTTTATAAATACGTATTATTATCTTATCGATTAAAGGAATTAAATACGGATCTTTTTTAAATAAGGCATTTAACTTCCGGTAATCGACGTATAACCGGAGATTATTATCGGCTTTCTTAGCGAAGAGGATAAGGGCCGTATATAATACGCTAGAAGGCTTAATAAAACTTTTATATAAGTTATCAATAATATACTACTTAATTTTTGATAATTATTTTTCAATTATACGCCGGAGAAGTTCAAAGAATAAATCGTTCTTTTTAATAAGCTCGATTTAATAATTTACGCCTTAGCAATACGCTAATAGCTCGTCGGAGGCTCGCTGAGAAAAGAGAAGAGTATACTTTTAATACTTTATTAAGAGTTTCTTATTTATTAACTTATTATCTTGCGTATATTTAGCCTTTAAAGCCTCTTTTAAGAATAAGTCTTTATTCATCGATGCGAGCTTAATACTTAATTAATTTAAGGCTTTTCGCCGGCGACGAGTCAGCTCTTGGTCGATCTTATACACCGATACTATAAAGGTTTTTACTTTATTCTTTTTAGCTTTTTAAGTCGGAAGTACGTTATAAATATTACTATTACCGATATTAAAAAGATTTCTATTATAAGCGCCTTTAATTAATAATTCGCCGGAGAAGCTTTAGAAGTTCTTTTATTTTTAAATAATAATCCCGGATCACAAGATATCGAAGGGTTTAATTAATCTTTTATAATACGCAAGCGCTTTTTAACTTTTTTAATAAAGCTCGAAAGTCGAGTCGGCGAGACGCTAGCGGTAAGTCGTATAAAGACTTTTATTTTAAAAGAATCGTCGAGTGCCGTAAGCTTAATTTGCTTCCGGCGGTAATTATTTATATTTATAAGAATATCTTTTTGTTTCATATCGAGCTAATAAGACTTAACGATTAGCTTATTGGAACGGTTAATATCGACGAAGATTCGCTACTTAAAATACGGCTAAACGGGCATATTTAATAATTATTTTAATCGATTGCGATTCTTTATATACGATTACTTTAAGTCGTAATACTCGAGGAACTTCCAATTAATTAAAACGTCGGTATTTCTTAAGTTAATTACTAGGAAAAGGAAGTTGATTCGCCGGCGATAGATCGTTAAAATAAGTAAAACAGCCGTATCGATTAGCTTGCTTTTCTTATTATTATAATTAATTAAGACGATTAACTAAACGAGTATTACGAAAGAAATATTAAATTATTTAATAAGTCGGTATGTAAAAGAAGTTTTAATTATACCGAAAATATTCGCTTTATTATTAATATATATAAGTATTTTAATAAAGAATTTATTCTTTTTTAATTTAATATTAATTAAGAATTATCGTCTTTTAATAAGAGTACGGAAATTAAATACTAAGTCTTTCTATAAGTTATAGTTAACGTCGAGGTATAAATCTTTATTACGGCTTAAGAGTTTTTTAATAACTCGTCAGTCTTTAAGTCTTCGCCGATAATTAATTAAGAAATCGACTTATCGAGAGCTTAATCTTTATAGCGCTTAAGATAATCACTAGCTTAATAGCCGGTTTTATTATAATAAAAGCAAGTATCGGAGGAAACGTCTTTAAATACAAGAGGAAATACGGAAGACTCAGGTCGGCGTAAGACAGGCGAAAGAGAAGGCGTACGTTAGCGAATATCTAACGATTATTTTAAAGTCGAGGTCGGGGGTTTTTATACGCTAATAGCCGGTAAAAGAAAAGTTGCACGCTAATTTTCCTTGTTCAAGATACCGCGCGAGTCGTTAATATTAATATTATAAAAAGAGATTCGAGGGGCCTCGCGAGCAGTAGCAGTAATACGTTTATAAGCTCGTTCGGCGGCGATATTTCGTAACTCACGGTCTAATATAGCTAAGAATTCGTTAAGAGCCGTATAATCTCCGGCGAATTTATATTTCTTAATATAAATATCGTACTTAAGCTTATCCGAGACTTTCTTATATATATCGTCGAACTAGCGAGTAAGTAAGATCTTTCCGGTAATCGTATATATTATAAACTTCGTACGGAACTTATTATACGTTATATTACTTATATATAATTAGCTGTACTTAAGCTTAATTACTTATACTCGGTTATAATCGAAGAAGCGCTAGTCTAAAGCCTTTAATACGTCGGCAGCTTTATTGAAATCTCCGGCGAAATTAGGATTTATTTACTAAAGAAAATAATCTTAGCTTTTCTTATTATATATTTAAAATAAGCGTAAACTTGCGATTCGCTAGTAAAGAAGTTGCCCGAGTACTTTTAAATAAAAAGCTTTATATTTATCTTTTAAGTATTATATTCGATTTCGCCCTTATAATCGCTAAAAGGAATACGGGAGTATTTAATCTTATTAAGTTCGACGGCAAAAATAATAGAGTTTAATTTAAAGAGATAATAATCGGGAGTTAACTAGAAGTCTGCCGTAAAAGCACGCACTGATTAGTCGTAAGAAAAAGAAAAAGTACGAGTCTTTTAGTAAAGATTATTAATAATATATTAATCGAGGGCTTACTTAATAGCAGCGGCAATAGCAGAACTAATAAAGAGCTCGATCAGCTGATTTACTTTTGCTTATTAAGCGGGAGTAAGGCCCTTTATAACGAGGGTAAGTTCTGGCGACAGTTCTGGCGATTCGTCGAAGAAGTTCTGAAGTTTATCTTCCGAATCCGAATCGGATTCTTCGAAGTTGTCGGGTTCTTTTATAAAAGTCTCGACCGAAGAGATAAGAGTATCGGTAAAGCCTAGTCGTAAGGGGGCGCTTCTTTCTTTAGAGCTTCGCCGACGAAGGAAAAATATTAGTAATAATAATAATATAAAGTAAAAAAGTATTTAAAGTAATTAATCGATTTATTAATTAAATATATAAATCGAAACGAGAATGCGCGTTAAGTTATAATAAAGCAGGTTAACCGTAAGAGGTTTTCCAGCTTTCTCTAAAACAGTCTACTACTAAGGCAGAAAAGTACTTATTTATTAAATAAGCTAAAGTATTAAAGCTCGTTATTAACTTATTATAAAAGCAGGTCGATAAGGCGCAAGACCGGGTAAAATATAACGCTTTATAGCGAAAGGGTATTAGTCTTTTCTTATATTACGGCTAATAAGAAGTTAATACGACGAATTAACTTTAGCTTTATATTTAAGCTTAATACTACGCCTAAAATCAAAAAGAAAAGATAAAAAAGAAAAAAGAATATTTTATAAAAGAGAGCTCGAGTATAAATATACGAGGGCCTTCTTAATAAAGCTTAGCGTAATCGAACGCTATTTATAATAACAAGTCGTATACTCGTTAAATAATCTTCCTTATTCGGCTTAGCGTCGTCGTATAGCCAGCGATGCTACGAGCTGTATCGGTTAGAATACGAGGCGCATCGGAGGTCGTAATAAATAAAGTATACCTTTTAGACTTATATTTTAGTAAATCAGATTATATTAATTAAAGATAAGTATTACAAATATCGTTATTTAAGAAACTAGCGTACGGCTTTTCACAAGAAGAATTATAGCAAAAGGAAGATGATATTATTTCTTTACTGAATTTATAAAACTTCCTTAATAAGTAAGCGAAAGCCGGGAAATAAAAGATCTTTTTATATATACTGGCGGGATTTTAAGATGCTTTACCGCCGAGTAAGTAATAATTACGTAAACGCAAATAATAAATACGAGGTCGTTAAAATAAAGTAATTTATCTCTTATATTATGCTTATATTAAATGTTAATATATAATTTAAGTATATCGACGGTATATTTAAAGTCGAGTTTAAGTTGCGCATTACTTTTAAATTTAAGCCTGTGGCCGGACCGGACGACCTGCTCTTCTTGCTTATTTAATATTAAGCTCGTAATAAATTCGCCTTTCTTACCGAAGAAAACCGTTACAATATCGCTATTATAATATTATTTTAAGCTTATATAAGCGGTCGACCAGCGGAGTTCGTTCACGTATCGAAGGGCAAAGCTAGTGAAGACCCTCTCGGCGAAAGGGAAGCGGCTAATAAAAACGTTTACTCTTATAAAGTAACGTATTATAATCACGATAAGGATAGCGATACCGATATTAATAGCGAGACTGAGTGCGACGATAATAGTAACGCTAACGATAGCCTTAAATCTGACGACGATATAATATTCGACTTTAACGATAATAAAAGTAATAATAATACCGCCGACGAAAATATAAACGATTACTCTGCCTTTAATAGCGATTATAATAGCGATAAGACGGATGTAATTATTGTCGTGCAGGTTATGGTTGGTTGGCTAAGCGAGCCCAATTAAGACTACCAAAACCATAGCGCCAGTAAGCTCCCTTATTCAAGGAGCTTAAATGCGCCATATGTAATAATATAATAATAAGAATATACGCAACTGCGCAGCTTTTAATTAAACTTAATATTCGCTTCTGTAAAGCCTCAAGGTATATTATATAATAATTATAAGCCTCGTGAGTTATAAAAGCTTCCTAATCGCATATATACGCCGACGTGGCTTTATAAAAGTATTTTATACCGCTATTTAGAAGCTATCGCAATTCTTTAAACTCGTCGATAACTCTTAAACTACTAAATATTCTCGACGCTATATTATTAGTATACTTTAAACAAATAATATTATTTCCAAAATTACTTGCGGACTGCACCTTAAAAGCACGAAAGGATTAGGCGATATAATACTTACGATTGAATTTTTATATTATATTTATAAGTGCATTAAATATAATAAATCTTACCGCTTTTATAACTAGCTATATTCCAGAACTCCGACTAAAGGCTTTAACGCTTGAAAGCACCGCTTAATAAGTAGTAAAGATATAATTAAATTAGTATTACGCTAATATTATAACTTAAAAAATAATAAACTTATAGCCGTTTTTAACGCCTAAGTCGTCTAATAAAAATACTTTAATAAAAGGAATAAGTTTAAAAGAAGCTAATCTATTTCTTCACCCGATAATTACAGAGATATAATAAATTTATATAATATAAGCTAAAGAGTATTAGTATACGCTGGCTGAATAAACGAGCTAAAATAATAAGTATATAGCTTTATATAACTAGCTCTTCAAAACGGTAAACGATTCGCTCTTAGACTTTGCGATTAAGGAACTGGCCGGCAAAAACGAATTAAGTATATAATCGTTAGTTAGTATACTTTAGCGTAATATAATATTATTAAAATCGTCGGTTTTTATTATTATAATTACGGAATACGAAAAGGTTTTAAAAGAAGTATATAAAAGAAAAGTCAACGTTAATTAATAAATAAGAGACTTTTTAAAAGCTTATAGAAATGCTAAGGCGTACGATATACTTAACGTTAAAGGCATTATAGCTTTAAAGAAGTAATTACGTGCGGTAAGAGCTTATATACACTTAAATTAAGCAAATCTTATTTTTAATACGATTATACGCGACGATTAACTTAAAAAAGAATATGAGTTTACTTTTAATAATTATATATAAGTGCTTCTCGGCATAAATTAAGAGCATATTATATTTAGGAAGCTTAAGCGTTAAGGAAGAGGAGGCGATTAATATTTAACTTTTAAAGGAATTAATATTAGTGCGTCGGATGCAAGCTTTAATAAATCTCGCTCTCGAGGCTAAAGTAGCTTATATTTATACGGCATAAATAATAAGCATTTCTTTAAGCCGCTTAAGTATTAGAGATTACGTTATATAATTAACGGAACGACTTTTAAAAGTATAAAGCATATATTAAATATTAATAAAGTATTAATAACTTATAAGAAGTTGGAAATTATAAACTTTAAAAAGCTTAAGATAATTATAATTAAAGAAAGATAAAAGTATATCGCAGTCGCTAAAATCACCGGAGCTAATTATAATAATAACTTTAAACCTATTATAAATGCTAAATTACTCGATGCCGCTGCATTTATAAATAATAAAGGCAAAAATAAAGCTTTATAAAATAATTTGAATATTAATGCAGCTGTAATCGACCTAAAGCTCCTCGACGATATATTCTGCGATAGTGCTTTAAGTCCTGGCATTTATATTATTATAAAGTTTTAACGCTACCTTTTATTAAATAGCACGCTTATTAATAATTGTAATGCTACTTACTTAGTTAATAATATTAATAAGCTCGTCTCTGGCAGTTTCAAACGTATTATAAAAGATATAATTAATACTAGCACTTTAAGTTTATTAATTATTAATAAAGGTATACGTATCTTCGAAAACGCTTTATATAATTCTGAAAGATTATATACTCGGAATTTAATACTAAGCAACGTAGCTATTATAAAAAGGTTTAACGTTAATATTATTTCTGAGAGCCTCCTCGTATAGTCGGGAGTATAATATAATAATACTAATACGACTTTACGAGTAAATAATACTAAAGATAATTATATAATAAAAAACTTATAGCGCAGGTAAAACTTTATAATATTTAAATATAAGCTTATTAATAATTGCTCGCGCTCTCTATAACTACATGCTTTTATAAAAGCTCGTAAATCTCTTATTATAATAATATACTTAATAATTAATAAACGATTGCATTCTTTTAAAAAGCATACTTTTCAATTAACTTGCAGTTTCTTACGACCCCGGAGCGATATAATACAGATATAGCACTTACGCGCCGGTTACTTCGGTAAAATAGCCCTAAAAGCTTTAGTAAAGTATATACGTAATATTCAAATTAATGAAATTACGCGTATAAAATACGAAAGTTATATTATAATATATTCAAGTTAATAATTATCGCGTAAAGAATTAAATAATAAGTCCCCGAGACCTTTCTTTAGAATCGCATAAGATTTATTTAATTATTTTATAAGTTACGATAGGATATGCTAATTATTATTAATTAAAGACGAATATAATAAAAAGCTCTTCGTATTCACGCTTATTAGCAAATATTAAGATTCTGTTATAAGCGTGCTTAAAACGTTTAAGATATAGACTAAGCGCTAATATAATCTTATTATATATAAAATCAGGTCTAATAATAATACGTCGATAATCAGCATAAGATACTAGAATAAATACGATTAATAAGTATTAAATAATAGCATAAAGCTAAAGCTTATTACGGTTTATACGCATAAGTCGAATAGAAGTGCAGAGAAAGCTAGCGGAGAGCTTATTATTAAAGCCTTGAAGATGATAATAAGTATTAACTTATTATCTAAGTTATAATCGGAAGCTGTTCTAATAACTGCGTATTTTTATAATATATTACTACTTACTAGAAAAGCTATATAATCGCTAAACGAAATGCTAAAGATATAATTTAAATAATATTTTCGACAATACGACTCAAAAGTAATAAAAAAACTGCTAGTCGATTTAAGGCTTAATTAAAGTAATATCTTTGCGTATAACGCTAAAGCTTACGCGATAATTAAAGACCGATAAGCTTTCCGTAATAAGAGAAGCTTTAAGATCAACTTTAAGGAGTATATTAAATACTTAATTAGTTATTACGTAATTAATATATATAAGATCTAGATACTTTAATTAAAGTATATAATACGTATTCGAAATGTTATTTTTAATAAAGTATAGTTCTATAGCAAGTAAGCGGTAGTCGGCTAATTATTATTAATACTTAAATAAGTTATTAATATACTTATAGAAACTAAAGCTGTTTAAGACGCCGAGTTAGTTATCGAACACGTAAAAGACGAATATATATAAGCTGAAAATAATATAAAATTAAATAAATTATTACTTAACCTGATGGAAGTCGACGAAGTTTTTAAAAAAGTAGTTTTATACGTAATTACAGAGCTCATAACTTTAGAAAAAGCGGGACTGCTTATTTCACGAGAGCACCAGAATAAGCTAATCCTTTTAAATTCACGAGTTAATATATTAAAAGACAATATAAAACTTAATATAAATATTTTAATAATATTAAAAAGCTTAAGTATATTAAGATAAACTCGAAGTTAAATATAACAAAACGAACATTTCGAGCCTGGGAGGAGTATTATAAGTAGGAAACAATTACTCCAGATTAAAGGTGCGTATAACTCAATACCTCAAGTTATAATTTAAAATAAACTATAAGACAGCCAGAATTAATTATTATATTAAATTAAAGCAATTAATGCAGGCTTAGGAAATACTCTAAAGCACGAAAACACCTCGTCTGAAGAAGATTACGGCGAGCTTAAAGGAGATTAATAACTTCTTCTGGGAAATATACTATTAAATATATTATTATAATATCTTTTAAAAGATAATATAATTTAAGAGACCTTCGATAGAGTACTTTAAGTATTAAATTAAAGTTCATTACGCTTTATCACTCGAGCTTAGCGGATATATTAAGTAAGAGAAATAATATAATTAAATAAATAGTTTAAGAAAAGCCTAGGAATATACTTCTTTATAATAAGAAAATTCTTAAACGCCGAATCCATAAATTAAACAAATAAGAATTATACGTATATCGCATTTTTTATTACGATATTCTAAAATAATAAAATAACGCGTGAAGATAAAAAAGATTATAAAATTATATATATTATATTTACAATTATAATTAATAGCGAATCGATCAGAATATAAATAACTGCAAGCTCTGAATTAATATAATTATATTAAGTAAAGCTCTTATAAGTATTAAAATACTAAAAGGATTTAAAATAGCACTCGTAAAGAGAATATTTTAAGGAAGACGCGCGTAAAGAAATAAAGAATCTTTAAATTAAGAAATATTAATATATCGTATTAAAAGCAAATACGAAAATAACGCTTATATTATTAAAATAAGTATTTACGTATAAAGTTAATTCAACGAGATAGCTTATGTGTATTAAATCGCGAGTCGTTACTAAAGGTAATTTACAGGAAAATATTATAATATTCTTTATATACGCTTCTACGCTAATAATAAAATCTTTTCGCGTTATAATAGCTATAATAGCATAGTTTAACTTAAAGGTTAAATAATACGACGTCGTAAATGCGTTTATTAATACAGAATAAGACAAACGAAATACACTTATTTACTACTATCTCCCCGACGGTTTTAAACAGCCCGGCATAATTATTAAGATCGATAAAGCCTTATATAGCTTCCGCGACTCTTTAGTTTTATAATATAGCGACTTCTTAATTATACTTGAAAGCTTTAATCTCGTATTACTTGCAAAAGAGCCTTATATCTTTACGAACGACAAGCGAATAGTATTTATAGCCTTTTACGTGGATAATATATAAGTGCTATATTATAATTCAAACTTTCTTATAATAATTAAAATCATCGATAGCTTAAATAACGCTTACGAACTTATTATAATAAGAGATATAGAATAGTTTTTTAGGAGTGCGAATTGTACGTAATAAATATATAAAGTATAGTGTAGAAGTGGATTAAAGCACTATAAGTAGTTGTAATTGAATTAAAGTGATTAATTATTATTTTTAAAAGCTCCCAGAATCAGGAGAAGATAATTATTCTCCTGAAGGCGGTTTACAATAGCAGAACTTAATTAGGTCACGTGCAGTGCCAAAAGAGCAGCTGCCCGTGCTTATACGACACACTCCCTAGGCAATAAACAGTAGTAAGCTACTTGTGGTGTAGAAGTGGATTAAAGCACTGTAAGCAGTTGTAATTGAATTGAAGTGATTAATTATTATTTTTAAAAGCTCCCAGAATCAAGAGAAAATAATTATTCTCCTAAAAGCGGTTTACAGTAACAGAACTTAATTAAATCACGTGCAGTGCCAAGAGAGCAGCTGCCCGTGTTTATACGACATACTCCCCAAATAATAAACAATAATAAGCCACTATTATTATAATTAACTGTATTAAGCGAGAGCAAATAATAAGAAAGAATTAAGCAAACAAATTCACTTATATATAGTAATTAGGCAAATAACTTAATTATATGAATTAACGATTTTCTTATTAAACCTGAACTTATAAATACTCGATAACTCACAGATCGACTATTTTCGATTTATTACTTAATTAATTTACTAATTAATTAATTAATTAACTGCTCCCTTTAATATTATAAGTATTTCTAAGCGCTCCGCTAAAATCGTTATAGCAGAACGACGATCTGCTCGCTAAAGCAAAGTAAGTGGCTCGATTTTCGATTTATTAATTTCGATTTACTAATCGGAAATCGATTAATTAAAGATTAATTAATTAAAGAATAACCGCTGACTTATAATAAGTCAAAGCTATTATTAATAATAAGAAGAAAGTCGTCGCTAAAGCACGATTATCGGCTGCTCCCGTTCTCGCTCCCGCTCTTCGCCGTGTTATTATTACTCCCCGGGCTCTAAAACAGCTAGTAAGTGCTCGTATAATAATTTATTTAAGTTATATTAATAGCGCTTTTTAAATAAAAAATAATAATTAATATTATAATACAGTTAAAAAAAGTACTCGCTGCTTCGCTTACTCGTCCGGTTATAAGTGCGTAATTGCTCCCGCTGCTGCTTAAGCTTCTTTTCTCGTATATTATAATATATTAAAGAATAAAGCTAATAAAAAAGTAAGTCGATTTAAATTTTTTTTTTTTACTTTTTAATTTATTACTAATTTTTCTAAAAGCTAAAGCAGTTAAGAATCCCGGTTCGTGCCGCTTTTAAAAGTAATAATATTAATAGAGCTATTATTGCTAGCGCTGCTATTAGTTTTAGTAATAAAATTGCTTTAAGAGCTATTAGTAAATTTAAAGATAATAATAAAAATAATAATAATAAGAAGAATAATAAGTTACTCGTTTTATTTCTAGAAAATCGAATTAATTTAATTAATCTCTTAAAAGAAGAAAAAGAGCTTTTAGCTGCTTTTGCAACTTATACTTATATTATTAAAAAGAAGATTACTGCTATTATAAATACTCTTTTTATTAAAAAAGATAATAAGAGAGCCGCTGATTATTTTACTATTATTATTATTATTAAAGCTGCTCGCGCTACTACTACTAAGATTACTATCGGAGCTACTCGCGCTTATAGTCCGGGCTTTAATATTCTGGCCTTTTAAGTTATATTTACTTATAGAATTATTCTTACTCTTAAGCAAGAAGCTTAAGCTGCTCGCGTTAAAGAACTAATTAATATAATAACTAATACTTTAAGCGAGTTAATTTAAGAGGTTTTAAGCTTTTTATCTTTTAATAAATAAGCTGCTTTTTTGTTTTCTAAAACTTAAGAACTTCTTATTCTTTAAGTATTCTTTTATATTTTAGAAACTAAAGCTTGCGTTTACTTTTAAATTAAAGAATTATTAAGAGTAATTAATTTTTCAAAATATAATAATTTATATTCCCGAGCTTAATTAATCTTTAATAAAATAAAATTATAAATAAAAATTTATAAAAGAGAATTTTATAAAAAAAAATATATAATAATATAAATAAAATTCTTTAATTAAAAGATAAGTTTATTATATAATTATTTTAAGAATAAATAAAAAGTAAAGAATATATATAAAAGACTGCTTTAAAGCAAGTCTTTTAAAGAAGTTACTTTAATTAAACACGAACGTTTACTAAGTTAATAAGAATAATAAATGCTTTAAATTTCTGCCGAGAAAGGTTTTTAATAAGTCCGTTAGTTAGTATATAACTTATAAGAAGATATTTTATTATAAAAGTACTTTTCTAAAATTCCTAGCGCAATTATATATTTTGAATATTAACGTAATATAACTTAATAAAAATACGCTGATTTTTATTAATAATTAACTGAATCGTTTATTAATTATTATAAAAAATTTTTTAAGCTACTTTTATATTAAGGCGTAATTCTTAGAAAAATCACTAAAGTATTATAAGTTCTTTATTAGTGCGCTTAACTCTAAGAAGCTTTACTTATATTATAAACGTAATAATTATATTTTATAAAACTACTTTTTAAAAGATTAAATTTTTAAAAAATATAAAAATATATTTATTAAAAGATTGCCTTATTTTAATAGTATTTATAAAAAAAGCATTTAATACTATTATAAAATAAGAATCGTATAGCTTATAGCTATAAGTAATCGCTAAGAAATAAGTGCCGAAAAATTAACGAATTATTTAATTAATTATAATAAAATGCTCTTAGGAAAAATTAATTAAGAAATAAAAAAGCTTTAAAGTAATAAAAGCGACGTTTGCGCGTAATATAATTATAATATAAAACACTAATCCAACTTTCTCTTAAAACTCCTTAATTTAAGCTAAAATAGCTTATTCTTAATTCTTTAATAGCTCGACTTAAAGTAATAATATACTTAAGCAATTTTTATTTATTAGCTTAAATTAAAGAGTAACTTTTTAAATATAAGTATCGTATATTAAAGAAATAATCTTCGCTAATCAATCTTTAATAATACGAACGCTTAAGAATTACTCCGTTTACTCTCTTTCGATAAGCTTATATATTATATTTAAACCGTCGATAATTAATTTAGCGTCTTTAAAAGCCGAAGTATAATAAAGCACCTGAATATCGTTGATATAAAATATTACAAGTACCGTACGTTACTTATTTATAAATATATAAGGCTCTTTTTTATAAGCGATTAACCTTAAAATTATTAAAGTATAAGTAAAGTTATTATATTATAACGCCGGTAAGTCCCTGAGTCCGTAAAATACGCGATTAATTTCTATTATTATTCCGTTTTATTTAAAACCGTCCGGTAAATAGCAACATACGCGAGTACTTATCTTATTTCGTTTAGCGTTAATAAAAGTATTTATTATATTAAATTAAATTATTTTTAAATTAAATTAAATTATAATAGCTATAATAGTTCTAAAAGAGCGAGTAGCTAAAGTAGCTGCATATATTAATAAAATTAACGTTTCAGGCTATAAGTCTCCTCTTATAACGACTCGGGAGCGATAATAAGTTAAATACCTTAACGAATCGACTTTAATATAAAATATTTATTTTAAAAGAATTAATTACTTAATAATAAAAGTATATTTAACGACTCTTTAGTAATTACGCGACTTAAAGTTAATAATCTCTTTAATAGCGTCGGCTCGGAAATGCTCTTTTAACAGATAATCCTTAAGGTTTTTTTAATTTAATAAGTCTTTAAGTATTTATAATTAATAAATCCGTAAGAACTTAACTAATTATCGAATTTCGATATTTTTAAGTATAAACGCTAATATAATAGCGTAAACTGCGTTCAGGTCTTTTCCGTTTCTTCGCACTAGTTCTTAATTAAGCCAGAAAGTCTTTAGAAAATCTTTTAAATGCTCGCGGTTACTTAACGATTATAATAATTCCGTAATTAGCTTTTTAATAATTATTATATAAACGCTTTGATTCGGTTTCGTTATTTTATTACTAACTCGAGTCTTTCGACTTTTATTAATTACTCGGTTTTTTATTCTTTTTCTTTTAAGAGATTTAAATAAGCCGGAATTTAATTTAATTAAAGCCGGGAGTAATAAGCGTAAACTTGATTCTTTATCTTTTTCTGATTCCGATGATTACGAATGCTTTTTATATTTAATTACTTAAAATAAAGCTTTTAATTACTTAAAGCCGATACTTTCTTTAAGTGCTTTCCGATATTTAAAATCGCGCTTTCGGTCGTATAGCTTTTTAAAATAAATTATAATTTATAATATCGACTTCCGCTTAAGGCTTATATTATTTTAAAAGTTTAATATATTACGTAAAATACTTTTTTTAATTACGCTCTTAAACGCTAATTATCTTAAAGTATCGGCTTATTTTAAAACTTAATTAAAGTACTCGTAAGTAAGAAGTTTAGCATTCTTTTTTAATTAAATTATTCCCGAGTTCTTATTAATAAGCGGTTAAATAAAATTAAAAGCTATTAAATCAACTAAAAGTAACGTATTTACTTTTATTAACTTAATTAAAAAGAGAGCAGATGATTTTACCTCCGAGCTTAAAAGCTTAACTAAAGGTTCTAATACTCCCGAGCTTATAAGCTCGTCGACTTCTATAGCGCTTATTACTTCGCTTAATTATTCTCTATTCGGAGTAATAAATAGTGTTTTTAATTTTAATATATTAAATGCGCTTAATCAATTAATTATAATAAAATTAACGTCTTAATCTCTTTTTTTTTCTTTTAATATTTCCGTAAGATCTTTTAATATTAAGCGCGGCTAGCTAATCGCTTTTTTTATATTTAAAAAGCTTAAATAAAAAAAAGTTTCGTCAAAAGTAATATTCCGAGTTATTATTACGTATTATAATTAAAGCATTTAGATTTTATAAATATTAAATAAGACGTATTTAATTAAGTAATTAAAGTGCGCTCGCGGATTGATTTTAAAAGCTCTTTTTTAGCGGAGAGCTTCTCGGTTTTTAATTATAAGATAGGCTTTATAGCCGTACGCATATAAATTATTTTAGTCAGGTCGTAAATCGGTTATCAGCTTTAGCGTAAGTTTAAAGTCGTAATACCGAAAATATTATTTAAATTAAATTTAAAATACTTCGTTCGGATTCTTGAAGTTTTTGCGAATAGATAGACTTATATTATAAAGAATAATTGCCGCTATTACTGATTTCGCTTAAAGCGCTTAGAGTAAATTAGCGGAGAGGCGTATCTTAATCGATTTATCGATTATTTCTTTGCTTACGTGCTTAATTCTTTTATTAAGCTAGTGTATATATAAGAAAGTAGATTTAATATTAATATTACTTTCTTTATATTATTTTTCATATTTAATTAATTTATTAATCTTTATAATTAAGGTATTATTATTTTAGCGTATTTTGCAAACCGAGAGCCCGAATTAGCGTCTCGTTTATACTTCAAACAGTTTAAGAATATTTAAAACAGCGATTAATTTTTTAATTTTTAAAAGCCGCTTGTAAAATTTCTTATTATATTCGTTCTTAATTAATAAAAGCTAATTATTCTTATTAAATCTTACTAAAAAGTCGAATAAATCCTAAGAAATATAATAAAAAGAACAAGTAATTACTCTTTTTAATTAACGACGACTTATTACTTATTATATTATAGTTATCGTATAATACTCGCATTTTAATTAAGTTAAGCTTTAAATCTCGACGTTACGCGTATTTTTCATTAGGTTTTCTAAGGCTTCTTTTCTTAAATAATTTATATATAAATATTATAAGTAAGCTTCGTCGACTCGTAGCTTTAAATATCGTCTGCTTAATTAAAAGCTTTAGCAAATATTCTTCTTTAGCGTTAGAAATATTAAAAAGCTATGATTTAGGCAAGTTAAAATACGGCGAGTAATTAAAAAAACCGAAGAGTAATTAAAAAACTTATATTTAAAGAAAGCTAAATTAAATTATCGCTGTAATTACTTTAAAACCAGATTATCTTTAATTATTCTTATACGTAAAGTATAATTCAAATTATTATATTAAACTCTTATTTATAAAAGACGAGCTTCTGAAATAATATTAATATTAAAGCTTTTAATAATAGCGACGTTCGAGAGGATTAAATCGCTTGTATTCGGTCTATTAAAGCCGTGAAGAATACTTTTAAAGACTCGAGTACCGCGCTTTTTAATTATTAAGCTTGACGTTCCGGCCTCGACGCTATTATCTATAATAAATTTAATAAAGCTTCCGGGGATAAGGAGAGCTTCTGAATTTATTAAATAAGTAGCAGTTTTATTATTGAACAAAATACTCTCTACGAGTGGATAGCGATTTATATTTATAATAGCGTATACCCCTATAATAGCGAGAGTTTCGTCGAGAAATTCAAAGCTTATAAAGTAAGCTTAAACGTTCTTAAAGTATTTTACTTTTATTAAAGCAATTAACTTTAAAGTTATAAAAGTTATTAATATTTAAGTAAAAAAGGAATTACCGAAAGGCGGTCCAGAAGTTAATTACGCTATTAATAATATATTCTTATTGAGTTTAGCGATTTCTCGGCGGAAGTTAAGGAAATCACTTTTTAATCGAAATCGAGTCTTTTTAATTTCTTTTATTAATAATAAGTTCTTGAGGTTATTCGCCGTCGAGCCGTCGTAGTAATACCGAAGTTTATAATAATTAATAACTTTATAACGGTAAAAGCGATATTTATACGGGCAAGTATTTGCTCGCGTGTTTAATAATTAGTTTCGTTAAACTAACGGAATTGCGAAAGTATTTAATTTTCTTTTAAGAATAGTATATAAGCTTACTATCTTTTATTATCTAAAGGCTATAAGTAATTCCTTATTAAAAGTAAATAATTAATTAACGTAATTAAGTAAAAAATATTAGTTTATTATCTTAAGAGTATTATCTCTTAATAATTCAGAGTGCCGTTCGCGCACTTATTCCGATACAAGCTTCTCTTATACCGCCTTAATAAAGTCAAGTATTATTAGCGGTCTTTTAACGTCCGATAAGTCGTATAAGAGAATATCTTAATAAGCCGCTTTTTATTTTTAAAATTACTCTTTAAGATTAACTCGCCTTATTTTAATAATAGCGAGCTTCTTCTTATAAGTAGATTATATTAGCGTACAAGCATTTGTTTCTGAAAAGGCGTAATTTCTTTTAAGAATCCGGAGGAATAATTAAAGAGTTTATAATTTTAATTAAAGGTCTTTGTTTATTATCTCGGTTAATTACTCGTTTTCTATACGAGCTTATTTATTCTCGTATTCTTTAATTGCTTTTTAATAAATAAAAGGATTAATTATCTTCTAAATCTATTTATAAGCTGCCTTATAAGCTTGAGCCTTTTCCGTCTATTATATAAGCTTTCTTACGTATTCCCTTATAAGAATAATATATATTAAAGTTATATTCTTAATTATAGCTTTTACCGGTAGTAATACGCTCGGCTTAAAGCCTTTCTTTATAAAGTCGCGAATATCTTCGTCTTATTTTACTTAAGCTTAAAAGTTATGCTTAATAACTTCTTTATCTTATTATATTTTAAAATCGTTTAGCAATAAGGATTTCGGTTCGGCGTCGAGAAGGTTAAGAATAATTAATAACGCAAGATTTATTAAATTTTATATTTTATAAAAAATATAAAAGGATTTAAACGCTTAATATTAAAGGGTTTAAGTGCGCTTATTATAATTAAGAGGAGTTCGATTATTTAAAAAAAAAAAGGCTGAAATTGAATTTATTATAGCGAAGGAGTTGCTCTCGTGAGCTCTGAGTATTCGATAAAAAAGGAAAGATTAGAAGAGTATCGAGTTTAATTGCTCGGCTTTTATATTCGTTTAAAGTGAAATCGAAGAGTTAATGGAAAAAATAGCGGTATGAATTATATTCTGTAATAGAGTAGAAAACTCTGTAACGTATAGCAAATGCTTTCTACTTATTAACTTACTTTATAAGCTTTATTTAAATTAATAGCGTACAAAAGGAAGAATACTAACTTAATAGCTTCGTTAATAAGGCTTATAATTATAATATAAAAGTGGATTAAAGTATTATAAGCAGTTATAATTAAATTAAAGTAATTAATTATTATTTTTAAAAGCTTCTAAAATCAGGAGAAGATAATTATTCTCCTGAAGGCGGTTTATAGTAATAGAACCTAATTAGGTCACGTGCAGTGCCAAGAGAGCAGCTGCCCGTGCTTATACGACATAAAGATAATTACGCTTATTTATAATACGTATATAAAAAAAGTAACTCAAAAATTCAACTTAATAAATAATAATTGCCCGAGTACTTCTTTATTATATTACGATTTAGCTAAGAATACCACTAAAGCAACTACAGATTAAATTAAAGAGTATTAAGAAAAAGTCGGTTCCATATTATATTCAGCTATTATGCTTAAATCGAATATAACTTTTACAGCTTTATAATTATCGTATTTCTTAACGAACCCGAGTTAAAAGCACTTATAAATTATAAATTAAATTATACGCTACCTCTTTAATATACGCTTCTTAAGTATTATTTATAATCGTTAAAAAAGCAAGACGTAACTTATAATAGCTTCTAATACTTCTTTTATAAATAATTTAGAAATTAAGCGTTTTTTATAAGGGCTTATTATTATTTTATTCAAGGGTATTATATTATAAATAGCAATTAAATAAAACACAATTATTACCTTAATAACTAAAGCTGAGCTCTAAAAGGTAGAGCGAATTGCAAAGATAATTATAATATTGTAAAGGCTTTTTGCGAAAATATACCTTAATATAAAGTGCCTTTAAAATATCTTTTATAATAATTAATAAACGATTAGGCGTTTTTTATAAGGGCTTATTATTATTTTATTCAAGGGTATTATATTATAAATAGTAATTAAATAAAACACAATTATTACCTTAATAACTAAGGCTGAGCTCTAAAAGGTGGAGCGAATTGCAAAGATAGTTATAGTATTATAAAGGCTTTCTGCGAAAATGTACCTTAATATAAAGTGCCTTTAAAATATCCTTTATAATAATTAATAAACGATTAGGCTTATAGTTAGAGAGAACTAACGCATATCGACTAAGCTCAGGCACGTTGATATTTAAAATATATAATTATATTAAGAGTACTAAAAAGGAAGTTTTAAAATTATATATTTACTTATAAGCAAAATATACGCTAATAATTTTATTAAAACCCTTTTACAATAGAAGTTTGAGACTTTTATTATATTACTTAATCTATAAGACGCTAGAACGTCGGTAAAGAAGCTTAATTAAAGCTTGCATCTTATTATAAATATACTTTTTATTTTCTTTTATATTTTAAAGTATTTTTTAAGTTAATATAATTACGTAAAGTATATATTTTTTTTAAATTATTAAAAGGCAAGAATTCTATTTCGGCCGAAGTTATAATTAAATTAACGTAAGTAAATATAAAAACGCCTATTCTTAAGCTACTTATAAAATAATAAATTATAATTCTGAAAAGGCACGTTTCTAAGCTATTATTAAGTCGCGAATTAAACTACTAATAAATCTATTAGTTTTATTAATAATTCTTTAATGCGGCGGCGGCGGGCGGCTATATTATTAATAACAGCACTAGCACTAATAGTATTAGTATTAATATTAGCGCTAATATTAACCCGAACAAGTAAAAGGATTAAGCGAGAAGCGGAGGCAAGGACAACGAGAGTAAGAGCGGGAGCAGGAGCCGCAGTAATAGCAGCTAAATAATTAAAGTCAGATTTTTTAAAACTATTTACAAAAATAAGATAAATATATTAAGCGTAATAAGAGTATTATAGACCGAAGCTTAAAAGTTTCTTAATTACTACTTAAAATTAATTAACTTTAAAATATAAAAATTAAAGCTAAATTTACGCGAGTGCAAGAAGTATTACGCTTCTCTTTTATAAAAGCGGCAAAAGCTACCGCAATAGTAAGCCCGATAGAATTAATATAATTATAATTTTAGTTATAATACCGAAGGTACCGAGCCGAACTAATAATATCTTAATAAATATTAATAAAAAAGTCATCTTTTAAAGCAGCTTTAACGTATGCCGAGCAAGGGACCTCCTTATCAGCACCTGCCTTAATACGCCGGCGGGCGGGAGTAGCAAAGGCGGCAGAGGCGGCAGGAAGAGGTATAAGAGAGGGGGTGCGAGGGCGAAGGCGATAGCAAAAAGGAAGAAAAGCGGCGGCAAGCTATTATAATTAATTAATATATTTTAATTTACTTAATTTCTCGATCTTTTAATTTAAATAATATTAAAAATTAAACTTAAAAATATAAAAGATAAAAAGAAATATACTTTTTTAGCTGCGCGAGCAGCGGCGAAGTTAAAAAAGCGGAAAGCACGAGCGGCTAACTTAGCGGCAGAGATACGACTTATTTTTAAATTTAATATACTTATAAAAAGAAGTTACGAAAAGAAAGAGCTATTTATATACTCTCGCTTATACGTTAAGCATATTTGCTTTAATTATTAGTTATTATTTTTTCTTATTATTTATTATTTTACTATTATTTATTATATTTATGTCGTGCAGGTTATGGTTGGTTGGCTAAGCGAGCCCAATCAAGACTACCAAAACCATGGCGCCAGTAAGCTCCCTTATTCAGGGAGCTTGAATGCGCCATATATAATAATACAATAACAGATATATACGCAACTGCGCAGCCTTCAATTAAACTGATATTCGCCTCTATAAAGCCTCAAGGTATATTGCACGATAATTATAAGCCCCGTGAGCTGTAAAAAGCTTCCCAGTCGCATGCACACGCCGACGTGGTTCCACAGAAGCATTTTACACCGCTGTTTAGAAGCTATCGCAACTCTTTAAACTCGTCGACAACTCTCAAACCACCAAATATTCTCGACGCTATATTATTAGCATACCTCAAATAGACAATATCACTCCCAAAACTACCTGCGGACTGCACCTTGAAGGCACGGAAGGATTAGGCGACATAGCACCTGCAATTGAATTTCCATGCTGCGTTCATAAGTGCACCAGATATAATAAACCCTGCAGCTCTTATAACAGGCCATATTCCAGAACTCCGACCAAAGGCTCCAACGCTTAAGAGCACCGCTCAACAGGTAGCAAAGACACAATTAGACCAGTATTACGCTAATATTACAGCTTGGAAAGCAGTAAACCCACAGCCGTCTTCAACGCTTAAATCGTCCGACAAAGATGCCCTAATGAAAGGAACAAGTCCAGAAGAAGCTAATCCACTTCTCCACCCGATAATTGCAGAGATACAACAGATCTACATAATACAAGTTAAGGAGTACCAGTACACGCTAGCTGAATAGACGAGCCAAAACAACAAGTATATAGCTTTATATAACTAGCTCTCCGAAACGGTAAACGATTCGCTCTTAGACTCTGCGATTAAGGAACTAGCCGGCAAAAGCGAACTAAGCATATAATCGTTAGTCAGCACACTTCAGCGCGACATAGCACCGTCAGAATCGTCGGTTCTTATTACTATAATCACGGAATACGAGAAGGTTTTAAAGAAAGTATACGAAAGAAAAGTCAACGTTAACTAATAAATAAAAGACTTCTTAAAGGCTTATAAAAATGCTAAAGCGTACGACATACCTAACGTTAAAAGTACTATAGCTCTAAAGAAGTGGCTACGTGCGATAAGAGCTCACATACACCTAGATTAAGCAAATCCTATCTTCAGCATAATTATACGCGACGACCAACTTAGAAAAGAGCATAAGTTTACTCTTAATAACTATATACAGGTACTCCCCGGCATAAACTAAGAGCACACCATATTCAGAAAGCTTAGGCGTTAAGGAGGAGGAAGCGGTCAATATTCAATCCTTAAAGGAATTAATACTAGTGCGTCGAATGCAAGCTCCAACAGATCTCGCTCTCGAGGCCAAAGTAGTTTATACTTATATAATATAAATAATAAGCATTTCTTTAAGCCGCTTAAGTATTAAAGATTACGTTATGCAATTAACGGAACAACCTCTGAAGGCATGAAGTATATGCCAAATACTGATAAGATATTAGCAATCCGCAAGAAGTTAGAAACTGCAGACTTTAAAGAGCTTAAGACAACTATAACTAAAGAAAGATAGAAGTATATCGCAGTCGCCAAAATCACCGGAGCTAACCACAACAACAACTCCAAACCTACCACAAATACCAAATCACCTGATACCGCTGCACTTACAAGTGACAAAGGCAAAGGCAAAGCTTCATGGAATAATCTGAATATTAATACAGTTATAATCGACCCAAAGCTCCTCGACGACATACTCTGCGACAGTACTCTAGGTCCTGGCATCTACACTACTATAGAGTTCCAACGCCACCCTCTGTCAGACAGCACGCTTGTTAACAATTGCGGTGCTACTCACCTGATCAACAGCATCAACAAACTCGTCCCCGGCAGTTTTAAACGTACCACGAGAGATATAGTTAATGTTAGCACCTCAAGTTTATCAATTACTGGCAGGAGTACACGCATCTTCGAAAACGCCTTGCATAATCCTGAAGGACCACACACTCGGAATCTAACACTAAGTAACGTAGCTATTATGGAAGAGTTTAACGTCAATATCATTTCTGAGAGCCTCCTCGCACAATCGGGGGTGTGGTATAATAATGCTAACACGACTTTACGAATAAGCAGTGCTGAAGATAGCTATATAATAAGAAACTTGCAGCGCAAGTAGAACCTTATAATATTTGAATACAAGCTTATTAACAACTGCTCGCGCTCTCCACAATTACATGCCTTCATGAAAGCTCGTAGATCTCCTGCTATAATAATATACCCAACAATCAATAAACGACTGCACCCTCTTAAGAAGTATACTTTTCAATCAACACGCAGTTTCCTACGACCCCGGAGCGACACAGCACAGATATGGCACTTACGCGCCGGTTACCTCGGTAAAATAGCTCTAGAAGCTCTGGTGAAGCATGCACGCAATATTCAAATCGATAGAATCACGCGTATAAAATGCGAAAGTTATACTATAATATACTCAGGTTAACAACTATCGCGTAGAAAGTCAGATAATAAGTCCCCGAGACCTTTCTTCAGAATCGCATAGGACTTATTTAACTACCTTATAAGTTACAATAAGACATACTGGTTATTATTAATCAAAGACGAATATAATGAAAAGCTCTTCGCATTCACGCTTACTAGCAAATCCCAAGACTCTATTATAAGCGTGCTTAAGACGTTTGAGATATGGACCAGACGCTAATACGGCCTTATTATATGCAAAATCAGGTCTGATAACGACACGTTGGTAATCAGCACAAGATACTAAATAAAGTACGATTAATAGGCATTAGACAGTAGCATAAAGCTGGAGCCTACTCCGGTTTATACGCATAAGCCGAATAAGAGTGCAGAGAGAGCTGGCGGAGAGCTTATTACCAAAGCCTTGAAGATGATAACAGGTGCTAACTTGCTATTTAAGCTATAGCCGGAAGCTGTTTTAATAGCTGCGTATCTTTATAATATATCGCCACTTGCCAGAAGAGCCATATAATCGCTAAACGAAGTGCTAGAGATATAGTTCAGATAGTATTTTCGATAGTACGACCCAGAGGTAATAAAAAGACTGCTAGTCGATTTAAGGCCTGATTAGAGCAATATCTTTGCGTATAGCGCTAAAGCCTACGCGATGATTAAAGACCGACAAGCTCTCCGTAATAAGAGAGGCTTTAAGGTCAACCCTAAAAGGCATATTAGATACTTAGTTGGCTATTACGCAACTAACATATATAAGATCTGGATACTCCAGCTAAAGCATATAATACGTACCCGAAACGTTGTTTTTGATAAGGCATAATTCTACAGCAAGCAGGCGGTAGTCGGCCAACCACTACTAATACTCAAACAAGTCGTTGATATACTTGCAGAGCCTGAAGCCGCTTGGGACGCCGAGTTAGCCATCGAACACGTAAAGGACGAACATGTACAAGCTAAAAACAATATTAAATTAAACGAGCTCCTGTCTGACCCGATGGAAGTCGACGAAGTTTCTAAAGAGGTAGTTCCACACGCAACTGCAGAGCTCATAATTCTGGAGAAGGCGGGACTGCCTGTTCCACGAGAGCACCAGAATGAGCTGGTTCTTTTGGATTCACGAGTTAATACGTTAGAAGACGACATAAAGCTTGACAATAACGACACAAATATTCTGGCAATATCAAAAAGCCTAAGCATACTAAGACAGACTCGAAGTCAGATACGACGAAACGAACATTTCGAGCCTAGGAAGAGTATTACAAGTAAGAAATAACTACTCCAGATTGAGGGTGCGCATAATTCAATACCTCAAGTTATAATTTGGAATAAACTATAAAACAGCCAGAGTCAATTACTGCGCCAAACTGAAGCAACTAGTGCAAGCTTAGGAAATGCTCTAGAGTACGAAAACACTTCGTTAGAGGAGGATTACGGCGAGCCTGAAAGAGATCAACAACTCCTCCTAGAAAACACACCGTCGGATATATCATTACAACATCTTTTAGAAGATAATATAACTCAAGAGACCCTTGACGAAGTGCTCCAAGCATTAAACCAAAATCAACTGCGCCCTATCACTCGAGCTCAGCGGAGACGTCAAGCAAAAGAGGCAATACAATTAAATAGACGATCTAAGAAAAGGCTAAGAACATACTCCTTTACGACAAAGGAGCTCTTGAACGCCGAATCCATAAACCAAACAAACAAGAACCATACGTATATCGCATCTTTTACCACGATATTCTGGAATAATAAGATAACGCGTGAAGATGGAAAAAACTACGAAACTATATATATTATATTTACAATTGCAATTAATAGCGAATCGATCAGAGTACAGGTAACTGCAAGCTCTAAATCAACACAACTACATCAAGCAAAGCTCCTACGAGCACCAAAATACTAAAAGGATTTAGAACAGCACCCGTAAAGAGAATACTTTAAGAAAGACGCGCGCAAAGAAATAAAGAATCTCCAAGCTAAGAAATGCTGGCATATTATGCCAAAAGCAAATACGAAGACAACGCCTATACCTTTAAAATAAGTGTTTACTTACAAAGTCAATTCAGCGAGATAGCTTATGCGCACCAAATCGCGAGTCGTTACTAAGAGTGATCTGCAAGAAGATACCACAATATTCTCTACATACGCTTCTACGCTAGCAGTAAAGTCTTTCCGCGTCGTGATAGCTATAGTAGTATAATTTAACTTAAAAGTTAAATAATACGACGTCGTGAATACGTTTATTAATACAGAACGAGACGAACGAAATGCACCTGTCTACTGCTATCTCCCCGACAGTTTTAAACAGCCCGGCATAATTATAGAGATCGATAGAGCCTTGTATAGCCTCCGCGACTTTCCAGCTTTATAATATAACGACTTCTCAACCATATTCAAAAGCCTTAGTCTCGTACCACTTACAGAAAAGCCTTGCATCTTTACGAACGACAAGCGAACAATGTTTATAGCCTTTTACGTGGACGATATACAAATGCTATACTACAACTTAAACTTCCTTGCAGCAACTAAAATCATCGATAGCTTAAACAACGCCTACGAACTCATTATAATAAGAGATATAGAATAGTTCTTAGGAGTGCGAATTATACGTGACAGACATGCGAAGACAGTTACGCTTATTCATAACACGTACATAAAGAAAGTAGCTCAAAAATTCAACTTAGCAGATAGCAATTGCCCGAGCACTCTTCTACTATATTACGACCTAACCAAGAATACCGCTAAGGCAATTATAAACCAAGTCAAAGAGTACTAAGAGAAGGTCGGTTCCGTATTATACTCAGCTATTATGCTTAAACCAGATATAACTTTTGCAGCTTCATAGTTATCGCATTTCTTGACGAACTCGAGTCAAAAGCACTTATAAGCTGTGGATTAGACCATACGCTACCTCTTTGAAACACGCTTCTTAGGCATTATTTATAGTCGTTAAGAGAGCGAGACGCAGCTTGTAATAGCTTCTGATGCTTCTTTCGCAGATGATTTAGAAACTAAGCGTTCTTCACAAGGGCTCATCATTATTTTGTTCGGGGGTGCCATACTGTGGATAGTAACTAGATAAGACACAGTTATTACCTCGATAACTGAAGCTGAGCTCTTAAGGGTGGAGCGAACTGCAAAGATAATTATAGTACTGCAAAGGCTCTTTGCGGAGATGCACCTTAATATAAGGTGCTCTTGGAATATCTTTTGTAATAACTAACAGACGATTAAGCTTATAATTAAAGAGAATCAGCGCATATCGACCAAGCTTAAGCACGTTGATATTCAAAATATATAACTACGCCAGGAGCACTAAAAAGGAAGTTTTGAAGTTATATACTTGCTTATAAGCGAAATATACGCTAATAGCCTTACTAAAAACCTTCCACGATAGAAGTTTAAGACTTTTATCGCATTACTTAATCTGCAAGACGCTAGAGCGTCGGTAGAAAAGCTTAATTAAAGCTTGCACCTTACTGCAAACACACTCTCTTATTTTCTTTTGTATTTTAAAGTACTTTCTAAGTTAGTATAATCACGTAAAGTATATTCTTTTTCAAGTTATTAAAAGGCAAGAATTCCATTCCGGCCGAAGCTACAACTAAACTAACGCAAGCAAGTACAAAAGGGCCCGTTCCTAAGCTGCTTATAAGGTAGCAAACCATAACTCTAAAGAGGCACGTTCCCAAGCCGCTATCAAGTCGCGAACTAAACCACCAACAAATCCACCAGCTCCACCAGTAACTCCTTAATACGGCGGCGGCGAGCGGCCACATCACCAGCAATAACACCAGTACCAACAGCACCAGCACCAGCACCAGCACCAACCCGAACAAGTAAGAGGATTAAGCGGGGGGCGGGAGCAAGGACGACGGGAGCGAGGGCGAAGGCCGCAGCAGCAGCTAAATAACCAAAGTCAGATTCTTTGAAGCTATTTGCAAGGACAAGATAAACATACCAGGCGCAGCAAGAGCATCACGGACCGAAGCCCGGAAGTTTTTCAACTGCTACTCAAAGTTAGCTAACTTCAAAACACAAGAACTAAAGCTAAACTTACGCGAGTACGAGAGGCACTACGCTTCTCCTCCATAAAAGCGGCAAAAGCCACCGCGATAACAGGCCCGACAGGACCAGCATAACCATAATTCTGGCTGTAGTACCGAAAGCACCGAGCCGAACTAGCAGCATCTTGACAGATACTAATAAGAAGGTCACCTTTTAAGGCAGCTTTAACGCATGCCGAGTAAGGGACCTCCTTATCAGCACCTGCCTCAGCACGCCGACGGGCGGAAGTGGCAAGGGCGGCAGAAGCGGCAGGAGGGGGCGCAGGAGAGGGAGTGCGAGGGCGACGGCGAGGGGAAGGCGAGGGGCGGCGGCAGGCTATTACAACTAATTAGCATGCTTTAACTCACTCAATCTCTCGATCTTTTAACTCAGATAACGTCAGAAACTAAACTCAAAGATATAAAAAACAAAAGGAAATATACCTTTTTGGCTGCGCGAGCAGCGGCGAGGTTAGAAAGGCGGGAAGCACGGGCGGCCAACCTAACGGCAGAGATACGACCTATTTTTGAATTTGGTATACTTACAGAAGGAAGTTACAGGAGAAGGAAGTTGTTTATATACTCTCGCTTATACGTTGAGCATGTTTGCTTTAACTCCTAGTTATCACTTTTCCTTATTATCTGTCGTTTTACTATTATTTATTATATTTGTTATATACTTATTTGCTTCGCCAAAGCTACGTATTGTCTTTAGCGAGGGGGTGTGTCGTGCAGGTTATGGTTGGTTAGCTAAGCGAGCCTAATCAAGACTACCAAAACCATAGCGCCAGTAAGCTCCCCTATTCAGGGAGCTTGAATGCGCCATATGTAATAATACAACAACAGATATATACGCAACTGCGCAGCCTTCAATTGAACTGATATTCGCCTCTGTGGAGCCTCAAGGTATGTTGCACGATAATTTATTATATACTTATTTGCTTCGCTAAAGCTACGTATTATCTTTAGCGAGGGGGTATATTATATAAGTTATAATTAGTTAGCTAAGCGAGCCCAATCAAGACTACCAAAACCATAGCGCCAGTAAGCTCCCTTATTCAAGGAGCTTGAATACGCTATATATAATAATATAATAACAGGAATATACGCAACTGAGCAGCTTTCAATTAACCTAATATTCGCCTCTATAGAGCCTCAAGGTATGTTGCACGATAATTATAACAGAAGATACGGATAAGTGCTATACAACCGAGATCGACGAATATAGAAAGCTATTGCGCTAGAACTTAAACGCCGCTAAGCTTAGCGAGTTTAAGGAAGTTAAGCGGTAATATAAGGCGCATTATTATGAGAATATTTATCTTTAAATCGTACAGAACCCGAAGCGGGAAGAGAGAGACCTACTGGCTATAAAGGTTTACTTATAAAATTATAAAAGAATAAATAATAAGCTTAAATTATATATTACGCTTTAAAAATACCTCGAACTCTAATTAACTTAACTTTTATAATACGACCTTTTTCTTTTAAAAGAACTTCTTTCTTATCTTTTGCCCGATTTCTTATATCTTAATCCGTGTAATCCGCGATAACGCGGTCCTCGTCGATAGCTATACGTTAATTAAGCTTTTTTTTATTACGGACTTAAGGAATTAAAACGTGAAAGCGATAAAGATTTATTAAAAGCCGGAATAGCTCAAGCGACTTGTCTTTCGGAGGTTAGTCTAGACTACGAACGGCTAAATGAAGTCGAAGGCCGAACTTATGCCGTACTCGAAGTATGCCTTTTACTTAAATCGTCTTGGGCGAGACGCGGGCTTTAAAGACAAGTTAACGAGCTACTGTTTCCGCCGAGGCTATGCGAATACTATCGACGGTATATATTCTATATTATATTATTAATATTTTATGCCTAATAATTAATTTAAGTAAGGCTTCTGACGCTATACGGGATTAAGTTATAAAATATAATCTTTTTATAAAAGTCTTTAATAAGGCATATAATAATTAAGTAGTAAGATTTAATATATAAAACGCTTATCTCGAGAGCAATATTACTAAAGATAGACTAACTAGGGCCTTTATTTAAATAAGTATTTAATATAACCCTAGCGCTCTTAAAGAAGTCCTTTACGAAATGATAAATCGACTCCTTGCCGCGGATCCAGAGATTGCCGTTCTTTAGCAATAATTTAAAGAGTCTTATACCGGGATTAAATAAAATTACACGTTTATTAATCGAGCCCCTAAAGTAGTCAGGGAGGCTTATAAGAAACTCGGCTAGCAGCTTAAAGCTATAACGAAGAGTTTATAAAATGAGCTTAATGCCGATTTTATAATTCTACCCTATCTGTTATTCTGTAATGGTTAAACTTCTCGAGGTACCTCCGCGAGTCCCGTCTAACTATAGACAACGGAATTAGTGATGGCAACACATGTCGAAGGCTGAGCCGGGCAATAGCCCAAAATGCTATAAGTTACCAACAAGGATGTTTCGATGCAGGGCTTCCTACATGGCTTCCTGTCCCGTCCCCTTTTCAGGCGAATCACATCAGTCAGATGTATGGCGGACGGGCTGAGTTTCCAGTTCCCAAGCCGATCAATGGGTTTGGGAAGGGATTCTGTTTCCGAGGGTGAAGACAGCCCCTCTCGTGCAAGACTAGGGGAGTTGACGCTAGCGCTTAAGGGAGAGCTGAAGGCCACTATGCTTCATCTGCCGTCTGGAGGGCGAACCCAACAAGTGTGGGAGTAAACATGCAAGGGCTTTTGGCCATCCTTCCTCGCTTGCAGTCGGATTGGGTCCTGCTGCAGATCTCTTAAATCAGCGGGATTCTTCAGTACGCCTAGTGGGCGAGAGTCCAATGGATATGGAGCAGAAGCTACGCCTACCACCGAAGCAGGGCGTTTTGTGTGGCGGTTAGCAAAATTGAGCAATGAAGAGGGGAAGTGTGCTCACCGTCAGCATTTACGGTCATGGAGTCGACCTTAGCCTTGAAAGTTAACGTGGTTTTTGGGGATGCTCCCTAGGGAAGGATTTGAAGTACGTAAGGGGGTGGACAGTGGGTCTCGCCCTCCCTTGTAAGGCAGTACGGCTATTCTTCCAATCAACAATCTAGAATTCTAGAATTTTCTCCATAAATTTCCTTAAATGTTAAAGCACGATACATGGGGGTGGGCGAGATCCACTGTCCACCCCCTTCCGTACAGTACCACGGGGTGGTCTGGCCAATTAAAAACAGCTGTTTTGAGTTCTAGTGGTTGGCGTATCGCTGTGGCTTACCTTAAACGAAGGGGCTTAAGGTAAGCGATCTAACCTCGTAAGTTCCCCAGCTTGCAGCTCCTTATCCTTGCCGAGCTTCTTAGCGGGGTGAGGCTGGGAAACAGCGCCGATGCTTGAAATAAAATCGTACAAGCGCGCGCAAAGCACATCTTATTCGTCCACTATCTAGCAGGATATTTGCATTTAGCTATAATAAGCTACCCACCATACCGAACCTTTCGAATAACAAACCCTCAAAGTCTCAAAGCAAGTCATACAATGGCAGATGTTGTAGCTTGCCCAGCTATTGAGCCTATCCCCTTTGGAGAGTAAGTCTAAAACCATTAGAATGCCATGGGATAAGGAGGACTAATTTCTATAAGTGAAATGGGAACTGAGACGGTAACCCTGTGCGTGGGCCCTGAAAATTACGTATTCCGAGTTCACAAGAAGCCCCTATGCAAAAAAATCGCATATTTCGCAAAGATGTTCGACGGCAAATTCGAAGAGGCTATTACCAGCACCGCCACCTTTCCCGAAGACGAAAGTCTAACTTTCGGTTCGCTTCTAAATTGGGTATATCATGACACAATCCCAACAGTCGCATTTCACAAGAACGAAGTGGGAAAGTGGCGCGAGAATTGGGACGTTTTGAAGCTGTATGTGTTGGCAGAGAAACTTTGCGTTTCGGAGGCTATGGATCGCGCTCTCGACGCATACATGACAGCTCACCGGCGTTCAAACCTCCTGCCGGGCATTGACGACGTTGACGCAGGCTATTCCGATACTGGCGAGAGCTCGACTCTTCGCAAATTCCTCTGCCAAACGTTCATTTATGCACTCACATGTTTCGATACTGGACGTCCTGGTGGCTCCTGGGAGAATAAAGGAATGCAAATGCTGCTTGCGAAGCACCCTGATCTTGCTCGAGATATTGTCCCAATTCTACGTGGGACAATGGGAAAAAAGGTCGTCCACCCGCTACAGGCCTCGAAATGTGCATTTCATGCTCACGGAGAAAATGAACCTTGCTATCTAGGAGCCTCAAGTTAAGGGAGAAATCATGTGGTTGTGTGTTTTGTGTGCACAGGAGGTGGGCATTGAAAGCTTATTTGCTATGGCATTTGTATTTCTTCGTCGCAAGTTACTCCTTAAGCTCATTTCATATATCTTGGAGGTTTCACGGGACAGTCTCCCGAGTTCCGGCTTTTTTGTCTCCATCAATTGCACTTCCAAGTCCTCAGCCTCCTTCCAGCGGCCTTATATTATAAGTCTTTTTACCTCCGAGGAGAAACCTACATCCTTTCTAAAGAAACAGTTGCCAAACAGCGGAGAATAATATGATTAAAACGCCATATTGACGGTGTCCAATTAAATTGTTGAGCTGGTCAAACCTCGTTGTGGTTTGGGCTATCAAATAACTTCTTTGGGACAGCTGAGAAAATTCAGCCACAGTGCCCATAACAATTTCTACTTATGGACTGTCCAGGCTGTGTCACAATTACCAATGAATATGTATATATCCAAAGTAAAAAGGTTTCACAGGGATATATAGTGATATGATCTAGGCTAAAAATATTGAAGATTCATCTCGTTGGAGCTTCTTTCTTTGCATTTACGATTAACTAACTATACGAAGGTCGCTGCTGCCAAAAGTCATGGGAATCTTGGCACAAAACCTGTAAGCCAAACTACTGGCATAGCAGCAAGACCAGCCTGTAATTTACCTTCGTTTCAGGTTTTCACAGCGGGCTGACGCCTGGAAGGAGTCACTGTAATCACTAAAGATTCCTGTCCCCTGTAGTCCTTGATACGGAGCAGGAAACCTGACGCCAAGATTCCTATGACTTTTAGCAGCGACCTTTATACTATTTTGTAATAATTCGAAAGGTAACTTCACCGAGGGCAGGAATTCTTGCCGCTATCCTCTCATGAGTTGTGTTGGCTTCACGCATTGTTTGTTTGCTGTCGCAAACATACTTCGTAATATGCTAAGGTACCGAAGACATGCATATACGAAGGCTGACTGCTTTGAAAACCATCTACGAAGGCGGCATGAATTAAAAACCGTCCATTTTTAAGCGAGACTTAGGAACACCAGAATCTCTCTGAGATACCCATTTTAGATTGGTACATAACTATACTAACTTAAGCCTTATAAACTTTTTGTTCGCAAGAATTATAGCTAGAAAGCTTAGCCATCTTTTCTACTTTTTAAACCCTATTTGAAAGGCAGAGAACGTGAGGATATAGAGTCTTAAAGGAGAGTTCATATCAAGATAGGGTACGTTTGACTTTGGACGGTTTTCAATTCGGGCAGCCTTCGTATGCTCAAATACACCCCTGCTCCCTCATGTGAACTCCCTTTTGAGACTTTAAATTCCAGTCTTGCCGGCCACTAAATTAGGGCTTAAAATATAGAAAAGATGGCTAAGATCTCCAATTACAATTCTTCTAAACTTTAAAGTTTATAGGGTTTAGTTGGCATAACTATGTGCCAATCCAAAAGGGTTCTCTTAGAGGTTTTGGTGTTCCTGGGTTTCGCTTAAGAAGGACGGTTTCGATGTGGTCGGCCTTGGTATTGGGCTTAGAGACGACAATGCTTCAGCCTCAGACCGCCCGGTGGACTGCACACAACAAGCATTAGCGGCTGATACACCTCCAACGACAACATGGAGCTGAAGTCGCCTTGATTGTATACACCATGGAATGAATACGCAGAGATTCAATCTGAGTCCCAGAACATCATCTATGAACACATCATTCCAACATGAGAAAGCGACTCCATGCCCTGAAAAGCGGGCTCAAAGCGGATCTGAAAGCTGCCCTTCCAGCACGATCGGGCCAGCAATCAGGGGATCAATCGTCCATCGATGGTAAGTCGACCTCTTCGTTGCCGGTACAGGTGACGGCTGTGGTGAAAACGGAACCTTCTGGTCAGATATCAGGTGGGCGTCCTGCTTCGGTCAAGGAGAGTACTGGTCGAGATGATGGGTCTGCGACGACGACGCAGATTCGAGATCAATTTGATCACGTGATTTCTACGGCCGACGATGGAAGGAGCGCGCCCGAAACGTCACTTCATGTTGAGAACTCACGAGTTTCGAGTGATCGACGAGATTCAAAGGATCCGACTGCCAACGATGCTGGCTTGCCAGAGCAATTTGACAGCAAGCAAAGTACCCCAGAGCGACCAGCTGGCAATGAGACTACCTCGACAGGGAAACCCGGCAAAGAGCACAACGATGAACATCCCCATCAAAAGGATGAGTGGCAGGTCGCAGCCGAAGCTGTATGGAAACAAGCTTACGACCAATTTGTGGAAGAAGAAAACGAGCTCAGCAGGTTCTACGAAGCATTCATTGGAGCCGACGCTGGCGTGCCCGCCGACTCGGACATCAAAACGGAGATGAGCGCAGTGGTGGAGAAGCAGCAAAAGCACATGGAGGAAAGACAATGGACGTTCCGAGCATGGGGCATGTCGAAACCAAGGAAAGTCAGAGATGCTATCGATGCAATCTTCACTACAGCGCAGAATGCTTCGAGTCTCATCTCCGTTGGTATGACTTTTGCCCCGGTTTACGTGTCGCTTCCATGGTCGGCGATAAGTGCTCTGATCCCGTTTATCATGAACGATACTGCGCAACAGAATGGGGCCATTCAAGGAGTCGAAGAGATCACGAGGATCATTCACGGATACAATATTGCTGAGAAGACATACCTCGGGAAGAAGGGCACAGATATCAATGAAAGATTTGCTGGTGCTGTTCTTGATCTTTACGTGGGTATCCTCACATACCAGGCCAAAGTCGCACAGTACTTTGGGAAGAATACTGCCGTGAATATGTTGTCCAACACTTTACTACAGGGAGTCGTCTGGAAAGATGAGTCTGCGTCTTTGGCTGAAAAGGATAGGGAAGCTCAAAGAAATCTATCGTTCCTCGGACCAGCACTGATTGAGGAATTCTTCAAAATACAAAACAAAAAGTACGAATCTCTTATTAGGGCCATTTCGAGTCAAAGAGATCGGGACGACGACGTTCTCAAATGGCTTGATCCTCGCCCACCGTTCGAAGGCCACTTCAAAGTAGCCAAGGATCTCGGCCAGCGTTACACCTCCTCAAATCAATGGATACTCCATCTCTCGGAGTTCATAACATGGAAGTCTTCTGCAAATGGCGTTCTGTTGCTGGAAGGTGGAGTTGGAACGGGGAAGAGCAGCATCGCATTCTCAGTTATTGAGGATTCGCTGAGAAATCCTGGAGGTGGCCATCTTGCTTTCTTCTACTGCTCGAAAAGTTTCGGAGTCGATCAAGATCTGACTATCTCTATCTTGAAAAGCTTTATACGACAATGCGCAATCAATGGGGAGGAAGGGGCGATCTACACGGATATTCGCGATTTTCACGACGATAACAAGGAGAGATGTCCAGAAAAATGCGAACTTGAGTCAGAAGAATGTTTTCCACACCTTAAAGAGATTGTGGGAGCGTCTAAGCAGCTCACTATCGTGATTGATGCGCTCGATGAATGTCAAGATCTCGAAGACCTGTTGTCAAATATCCAGGAACTACGCAGAGACGCTGGAGACAAGCTTCGAATATTCTTTACAAGCCGTTATGGGCTTGCTGATACCGTACGAAGTTACATACCAGAAGTCAAACGGCTTGAGATTCATAATCAGAATGCTGCTGATATCGAGGAGTACTTGAAGCTGGAAATACCTGACAAGATCGAAGGACGCCGAGTCGGCAATGCTATGAGTGATGAGCAAGCTAAAAGACTCAAAACATTACTGGAGAGTCGGGCCCGAGGAATGTATGTATACCGTGCTGCCCTTCTTTTTCTGCCTAGGCTAATTCTTGCCTGTAAGGTTCCTCTGGGTCACACTCCAAGTGGGGCTTTTCCTTCCCCAAGACCGACGCGCAAGGCCAAAAACCGTGGAAGATGTAGAATCCAAGCTCAAAGCACTCGAGACATCTGACGTAAACCTTCACAAGAGGTTGACTAGCGCTTATGATCAAGTCTATGAGACCGCCATTGGACCTGCTGATCAGGCTCGTCGGAAAGCGATGGTTGATGCGGCTTTGAGATGGATCCTATGCTCGTACCGACCAGTCAACATATCTGAGCTCTGTTACGCAGTGGCCATTGGTCCTGACGGCGTGCTAAACCAATGTATCAAGAATGGAGAAAGCGTTCTTCTCGAAGTGTGCAGCAACCTGCTTACGGAAGACCCATCTGGAGCTATCCGTCTCTCTCACCTCTCGGTGAAAGAATATTTGCAAGGTCGGAAATCTATTACGGACTCTGCTGGCCCATTCGATACGATAAATTGTCATGCAGAGATAGCGCTTACTTGTCTGCACTACAAATGCCTCGATGCTACCCGTGAACGAAGCCAAGCAGCTCGTACCCAGCGCGAATTATCTGTGACATCTAATGATATCAACGCTATCGGTTTTCCCACATATGCTGTTACATATTGGCCAAAACATTACAAAAATTCTGGTTGTAATGAAAGTAATGAACCAGAAGAGCACGATCTTTTTCGACTTCTCATTAAATTTCTTGAGTCTCGTCCGGATGGCCGCAGACGAATGAAAATCCTAAACCTAGGCAGCAACGACAATCTCCTTGATATTCCAAGTATTCCAGGGCCAGTCTCTACGCTAGAGGACAAGCTTCGCAAGGCTGCTAGGCTCGGCTGGGAAGACGAGGTGGAGAGTCTCATAGCCTTAGGTGCTAGTATACGCGATCAGAATGCTTTTGGAGATACAGTACTTCACGAAGCTGTAGACTGGGGACAATCAGACGTGGTAGAGATCATTCTCGGAAACACCGATGTTCGACATCCCGATTTGCTAAGTATACCGAACGCGTCGGGGAATACTGCAAGGCATGCATCTCTCTTTTGGGGCAGAAAAGACGTTTTGCGTGTCCTGGCGGATAACTCCTTCTACTCTGCCCCACTGAATATCAATTTTATGTCGCCGCTGGATGTTTACAACATGGAGGAACACATGAAGGATGGACAGAAATCACCTGCCTCGTCTGACTCCTCTCAAGTATCAGCCACATGGGTTGAAAAGAAAGACTTCGTAGCAGGCGCGCCGCTAACTGCGGAGTATGGGCGCTATAATTACGAAGAAAATAGCGCTCCCCATGTCCAGAATCCGGAATCCAAGCCCGAGTTCGAAGACCTTTGTGAGTACTGTCAGCTCGATCGCTGGCTGAAGATTCCAAGCTGTGGGTTTTATTACAAACACCAGAAATCTTTTTCAGGTGAGTGTATTTCAGAAAGCTATATCATCTTCCATAATGAATGTCGCCAGCTGACGCAGGTGTAACGTGGTATGGAAGACCTCGAAACCTCTTCATCATCCGGCTGCAAGCTCTGCACACTCTTCCTGCAAGAATTCATTCGTCGTGGTTACTCCTTCGACGATAGAGACGAAACAAGCTCTTATATTTCTGTTAAGCTATCTCTTGCCAAAGTTCCTTGGTCTAGTACAGGCTCCCGGGACCTTCTTACAGTATTAGTTGGTGAGAATGCCAAGATAGTACTAGAATTGTACATTGATAGTGGTTAGTTGCTCGAATAATTTGCTCCACTCTTATTCTATCTCAGAGAGAGGTTGCTGACGTGAGAGTTTTAGATGACGTCCAGACGGGAGGAACGTATCCTGACCTTAGCGGAAGATCCATTGCCCGAATTCCCAGCAGCGAAGGTTGTTTCTCTTTGACGAAATCATGGTTTGATGAGTGCCAAGTCAGCCACTCGAAATGTCAAGCAAATCTAGAACCCCGGTTGCCTTCAAGGGTCGTATGTTTTGACGACGACTCGGGAAACGATGAGTTTAACCTACGCGTCCACGAGAGTGCGGCGGATGAGCGCGGAGCGTATATCTTCCTGTCTTACCAGTGGGGGGGGGTTCAGCCATTGACGGCTAGGAGCAGCAATATGTTGGATGTTACCAAAGATATATCTCTGGAAATGGTTCCAGTAACCTGGCGTGACGCTTTTATTGTAGCACGGCGACTGGGTATCAAATACCTGTGGATAGATGCTCTTTGTATCATCCAAGATTCGCAAGATGACTGGGCTCGAGAAGCTTCCAGAATGAGTGACTATATCTCAAACGCAACTTTTGTTTTAGCGGCTGGATTTGGGTCAAACTCTTATGCTGGACTATTTGAAGAGAGACGGGTCGAAGATCTAGCATCTCTTGTCTATAATACGGAAAGCACAAATGGCCATTGGAGCGGAGGTGTCGTTCACCTCCGACGTCCGTTGGGGGAGACGCGCGAGGCAATCTTAAAGACGCCATTGGCAAAACGTGCTTGGACAATGCAAGAGAGTGTATTGCCAGAGAGGCTACTCTACTATGGCTCGGAGCAGATGTATTGGAATTGTCAGGAGCATGCCCTCGCCGAAGGAAGCGCATTTCCGGAACGGCCCATCTGGAATCTTGCATCGCAAATGCGGGTTCTATCAACCCAGCCGAATCCATCGTCCAGTTCCTCTCCACTTCTACTCAACCCATGGTACGATCTCGTCCAAGAGTTCAGCGCTAGAGTCTTGACAGTACGCAGGGATGTATTCCCTGCGATTGCGTCCATTGCTCAGATGTTCGAGACCAGTGGCGGTAGATACTTAGCAGGTTTATGGCAGAACGATCTTCACAGAGGCCTTCTATGGAATGCATCAAAGTTCTCCCAAGGAGAGCGGCGAGAGTATATTGCGCCTTCTTGGAGCTGGGCCTCTCTTGACACTCCTGTTCATTATGAAATCGTGAAAGGCATTAGATTACCGATTGACCCGAGGAATAGTGCGGCCATCATTGACGTAAGGGTTGAAAATAGTAAGTCACTCTTGGGGATTTTCTACTCTCATCGACTTCACATACCTGTAAACACTACAGAAGTTTAAACCGAGAGCTAAGTAGCCTTTCCGCTACAATTTTTTCGAGAGACATTCCCTGTTCTAATAGTACCCACACAGGCTCGCCTCATTCATTCGGATCAGTCCAGAATGGATGTCTCATTCTGAACGCCTTGGCCCAAGAAGTCAACGAAGATCTCAAACTCTCCTCCTGTACGTACAATTTCGACACCGAGAAGGCCCAAGAATTATGGGAAGCAAATTTCAGCTTCACCACTATTCTGATCGCAAGATGGGCACACGGCCTTACCGATAAAGGCAGTCGCTGGCTAGGGATTATATTGTCCAAATTGGTCAGTTTGGACAATCATGATGATCTTTATACTCGCGAGGGATTCTTCTTAGGGCCTATGTATGAGGAGAAAATGCCCGGTTGGGAGAGACGGACTGTGAAGATTATTTGACGGACTACATTCTAAGCTCCCTAGCTATTGACTCGCCAGATCCTCTAGCAAATGGCTTCAGAGCACTATGATGTACCTCATCTACCTTACTACACAGAGCTTGGACAGCGCTCAGAAGTTTCATTCACTGTTCATCATAGTGAAGCGGCACTGGCACAGAGGACAAGCTGGATTTCTTGGGGGTGGAAGGCGCGAGAGCGTCTCTCCTCTATGGAAGGACGATACCTCAAGCATAGAGCTCAATAGGCTATACAGCAAGACAAAGAAGCAAGCTGCCAAATCATGAGCGCATAGAGAGCCTGACCAGGCGCCTTTTGGCTACGAATCTACAGAAAGCAGAAGCAAGAGGATGCTGCTTGGTATGTTGGAACTTCACAATGCTTGAGCACAGGATATTATTTAAAGAGCATAATGTCTGCATATTCGGAAGTTAGTTGTGCTAGAGGTGAAGTGCGCAATGTTGTTTTCTTACGAAGTTATTGACGCGAGGTGACGTTTCTGCCGGCCTTCACCGTCCTAGTTTGGTTACTATGCCAACAATGCAAGACAGAACAAGCCTGACAAGTCCACCATCCCGTGCTTTTTTCGTGGCAAATCGTACGTCTCGGACCAAACCTTCCTCTCTACCAGTACGAGAGCCTGGCCGTTGAAGTTGGCTCTCGAAGGGAAGTCGATTTTACAAGCAACTGTAGAGCAGAGCTAATTCTTGCCCCCACTCGAAGTCCCGTTTTGTAAAATATCTAACACCCTGAAAGTTACTCGAAAGTTTAAGTAAGCTAATAAAAGATATCTTACGATACCGCTTTTTTAAATCGATCTTATTAAGTATAAGGGATAAGCTTTAAAGAAATATATTAAAGCTTACTAAAAGAGAATTAAATCGGTATTATATACAGCGATCGTTATAAGACTAAACGTAGCTTTTGCGATCGCCTAACTCTTATAGTTTATAATAAATCTTAATTTAAAGTATTTTATAATTATATATTAGCTTATTCGCTACTTATTTAATACGCGCTTTTTAAGTATTATATACGGAGGTAATTAAGAAAGAGCGCTTTATATTACTTTAAATATATCTTTCGCGGATAACGTCGAAACTCGAAAGTTATCTTAAAATTATATAATCTTATTATTTGGCGGGCTAGTAATCTGGAAAGTATTAAAGTAATTTACGATTATTACGTCGATTATTAAAACGGAATTATTAATATTAAAGTATACCGGAAAAAAAGCTATAACTCTTTAATAATTCTTTCAGAACTTAGCTTTTAATATCGATAAGACTTAAGAGATCTTTTATAATAATTAATAAACGATTAAACTAATTATAAATAATATTAAGAGAATTATTATTAAACTTCGTTATATAAATATTTAAAATATATAACTTAAATAAAAGTATGCTTATAGATTATTTAAAATAATATATTTTCTAACCGCTAATATACTTATTAATAAGTTCACGAAGAATCTGTTTCGCTAGAAATTCGAGCTTTTTAGAGTATTTTTAAACTTTAATAATCACCGATCTTAAATTAAAGAGCTTTAAATATATTTATTAAAAGCATATTAAGAATATCTTTATGCGATATTTTATTTATAAAACTTTTTTAATTTAATATTTTGAATATTCGTGTTTTAAAAACGCCGAAAATAAACGCGAAATCTAGCTTAAGCTTAAGTAAAGTTTATTTAAATTTAACTTAAGCTTAAATAAAGATTATTTAAATCCGGCCCGAGCTTAAGTAAAATCCGTTTAAATCCAGTCCGAGCTTACAGATAATTTACTAAAAGCGCAAAAAGAATCTACTTAAGCTTAAATTAGCGAGTAATTATTATCTTTAAGACTTTCGCGAATTTCTTTAAACTTTATATAAGATTATTAAACTCTATTAAAGATCTTATATTAATATTAATATTATCGTTAAAATTATTCTTCTTATTACGCTTTAGATTTAGTTTTTAAAGGCGTATTAGAAGATTTAATTTTATATTCTTATTAGATTTCTTATTATTCGTTAAGTCTTTTATTAAAGCTTTTAAAGTAATTTTATACTTCTTAATACTTTATAAATCGATCAGTGAAATGCTCGATTAATTATAATATAATTATTATACTTTTCTGTTATTAAAATCTATAGCTGTAATTAATCTTCTGTTATACTTAAGCATATCTCTTATAGCGGAATCGCACTTATAACCGGAAGTGCAATTATAGCATCGACTTCTAATAACGAGAGTATTAGCGAAGTAATATTTATAATTACTACGGCTACGAATAATAGCGCGAATATATAACAAATAAGGATCCGCAAACTCTTTTCCTAAATCTTAATTAATATAAATAAAATAAGTTATTAATAAGAAGTAAGCTTTAAAATAATATATATATATACCTCGAGCGCGCTTAATAAGAGAGCGAGGCTTAAATAAAATACAAGACGATTTGCGCTTTTTCAAAGTTAATAAAGAACGAGTACGAGTCTTAAAAATAAAAGAAAAGGTAAGAGAAGGAGTCGAATTAAGACGCGAGACGCGCGAAGCAGAAGGGGTATATTAAAAGCTATCTTTATTTAATATAATAACGCTTTTGCTTAATATAATTAATAATAATAAAGCATTAAAAGAACGCGTAGGAGTCTTCTTAAATAGCGAGCTTAACTTAGCACGAGAAGATCGAAGGAGAATTAACTTATTATTAAAATTATTAATAAGCGTATTTTCATCTTCGCGCGAAAAAAAATATTATTAATTATCTTTAGGATTTATTCTGACGACCGAACGAGCAAGAGGAAGATTATTAAGAAGCTTATTAATAAGCTTATTATTAGATATTTCTTAGTTATCGAATTTATTTTCAAAATCTTATAATATAATTATTAACGATTAGTTTAATAATACTAAGGTTATTTAAAAATGAAGTTAAGAAATTAAATTAAAGAAGAACTTACTTAGCGAGCTGCAATTTAATTATTAATACGCGCAGTCGCTGCTTTAAAAGCTTTAAGAAGTATAATTAATGATCGAGGAGAATTTACTAAAAGAAATAAAAGATTAAAAGACAGAAAAAAGAAATAAGCAAATAAGCAGGTACGCGAGTATAAAATGCGTTAATATTAAGTAAAAGTTGATTATAATAATACAAAAGTCGATATATATATATTTTTAAGAATGATCGTGATCGCGTTATTACGGTATAAGACGCTTAAATTAATAATAAACTTATTAACCCGAGAAGCGGCGTATTATATAAGCTAATAAGAAGCTAGCATATACCGTTGCGGCTTCCTGTTATATATAGTAATTACTTTAAAAGGATTAAATTCATTAATTATAGCTTAGTAATTTAATAATCAGACGAGACGGCACGAGATTTTAATTGCAGAATAAATTTTATTTTAGTTTTATTTTTAAAACCTGCGATTTACACGCGTTAAATATAATAATCAAGATCTTATTTGCTTAATTATTATAACTTAACTATATATTTTAGATCTTATTTATTTAATTATATATAATTTAAATACGTATTTATATTTTTATTATTATTAATATTAATTACCTGGCAGACTGCTTATATTAATATGTAAAGTCCTCGTATATTATATCTTTAAAGCGCGTATTAATATTTTCATTTATTATAATATCCTAAGAGCATTAATTTGCTGCTCGGCGCTATGCTTTTACTAAGAATTAATATATATACTCGGGGAGCTTATATTACATCTCTCGACTACTTATGCGCTTTTAAATAGTAAGGCTTATTTATATAATAGAGCCTTACTATAAGAGTATATCGCGCCTTAGCGCAGTCTATTAATCATATATATGCTCTCGTAAGCACTCACGTGTATATTGTGGAGGGGAAAACACCAAGCACATAATAAGAGGGTAGTAAAGCAAGTGCCGGAGGGCAAACGTAGGAAATACTTATTTAACGAATATTAAAGATATTATATATTTAAGGAATATAATTTATTAAAGGAAGAAAGAGGTATAATTTAAATAAGAAAGAAAAGTTATAATAGTAAAAATCGTTATTATTAATAAAAGATATTACCTTAAAAGCTATCTTAAATACAGCAAGATGCAGCTAAATCACGTGACAAATAGACCTCTGAGGTCAACCTCGCTATATGCGTCTTCTTTTTAGAAAACTCATACTCGACCTCGAGTAAAGAAATAAGAATTAATATTACAGCTTTAAAGCTTCAAATACTTAAAAGAAAATATATCTGAATAAAAATAAGTAAATATCAGGTAACTTATATTTTACTTTTAAAAGCAAATAATCGTCTCGCTTAGCACTTTTAAATATTATCTTTTATTTTATTATTCTTTTTCCTTCTTTTCCTTTTTAATAATTTTATTATTCTTTTTTATAATACTTTTAAAGAAGCTTTACGCGTCTTTTTATACTTATACTAGTCTTTTCATACCTCTTAATACTTATTGTATTATTTCTGCCGCTTAAATTTACCTTTTTAAATATTGCATCCGAGTAAACTTTAGCTTTAATAAAATTAAGGTAATTCTTTTAAAATAAATCGGCGTATAATTAATATTTTAAATAAGTTCCCGACTCCTTCTTTTACGGCGTAAAAACTGATTTTCTTTATAAAATAAAAATCGATTCTTATAACGCGTCGAATTCGTTAATATTCTTTTATATTTTAAGCTAGCGTATTTTTAACGATTCCGCTTTTTTCTTATACTTTTATTTTAACGAATCTTTTACGAACTTTCTTAATTTCTTAATCGTTATTAAGAATAAAAAGAAATATATTAAAAGTATATTAAAGAAGTAAGAATATATAAATATATAAAGTTGAAAGTAAATAAGTAATCGGAAGACGGTTTTTTTACCTTCGAAGTTCGAAGTATAATAGAAAAGTAAAAAGAAGCTAATCGAAGCATCTCTTTTATTAATTTAATTAAGTTTTTTTTTTATTTTTATCTTTTTCTTTTTACTTTTATTTCTTTAATAAGTCGATATTAAATAGCGACGAAGTCGGTTTTAAGTAATTTTTTTTTCTTTTATTTTAACGGTTATTATATCGAATAAAAGCGCCGATAATATTTTAATAATTTCTTATTATATCTTCTTATTATTTTTTAATAAATAAGTAGATTATTATAAGCGGCTAAGATTTATTATATTTAAAAAAAGAAAAGAAGAGATATTATACTTTACGTATTAATTTCGAGCTGCTTAATTTTCCTTACGGTTTCTTTCTTTTCTTGGCGGTAAATTACAGAATAAAAGCTTTTCGAGAATAATTCTTAAAGCTTTAATAAGCTATAAGCTATCTTAAACCGCTTTCGTCGTCGCTTTCCGTCGACTTGCTTTTTATTATTAATTAGCTAAAAAAAGTAAAAGACTAAAAATAAGTTCTTTTTCGTTCGATATCGCTAATTTCCTTTATTTTAATAATCTTCCGATACGATTTAAAGACTTAAAATAAAAGCGCAGCTTTAATTACTTTATTAAAATAAGAAGTATCTTTAACTTTATTACTTATTTTAAGCTTTTATTAATTATATCGCAAATAATTTCTGAACCGATAATATCGAGCTTTCCGGAAATCCTTTTTTATTAAAATAACTTTTTTTTATTTAAAAGTAAAATTCTTTTTTAAAGAATTTTATATTAATATAATTCTGTAGCAATTCTAAGAATAATAAAAGTATACCCCGAATACTTTTATAAGCCGGTATAAGCTAAGCCGGATTCTAAGTTTAAAAAAAAAGCAAATATATCTTAAGAGTAGAAGTAATAATACTTTTTCTTAGTCGATTAATATTCTTAATTTAGGAGTCCGAGGATTAATATTTGGCTAAAGGAAGCTCTTAACCTGAAATCTGGTTAATTTACTTAATAGAAAACAGCTTTATAAAAATAAAATCAAAGAAATACTTATAAATAACTTAAGTGCTTACGATAAGGTATTATTTACTCGCTTAAGTCTTTTATAAAGTTATTACCGCGACGGAATTATAATAATAGTATTTGAATTCTAATAAGCGAGATTTCGGAATAGCTAAAGAAGAAGCGTATAATTTAGATTAATTAGAATCTCTTTTCGTATAGAATAATTTTGCTTATCTTATTATTTTAAGATTAATTAACCGAAACTCCGAGGAAATAAAGTCGTTATTACTTTAATACTTCGATGCGTTATTTAAAATAGCTTAAAGCAGGCTCGGCTTATTACGATATTTAATCCGCTATCTTATACTTTTGCTCTTAATTAAATTACTACTGCTAGCACTTAAGCAGCGTAAAAGCTTAAACTTAGCAGCCGTCGATCGAGAGAACTTATAAAATTTAATAATAATTCTTACGTTAAACTTTAAGCTCGCGATAATTCGACCGCTGATTTCCGAGGACTAATAATCTAATTAAGAATAAAATACTTATAATATAAAAAATTAAAAACGTAAGAAAGATTTAAAAAAGTTAGAGATTTATAACTTATTAGCCGTACTTACTTTACTTATCTTTAGTTTAATTATTACGGTCTCAGAGTATTAAGCTCCGTTTCTAAGTACGTTATATTAAAGTTATTAATATCTAAATAAACTTTTTATATTATTAATAATAAATCTAATGATTTTTATTATCGGTATAAAGCAGTTATAATAGCTTATTTCTTTTATAATAACTTATAGCTTATCGCGCGCTTTATCGTTTATTTAAATATACAGATTAGTTTTATTTATTTAGTTTTATAAGCTTCTTCAGATTTTAAATCGTTTAATTACGCGTAACTTCTTAATTATTATATATTTTCTTTTTAAATTAATAGCTTATTTATTATAATCTTAAAAGCTATTTTAATTAAAGTAAATCTTTTTTATTATAAAATATTTAAGTAATATTAAAAAAGAATTTCTGGTCTTCGATTACTTTCGGGGACTTATTATACGAGCCTGCTTCGATAATATATCTCGGAAGATTATCGTTTTTAGCGCTTAACTTATTAATATATTAAGATTATTAACGCTCCGGAACGGCTCGTCGAAGGAACTTCGTCTGATTTATTATTTAATTCTTTATAAGATTTAATAAGAAATAAGTGCTCGATTGGATTCTGTTCTTCTATAGCGTAAGCTATAATCGATTTAATTTAATTAAATTATTTTATAAAACTAAAACTTTTTTTAAGTTTCTTAAGGGCTTTTTTAGTTTTATAAAATACTAATAATTATTATATTTATAAGTTTTCGAGCTTATACGTTTAGCGTTAGTAATACTGAATTGTTCGAAGGGCAGCTATCGCAAATATATTATTTAGCTCGATTAGGATATTAGTATTATTATTGCGGAACGACTTATGAATACGATCGGAAAGTATTTATAAGCGTAAATAATATTCGAAGTGCTAAAGAGATTTTTCGTCGTTTAAAAAAGAGCTTTTAATATTTTAGTATATGCTTTTATTATTATATTTTAATCTTTGTTCTTTTCGTAAGATATAAAAGATGCGTCCTTGCTATAATTTAACGTTCGATAACGCTAAGCGACAAGTTATGAGAATTATAATAAGGAATAATTAATAATATTAATCGTAGCGATTAAGCTACTCGCTAGAAGAGTAAGTAACGATTCGATATTGACTTTATTCCGCGTAAATTAGCTTTTTAAGTATTTTAATAATAATTTTATTATTCCGTATAATTTATCTCGTAAGCTTTTTAAGGTCTTTAAGGCTTTATAAATTTCGCTTCTCGAGACTGGATTTAAGCTGGTTTTTATTATTATTATATTAAGTTATCGCTAAAAGCTTGTTGTTTTTATAATAAATAAAGCGTTTTCGTTTATGAAATAGCTTAAAGTAATTAATTACAAAAGTACCGCGAAAGAATATATCGCCGTCTTTTAGCTCTTTTAGCTTATAATAATTTTTTTTAAAGAAAGCTTTATAAATTTCGTAAGGTCTTAGCTACCGAAAGTCAAGCTTTTTGCTCTTTAATATATCGATTTCCCGAATAAAATCGTGCTTAAGAACTAAATCTTTAATTTATAATAGCTTATTTTGAATATCCTTTTTTACGTCGAAAGCTTTTTTCTTTTCTTATTTATAATATATTTTTTAAAACTTAACTTTTTTTATATTATTATTTCGTATTTAATATTAAAGAGTTCGAATATAAATTAAATCGTTAATACTCTTAATATCTTCCGAGAAGAAGCTTCTTTAAGTAAAATAACGTATTTCGATAAGAAAAACTGGTTTTTTATTATAAATTATATAAAAAGAAATATAATTTATAAGTTTATAAATTATAATATAATTAGCGAATAAAACTGTTAATAAATTACTTATTTAGTTTTTTTTTATTTTAAATAAAATATTCTTAATAAGATTATATCCTCGCTCGATTATATTATTAGTTTTCGCGTTATAAGTTAATATTTGAATTCATCGAATTTTTATTTTATTTAATAAATTAACGACTTTGCTTATATTCTTTATATCTTTATCGATTACTAGCTTTTAAAATAACTTATATTAATAAATAATATCTTATTAAATGAAATCAGCGATGCTTTTAGCTTCTTTTAAAGTAAGCGCTTTAGCTTCGACTTAACCGCTTATATCGTCTTGGGTAATAACGAGATACTTCTTCTTATTCTGTATTAATATAAAAGTAATATTTAGCGCTTATTTTTTTATAAGTCCGTTCGAAGCAGTTAGAATTATAAGTTCTTCTTATTACTTAATATTACGTAATATGTATTTATTGTATATTTTAACGAATTCCGCGGAATCCTTAAAATAGCTTTTCTAGAAATAACGTTAGGAAATGTAATAATATATACTTTTTTTTCTTTTATAACCGGAGTTATTATAATAATTTCGCAAAATATATACTTTATCTTTATTGGTATCGATAATGAGTTTAATAAGTACGCTTTTTAATAAAAGTCTTTAAATACGTTAATTATAAACTTTATATAATAATACTTTTTTTTTAAATATACGAAAAGCTTTTAAGTTTATACTTTTCGGAATCTTAAGCGTAATTAAGTAAATAATTATTTTTTAATAATACTTCTTATAATATTTTAAAAATATTAATAAGTCTGCTTCGCTTTCTTAATCTGTACTCGAGTCGCTATTAAGTATTACTTAATCGTTCGACTTATTTCGCAGTTTTTAAACTTTTCGCTTTATATCGATAAGGATATCGCGTCTTCGAGTTAACTTAAGGTTATCGAAGGTCTCTGGCTTTTTTATTAGGTTTTCCGTGCTCTTTGTTTTTACGAAGCAAATTCTAATTATATTAAGCTTAATTAAGATTTAATCCTTATCGTTATTATTTTCGATATCTTCTTTAGTATTTTTAAGATATTTAAGTCTTCTTAAGAGAGTATCTGCTGCTATATACGTAATACTTTTAATATAGCGCATTTCGAAGTCGAAAAGCCTAATCCAGGCGAGCTAGCGAGTGAGTATCGCATTAAAGTAGTCGTAAGCAGCTCCTTTAAATTAAATAATAAAGATATTTACGTTAGTCTTTATAATAAAATAAATTCTTATAAGTTAAATTTTAAGCTTCTTAAGGATTAAAAATATGCTTTTATATTTTCTTTTTATAACGTCGTAATCTTATTCTGCTTTTATTTAAAAGCCGTTTTTATATTTCGCCGGTTTAAGTTTATTATTTTTTAGATTACGTTAATTAAAAAAATTATCTTATTCGATTCCGTTAGAATTTATAAAAACGACGATTTCGCTAGCGCTTTTAAAATAATCGATCTTATAAAGTATTAAAAAGAAGTATAAGATATTTTAAAAAGTTCTTATTATTTAGCTGTAAATTATAGGATTTTATATGAATTTAATTCTTTTTCTCGTGAAGTCGTATAACGGCTCGGCTAATAAACGAAAGTCTTTAATCTAAATATAAAAGTAAATAATTAAATTTAAAAATCTTTTAATTTCTATAACGTTTTTAGGTTCTTTTTATTTTTATATTTTAATTAAATATATAATTAAAGATTCTCTTCCTTATAAGTTGCATACGTAGCCGACGACGTTCATATTATTACGACAAAATTGCGATTTAAAGCTTATAATAGCTCTAGCGCGCTTAAGGCGTTTTAGCGTCTTATCGAGATTAAGAAAGTGCTTAAGGACGAACTAGCGAATCTTAGGCCGTGCTTTTTTCCGATCGTAATCTATATATAATTCTTTTACGTTAACGTTATTTAAGAACGGTATTATAATAAAAGGCATAATATTTTTCAGTATTTTACCGATCGTTTTTATAAATTAAGTAATAAAGTTCGTAGCTTTTTAAAATAGCGTTATATTTCGGATTAATCTAATACTAAGCACGAAGAAAGCTGTTATATTTCGGCTGCTTTAATATAATATTTATTAATTATAACTTAAGTATAAGTCTATTAAGCTCGCGATATAATATTTTATAAATTCCTTTGAAAATTCGTTAATAAAAAAAAAAATTAACGTTTTTTAAAATAATTACGTTAAATATAATTGCCGAGTTAATTAAGTAGTATTTTCTTAGTTCTTTCTTCTTAATTAAGAATTAAGCGTTGCAATATAATTCTTTAAAGAGTTCGAAAATCTTACGGTTAAGTCTGTCTTTTATTATTTTCCTGACTTCGGGAGCTAACGCTTTAAGGAGTAGAAAGTATAATACTTGCTAGGCTTCGTGGTTTATCGTCTTAATAATAATAAATAGCGAAATATCCTTATAGAATTTCTTATATTTAGTTTAATTAAATATAATAATACCTTTTCGATTTAATATAATTTCGTCGAAGAAGGCTTTCTTTTTTAATTATAATATATTTCTAATATTTAAAATAATAAGTCGCTTTTCCGTAATCTTAAATCCGCGAGGAAAGCCGGCAAAACGAAAGAATAAGATATCTTAATATTTCTTAATTTATTCTTAAGAAAAATCCTTTTTTTTAAAGACTTCGTATTAGTCTTTACGGCTTTTAAGCGCATTTTTTATTTTATTTATTTAATTTATAAGTCTAATCTTTTTATCTTTTGTCTTATATATAATATAAACCTGCGAAACTCGTTTGCGTTCTCTAAATAAGGACGTTATTAATAAAGTATTATAATCTGTAATAAATTAAAAAATAAGCTCGATTTCCTTAATTAATACGATATTAAATATACGTTTTTTGCCGAAAAGAGCTTTAATAAAGTCTTTATAAAGAAGGTAATTGTAAAAGTCCGTTTTTAAAATTATGAATTCTCGCTTTATATATTCGATGGAAATATATAAAACGTCTTCGAAAAAAGAATTACTTTTATTATTAAAGGTTTCTTTATCTTTTTTGTAGAAAAGCTTATCTTCGAGCTTAAAGGAAGTATTTTTTAGAGAGTATTCGACGGTATTAATTATAAAGCTTTAATTATAACTAATTATTTGTTTTCCGAGTCAGTTTCGGACTTTAAGTAATCTGATTCCGGATCTAATAATATTCTATTAATTCGGCTTTCAGATTTTATAGCTTCGATGCTTTTAGCGTATTTCGTAAGTTTAGCTGCTTTAATAATAATAATTAATCTTATAATCTTATTTTATAAGTTAGCGTAAATTAAGCTATTTTCTGTATTAAATAAGTATTTAAATAAAACGCGCGTAATCTAAAAGAATAAAAATCTAAGAATAATTCTAATACTTAAGATATTTATAATATAAAACTTAATAAAAATAATATAATCTCTTATTATTATTAGGACGTTATCCGTATATCTCAGAAATCGCGATTTTGCGCTTATAATGCTTTTTAAAGTTATAAAATCGCTTTTTATAATAAAGACTTTTAATTGAACGGCAGTATTATAAGATATATAACTGACTTCTGCGCCGGAATTAAGAGTAACTCGGATATTATTAAGTCTTATTCTCTTAAGTATAATAATTATATACTTCGGCGTTAAAAAGTATTATTTATAACTCGGTTTTTAAAGTGTGTCGATTAAGTAAATTTCAGCGGTTAATAATAAGTCGATTTTAAATTCTTTTTTTAAAATTATTATTTTTTAAAGCGCTATTAAGATAGCGATTAAAATTATAAGTATTAAGCTAAAGAAAGGAATTAAGCTTAATAATAATCAGAAAATTAATTATTAAATTAGTATTTCTTATATTAAAAAGACTTAATACTTTTATTTCTTTTATTAAACTTAGAGCTTATACGTAAGTTTAGCTCGAGATACGGTAAAATAAATAATAATTCGTTATTCTTATTTAAAGAAAATACGTTCAAACTATCGCGAAACTCGCAATCCTCTTAATATAAAATCCGAAATATCAGCTTAAAGTAATAAAAAACGTTAAAATATAATATTATTCCTTTTTTAATCGCAGTTTTAAAGAGCTTTTATATATTTTATAATCTTAATATTAATAATAGCGATTTAGTCCTAAATCTCTTAATTAATAATCTTCGATCGACTTATCTTTAGTAAGTCGATTAAAATAAGGATTTCTCTTAAAATCAAGTTTCTAAAAAGTTCTTTCTGAATAAGAAGCTTATTTAACGTATTATTTAACGTATAATTATTCCGCGATAGCGTTTAGTATACGCGAGGTCGGCTTAAAGTCGTCTTAATAGCGATAAGTAAATTACTTTCAGCGCGTTTCTGAATAATTCTTATAAAAGATAGCTTAATAATAATCGGTTCTTTTCGACTTACGGCTAAAATAGCTTCTTTTAATTTCTTAAAAATAATAATATTATTATCATCTTTTACGATAATCCGAGTAGGTTTTACTTTAAATACTTTAATTAAAAAGTTTACGTTTATAAGCTTTTAAAATCTAATAGTATTCTTGACTTTTTCGCGAACTTTTAATCTTTTATAATTAACTTAAGCTTTAAGGCGTTCTTAGAATAAAGTTCCGGTTATATATAATTCGATTCTTATTATTATTTTAAAAGCAACGATATTTTATTATCTTATTTTTATAAATGCTATTTCAAAGCTATTATTTATTTTTTTTGAATTAAAAGTAATAAGTACGTTTTGAACGTTAATTAATCTTATTATATTAAAGAGTCGAATAGCGAGGATATCTGAATAGTTTTAAAGCTTTTAACTTACTTTTAATATTAGTTTTTCTGAGGCTGATTTTAGTATAATATTTTATTAAGCTAAAAAAGCTTCTTAAGCGTTTTAAAACTTCTTCTAAATTACTTCTTTTTTCCGCCTCGAGTTTAAATCTTTTTTTATATTAATTATTCGTAAAATAAAAACTTCTTTCTTTAATTTATCCCGAGGAAATTAAATCGCTTAAGCTTTTATTCTTTTTTTTTAAAAGCTTATATAAATATAATTATCTTTATTTTTATAAATAATTCTTAAATTAAATTATTTCTTAAACTTATAATATTAATTTTAATACTTATAAAATCCTTAAAATTTAATACCCGGAATCGGCTTATTAAAGTAAAAGAAATATCCGATACTCGTATCGTTTTTTATATTAAAACGTCGATTATATTTAAAGCTTATTTTAAAATCTTAATAAGATATTTTAGCTTCTTCGGAATATACGATCGACTTATAAGCAAATAAAGCTTTAATTTCGGCTATTAATTTTAGATTCTTTCTTTTCTTTATAATAGCGTATAAAATACGCAAGTTATTCAGTTCTTCCGTAATCGTATCGATATCCTGTTTTATAATTTAATTAATATCGCGTATTAGCTTCTCGATAGTAAGAATAATTTTTTCTCGAATATGCTTTTTCTGATTTAATTTAAGACGAAGCACCGAATTCTTTTTAAAAACGTCGTTAATCTCCCGAGCTAAAGAATTATTCTTATACTTTATAAGCTCGGAGCGAGCTATAGAATTATTCTTATACTTTATAAGCTCGGAGCGAGCTATAGAATTAAGCTCTTCGAATTATGCTGCTAAAAAAAGAGTTTTGCTATTACTCGACCCGAGTCGAAGACGGTCGGCCTGAGTAATTTATATAAATAATATTTTTTTTTTAATTAACGTATCGATTTCCTACTCGACTTAAAATAAGCTTTTTATTTTAGCGTATATTTTATCGAAAAATCGTATATTTTCTATATTAAAAGTATTATTATCTTTTATAAAAGTTCCGGCCTTCCGCCTTAAGTGCTTAAGTAAAGCTATTAAAAACTTTATAATTATTTGCCGTTTTATAATAATTTTCTTTCGTATATAAGCTCGATTAACTTTTCTAAAAGCTCGGAAGAATTATCGAGATTAAGATTTAAAAGTATTTTCCGCGATATATTTAAAATTATTAAATATTTTCTTTAAGTTTTAAAGAATATAATAATATTACTTAAGGTCGAACGTTCGGTATTCTTTTATAACTTCTTTAATTAATTTTTAATAAGTGCTATTAAGGAAGTCGGGGAGCTACTCAATGTTTTAACTTACTTCGAGGGTGTAATAATCTACGACGTATTGTTTCTTTTCGGCGTTATTTGTAATACCTCGAGTTATAAAGAGCTGCTTTAGGGTTTTAAAGAATTTAATAATATTATTCCCGTTAAAGTATAAGCAACTAAAAGTGCCTGAAGTTAATATAACTTAAGCTATTACGAAATAAAGAAGTTCTTTAATAAAGTCTATAGCAAGTCGTGCGGCTTAAGATATAAATTATTAAAACGTTATATTATTAAAAGTAAGTTCATAATAGTAATTATTTAAAGCTTTATTTATTTTATATAATGCAGAAGTTTTAGCAAGTCTGTATTATCCTAGCGCAGGTCGTATTAATTAGAAAGCCTAAGCGGAAGTAACTTAAGCCTAAAGCGGTGCTATATAACTTATATTAGCGGGGTTAAGTCTTCTTTACTTCGGAGGCGAATATAATATGAATTAAAGGTGTATAAGCTAAGTAAGTATTATATAAGCCGGTAAAGCTTGAAGAGCGGCCTGAGCTCTTGTACTAGAGCTTTCTGAATAATTATTATTTTAATTATAATTGAATATATTTTATCGTAAGTTATTATCGCCGCTTTTATTTCTTTTTTTTCTCTTATTAATAATTAGAATATCGTTTATAAGTATTCCCGGTAGTTATAATAAGGTAAAGCTAATGATTCCAGCAATATTAAGCTTTATTAGAGGTTTAGCAGGCACGAAGGTAGAAGAGCTTGCAGAGCTTATAAAGCTAGTTTTAATAATAAAGTAATTTATAATCGGGGTCGCAGAGCTTCTTCAGGTTATAGAAAAGTTATTAGTAAGTCGTTTAAGCTCTTTGTCTTTCGGGTTGCCGCTGAAGGCGTTATTTTTAATATTGTTTTCGGATATAATTGATTTTTTTTAATGAAATTAATGATTTGCTAAAGAGCAGATGCGCTTAATATTATTAGTAAAAGAGTAAAAGATATAATATATTATATTAAAAAAAGAAGAATATACAAGCTCGAGAAAACAAAAGAAATATATAAGTAAAATATTAGATTAAAGAGCTTATAACTTCAGGCTTTTCCCGGGATAATAGAGCCCGAAAGACGCCGAAGTTTAAGCTTCTTATTCTTATAATAAACGAACGTATAAGCTTAAGCGAAGTAAATAAATCTCGTTAAATACTAAAACTTTATTATTATTAAAATTAATCTCAGCGTAGAATATCTTAAGACCGAAATTAATTAAAAAAGTATAAAATAAAATTCCGTATACTTTTCTATTAGGCTCCGTCTCGCTAGCTTAAAATGGGCTTTTAGCGGAAAAAGAAGAAGAAAAGAGTAATAAATACGCTTATTAAAAGTGCGATTAATATTAAAATTTACCGGATTTATTTCAAATAATCCATTTTTCGTTTTCCGAAATATCGAATATACTTTAATATCAGTTAAAGCGTTTCTAATAGCGTAATCCGGCTATTTTCGGTCCGACCTTTTCAGTATCGATGCTCCACGTATTAGAGCTGGCTTTTCTAGTAATCTGAGTATTCTTATATCAAAAGTAAGTAGTTTCCCTTCAGATTTCTTATACTTCTCGTTATATTATAAGAGACTATCGAGGTGCCGTATCTAGTTCTGCTTTGAAAGCTAAGAGATCTTTAAGTGAATAAGTCTATACCAGTTCGAGCACTTATCGGTTTCGGTTCTTATAATTAATATAAGAGGCTTTTAAGCTTTTTTACGTACTTTATTCTAGCTTTTTTACTCGCTTCTTGCGTTAGTTATTAAAATATATAAAAAGGAAAATATTAAGCATATAATAAGAAGGTAATAAAGCAAGTACCGGAAAGCAAACATAAGAAATACTTATTTAACGAATACTAAAGATATTATATATTTAAGAAGTATAATCTATTAAAGAAAGGAAGAGGTATAATTTGAATAAGAAGAAAAAGTTATAATAATAAAAATCGTTGTTATTAATAAAGGATATTGCCTTAGAGGCTATCTTAAATACAGCAAGATGCAGCTAAATCACGTGACAAATGGACCTCTGAGGTCAACCCCGCCACAATATATACTCGAGTCACAGTCCTTTCTTACAGAAAGTAACGCTTACTTTAATAAATCTTTTGAACCCTTGCTCTTTACGTTGATTGTAGAACTCTTGAACTATTAAAAGCCTGCTCTACTTCTGTACGACAAATAGTAAGGAGTTTTTTAAATTATTTTCATTTATATAAAAAGTCTTAAGCGAAGCTTAAGAAAATAAGTCCTAGGCTGAGCTCGTACAAAGACTAAACGCTATATTCAATATAATAAATCTTATTTAATAATATTAAATAACGGAACCCTCTTTTAATAGATTTACTTCGCTTATAAACGTATTTTAATAATTAGAATCTTTAATTTAAGCTTCTTTAATATAACGACTTTAAGGACCCCGAATAGCTTTGAGAGATTACGAAAGACGAGTTAAGTTTTAATAATACGATACGAGTCTTAAGTAATTATAAATTAATAGAAGTAGCCATGTCTTTTTAAGAATTAATCGATTTTAAAAGCTATAATATTTATAAATATGTTTACTCCTGGATTATTTATACTTTAAATTAAAAGTAAAAGTACGATTTAGTTAAGCTAATTATAAAGTTTATAAGAGTATATGTCCTTAGCGAGAAGGATATTTAGCTATAGTTAATATAACGCCGACTTCTTTAATATATAATAAGATGTTTATATATGCTTTCGAAGAGCTTAATAAGAGACGATAAGCTGATAAGTAAATGCTATAACCTTAGTTTCTTTTACGCCGACTAGGGCAAGTTAGCCGAGGCAGAGCAGATATACTAGCGGGCACTGCAAGGCTACGAGAAGGCGTGGGGTCCGGATTACACGTCGACGCTCGACGCGGTTAATAACTTAAGTCTTCTTTATAAGAACTAATATAAGCTGGTCGAGGCCGAGCAAATATATTGTGGGTATTATAAAATAAGAAGAAAGCATAAGGTCTAGAGTATACGTCGACGCTTAATACGGTTAATAACCTAGCGAACTTTTATAAAGATTAAAGTAAGCTAATTGAAGCCGAGCAAATATATTAACAGGCGCTATAAGGCTACGAGAAGGCGTGGGGTCTAGAGCATGCGTCGATACTTAAAATAGTTAATAACTATAAGATTATATTAAGCATATTACCGTATTCGGTATAAAGCATACCTTTCCATAACTCAACTACCTTTGCATAAAGCTCCAGCTTCGCATAAAGCTCCGGCTTCCGTGCTTTAAACCTCGGAAGCTTTAAGCTTCCGGTAAAGGGTTATTCAGGGCTAAATCAGTGGCTTTCGGAAGCCTTAAGCTTCCGTGTTTTAAACCTCGGAAGCTCTGGTGATATAAAGCTAGTCTTGATACAAAGCTAGTCTTGATACAAAGCTAGTCTTAATATAAAACTAGTTCTAAAACAAAGCTAGTTTCAATATAAAGCTAATAACCGATGCGAGAGCAAATAGCCGATGCGAGAGCAAATAGCCGATGCGAGAGCTAAATAGCTTGGCGCCTAAAAGTAGTTATATAGACCTAGTTTCCCCCGAAGTAATGGAATCATCATTCACACCAAATCTCTTCTTTTCAATAGAGACGTTATAAACGCCGAATTCATAAAGTTATATAATTTCTGCGATTCTGATTAAGCACGCTTACGTAAAAGACGAGTCTTATATAACGATATTATCTTCTTTTTTATAAAAGAAGTATTCAGCGTTATTTCTAAGCGCTAAATTATAATAATTCTAGCTTTTACGGAAGCAAAGTATATTATTATATATACGTTTATAAGAAAATTATTATAAATTCGCTAAGTTTTAACTAAAATAAGTTATAAGCAATTAGATTCTCGCTTTATTAAAATAAATTATAATAATTAAAATATATTATTATTATCTAAGAATCCTGAGTTTTATTAGCGTATAAAGCATATCGATATTAAGTTCTATTACTTACGATAAAAAGTAGCTAAAAGCTATTTAAATCTCTAATACGTACTATCGAAAGAAAATACCGCCGACGGCTTTACGAAATTATTAAGTCCTCAAGATCTTAAGGAATTCGTTAAAATATTAAAATTAACGGTTTTATACCTTAATTAAAAGGTAGTAATATCACTTAGAAGACGTTTTTATCTTCATAAACTAAGAGATACGTAGGAATTTAAAAAGCTGCTTTAGAAGACTATTTTAATAATCTCTCTTTCTACGTTAATTTAAAATATATTTACTTTTAGAGATATATATTTTAAAAGAATTAAACCTTGAACTAAAGAGCACTTATTAAGAAATGTCTCTAAAAGCATATTACAGGTTTATACTAGTTTAAATCACGGGTTAATTATATAAATAAAGTCAGATGTAAACTCTGCTACGCTAATTAGACTATTAATCATTAGAGAGCGTATCTGCAGATCGCACAACTACTGTAATTAATATAACAAGTCAATCAACAACCCCGCACCTCAATGCTTCCTGGTCTAGTCGTGAATATCCTAGCAATAAGAAGCTAAGATACTTCGTTAAGAATCATAAAAGCAGAAGAAGATAATCTTAAGGTTACTTATTATAAAAAGAACTTAACTCTATTACTTAAAAAAGAAATAAATATAATAATTAAATAATATTAAACGTTACTTAAATTAAAGAAAACATTAATAATATTTTAAATTAATTAAAGTTTATGAAATAAGAAGCTTTAGCGTCTTACGATAATGTCGAAGGAACACTTAACGGACTCTTAGAATAAACTATTCTTAAAGAGCTGATTCCGAATACCTTCAAAACGTTAAAATAATTAGATAAAGTATTAGAAAACTATTTATAATGCCTTGTCGCTAATAACTAAGAGAGCTTATAACAGACGCACGAAGTAACACAAAAAAATATTTAAAGTCGCTTTTAACGAAGTTTTAAACGTATTCTTATAAATAAAAAAGTAAGATTATTAGTTATTTAATATTAGACTAACTGAATAAGTATATACTTTAAACATATAATACGACTTTACGAATTTTATTAAGAATATAAACTATATTAAAAAAAATCTTCTGCGAGTATCCGCAGAAATTAATAATATTAACATATTTTCGGCGTAAATATAAAATATATCCTTAAAGCATAAATAAAACTCGTAACTTATAAAAAATAAGAATTTAAGTAAAAAAAGAAAAAAGGTCTTGTAAATTAGTTACCCGCGATATAAGGAATTCATTTGATTATTTTATTAAAACAACTCGTGCTTATTTTATTATTCTAATACAACCGACGTTAGTTACTAGATATTACGAAAAGCTTCGGTCTTTTAGTTCGCAGAAAACGAAAATTACGTTACTCTGGAAGTACCGGATATATTAAAGCTTTTAAAAAACTAAATGACTTCGCCGATAATAAACTATTAATAAGGAATTATAAAAAGCTTAAGAACTTGAAAAGAAGAGATTTGGTGTGAATAATGATTCTATTATTTCAGGGAAAACTAGGTCTATATAACCACTTCTAGTAATCACCTGTGTATTCGCTGAAGCGGCTTAATTAGGCAGTTATTTGCGAAGAGTCTTAAAATAGTCTCTTGCGAAGTATTAGGTTTTTACCGTATTAGCTTTGTTTAAGCTTAAAACAATCTATTACGAGCTATTAAGTTTATTCTACGTTTAAGCTTAAAATAGTCTCTTGCGAGTTATTAGGTTTCATTCTTTGTTTGAGCCTAAAATAGTCGTTTGCGAGCTGCCGAGTATACGTGAAATGCTTTAATATTATCTTATAAATATTAATTTATTTAATACTATTTATTAAGTTATACTTAATATAAGCTTTTTTATATCGAGCTAGTTTTATAGTAATTATATATAAAAGAATTCGAGAAGTAAAATATTTTTTATTTTTTAAAACAAGTTAGTAAAGAATTATAAATAATAAGAGTCTTTTAAAATCTATACTTATGTAAGAAATAAAATAAAAGTAAGCTATATATACAAAATAAGCTTTTCAAAAGCTCGTTTAATCTCGGCAACTTCTTAAATAAAAAGTAAATAGCTGAGACTGGAAATGAGGCTCTGGAAGCTTTAAAATCGTTATAATCATTAATTAATTAATCTATATAATTTATTACTTTTTATTATTTTTATTATTAATATAACCGGTTGTTAATTGAGATAGCTCCACCAGGTCTTTTTTAGGTCTTGGCAGTACTTTAGGCGTGAAGGGTGGGGCGAAAAAAAGGCCCCGAGCTCTATTCACCGCGATTACATGAGCCAGTGACCATTCGTGACCATTCGTGGCCAATCCAATACCCTACAACCCTCAGTTAGAATAGCCTAATAACTAGGTATCTAACCCGTGGTACTCGTTAGTGGTCCGACCGACAATGAGAGTCGCCAACATGAGTACGGCCGGGACAATGGACCTCGTGAACGCAATCCGAGTCGCTTTCGGTGTCACGAAGTTCGAGCTCTATCGGTATACTATCTTGGACGCTGCTACTGATGAATGGGCTATTGAATTAGCGGAGGATCCTAAGGTCAGAACTCATAATCTGTTGGTTTATGTGCTTCTTAGCAGCAAGTACGACGGAAAAGAACATGTGGCTCGACCGCGATCTCTGGCATGAGGAATGGTGAGAAAAGACGTAGATATGGTTTATGAATTTCAATGTGAAGACAAAATAGTTACATCACAACGATTGAGTGAAGTAATCGGAAAATCCACCTAGATAGTACCGCAAAGCTAGAAAAGAAATAGTGGCTCGCCCCAGAGGTTGGTAAAAACCACGAACTCGTATCCCGTCACTCACACGTCTCTCGTGTACATTATCAGCTGTGATGGTACAAGAGCATGAACGAGGCCGAATGCGACATAATATTCATAAAGTGAGACTATTCATAAAATATGAACGTCATTCCCTCACATTAGCCAGAGCTCGTTGCACCAGTCGACGACATATCTTCGGCAGCAGGCATATCATTCCAATAGGGCTTGAAGCCAGTTCCAGGCTTGTAAACCTCGGCCCAAGGCTTCTACAAGCTCTCCGGGATCATGACTCCGTTCTCCTCGCTGCTCAGCCACAAGCGAAGCAGGTGTCTCGGCGGACCATTCTGGTTCTGATACGGATCGCGCGAATGCAGCATGGCGAAGTTGTTCATGAAGCGTATATCCCCAGGCAAGAAGGTCGTCACCAGCGTATACTTACGCGCCAGTTGTTCCACTACCTCCAGTGCCTCCAACTGGCGAGCTGTCAGTGGTGGAAGTTCAGCTGGTCGCGGATGCGGCGGTGAGCCCTGCAGGCTGTGCGTGCTGAAGTTGAGGATGATCTGTCCGTCAACAGTGAGATGGAGAAGTGCCCGCTTGTAGGATGGTCTCTCTGGTTTGGAACTGTATAAGATGTCAACCGACCCGTCTTCGAATTGCACTGCCAGGAAACTTGCGTGTTGTGCACCCAGTCATCTGTTGCAAGAGCAACCAAGATATCGGGACGAGTTAGAGCGAGCTCATTGTATATCTTCCACGATGAACTGATTTTGCTCCGACCCCCAGCCGCTGCTGTGCTCAGGCAGTAGAGTGCGATGACCTCTGTGAGGACATCGGAATGAAAGGGCTAGATGTGATCAGCTGAAGTTCTCTCTATGTGACAACTGGGGGTCACGGGTGTCATACCAAGGCATCGGTGGAGTAAATTGGATGATAGGTCTCAATGACAGGGTTGTCTAGGTAGAGCAGTGATATGGGCTATCAATAGCAGTTAGCGAAGCATACATATGGAAGGTGCTTTCGGAGTCTAACTCAGCATTCTTCCTTCTGCATCCAAACTCTGGCGGCCAATACGCCCAGCGATATAGCTGGAAAGTCCGAGGAAGATGACTATGTTCTCGATGCGAGAGAATGTTGTGGGGTCCAATCCACGGAGAGTGAAGAAACCTCTGCCCCGGTGTAACTCAACACTCAGGTCCTCAAGCCTAGGTCCGAGTGTTGGTAGGAGGAAGTTGTGTTTCTTCGCGTTCCAGTATTCCAACTGCAGAGCTGTGTCCTTTTAGTGGATGGTTGTGAACGTGAGGGATATTGCGTTCTTACATTTGAATCCATCTAAAGCATCCGTTATCTCGATGACTTCATCTTCGTCGAGTGTGTAAACAAAGCTCTCTTCATCTTGAAAATCACTTGGATCCCAAACTAAAGGCGATTGTAGAGTCTCGGGCCAAGCTTCGCCGTTCTGGAACTTGATAGACTTCCACTGTTCCTGGGATTGCTTGGAACTTGCGAAGTTGAGATCGAATGACTCGTCTTGTACTGTAGCAGAGAATGCCATTTCGCTTCACGCTGTGGCGGTTTACGAGATGTATCGAAATGGTTCTCGTTCGACTGTGCTCTTGTAGTGAGCGGGGGATAAGGCCTCCCCATTACTTTCATAGGGCATGAGGCTCTGTCTTACCCCGAATGTGGTTCAGTCATCGGGCGGGTCTGGTGATGACCTTCAAAGGGTATGTCCTACCAATATTGATGCACGCGTCACCCGAAAGGCAAGAGCACATTAAAACTTGTGCAAGGTAATCTGTGCCCAATAGACACGACCAATCAAACACATTTTCAAGGCATACCCCGCCCAAAGCAACCCTCTACGCAATTGGAAATTAGTCATGCCATATTTGGGCTGACATCTGACAACCCTCAAGACGTGTGTGCTTGCTGGTGTAAGTACGACAGAGAAATTAAGAAAGAAGAGACGAAATATAATATCAAGCAATATTCAAGTGGATGGCGAAGAAGGAACTTTGCAAGTTCCTGCTCAGGGGAACCTAAAGGCCCACTCTCCCGCCCTTTCTCCTCTTACCTGTGACTGCTCCAGGTCTTCCAATTAGAAGTTCCCCTACGATAAGGCGAAAAGAGCCGTCATTACGTGCGATTCTAACCAATCAAAAGCTAGCGCGAATACAGCACTAAGAAGACGCATGTCAAATTACTACGTTTTGCCTCGGGGTGCAACGTCAACACCTCTCTTCAGCCGCACCTCCTTGCTTTCGGAACGTTCGTTGCCGGTGCTTTCACGACCCGCGGGGCTCCCAGTTGGAATCAAACATCTGGCCTGTGAACCAGAAGTCAGCTTCCCATCTATCACTTCGTGGGGTGAGGTGAATCTCTTCTCCTTCACGTAGCATTAGTACCCAACCGACCAAAACAATCAGGATCGTATCATTACTTACTTAATCGAGTTGCTTCCATGACGAGGTCACTCAAAAAGTCGCGATCATTAGAATCGAGCCCTAGTATCCTAGGCTCTTCGTCATTGTGCCAATTCATCGAAAATCGAGCGCAGTTCTTGGTTGAGTAGTGGTAAGAAGCAAGAAGAGTTTTTGCTCCAAGCTGAATGTTGTTTAAAAGAGGCATGTTGGTGTATGGAGTCTATTGTCAGGTCATATCAATCAGTGTTCAAAGGCAATGATGACTGATGTACTCACTTTTGTCCAATTGCGAGAGATTGTGAAGGCCTTTTGCCGCTTGACGAGAAGCTCGTAGTTGTGCAAAACGATGAATGTGGCGAGGAATTGGCCTAACCAATCACCAGCCTTTCCTGATTTGTTGATCTGCTGTATATCTGCCAGAACTTCGGCGCAAAGAGGAGCCAAAAAGTCATTCATGAGTATCCATGTCAACTGGTGTTCGACATAAGGAATCTCTGATAGTTTCCCTTTGTGCTCTGGCCACATGCCGAGAGACTCAGGATTGCTGATAACCCAACCCGATTCGGTACTCCGAGCTGCGATCCAAAAGTGTAGAGCTAATCTGACTACTTTTGACTACATTATCTTGCATAGTTAACGAATGTTCATGACTCCTGAAGGTGAGGTTGGAAGATACCTTGAGACCATCTTGCGCTTCAGCCAGCCCGAAAGCCTTTGCAAAGATTTTCCAAATGAAAGTGCTGGATCCTGTGAGCAGCCTATTTGCACATTTGGCTGCATCTGCAATGATGCATTTTTTGTATGAGTCCACAAATTCCTGGGTGTTGGGAATATGAAAAGGCTTTTTGGTGAGAAGGTTGCCTTCTGGGGTTAATGGTGACAAGGATTGTTCGTGTTCCGTAAGAGGATATTCCTGAATGTCGAAGTTGAAGATTTGCCCATACTTCCGGTTTTCCAATCTCAACAGCTGGTGCGGAAAATTGCTGGGTCCTTTCGGATTGGAATTTGAGTACTCAGGTGGTATTTGAAGTTGAACTTGAGTTGTATTGGTTCGATATAGAACGCAGTGGGAGAGGATCAGCCTAATGCAGGACCCTTTTATGGTCTTCGCGTTCTGGTCTCTACACCTCAAGCAACACCCACCCGGGTTCTCGGGATCAGGCACACACTGCTTGACATTAGCATGCGAAGGTTGCAACGCCGCGCAAAGAAAACCTTCTGCTACTTACCCGCGACTTTTGATTTTGGCACCTAATGCACGCGTGGTTGATGCGTGTTTGCCCGGTTCCTCTTCTAAGTTCATCGTCAAGATAGGGTCCTTTCAGTCTTTTCAGCCGAGCATCGTTTGATTGTTTCGGTGGCATCCTTTTTGACTTTCCGATTTTCTTTACGATGTGCCTTAGAGCGGAATGCGCAGTTTTAGCTGCGGGGTGTGTAGTTGAGTCATGCGGATCAACGTTGATAGCCGTGGCTGACTGCGAAGATGGTAGCTGGAGGTCATTTCCGCCTACGTTGCGATACAAGTCATACTTGACGCGCTGGCAGAGTTTGAGCCTATATCTGAAAAGGCGTTCATCGCGCGACCATCAAGTTCCGGATGCTGAAATTGCAGCGCTGGCATCGCCAGCTGTGTCATCGTATTCCTGGTGTAGTCAATATCAGGTTCAATTTTCGGGAACCCAGGCACATCTTGGTTATCATCAATTCCAAGGTCCAAATAATCATTCTCCTAGTTATTCAGACGACAGATGTCCTCCAAGCTACCATTTGGGCGGTTCGTGTCGAGGGGAAATGGATTCATCGGCATCGCATTTGAAAAATTGCTGATTGAAGAAAAAACTTGTACGGTATACGGTTGTTCAGCACCGAAAGTGTTGTTCCAATTTTGAACGTTGTCAAAGCTCATGCTGCTTTGAATTGCAGACTTGTCTGGCACACCAGTGAAGTTGTCTAGGCAAGTCAATGAGGTACAACTCCGCCTTTCTGCCTTCACTCACCAGCATACAACTCTTGCTCTAAAGACAATCCTGTCTCTGGATTTGAATTCGACAAACTAGGATAACATTGCCAGAAACATCAAAAGATGCATCACCTGCCAGGGCCGCCCCATGCTGTTTGTTCACAGAAGGCGGGGAAAGTCCATTCGACGATGGCGTTTGCGGTGCACTAGACCGCTGTGAATCTTGAGCTGTCTGGGTAGTATCATCTGAGTTCGAGCCAACCGACACCTCCAGAATCTCAGCAGCAGCATCCAACTTCTCAAAGTCTAGCAACGAATAATTGCTCGACACGCCTGGCAAGACATCCGACAGAGCGGTGATCTTGACCCCCAAGACATGGGCGGCTATCTTCAACACCCTGTACTGCACAAGCGTGAAATGCTTCTGCTCGGCCGCGACGCATTGTGTTCCGTTCATAGTGACAGGAACACAGAATAGACAGCACTGCACAGCTCGTGCTGGTTTTGCGATCGGAGGTTAGATCTGATGATGAACGACGGCGAAGCTACCGGTGGAGATGGAGTTGTTGAAGCTGACTTGACCTGACCTGATGAAATCTAGGCAGTCGGGTACTGGGTAGGCAGAGCTGGCTGATGCATACCGATATTTGTAGGTGGTACCTTAGCTCCCTCGACTCGACAGCTGGCCTTGTGTTCCAAGTGGTTGGGAAGTTGCGTACAGAGCAGGCGGCCGGCAAGGGCAGGGCCCCAATGGAATCTATCGAGAGTCGTTGTCTCACTCTCGATAGATTCCATTGACAACGACTCTCGATAGATTCCATTGGGAGTCGGCTGCAGATATTAGTCCACCCCGGACCGGTGCTTTCTGCTTCCAAATTCCCAGCGCACCGGCTCCTGCCCTGTCTGCCCCGCTCCGCTCCGCCCCGCCCCGCCCTGCAAAGCTGCGCTGCGCCCGCACGTACTCTACTTGTACACTGATCCCGGCACACCGGGACCTCCTCTGCCATTTACATGCACCCGCACCTATATATATTTATATATATGCACAGAGAGATGAACAACCACAACCGGTCAGCAGCAAATGCCACCAGCCTAGCAAAAGACCATGATAATGGCACTCACCCCCCTTTGTCCCACTCCTACTCCTCACCGAACGGCAGTGCCTGTCTCTACTTTTCTAGCAGCCTCGCCTCTCATCCCGAACGCAGCTGAACGTTTGCTTCTTCGCCATGAACGTCGCGTCAAGTCTACGACTAATCTACTCCTCGCCGCTGGGCAGTTTTCTACCGTTGCCAAACCCGCGCGGATATCTCGATGCTCCCGATCTGGCACATTGCGATGATGGGCCGCCAGTTCCCAATCTGGGTTCGGTGACGGAGTGTGGCTGGCGTCTTGAAGGCTCCACGCACTTCGGGACCCAGTTGTACGCTGTGCCTGTGGCACTTCTTCCCAACTTGCCCCCAATTCATGTTGATATTATAATTCCTGACCAAACACAATGGGCGCCAGAGCTCTGGGCCAAGCTGGACGCGAGTAGATCTTCTCACATGACCGATGGACGTTTCAATCAACTTGGTATCGCCAAACATGTTTTGCGAGTCCTTGGGCATTGGTCATCTTCCATTTTCGACTTCCAGGAGCAATACCTGGCCCTGCCATTCTCGTCCTCGATCATCATAGGAGAAATCATCCCCAACATCGAAGACACTCCAGTGAGGTTCTCGGGGGCTAAACACCACAGTCACCTGTTGCGACTATCAAAGAGCCGGGTACCGACATTAGCAAAGTGTGCGGTTTCGTTCTCAAATTCTATCCTGGGCCCAATTTCGAGATTGGTCTCAAACAGAAAAACCGCGATGGCACGCTTCTCCCCGCTGACCAGCTTCGATGGGCCAAAGACATCGCAAAAGCCCTGATCCACATTAGTAAATCCCCGGTCAAGTTTGCCTCAGATCTCAAGATGGACAACATCATGATGACAACTGTCGATGGCCAGGAGACAGCAGTTCTCATCGATTTTGAGCAGAGTCGAAATACCTTCTCCTGGGCCCCAACCGAGATCTACTTGATCGAATGTCTCGCCATAGTCGCAAACGCCTCGCGCGTTCCCCCAAGCGTACGCGACAAGTACACCAAACTCCTCCAGGAGTATTGCGCATCGAGAGGCGTTGATTTTCTCACCATGGGGAAATCCAATTTCTACGATAATCCACCTACTGGGTGGTATCTGCCATGGGTTGCTAGTACTGAGGCGGAACAGGAAGCAGGCAATGTCTGCCTGGTTGGAAAAGTCATATGGTGCATCTTTGAAGGGGTCGGTAACATCAACGTGGCTCTGCGATCATCCAAGCCGGACAACGAGAAGCCAGAATTCCCGACCTTCATCAAAAGCCCCCCAGCCATTCAAGATCTTATCAAAAGCTGCACCGAAGGATCGCGAGAATGGACCGAGGGTCTCCTGGGCTTGACCAGAAACGGCTCGAAGATCTATCCTCGCGGCAAGTCCGGTCAGGACGGAGAGAAAACAGCGTCTCTTGATGAGACCAGAGTCGCAATCCAAGCAGTGTGGTCGAGCGAAATCAAGAAGGGGGAAGCATTCGTAGAAGCGCGGATGAGGCATGACAAGGGTGTGGCAACTGCGGAGGATGCGCAAAAGCTTCGGTATCTCAACCGTCCAAAACTCACAGAGGTCCTTGCAAGATTGGAGGAAATCACACTTTGACTCGATGGATGTCTTTCCTGCTTGACTGGGAATCAAATTTGCTTCGTGCCTGGTCATAGCTATTTTCTATCGCGACAGTCGCAGTACATTTCCAAATTATAAGGTTTCCTTTCCAAATCCAATGAAGCTCTTGCAAAAGAACACCGCTCTATGATCATTTCCCGCGAGACCATCATAAATCATCGCTCATTCACAGCAACATACATCATCATCACCCATTCTCACCACCACGCATCATCGCCCATCCCCTTTCTCGCTCTGACCATTCCCATCCAAGGACCACTTCTCTGCCCCTCCCTCTCCCGCCTCCGCTCCGTCGGCCGCCGCTCCCTTCTTCATCATCCCATCCTTCACATCCTCTTTCGTCCAGAACATATTCCCGAAATCACCTAAAATGAAAAATCCTCTTGTCAGATTCAAAATTGCTACTATCAGCACGGAGCTGAGAGCAGAACATACCGTTGTTGGCAATCAGGGACAAGTACCCTCCACTTTCAGTGGCGCTTGGGTCTGGATTCTTTGGATCGGTTGCAGACGACATGGTTGTGCAAGTCTGGCAAAGACTAAGAATGTGTGTTCAGAGCAGGCTTGATGTGGCAATTGAGGTTGTTTGTGGGCAGGTGAACCGCTTGAGTAGGAGTCGAAGGGACATGGGGGTAGTTGGAGGGTTTTAGGTGCAGCTGAAATGACTTGCGTACTGTTTATGGCGTACAGTTCGAGTGATTTGACTGCAACACGAAAGTGACTTGAGTCCTTGGTTGCAAAGTGCAAGTATACAGAATGAACCAAAAGCCTGATTTGAATGAAAATAAAATATAAAAAAAAAACATTTACGAAATTCCGATTTGTCTTATACCTCACAGAACCGGACTTCACATCACCTGCCAGGTTGCGATATCATCTTGTTTGGGCCAGGGCCGCCTCGCATTTCGCTAAGCGAATATCGTGCCGGCTGGCGGTCCAGCGCTCCAGAGTGCGCAAGGCTGAAGATTGACAATGCTCCCGGAAAGCAGCAAATGCTAACCTCCATGTTCTCCCGCCAGAATCTCATCCGGCTCTGCGTTGCCTGTGTCGAAGACAAGCGTGGCTTCTGACCCGGCTTTGGATCATTATGTTCACTGTCGCGGCTCAGAAATCAGGTGGCCAGAAAGAACCTTCGGCGTTAAGCTGCATTCCATGTAATGGTGTTTCTCAACGGCCCAAATCGACTGCGTGTCCTTGCGTTGTCTACTAGAGCAACAATTAAAGGTCGAGGGCTGTGAAGTACCCTTTTTAAACGGCACCCAGGTCCGCGGAAGTTTGATATTCCACGTGATCTTCCTCACACCCCCTGGAAAATTTGGGTATCCAAGGTATCTAGATCAGATTCTTATGCGATTCTGATAGTATGAATACGCTTAGTTCTATTAGTCTCTCATAGGGTCAATAGTCCGTCTCCTCCAGATCTTCTCTGCGCCACAGTATCATCACGTGACACTCATACCTCCCAGAAGAGAACAGATCTATGTGGAGAATATGGAGAGTTCGCATGTCGGGGTAGTGGGTTTTAGATAGTTAAATCCGACATTTTAACTCTCGGATATGAGATGCGGGTGGCTATCTCACGCAGGAGGCTCTCGAAGCGGCGAGTCGAGCTCTTGACATATATCTCTAATTTTGATAGCCGTGGATCTGATTTAAAGTATACTAGTGAATTATATACGAGATGGAACGGTAGAGAAGAAGCCAGCCTTCGCGTAAGGAGGGAGCGAGCGAGCTGACTAATAATGTCGAGGAGATACTTATTGGCGGACTTGCCCATCGAGCGGCTGATTACACAATGAAGCTGGAGCTTACAACGGCTTTATAGCTTCAGTAATAGACTCTTGATCTATTTCAGGCAGTGCAATAATAGTCGAACACGGAATCTGCTGCTGCGATTTTAAGTCGAGCTGTTCGAAGACTGTTCCGAGTCAATTCGGCTACTGTAAGTCGAAGATCATCTGGTAGCCTCGGATTATAGTAAGGAAATATTCGATACTTTGACCGATGTAAGATGATTGTATTACTAGAGTATAGCAGGTTGCAAGTATGGCATCAGCATCTGCGCTGGTTTTGGGTGGATGTGAAAGTGCTTTATTGAGGCCTCGGACAGCAAGGAGACCTGACTCGCGTTAGCGTTGCTCTAGTTGACTTACATCTAAACGAAAGAACTGTGACGCTTGCTCTATAAAAGGCGGCAATTACGTGTGAATAGCGTCTTATATTCTATAATAAGAATATTCTATAATAATAGTTTTTTAAAATCTATAACTACGTAAGAAAAAAAAGTAAAAAAAGAAGTAAGTTATATATAAATCAAGCTTTTTTTTTTTTTTTTTTTTACAGATAATGGCAAATTGCAGGTGAACGGAATGGTAGGGTGGGGACTTACTCCGAGAAAATACCCTTTTTAAATATTCCAATACATAGGCATCTCTTTCTGGCCCAACTGCTTAAAACCTCAATTGGAGCGTCTCGACCCAAGGGAAGGTCGCGTTGACGGGAGCAGCCACGAAGCCGTAGGCTTGGTTTGCCAAGGGAATTTGATTTGCTGACAAGGTCCAGAAAAGAGCTAGTAGAAGCGTTGTAACTGCGAACTGGAGTTTGGCTAAAGGTAGATCGTAGACAGCGTTCATGGCATTCAGGGTGAGTATTTTTGGGGGGCCGAGACGTGGTTGTTGAAGGCGTGAAGGGGGCATCTGGCAAATCCAAAACTTCTTCGTTGATCTCGGTAATGTAATTAACACGTTCGACGCCTCTTTCCACACTTGTCAAATTCTACCAGGGTCTCAATTATCCTCAGATCCCTAGTGCTCTCACTCTCATCGAGGCAAAGGTGTGTCCACCTCGCATCGCTAGTCCCATCAATGTCGTCTCCATGTTCTCTTCTCCTGAAGGGGGTTTTCGGCAGTCTCCTCCTTGCTTACACAGTTCAAAGGGAAACGTACAACATTATAATTAAAAGGAGCTTGGTAAGTATTCATCTTCGGGAGCCCTACGCTCAGTTCCGTTGGAAATGGCGTAGAAATAATCTTTGTGAATTTCAAAGCATACTGTTGAGCCAATCGCACAATCTTCTATAGTTGGGAGGTGCGTTTCTCTTCCGGACCAGCTGTTATTTCTGAATTCTTAGCCATAAAGGGTCCATTCAATTTCTTCTTCTCCGGCCCCGGAGCGAGTTCCGTAACGTAGGAATTCATTGTTGCATCGTGCAAATACCCTTCGTATAGAATCTAGACTTCTCAGCAGTGAGCATTACTCCAGTATCAAGAGCGAAGGCACCAAGCCGCCCTGAACCAGGGCCCGAGAATTTGTAAAGAAAACAAATGATGTGATTCGCTTTGTAAAGGATCTACAAGTCTCCGTGTTCACCATCACCAGAATTATGCATGTCTGATAGAGGTATGACTGTTGGTATAGATCAGTTATATCGGAAGGACAATTAAGTATTCAATGTTGAGGGTTTGTATAGGGTGTGGTTTTGTGGTTTAATATGCATGCCCGACATTGAAGGTCGGGTTGTGCTTACTTATATTGAAACCTATTTAGACTACGCTCAACTGAGCTGTAGTATCTGCTAACTAAATACAACAAGCAGCAATGATAAGTCAAGGGATCTCCTTTCAAAGGGACTCGGAATATCCCCATATAGGACGTTGCCAAACCCCATCATCATCCCCCATGATCATCATCCACCATCACCCTCCATCGCCATCCTCCATCAAGCAGGCCAGCTGCTAATATCTACGCCCCTTCCTTATTCCTTAAGGCATGCCTCCTCATTCTGGTTAAGGATGGCAATAACCGCGGCCTCGCAGGAAACGAAGCCTGCTGCCTCTAAGAAGGTGGAGAGACCAGCAGTAAGAACATCAACGATAACTAGAGCAGTACCACAGCCAATGACCTCAGCAACGGCCTTAGCTGTGGCAGCGGTGCGGCAGCGATCGCAGAGCTCGCTGCAACCGCTCAAATCTTCGCCAAGTCTGCGGCCCTGGCCGTCTCCCCTCTTGATAGCGTCGGCGCTATCCTCACGAGCCTTCTGGAGGGCATCCACATTCTGGGGAAGGGGTTCTTCTTGACGCGCAGCGATAGGAATGGTGTTGGCCATGGCGGATGCGCTGAAGATGGCGACGAGGATAGTAGAGGCCTTCATTGTTGCAGATACTACGACTTTTGTCAGCACGACTGCCCACGAGCAATATCTTCAGGGGAGTGAGCGGATCTTGAACTAACTTGTGGATACAAGCGCAGCTTGATAAATTTTGAGTAGTGATGAAAAAGTGAAGAGTAGGATGAAGGTTGAATGGGATGAAGGTTGAATTGGATGAAGGTTGAATTGGATGAAGGTTGAATTGGATGAGGAGAGAATGTTCTGGAGAAATGACAATGGACAAATGGTTCATTATATAGTTGGCATCTCAGTTCAAAGAACACTACCAAATGCATGGTCGGCATCCCAAGGTTCTCAGCAAGATGATACAGCGAGTCTCACTTTCAACGCCGCCTCTTTGACATGTAGACTAAAAAGAGTCGAATATGAGCGGCATGATGCCAAGTCGAGATCACCAAGGTCATGAGGATAATTAGCGGTATCATGTAACATATTGAAGGAGCGTATAGCTGTCGCATATTCATTTCTTCCGACTTGATCTACAGAGGTTCTCGTCCAGATGCGGACTTTGAGCATCAAATTTACCGACAAAGGATAAGATCATGCAAATATTTTTAAAAAATGACTCGAAAGAATATCCTCTGCGACATGAGAAACCGACGTCAAACAAAGGTGCTGAGAAGGGGTTGCGAGCCAAGGAACGAAGAAATGATGGTGGGAAAGGTGGGTGGCTAGATACGGTCATAGTCGCTACGCCAATTGACGTACGGAGATGCCAGGGTTAAGATATGTCACCGCCTTTGGGTAGAACAAAGAAACTCATGCATCCTTTGTTCTGCCCAAAGGCGGTGACATAACTGCCGTAAGAAAAATTCTAAGTCGCTTGCTGCATCTCATCTCCCCCTTAGCTTCAGCCACAGTCAGTGCGCCACCCGCCTCACACTGCTTGCCAACGTGTAGCTCCTAGATTACCTGCTTGCGAGCGAGTATTACTTTGTACATTTATCACCTTTTCGAGGGGTCTGGAAACTACATGTTGTCACCGTTCCACTGACATCATAAATTTTGGCCCTCGTTGGTATGAAGCGCCCTTGTCAACAACGGCTTCTGACTATTCAAGAGGCTTTAATATATTGATACTAGCAAGTTACGAGGACGCTCATGTATGGAGAAAACAGTGGTATCCATAGCCTGTAAGAGGTTCCGGGAGCCTCTGTAATAGCTTTATAACTACAGCTTGAGTCTTGTTGCGGCTTTTGTGCCTCCGAGAGCTCGTAGAGTCAGGCAATCAACAGGTCTATTTCTAGCGCTAGGAACGTGCCAATTCCAGTAAGTAATAAATCCGGCACAGTTAAGAGCCCATACTTTAAAGCCCGTGGGCGGAGGCTTGTTCGGTACAGTAGTAGCCTCTTTGGAATTCCCCTCATATCGGACGATAAATTCGTCGACCGCAATGTACCTACCGGGGACATATATTTGGTGTCTCTCTAGTAGGCTTCAATCTTATTTTAGATGTTATAAGTTTTATAAACTCGTATATCAAAGTAGATATATAATTCGTGGTTTGGCTCATACAACAACGAAGCAATGTCGAGGAGGTAGGGATCTGCCATTGTCGCTATTGTGTTATGCGCACTGTGAATCGCGGTCAGCAGCCACCAGTTGCCACAAAAAGCCATTGGTGGCAAGCTGCGAGACATCTTCCTATCACCAAAGGTAGGAACGGCATTATCCGAAAAGGCGTATCGTCAATCAGCTTTACAGTAACCCCTTATTCTAACTAGTATCCTGCCACAGTTTCGAACCTAAATGAGTCTGAATCAGAGCTAAACTTCGTTTGAAGTGTGGCTTGAATCTGTCTTAAATCTATTATGTGGCTAAAAGTCGTCCTGGTGGCCTTTAACATTAAGGGTAATTCCGAAGAGCATGAACGCTCTCACCGTAGCCCTCGATTCAATCAATAGCTGCAGTCGGAATTTGCTGAGCTTTCTCGCCCGGATCCAGCTCCCTAGAGGTGGCACTCAAACCCTGAAATCAGACACTGAATTAGAGAACTGAGTGGCTCGTTGCCGGCAGGCGTGGCCCTGGGGGTTTGGGGGAAATCGACGGCATGACCTTCGGATTAAAGCGCGAGTTTCGCCTGTCCTAGGTGTTGGAATAAAGCCAATAAGCTGACGGTTGGATTGAAAGGGGCTGAAATGAACTTCCTTTTGGCTGACATCCGAGTGAAGCCAAGTCGTTGAACAATAACCAGGGCGAGGGTGAAGCAGCAGATAGCAGCATTAATAAATGTCGTCTCCATCAAATCAGTAGTACGAAAGGTACTATACCCAACTGATACGCGCCCAATTTTGAGGAAACTACACACCCAACACCACGCAAAGGAAGATTCCGCGAGGAACTCGAAAACGAAGCCCTCTTCGGGTTCTTCCCCCTGTTCCATACGGAGGGGCCTCCTTCACTGCCACGCCACCAAACTCGATCCTGGAGGCGTCCAGATACCTTTATGACGTCCGGCTAGTCCTGGAAGGGAGCTATATCAGGCATTCCAAGCATTTCTGATATCTGATATTTCGCAACTGGTATTGAAAAATGCTAGAAGTCTAGACCATTCCTGGTCCACCCTACATAACACTACTGTCAGCCATCTCGCTGGCTCGAACGAACCCAATCTAAGAATGCAAGCAACCACAGGAAAGCGAGTCGTGGGGAAGACGGCAGCACCGCACCATTGGAACGATTTCCGCCTCAGTCCTCAAAATCTGTGTCAGGTGGCGTTTTGTACACCATAGCACTGCATGTGCCCCACCCCCAATAGCGTCTCGGCAGACCAATTATTGCAAGATCCAGCCTAGCGACCCCCCAATTATATCGGCTGGAAGAGTTCCCTTGATCTACGGTCCTCATAGAAGAACGCTAGAAAGGTTTTAGCGTTATAGCCTGGATTCATGGAAATCATGGCTGCCAGCAGTCGACCCGATAGGGCACATGTAAACTTAATGCAAGATCATTACTCGCTGGGGATATGATATTGTGGAGACGCTTCCCTTCTGAATCGGCAGCTTCCCAAATGTTATCGCTGTGGCGCTGCTAGAGCAGGGCATCCTGATCTCACCTACGCTCGAATATAATCCATAGTAATATCAAACTGGATGGCCAGAGCTCGCAGTTACATAAAACAGGCCTCCTCATCTAAACTCTTGTTTGATCTCCATTCCTTGCACTCCCCTATACCCCTCCTTGAAGCCGCGCCTCCCTGGGACCCACACTCAAGTTGACGATGACATCCACGGCAAACTCGACGACTACTTACTCCCAGGAATTTCTCAATCAGGAAACTGGCAATTTACTCACCGCACTATCAGCACTGTTTATTGCCCTCAACACAATCTTTCTGGCGCTGAGATTCTACGCTCGTTCCACTACCCCAAGAGGAACAGGATGGGATGACGTATTTATTGTTTTCAGTTACGTTGCCAACATTGCCTTATGCATCGTTTCCATCTGTAAGTTACCTCGCCATTACAGAAATTGCTTCTAACAAATTCGCAGTAATCGTTCCTTACGGTGGTGTGGGTCTGCACTTAGCCCGAGTTAAGATGACCAACCCGCATCTCCTCACTGGCTGGGCAAAAGGTATTCTAGCCATAGAGCTGATTTACCTCACCGCCGTAGCACTTCCAAAGCTGTCAGTCTTGTGCTTATACCTTCGCATCTTCACCACAAAATCCAGCCGTCGCCTCGCCCAGGCTATCATAATCTTTATCGCGGTCAACTGGGCGGCTTTCATGGTGGCTGTTTGCTTTCAGTGTATACCGCTGGCATACTGGTGGGATAGAACGATCCCAGGAGGGAAATGTTTCAATGTCCAGGCTTTCTACAGGATTATGTGTGTGCCGAATATCGTCACGGATATAGTTGTTATGGTGTTGCCCATCAAAGTCGTCGTAGAGCTAAAGCTTCCCACGATCAAGAAAATCGCGCTGTTCATCGTTTTCTTGACCGCCAGCTTGTGAGTTCTCGCGATGACATCTAGTCTTTGATTAAACGCTGATTACTTTTACTATAGCGGGCTCGTCGCATCGGTCATCCGATTCACTGTCTTCTTCAAAACAGACGCATTCACAGACAGGACCTGGGAGTCCGTCCCTCTCGTTGGATGGTCCGTTGTCGAAGCTGGCATGTACCTCATCGCAGCTTGCTTACCTCTTCTCCGCCCTATTTTGACAAAACATGCCCCTAAATGGCTGAAGAACAAGATCTCCTCGACTTTCAAAACATATAGCAACAGCAGAAGCCACGATCTCCAGATGAATGCCCTCAACAGCAATCCGAATGTGAGCGTAGCACAAGGCAAGCAGAATAAGTTTTCAGAGAGCGAGACGAAATTAGTGAATGGTGATAAGGAAATTGCTGTAACAATAGAGATCTCTCAAGAGAGCCGGTAATGCAACTTGAATAGCGCGTATGTAGCCGACTTTGTCGCATTCCGACGGTGACTTCGAGTATTACTTCAGACATCTCTGTGATAAGTTCCACGGCATAACACTTTAGGTAGGACCGAAACAAAGATACCGGGAGGCGGAGTACCTATAGACTTGGGATTAATTTTCCTTTTCGCTGGTTCCGTTTGAGTCTGCGGACGTGAGCAACTACTGGTTTAACTTAACGTGAGGGTAAGTATACCGAAGCCGAGGGTAAGCATGCTGGAGCAGAGCCAAAATTCTGTTCGTGTATCCCTTCTGTCCCATCCCTAGATAGAATAAAATAAAATGTCCGGACGCAGTAACCGTTTCCGAGTTCTCGATCCTGTGCCACCACTTGTGAAGCTCATGGAGTAGTGTACTTGTGTCGCTCCCGGGATTTCGGGAAGGGAGGGCGGTTGAGATCTGTTCCCACGAAAACTCATCCTGACCGATATCGCATCCTATTCTACTGTCCACTGCGCTGTGAGAAACTCACTGGGTGGATGCCTCGCAGTTTTTGATCGGCTTTCGTCTTTTTATACACAAGGGGAGAGTAAGAGCAGATAACTCAAGTTTTTTGTGGAATTTTGTGGCTTTGATTGAGAAGTATTCATTTGCTTAGATGACTTCAAGCAATGTAACAAGCCAACGAGGAACAGCGTCGTCAAATCTACGAGCTCGAGGAATGAGATGGGTTCGCCATCTAGCACAAGTTGCCCCTGTCAAGGATGACAAACCAGAGTTGGAAGTGTTATGCAAGCGGTTCTATTAGTTGATTCAAGACGCACAATAGTATTGTATCAGCCAAGTCGTGGGGTCAGAAGCGTTGTTTGAAGCGGATATAAAGAAGTACATAAAAAGGACCACATGCCATTTAATAATCCAATGAACATCACCGCCGTAAAGCGAAATACGGAGGCTTGCAAGCAGTTGATGCATTACATATTCCGGCTCAAAGATATTCAACCCGAGAAGTTGCTAGAAGGACTTTGACGGAGAGATAGCAAATGGCCATTGATGGCCTGTGGATGAAGGTTGAGGAGTTTTTGTGGTGGAAGAGGAGCAGGGGGAGGGCTTGGGAAGAGGAAAAAATGGGATTGTCGCAAACCGGAATTATCAGTGCTGGAAGACCTGGGTAGTATGTATTATGATGCTAGAAACTATCAGATCAACAGATAACACCGAATCAAGGAGAAGGCGGGGTATGTATATATAGTATGAAAGAGACAGAGGGTGAGATGATTAAGGCGGGGACGAGTACCCTCAGCGTCAGCACGGCGTTCCACTCTGTCAGAATGGGAAAGGACGAGAAGACGTCGAGCTCGTGGCCAAGGTAACGGGCTCATGGAGGATCCTGTTGAATTATTCAAGCATCTCACACTGAGCCTCATCAACCTCGTCACTGTCACCCAAAATGTCTCCAAGTAACCTCGAAACGATCTCTCATACAAGTAGGTATTTTGATAACCACGGCCAGTATTCCTCGACACCGTATGCAGTGATGACTTCCAAAGCCCCAAGAGTTCGATATACTCCTATAATGTTATCTGTAGTTCCAATATCAACCATTCCTCGTAACATCTAACATATTAGCCGCCGCTCAAGAAACCAAGTACTATCGAGCCACTCACCCTACTACAACCGTCTGTCTCAATATAGCAATAACAAACCTGCCAAGTGTGGCCAGATACCGCAACCGATGGAACAGGCAGTATATCATGTCCTTTGCGCGTCAAGTATAAAAGCTCTTCAAGTCGTTGGAACAGCGCAGAGTTCCATATCGCAATTTGCAATAGCGGATCGTGATTTGAGCGCCTCTTCTTCAGCTCGATCGAGGAAAATAATGGCTTCTCTCGTATATAGTAACCCCCAGTCTGGTTTATGCTCCAGACCTCTCCATCTGGAAGCTACTTCAGTCTATCTTTGATTTTCCGTATCTCGTCCTTCGTCGGCTCGATAAATAGACCATAATCAACCCCCTTGCCTTCGTATTGGAAGCCTTCCACGCCAGAACCGCGGGGAATAAGCGTCGGCGGCTGGATATTTGTGCTGGTGCTGTATTCAATCAGCAAAAGAGGCGAAAAACTTTGCAGAGACGAACACATTCTCAATTGCGGCTCTCCCATTTGTTCGGGAAGCAGCCATATCGAGCAGCGGCCGAACAACTTCTTCTCCCCAACTTGCTTCCGGCTTGTCGCATTCAAAGCATTTCCGCGCATTATTGTATATCCGTACAATGGCCATGAACGTATCAAGTACTTGCTCGTCTGCCGGGTCATCATAGAACAGATCATCGTCTTCGGCATCGCAATCGTCAAGATAAGGTGTAAGCAGAGACTGAAAATTCACTTAAGTTTATTCCAATGGCTGGGAGAGATACCCTAATTGATCGAGGCATCAGACCTCTTCCTCTCCGCGTAGCTCGCAGTACCTTATTGTTAAGCTTTTGCACCGTAAAAGGAACTTCATTGCCCGGGTGTCGCATTTGAAGGTAGGTTGTTGGTGGATCAGCATTCTCTAGATCATGGAAAGTCTTTGCGGGACTGCGACTCCTGGTTCGGCTTCGGGTCTTTGATCCAGAGGCGATGCTTGTTTGGCTGAGGGTTGTGGCGCTTGTGAGCATGACCAGAGAGGATCCCAATGCATTGTTGATTGATGTTGTGTACCGCGATGCTTGTTCGCGACTGCGATTGCGGCTGCTAGATCGCAAAGCGCGGGAGCTCTCAACAGAACCCATGGTCCCCGGTTCTAACTTCAAAGGTTGTTTCTGTCTTTTCTGGCGCGTTTCGACTATTGGGAGTGAAAGCGCTCGTCGCTTTCGGATAGGGTTTGCGTGTTGAGGTTCAATATTGGCGGCGATGGGGGCAGTTCTTTCACATGCCTGCATGCCCTGCTCGTAAGCATCTTCAAGCCAGCCCTCGACCGTGCTTGCAGGCTGCATCACGGGTTGGTGGAGATAGAATCAGGTGGCAAGTCGAGCAATGGCGTATATGATGCCATTGAAGGCACGCGGGGCACGTAATCGGCGGAAAATGCTCATGTTGTTGTTCGAGATGATATTTAATTTTCGCTCGTTTGGAAGGCTTTTAGCCTTAGTCCCAAATCTCACTGGGCGGCCCGTCGTGCACTGGTTTTCGAAGGTGCTGACATCAAATCATACAATTCTGATTCGGGAAACAAGGGTCTACAAGTGCATGTGTCTTGTCGATACCGATATCTCTGATGTTACCCAAACGATCAAGCCTTACGTCCCTGATAGTTTACCAGGTAAATATGTTACGCGCGAGCTTAGTCGTGGCAAGCCGTACATGAAAAAAGCCAAATACAGTTCAGACTTCGAACTACTTTGCCGCGTCCGCTCCTACAATCTCTATCAAGAGCCTGGGCTGTTGCTCATGCGATAAGTTATTAGATTTTATGGTGCAATTGTGAAGTCTCGTACCGTACTCAACGCTATATTCTATGCAATAGAAAGATGCAGGCATCCGGGGGAAACAAGGTCAACAGCCAATCTACCAACGGAAGAACGAAAAGCACGATTTCGGATGATCAACCCACATTGCTCTCAATATTCCGTGACATCAACTGTCAGTTCTGGAATCCTCGTGTACTGACGAAAGTAGTTGAGGTATTCCGGCCACTTTGCATCTCCAAGTGTAGACAGATCCACATTTCCATTTCTGCCAACACCGTATTTGATCACAATCTTCCGCTGTCTCCTGGTCCCTTTCAGCATACCTTCTGAATCGAGGTATGAGTTCACGGGATCGATCATCGCTGCGCGAGAATTCTCTGCCATAGTTGTCATCGCTTGCAGGGGTTCGCTGCTCGTCTCGTCGGGAAATCGAATCGTGAAGACGACTGGCTGGTAACTCTGTACTTCCTGCGGATAGTTAGTCGAAGTCTCTACAAGCTCTGATAACGTAGGCGATGGAGCCGAGTCGGTATGCCTTACAAGTTCCAGTGGAAACTCGGCTTCAGGTATCCCAGCTCTCAGCAGACTATCCTGGATTCTAAGTCCAGATTCGGAAGAGATATCATGTAGTGGTGAAGGGGCGGATAGAGTTTCGGGCGGTTCCTCCAACTCAAATTCTCGGCACTCTTCTACAGGATGCTCGACTGGCTCAAGCCGAGGAGACGTATGTCTATCCTCTCTGGTCAAGGTTTCGTTGTTCTTCTTTTTCGAGGTTGGAAGGGACGTCCAGTTCAAGTCGTCTGCAGATGGTTCAGCATAGCAGATTTCTTCCTTTTCCAGTGTTATTTCAGCCTTCTTCTTGTTCTTCTTTGAGGCCCACGAGGACCCCGAGGACCCCCATCCGAAGTCTCCAACAGGTTCCTCACGTACTTCTTCAAGGGGAGGATTCTTGTCGACCAAGTACTTGCTCTTCTTTGTCTTCTTCTTGACTGACAAGAACCCCCATTCAAAGTCTTCCTTCGCCTTCTCAACCACTTCTACTACAGGCTCCTCAACCGTTCTTTTAAGGGGATAATTATCTTCGATCAAGTACTTGCTCTTCTTCTTCTCCTTCTTCGACACCGACGACAACCCCCATCCAAAGTCGTCCTCCTTCTCCTCAATCATTTCTACTACAGGCTCTGGAGCTGGTGCGGGAGGGGGGTCACTCTCGTCGATAAAGTGCTTGCCCTTCCTCTTGTTCTTCTTCGAGATCGAGAAGGAACCCCAGTCATAGTCTACAGGCTCTGGAGCTGGCTCTTCACCAGGAATTTCCGCTGGATAGTCTTCGACTCTAGGTGGCTCTTCTTCTGCTGAATATTCTTTTACTGTAGGATGATCAAATTCAGGAGAGGTAGGCCTAGGTTCTTCGGGGACAGGTTCTTCGGGGACAGGTACAGATTCTGGAGCCAGAGGCATCTCATCCCTATCCTCTACATCCGCTTCCTGAACAGGATTCTGGTTAGCTAAGGGCTCATCAGATGATGACACTTCAACTGAATATTCCACGGGAACAAGATTTTCACGAAGAGGATCTGGCAAAGTCGATGCTCGAGTCGCACCAACCACAGCTTCCGACCGCATGCTGTTTCCAGCACTAGAGTGAATTGACTGTCCACGAGATAGAGTAATAGTCTGCTGTATATCACCCTGGAACGGAACGATACTTCCATTCACCGAGAGAAAGTTTGTGAGTTCTCTTTCAGACTCCATGAGTAGGCTATGAATAGCATCTCCAGTAGAACTCCGATGTGGTTTGCTATGCAGAAATTTTGTCCATGTTAAAGAGAAGGGGTCGAAGCTCATGGCAATAGCTTGGTGATTATCGGACGCATTGTTGAGACACAAGGTGAGTACTTCAACCTTGGACCCATATAGCCATCGGAGGTTCGCTTCAGGCAATTAGTCGTGAATAGTGCTACTGGTTGAAATGGCAACCCACCTAGTAGTTGTACGCGCAGCTCGTTCGAAGCCATTGATCTGTATAGTCTTAAACTCACACTTCTTTTTGCAAGAATTCTGGGAGGTCAGGAGGGCAAGACGGATGAGTCTGAACGAGTTCGAAAAGCAACGAAGATGTGGGAGGACGGCAGATAGTCCTAGTGTTTGAAGGGCGAAAGCGACAAAAAGATCACACTGCTTCGTGGACATACTGGGCATGCAGGGTTGTGAGGTATGGTTGGACCACGTGTATGCGTAGCTGTGGGTGACCAAATTGAGACAACCTGAAGAGGTTGGCGATCACGTTTTCCCTAACGCTGCACATGCCATGTACTTTCAAATATCACATATATGGTGTCTTGCATAATATATATGCACGCAAGAATCACTCATCTGAACACACATATACGTGCCCTTTGGGAAGTTTCGTTTTTGTGATCGAGCAAGATCCTGGCCGGGCGTCTTATGCTCAACAAACTCGTCTTGACGGCTTGCGCCTCAGCTCCTTGATTCGAGACCTTATTTGCTCCGATTTTACCATCTAGACGTCGCGATGACAACCTCATTCCCAGAGTACGCAACACCGCCTTACAAAGTTGAGAGTGTTGTTTCTCCTGTTTTCTGAGAACATGCTTTGCTCGAAAATATGGCTGTGTATTTGTAGTCTAGCATGCTGATTATTGCAAATATAGAACTCCCAATTCCCGCCTCTTCAAATTCATCGTCGGTGAAAGTATTGATGGGATCCCGGCCGAATTTTCAGTTCACGAAGAAGCGGTCGCTCGGCTCTCCAAACCACTCCACAGCTTGTTGAGAGGCGACCTTTGTGGAAGCGCAGACCGGCTGTACGATATGGGAGAAAGTCAGCAAGGAAACTTTGGGCGTTTTGTTCAGTTCGCATATACTGGCGATTACTCCATTCCGCAGTCTTCACTACGCAAGAAACTGGCATATTCTGGTGCGGGTAGTCCTTTTGACGAGTGAGGTACAAGAAGGATAAAAAGGGCAAAAAAACGGGTAAGAAAGCTATAAGTAGCTGGGATATCGAGACTATGCCAGCAGAGCCTGAGCCTGAGCCTGGGCCTGAGATAGAACCAGAGTCAATGCCGGCCTTTCGTACAAGACGACAAGGCTACCCACCGTCAGCGAGGCGGGAGTTGGTGACTTGAGGAGTGTGGTCTGTCAGTATATGGCTTTGAATGCTGAGGTTTCTCTCTCTTCATACTGGATTCATGGACTTGCGGAAGGAGGTCGCTTTGTTAAAGATTTCTTCAAATTCGCACTACAGAGAATGCTTTAGATACCTCAGAGGTACGAATATACGTGGATATGATTACAGAGTGAAAGGTTTGTGGGAGTAGTCACATGCGATAGAAATACCGTGCTGGGCCATAAGCGAGAAGGAAAACAAACAAAATCCTCTTGAATCAACCCGGAAGACTCGAAACAAAAGCATTTGGTATCATGAGAATCTACTCCGTCTCTAGCTAATGTAGTATGTCCAGCTCGCTCTTCACGGCCCTGTAAAAGACCCCTAGGTATAGACACATCCCAATGCCACCTTCCCTATCCGATCCGATCCCTCGATTTCTGGTATATAAAAAGAACACGAACAAAGAAGATGATGCAAGCGATGTCCCCTTATATACTACCAGAGTATTGCTTTTCTCCTCTGAAGATAAATCCCATTCCCAATCCTATTCCCATCCCTAATCCAGCGCCGAGAGAAAGAGTAAAGTAGATAAGAGAAAAGAAAAGAACTCGAATGTGTTTTCGATAAAATACACTATGTGCATCATATGTATGTAAGGCGTAGTGGGGTATAGGTAGTAGCCTCTCAATTCGAAGCCACACTGACCCTCTCAACAACCACTCTCTCACTCTTCCTATGCGACATATCCCGAACCTGTCTCGTCGACGAACCATCCCTCGTGACCGCGAGTCCGACCCTGATCTCTCCAATAGTAGGATTGGCGTGTAAATGCGAGCTCGAGTTTGAGCTAGTTGTCTCTTTCTGTCTTCTCCGTTCCGAAAATCCGACTGGTGCGTGGGATTGCGGTTTGTTCGGATTGGAAGTTGCTCCTGACCAGCCTTTCTCCTTCTCATCTACACCCTCGCCCACAACGACCAACGTCGGCGTGCTTGGCTTCGCAACCTGCACCAGCCTCTCAGTGGGAGATTTCTCTCTACCACTACTCGATTGATGAACAGCCTGAGGACTTCTCCTTCCCCGTCCCTCACCACGCTCCCTCTCCTCTTTCGTAGCCGTAGCAATCGCACCAAGAGGACTCGAGATGACCTTCCCCACGTCATAACCAACAGCTCCAATCCCAGTAGCTGGCGACGGGAAATTCTGTCCTCCGACCACGCGGTCTTTCATAGGGCTGCCATTGGGATTGATGGGTGTCGGGTTGACGAATTTCTTGCTCAGGCTGCCTGTGCTTGGTGTTTTGAGCGTAGTCTTGATGGGGACGAGGAGTTGTCTCTGTTGGCGGGAGACGGAGATCTGGCGCGCTATCGAGACATCGGCGGCGGACTCGAGGCGCGCTTCGTCTTCCTCTGATTTTGGGCTTGAGAGGCCGGCGGAGGGGGATGGGATGGCGGCGCTGACGTTGCGGCGGGGGACGGAGCTTGGTGCGGCAACTGTTGTTGCGCTGCGGGAGCGGGTCATGCTGGGGCCTGTTTGGGAAACGGTAGCTGCGCGGGTGCGGGTTTGAGAGGGGGAGTTTATGCGGAGGGGTTTTACGATTGGGTAGGGTGCTGTTGAGGCGCTGAGGGGGGTGGTGATGCTTGATGCGGACGTCGAGGTTGAATGGTCAGATCCGGAAGTTGAGCTATTAGAGACGGAGTCGTTGGTGGCATGGTTAGGGTTGACCATTTGCCAGCTCGGTTCTGGGAGTCGTGGCTTCATGGGGACGGCTACGGCGATATAGTCTTCGTCTTCTTTGTCGCCTTCGTTCTCACTTGATGAATCAAGTAAGAGATGGGATTGGTCTGGTGACCATTTCTTATCCTCCGGTGCTGGCTCTGGTACTGCTATTGGTTCTTCCTTCTTCCTCAGTGCTCGCGGACCTCGATACATATCTGGGTGTTGGCGTATAGGCACTGTGGGTGAGTCGGCCGAGACGAGGCTCGCGTGGTTCTCGTTACTGAGTCCAGGGGCGAAGGAAGGGCGTGAAGGAGAGAGCGCGGCTGGAGAAGTGTTGGATCGTTGAAGTGATACTGAAGGCCGTGATTGTGATTCATATGCGTCTCTAGTTCGAGGTGTACTTGGGAACAGTGAAAAGGCCGGACTCTGAGTCTTGAATCCGGGTGAGGTCGCTCGTCTGGGCATTAATAATTTGGATTTGGCCTCCAGTTCGCGTTCCTATCTCCACCATTAGAACCAGTCATTTGAAGGAGCCCAATGGACATGCGGGCTTCTAACCTTAGAAGCGAGTGCCTCGTTGACCGTCTTCAACTTGTCAAGTGTAGCCTGCCGTCTGGCTAGCAGTGAGGATGATTGCGATTGTGGCTTCTGGAGGACGCTGCCAAACATAATACTGTATCTCTCCATTTGGACTGAAGGAATGTCAACATCGAGTAGGCCGGCGCCTTTCTGTGTTGACTGGGCGCCATCGTAGATGACAGTTCCTCCATCGATCGTGATCTCTGGAGTCCCGGTCTGGTTCTGTCTACCCGAGCCTTCAAGGTCAAAGCGTGGAGGAACAGTATCCGCTCTGCTCATGTCTGGCTTCTGCTTCCATGCTTTGCGTGCACTGGAATTTGAACGTCCACGACCACGAGACTTGGGCTTCTCACTCGATGCTGCTTGGTCTCCAAAGTCGAATCCATGATTGACTGGTGCTTGCTGTGACGTTTCGGGTTGTAGTTGATAGAAAGCAGCTGGCTGGGCCTCATGTTTCTTGCCACCAAACAAACCACCCAGAATTTTCCACTTGCTCGTCTTTTGTTTGACTGGCACCGAGTTGCTGAAGTCGTCGTCTATATGATCTGGTGACTCGGTATACCTGTCCATAGGTACTTGTTGCCATGCTGTGGGTGGATGTTGAGGACTTCCCAAAGCCATGCCAATCTCAGCCTGTGGAACATTCATCTTCGCGGGTGCTATTTCCATAGACTCGGGAGTTGAAGGGCGAGTCCCTTGAGGTTTCCGGGTAGCCGGATGATGAGCAGACTTTGGCGAGCTGGCGGGAGTGGGGAGAGAGCCCGGGAGAGGGAAGTTGTAGAAAGTCGTTCCTACGCCATGAGCAGCCAACGGGTTGAAGTGAAGGTCGTCCTTTGTTTCTCTCTTCTCAGCGTTCCTCCTCTTCGCAAAACTCGATACGGATCCAGGTCCAGCGGATGTACTCGGCCTTACAGGAAGCTGATTCGGATCTCGCTTTTGCTGACTGAACTCAAATAATCTGGCAGCGTTGTTCTGGTCGATGTTGTTCCTGGCCTGTGCATCTTCTGATACACGAACTGGCGCACCAGGATCTTCGGTGTCTCGACCTCTTGTGCCACGCCCCAACTGGGCCCACACCGACTTCGAGAGAGGATTCGGTTTGACCATCTTTCGGTCAGCGTTCGTCGTTTGGGAGATGAGTTTGTTTGAGACTGATTGGTGGATCCTCAAATAATGCGGCAATCCTATCGACGAGTAGATATGAAACAGGGAGCGCGATGTATTGTTTATGCTTGAGAAAGTGGAGAATAATAGAGCGAGTATTAAAAGAATGTGTGTATACTTGTTCAAAGGAGTGGACAGGTTCGCCAGGAGACCCTTCGTGTATTAAGAGTCTACAGTAGAAAAAGCGGTTGAAGGCGAGAGGAGACAAGAGAAGAGAGTTTGAGGAAGCAAATGACTTATCTACTGTCAAGTACTGAGCAGTAAGCTCCTCCTGCCCTGCATCTGGGCCGTGGAGTAATTGTTTGAGGTTGATGGGATGGTAAATTTGATTGCAGGTGGCAGGTTGATCGCCTCTAGGATCAGGAGCAAAGAGTGTGGAGATGCCGGCATGTTACGACATGGGTGAACGAGCCAACGAGGAGGATTGCGCTGGTTGTGACGGATTCTGGAAGGCAAGGGGAAAGGAAGGGAGGGAAGGCCCCTGATACATGAGAGTATCAGGCAGGGGAGGGAGAACCGCATTAATCTTACAGCGGACCCAATAGCAGGGGTTGACGACGGCTTCATCTGAAGATGACAACAGCCAAAATTACGGCTGTGGAGGAAGTGTCATGAAATAATGAAGGATAGATATATCGTGTCTTGGTAGAGTACGTTCGGTGATGCTCTCCACGTTTTTGATTGTGATCGTGTTGTTGTTGTTCTTGTAGCGAGGACGGGGATGGGGACATCGCGAGCAAGGATAATGTTGAAGGCAGATTAAAGCTCGTGTGGCGTTTGGCGATCCCTCAAGAGCGAGGATATGAAACATCACGCCAACATCACAGACTCAGAACATTTATTTTCCGGCCACTTCCCGACGTCAGTCACGTCACATCACGGCACTGCTGATCTCGAAATAACAACAACAATAGCGGCGACTAAAACGGTTGTTTGCTGTCAAATCCTGAAGGCGTTGACTTGGGCAGTGGTTCCTTCATATCCGCCCTCAGCGAATCAACAGACAGAACCCAGCAAGCAAGGAATCCTGAATCCACTTGCAGTAGCGCTGCTTGCTTGAAGCTTTGGTTCTCGCCAGATATGGGGCCGTCTCATTTGGACAATCTCTCCAGGCGTCGAATGGCATGACTTCTAGAATCTTCAATCTCTTAGAGTTTGCATAGAGCCGCTGGCAATGTAGTTGGTGCGCCATGTCGTGTCGTCTGTTCTTGACCTGCATGTCATAGAAAAATCGACAAAGTTATCCGCAGATGGCGCCAGTTTCGCGATGTCTGTCAAGTGGCAGGGAAACCCTATTGGACAGACCTGAAAATACCCCGTGCTCAGAAAGCTTGGCTGTCAATGGGAAAGGAGATCTCACACAGACGTTCGATGGATGATGAAAACGGCAGATGTACGTGCGAGTGATGCGTGATAACTGTGGATCTTAAATAAAGATCCTCGGCTTCGGGGTGTTTATATCTTCAGATCTTCGCGCCAGCCTAGAACAGTCGCAGCCAGAAGTATACAAATCGCCGAGTTGACGAATTACGCCCAAACAATAATCAATGTGCGAACATGCCGGTTCTGGGAGACTTCATTGATGTCGACTGTCGTTGATAGACTTGATCTTGACAACTGGTTTTCGTTCTTGTTCCAGAACATGCACGAGGAAAGTCCGACGCCTGCATTTCATCCCAATTATCTGGTGCTCCCGTCTGGATAAATCTGTACATGGCATTTCCATGACATCTTCCGCAGTTCAGCTGCAGAAGAGTTAAGCCTGGCAATCTTGGTCGGGCCAGTTCGTTCCAGGGAGCAGAAGAGATAGATGTCTTCTAGAAGAAGTCTGAGGGTCACGGAGTTCGAGTCCATTCTGATACTTGTGTCGAGTCGCATCAGGTTAAATGCACAAGTCGGGATTATGCCGCCGTGCATCAACATACTGATTTGCCGCCAAAGCCAGCCAAAGCCAAGGCCAAGGCCTCCAACGAGGCTATCCTCTCTCTTGAGGGATTACCAGGACTGATGGTGACAGATGCCTCCCCTTTCTTTTTTTCTCGACCTTGCCAGCTTTGGATCCACAGAAGAACGTGACTCTCACCATTAACATACTGGAGTATTGAAACGACCGCCATAACAGGCAGATTCACCTGAGCATGAATTTTGAAGACCACAAGGATAGTTTCATATACTTGTCGCTGGACAATCGATGATCAATCAATTCAAAGTTGAAGGCGCAGAAAGCAAAGTAGACAAAGTAAAGTATTCATTCATTCCGAACTGCCCCAGCCAGCGGCTCTCCCGCTAGCCGCGCCGCGATCAACCCCTCCAAAAACGCTTCCACGCCAAGCTTAGCGAAAGAAGTCACAACATCTTCAACACCCTTTCCATCATACAACCACTGACTTCGGAACCCTTGTTGTCCATCCAGCACCTCATCTCCTCAAACAGCAGCCAGCATTTCGGTTCCATCCATTACATTTGCAACAAAAGTGCCCTTTCGAGATGTCGTGGCAAGGTGCGTGAAACTTGCCTAATCTTTTACCCCTCCTTGGGCGCACAAGACGCTGACTTTGGGATTCGCAGCATACGTTGATTCTAGGTATGTGTCTGGCCTCGGCTTTGGCTGACGAAGTTGATGGGGAATGAGATGCTAATGGACGTGTAGCATGGTGGCTAGTGGCCATGTCGATAAGGGAGCTATCTACAGTATTGCGGGTGATAGCAAGTGGGCTGCCAGTCCGGACTTCGATGTACGTCCACCTACACACGCTCCTCCACACGCTCTTTCTAGATATCAAGGCTGGAGATGGAGTTGAGGATACCATACCGGAGAAGATACTGACCAAGAGACAGGTCTCCGCTACTGAGATGAAGGAGATCATCAATGGTCTGTCAGGAAAGGTCGATGCTCTATATGCCGAGGGACTACACGTTGGTGGAGAGAGATATGTTCTCACGAAGGCTGAAGATAGAAGTCTCTATGCCAGAAAGGTGCGTTTCCTTCTCAGCCTGGCTTCTGCTGCCTCGGAGGTTGATAGAGGTGGAGCCTTCTGCTAACAACACTTTTCGCAGGGCCGAGAGGGCGTCGTTATCGTCAAGACCAAGCAAGCCATCCTCATTGCCCACTACGGCGAAACCATGATTGCCGGGAACTCAGCAACGACCGTCGAACAACTGGCAGACTACCTCATCAAGTCGGGTTACTAGAGAGATATGCATAAATGGGAGAGGAAGGGAAAGGGAGGGGAGCGTGGGAGCGTGGGAGCGTTTCGGATTTTTCTTCGGAAGAAATGATGCTGGAGGTGGAGATGTGCATAAACGTATGAGGAGACCTTCTTTGGCTTTTCACAAGGCCGATACTAGAATAGTATCTTTTTGATGATGGAGCGGTGGGGTGGTGTGTGGTACCTGGGGGATGTGGATAGCCTTGCAGATTCTTTGGGGGAGAGATGGGAAGAGGATGGGGCTTGGAGCTTTGCATAGGTGGATGAATTCACGAACTTTCTACTGAGATTTTCATAACGAGCGTGAGACATGTTTTGAAGAAGCTGGCCTTGAAATAAGCTGGCCTTACGATAAGCCAGTTTTTGAATCTGCATCTCTGGGTATATTTGAACGAAGTCTTCTCTTAATAAGATGCCCAGGCAAGGAGCTTGAGCTCAAGAACACCACAGCCTAGCCCAGCAGCCAGTATCTAAGCCCAAACGCCTATTCATCCCAACTCCATTCCCTGTGTCCTGTACAAGCCATCTACCCATCATTACAATCTATATCTTGAAAACCCCCCTTACCAGAAAACAACTTTCACGTTATGTACCTCCCCTATTCCAAAGCATCCCACCCTCCAGCTTTACACAGGCAACTGCGCACCACCACCCAACCCAATTCTATCAACCAACACCCCAATCCACGGCCCAACAATCGGCACATTCCTCGCGAACCCTGCAATCGTACCTAAGAAATCGCCAAACAGAATAAAGATGCCGTACAGCTCGACGAGGAATCCGACCAGTGCCCAGCGCATTAGAATCAGGATGAGGCCGGCGAAGAAGGCGGCTGTGCCTTTGAGCTTCTGGCGGCGCGCGAAGAAGAGGGCGGTTTTTTGGGGGCCGATTATTATTGTTAGACCGAGGAGGAAGAGGATCTGTTGCGTATAAGTGAGTGAAGGAGAGGGTGAGGGGTATGGGTGTGAGGAGGGAGTGGAGGATGTACATTGCCCATTGCGAGCCTGTGAGAGATTGGTTAGCGTTTATTGGAGGAGAGGAGGAGGAGGAGAGGACGTACATAGCTCTATCGAAAAACATAAATACTCCGCAGATGAGAAAGAATCCACCTATTGCAGAAATAGGTCCAAGTCAGTTCTCATTTCCATACTTCTAGGGTTTGCGCCGCAGAACATAGAGAGTAAGACAACTAACCTCCAGAGCAGAACGCTACTCCAATCTCTATAGAACCGACTCATTAGCATAATATCCTTCAAAGTCTTCCGTGAAATCGACGGTAGAAGGTGGCGCATCGAGTACTGCCAACACCCCCTTTTGCAAGCTGTTGAACTTCGCCCTCCAGATCTTGTTTCGAATGCCGCAAAACCAAGGAGAAAGGAAACGTACTCTGCGAGTCGGATAACCACATCGTCGGCATCTTTGCTTAATTTTGGTATTTCGCTGTAGAAGCTGGGTATTTATCGTTTCTGGAACGCTCGTGTGCTTGGAGGGAGGAGTGAGTGGATTTTGCGACAAGGAGAAGAGAGGGAGAGCTGGCCTTGGGAAGACGCGCAGGGATTCTGGAACGCGGACTTTTTTTTGGTTGAGTATTTGGCTTGGCGTTTGGTTGGGTGGAGTGGGCTTTTTTAGCTCGTGGTTTTTTCTCAAGGTCTCGAGTCCGGGCTGAGCTCCTTCATGCTTTTGAGCTTTCGGGATCCAGTCGTGAGGTTCATATCGACTCGACTGGATGCTTTCGTGGCAACGTCTGTACACTTGTACTGTCGGGTGATCTCTACTGAGACTAAGTATGAACTGGTATTCAAGCCGTTTGATCGAGCAGACTTCAATGACTACAGAGGTTTGGTGTTCTTTTCAACTCTCCCATTATCTTCACGCCCAGTCAGATCTGGAGAAAAACTGCCGCGACGACTGGAAGCATTCAATGCTCCGGTAACCGAGTTTATTACTTCTATATCTTCTCGGTACCCCGTCACATCCTCTTCAGGGTTCAGGCAGATAATGGGGTTTCTTGATCGCGATTAAGCCGGAGCTCCTTCTTGAACCGTTGGTCGAAAGACCTTCGGCGGGTGGAATGCGCTTGACTTTGTCGGTCATACATATCGAGCAGAAGTGTGTCTTGGTGTTGGTGTTGAGTTCGAGTGTTTGGGGGGCTTGTTCCATCTCAGCTTCGTGACTGCTGCCAGTCCACAGTGTTCAGTTGTTCGAATATCGGGGACCTTTCTGACGACAGAGATGCTACGGTGGGTCAGCTGGGAATCTTGGGCTAAGGGGTAGGGGCGGTTTCTGCAATGTAAAGATGGATATCAGAGGAAAGCAGCTGGCCAGCAAACACCACTTGGCAATGTCTGGAGGCTAACACGCAGCATTCAACGCTGAACATTGCCACATCATCAATCTCCTACCACAGTATCTGCTTACCTGGAGTTCGTCCACTGCAGCGGATTGCCATCTCTCTAATTCCACCAACCCATGCCAGATCTAACACCCCATCCCGTAAATCCCCAGCAATACAAACCCCCTCACTTCAGAACCGTATGAGCGCCTCTAGCCTCCAAATACTGCTCCGCGACACCCTGACCCAGGCTCCTAATAACCCCAAAGACCTCCTTATCATGATACCTCAATCTAGTCTTCGGATCTGTATATGGTGCTCCCAATCCCGTTATGTCACAGTAATGCTTCGAGTGCGCCAGAGATGGGGCCGACTCGATGTTCGTATACGTCGCACTTGGAGCATTCGAGAAGCCATGCGAGCGCATATTCCTCTCCAGCACCAGCTTCGACAAGTTCCGTGAAGCTTGCGCGAGATTGGGAGGCTGGAGTGTAGAGCCAGGTGTTGAGACAGCGGGTGTCGATTCCCCATCTGTGGAGGTGGTGGATTCTTCTAGCATGGGGGTGACGGCGCCGCTGTTCTCGTTGGTGGGTTGGAGGGAGGCTTCTTTGCGGACGGCGTCGCCGAGGATGGTCTTGATATTCTTGTTGCGGCGCTGGTTGGGCTTCCAGTGGGTGTTGCGGAAGGGTTTGTGGATTGAGTGGATGTCGAGTTGGCCGAGGAGGGCTTGGTGAGCGTCTGCTTCTTCGGTGGAGGGTTGAGGTGCCATTGTATGAGGATTTCGTGTTTAATGCTGTGTGGATGGAGGCGTGAGGAATGATATATGTTTGTCGAAAGGGTAGCTTGCAAACAGAGCTCTGATTCCACGTGATGTTGATACCGCCTCCAAGGTTCTCTCGATTCACGCGTTGATATCGCGACGATAACGCCTCAAGAACACAAAATGGTATGAGGTGACTCAAAACTTGTGAGAAGAGGTATTTACTGAATTCTATATAGGAGAGCCCCCATGAACATCAGCAGAATTTGCTGCTTTCTCGAATCATCACCAATGTTGTGAGTTTGTCAATTCATCTTCACCCCTCGAAAGCAACCACTAACCCGGAACAGGAGAAACTCAACGAAGCCATCATGCTACTGAACAAGAGTCTTCAGGTATGAGATGGAAAGACAAGTCTCATTCAAAGCGAAAGCTAAGTTCTACGTAGGAAATCAATATCCAAAACATGAATGTTGAACTAGTCGCTCAAATGTTCAAGAACTACCAATCGAACGTCCTCTTCCATCTCGAAGGTAAGTCAAATCCACAAACTCTACCCGCACTTTGCTGATCATTTCAAGCTACGGATTCACTCAAAGATCCCTCATAGTGGTAAAGGTAGTAATTGTGGTCAAGTTGCCCATCTCTTCAGTGGAGCATGGAATTGGGGTGAATTTGGAAGGCGTTTGAGGGCTGGAATTGAGGATTCGGTAGATCATGAGTAAATATGAGAAATGAAAGAGAGCCTATGTAAAACCAAGAAAATGCCTCCATTCTGTGATGCCGCGTTGCATTCTCGAATTTGCTTTCTCAAATCACTCGTAGCCTTGTGGGGAAGCAAGATCACCAATTCCAGCCTCGCGGGATTTCTCGAATGCAACGAGACCTGAGCTTCCCGTCGGCCTTTTTAGCTAACGACACATCTGTAACCTCCCATCGTGACCAAACCTAACCAGTAACACCTCCAACATCGAACGATCACCATGCCATAAACATCCAACCAAGGATACAACTCCTTCAAAGACAATGGCGCCCTTTACAACAGACCCCCCAGCTCAAGCTTCAAGCCCAGAGAACGCACTCCCACCGCCACAACTCTACATCCCTCGAGAGAGCCGGTTCGAGAACTACATTGAAGTCCAAGCAGATGGATATCAGCAGGCGAAGACGCGTGGAAACCAGGGGGCTGCGATTGTAATCGATAATGGTAAGTCAACATCGCATCACTTGAATGCGCCAACATCTCACTTGGAGTCTATATACTAATGCTACTCCACAGGATCCTCAGCGACTCGAGCAGGATGGTCCTTCGAAGCCGCGCCCCGACTGAACCTCGTGCCTATATACTCCAAATATCGAGACCGCAAGCTGGGCAAGACATACTCGTTCGTCGGGGCCGATGTGTATGCCGACACGACGGCAAGGGGACATATGAGGAATGCTTTCGAGGCCGGCAGTGGCATTGTTAGTAATTGGGATGTGATGGAGTCGGTCCTGGATTATGTGTTCATCAAGATGGGGATAGATGGCGCAAGTGGAGGAGTGGATGTACCGATTGTTATGACTGAAGCTGTGGCTAATCTGCCGTACTCTAGAAAGAGTGAGTTTTTCTATCTATTCTCTCCATTACCTTTTCCATTAAGGTGATTGTACTGACGTTAGAGATAGCTATGACGGAGATCATCTTCGAGGCTTATTCGGCGCCTTCCCTGGCCTTTGGTATCGACTCCTTGTTCTCTTACGACTACAATGATGGCAAGACTGGGCTTGTCGTATCGTCTTCTCACAGCGCTACGCATGTCATTCCGGTGTTGAACTCCAAGGCTATTCTGACTCAAGCTACACGTCTCAATTGGGGTGGATCCCAAAGTGCAGAATACCTTCTCAAGCTCCTCCGCCTGAAATACCCAACCTTTCCCGGGAAGCTCAACTCTTCACAGGCAGAGTACATGCTCCGAGACCACTGCTACCTCTCTCAAGACTACGACCAGGAATTGAGTAAGTATCTCGACTGGACTGGTCTAGAGGACCGCGATCATGTCATCCAGTACCCTTATACCGAAGAAGTCATCGTTCAAAAGAGTGAGGAAGAACTAGCTCGAGTTGCCGAGAAGAGAAAGGAAAGCGGTAGGAGATTACAAGAGCAAGCCGCCAAGATGCGACTTGAGAAGTTGATCCGCAAAGAGCAAGAGCTCGACTACTACCGGGACTTACAGAACCGACTCGCAAACGAGACTAAGAAGGAAATCAAGCGGATGCTGGATGCTGAAGAGCTGAAAGACGAAGCTGCTCTTGAGAGGACTATCAAGGAGCTCGATAAGTCCATTCGCAAAGCCCGGACTAAGGATGTAGGAGGTCCAGAGATCGAGGAGGAAGTCGAGGAGCCTGATTTCAGTTTATTGGAGATTGCGGATGATCAACTCGACGAAGCAGGTATCAAGCAGAAGCGCCACCAACGACTCATGAAATCGAACCATGAAGCTCGCGCGCGAGCCAAAGCTGAGAAGGAGAAAGAGAAAGCTCGCATCGCGGAAGAGCAACGAATTGACGAGGAGAAACGAGAGAATAACCTCGAAGGCTGGCTCCAAGAGCGGAGGAACGCTCGCGCGGGTTTGATCCAGAAGATCAAAGATCGAGACCGTCTGAAGGCCGATCTGGGGAATAGGAAATCCCTCGCGAGTCAGATCAGGATGAAGAGTATCGCCAACCTGGCATCCGACACGCCTACTAAGAAGCGTCGCCGTGGCGGCGACGACGATAATTTCGGTGCTAATGATGACGATTGGGGTGTCTACAGACAGATCGCCACTGGTGACGGGAGCGATGATGAGGAAGAGGAAGATTTCAGTGTCACATTAAAGACACTTGAAGCAGATCTCTTGAAATACGACCCCGAGTTTACGGATCAGCATACCCTCGACGCGCAAACCGATTGGACGAAGAGTCTCATCCATGCGTTCCTCCGTGGCCCACGGCCCTTCGACATGAAATCCCAAGCAGAAGCGCACCAGCTCCATCTCAACGTCGAGCGCATCCGCGTCCCGGAAGTACTTTTCCAGCCCTCGATCGCCGGGCTAGATCAAGCTGGCATCGTCGAGATCGCAGCTGATATATTGACTCAGCGGCTCAGTGGTGTAGGAAGCCAAGATATTTTCCTCAAGGATATCTTCTTGACGGGAGGGAGTTCGCTGTTCTTGAATTTCGATGAGAGACTCAGGGAGGGGCTGAGGGGGTATTTGCCGGCTGAGGCGCCGTTGGGTGTTAGGAGGGCAAAGGATTCCGTGTTGGATCCTTGGAGGGGAGCGGCGAAGTGGGCGGGGGGTGAGAAGTGGAAGAGTGCTGCGGTTACGAGGGAGGAGTATTTGGAGAAGGGCCCAGAGTACATGAAGGTATGTTAAGTACTCTGCATCGTGAAGGGGATTCCACACTGACTTTTTTCACAGGAACATGATCTTGGGAATGCTTATTCGTGAGGGATTGGGAAATTGCAAGGGACCCTTGGGCGCAGAGGGGGAAAATCACATCACATTGGCTTTCATTGATCGTTTGCCGCTCATCAACGGAGGGGGGTGTTTTGTGTAGGCAAGCTTATTCGTGACGGGCTCGGAATTCGCACGAGATGAGCATAGAAGAAAAAAAGAGACAGACTTTCATTGCTGATTGCTCATCTGTGAAAGTGTTTGTCTACCCAGCCAGGAAAGCAAACTTGGCAAAAAGCCCCAACGCCGTTCATAATCTCCCTGATTCCGAAAACAGTGCAAACCCTCGTGAGTGATCTCCCATGTTCATGAACGCCCTCCCAAACCATCAACGCCAAATGCCTACCAAAGAGGAGACTTTTACATAGCCATGGACTGACCACCGAGCTGCGTACGGATCTCCTGCTCGACGCTCTCGTCGGGATTGTGCTTGTATCTCTTGCTTTCCTCGTACTCTCTTGCTTCCTGCGCGTGCTTTCCGGATTGCAGACCGGCAACGGCGATGTTGCGAGCTGCTGATGCCTGGAGTTGGTTCATGGGTGCCATGGCGGCAACGGGTGCGTCGTGGCGCTGCTGGATATGTTCTGGATGTTGATCATGGCGTGGTGGTGGGTGGTTCAGAATGACATTGGGTGGTGGTTGCGGGTATTCGCCTTGCGACTCGATGAGCCGGGACTGCAGGTGGATGATGTACTCGCGCAACGAATAGTTCTCCGTCTGGATGGCCTTGTAGTTATCCTCCAGATTATGCAGATCTCGAACCTGCTCCTCGAGCTTCTTGATATATCCTTCTTTGCGCTGTCGAAAGGCACGCTGTTGATGGACAGGTTACGTAAGCTTGGGTTCGGTGGTGTTGATGACATGAGAATTGACAAAGCAAAGAGACCATTTCCAAAGTTTAACGAGCATCTCGGAACTTCAGAGATACACCTGCGCCAGGGACAACAAACATGCGCCGACAACAACGTACCTGAGCTGCTCTGTTCTGCGCTGCGCGCTTCGACTGTGAGAGTTCTCGCTTTCCGCCCTTTCGTCCATCGCCCAGGCTGTCGTCCCCTCCACTATCTCCACCGGTGCTCATCATGCCTCCAGGACCGCCGATAGCTGGATCGATGTTGTGGTCGCGTGGACTTGCGCTGGAGGAGTGATGGGAGATATCATTGTAGCCATGGGGACCCGAAGCATGGTTTATAACAGCGGCCAACTGTTGGCGCAAGTCTGGCAAGCGCGCGAGCATCATGTCAGCAGATGGGATACAAGATACGGACGGACGGTAGGGCCTAAGGGATTACTCGTATCGTAGAGCGGGCCAGGCGAGGAGGGGGAGGGGAAGGGGGGTGTCCAACCATTATCAGCATTCATGTCCTGTGAGAGTGAGTCAGCTTTCCTGAGTGTTCGGGTGTTGAGAAACGTGTGGGAGGTAAGGAAGTGGACGGCGCGGTATGGTATGGTATGGGGATAGGAGGGAAAAAGAACGAAGGCGGCGAAGGGCGTTTTTGGTTTTCGGATTACGAGGATAACTTCCAGGTGAAATAAATGGATTGCGGCTACTGGTGCGCCTTGTCTGGATATGGAGGAGGGGGTATGCAGGCTGGAAGTCGCAGCTCGCTCAGACGACATGACATGACGAACGAACAAAACATACCTGCTGAGGACTCGGTGCCGGCGCAATGGACTGCATACTGCGTGCAGGATGCGTATGTACGGAATTGCTGTGAACGGCGCAAAACAACAGATAGGGCGCGGTGCAGTAAGTAATGCGTGAGTGAAGCCTGAGTATCCGCAGCCCGCGTGAGGCCAGTGAGCGGAGTGGAGAGTATGTAGGGAGAGTGTGTAGAGCAGGAGAGCGGGCGGGATGGAATCATACAAAGGATCCGAGGGGCACGTGACCGGACTGGGTTGGGCTGTTGATGCGGATTCGGATTCGGAAGACACGGCTGGCTGGCTGGCTGGCTGGTAGAATGTGGAGGAGGACGATGCAGAGGAGGAGCAGGAGGAGCAGAGCCGGTGCGGACAAGGGTAGGTAGGTGGGTAATCCAGTAAAGCAGTAGAGGAAAGTAAAGTAGTAGAGTAATTAGCAAAGTAAACTAAAGTCAAGTCAAGTCAACCGAGGGGCGGTAAGTCAAGTCCAGAAGAGGATAATCCCACAATCCACCATGGACGTGGAGTGGAACAGGAGACCAGACCAGACCCAATACCAGTTCGGTCTGTCAGTCAGTTAGCTAGTCAGTCGGTCAATCAGTCAGTCTGTCAGTCAGTCAGTCAGTACTTGGCACGAGTACGAACTCACTAGCACTTGACTAGCTCTAACAAGCAACAACAAGAACAATAACAACAACGCAGGAACTCACAATTGCAGGAGGCGTGATTATTAAGGTACGCCCGTTCTGCGCTCTCTATATATCTCCATGGCCGCGCGAGCAAGCTACAGCCATGCCATTGGCTCGTTCTGCATCCCCAAACTAATCAATTGCCTCCTCCTTCGCCTTTCGTCTTCGCTTTCGGTGTTGCTGACATATAATTTCGGATTTGGCTTCCTCTCCTTCCGCTGCTTACGAGATTGTGCATTGCGGCCGCACACCGGCAAGCCGGCTCTGTCCTATGATTGATGCTAGTTCCATCCTATCCCATCCTATCCAATCCTATGTTCCTATCATATCCCAGCCAGCATATGCTCCCGTTGCTACCGTACGCACGTCTTGCAAGTACCCATGTTGCCCCTATATCGAATCGAGGTCTTCCATTAGCCAATCGTGGCGAGCTCTTGTGGACGGGGAGGGGCGTCTCGGTGATTACTCAGCTGTGCTTAATTCCACCATCCTCCTCCAGGGTATTAAGAACCCCTTGGCATCCTTCACGCTTGAGAAGTTTGATAATTGAAAGTGCTGTGTACTATTCACGACTTCTACCAGGAGGTCCTTGATACCCGGTAGAGGTAATGGGGAATGAGATCCCCTGGCCAAGCCAGCCATCCCATGAGTCCACACGCAACGGTCCGTGGAACATGAAGCACCTCAAGGTCAGGCAAAGTGCAAGGTCAACTCGGAACCCATTCGGCAGCTGTCACACTTACGCCCGAAGCGGCGAGAAGTCTCCGTTTCGGCATGTCGCTCGTCAAAAGTCCATGATATAAAAAGACCGCCAACCTTCATTACTACATCCAGACAATGGTATCTCCGCTATACAGTGTCTTCCGCCGAGCTACAAATCCATCTATTCTTCTGACTAATTCAACCCTCGTCTAGCATGGGGCACAGGGGACACTTCATATCCTTTCCGGTGCTCCCGACTTCGTCAGAACGAGCCAGCCAGCCTGTCGCTCAGCATTATCCGTTTTGGGGTCAGACACGTGGAGGAAGCGAGGGCTCAACCAAAGTCCACGGCTTTTGCCTGATACAATTCCTGCAAGAAAGGGAGCTCGGGTTGCGACAGTCATCATCTGCAAATGCAGGTTTCGTGCCAGCGATTCGTTCGATCTTCAATCGATCGAATGGGAAGTTCACATGGTATTCGTGGGATCGAGCCGGCCCAGACGGTAGATACCGTGAAAACCGAGACTGCCGGTCTTTATGGACGGCACTGTACCTTTTGAGGGAGCTGGATGACCTAGTTGGGTAGTAACGTGTACGTCCTCGCATGTACGATATCCGGTCCCTCCAATCACTCTTCCTGGCTTTTGCATTTTAGAGTCTGCGTGCTTGCGTGTGCTGCACGTCAACCCCTAGAGTCTGCGGGTGGCATTTTCTTGGAGTTCCTTCCATTGACTTCACGTCTCTCTATGATAATCTGATCTTCACTACCCCCCTAGACACTCATCACGTATGCAGGTCCTTGGCGTCAGCCTTATATCCCCTTGGCCAATGTGCCTTGATCCTATTACTGGTTTGTACATTCAAGATCGTGGCTCTAGACGCCTCAAAGCTTGCGGTGGGTCGAGGCAGCAGAAAATATCCCGAGATCAAGTTCGAGGCCCAAGTGGTACCTCGCCTCGTTCCATTCTCTGCATTTGGAATCATTGTGATACTGGTACATATCTATTGCTTAGTCTGCAGTAGATGTGGTGACTCTCAATACTTGGGATAGAGTGCTAGGGCATGGTCTCTCGATCTCCTTGGAATGGATGTACATCCCTTATCTCTCCATGCACCAGAAGCAGTTAAATCCGAGGCATTCCGGTTTTATTCTCCTGATTTCTAATTCTCGTTCTCCTTATCCAGATCATGCCAGGAGATGGAAGCGAGGAAAACGAGCATTTACTCCTCCGGGATTTGAAACAACACCGCTCTACAATGTGTCCATTACTAAACTTCCAACGCCTCCCCCTTCCCTCCCTCTTACTGTAACTCAACCCCACAACGCGGAGTACCGCAGCAGTGCCGGTACTCGTCGATACCCTGCATTGCGGCATTGCGGCAATTGGGAACACCTCAGAATCCCGAGGTCATTGCCTGATTGGAGTCTGTTTCCGACGCCCCTCATATTCATGTCATGGATTACATGATGATGGTGATGATGATGTGAACAGGGACGGGGACGGGTAAGCTGACATTCCTTTCCCTTCTTTCCTTGTTTTGCTCACGTTTTACTAATTGCTTACAAATTAGCTACTTACGAGCTGCATGTACCCGTACAACATGTTTCCGTTTTTGAGACAGAGTCCTTACGAGGTGTTGGCTCTTAGTGGACGCTGACGCATCGGTTGACGACAGATAGGGTCGGGATTTCTTGGCTTCTTGAGGTAATAAGTGGATACGTTTCCGAGGGATGCATACGTGATAGCGTATCGATCGTATACTGTACAGCTCGGCCGTATGTTTCCAATGCCTCGACTTATCTGGAACATTATTTTACATAGCTCAACAGCTAAATTTGCATGCCGCCTTATGTAACGCGATGTGGACCTGTAAACAACAGCATCATAACACAACAGCTAAAAATGAGGCTATTCGCACAACTGAAAATACAAATGTCGTACAGAAGTGGAGCAGGCTTTTAGTGGTTCAAGAGCTCTACGATCAACGTGGAAAGCAAGGGTTCAAAAGATGTATTCAAGTGAGCGTTGCCCTTTGTAAGAGAGGAATGTGAGCCGAGTATATATACACGTGAGTGCTTACGAGAGCATACACATGACCAGTAGACTGCGCTAGGGCGCGACAACAAAGAAATCAAGCGGTGTAAAAATGCAGATTCTATAGATAACTACTATGTTGCGCGATGCTCAGGAAACTGCTTTTTTCCTCCGATTATGATCAATTTGCCCGCAACGTGAGTATGCCGGAGGTTCCGCTAGCTTTTCTAGCATATCTCCTATCTCTTTTTTCTTTTCATTTAGACCTAACCTAGTTTATTCGACATTAGTTGAGGTGCCTTGCACACTAGATCTGTCCAATTCGAGGGAATACTTACTATTAGTCTTCATCGTCCGCATATTAAGGTTTACATAACTTCCTTTATCGCCGACGATATTACGATACATAAATGAGACTTGAAATTATGAGTTAATTAATTTTTTTATTTAAAAAAAAATTTCTAGTTTAAAATAAATTAAAGTAATATAAAGATTAACGATAGCGAAGGACGTTTAAAATCTCTAGAAAATAATATGAATAAAAAAGAGCCGCAAGTAACTTATAAGTATTTAATTTTTGGATTTTCATATATATTAATTATTTATAAAAGCTTTATTACGTTTAAATTAGCTTTCGAGAAATAAGTTTTTTAAAAACTGAATCTCTTAAAACTTAACTCTTACGAAATCTACCACAGCTATCTTTTTCTAATATTAAGCTTCGCAATAGTAATAGCTAAAAGTCAATTACCCGGGTGTAACGACACTAGCCAAGAGAGCGGTGTAAAAGGTATATGGTAATACTTTAGCTAAGGCTATCGAGAGTTAATAAGTTTAATATAAAGGAAATAAGAAAATGAAAAAGGAAAGAAAGAGTAGAGGGAGTGTAAGTTTATATATATAAGCTCCTCCGAAACCCCTTCGGTACTAGTCCGACTTAGCATGACTTAGTTACCTTTAAACCCCTGGATTCCCTAACTCGCTAAAAAGCTCCTAAGTATACTTATTATTATATTACCCCCCTCTTAAAAGAGAGATTGTCCTTAATTTTTAATTAATTATAGTTTAATGTTATTGCGGTATTAAAGGCTTTTATTTAAGGTTAAGCGAAGTTACGCGAGCGCAAGCGAGGTCTTATATAATAGTAAATAATATATTATAAAAAGACGAGTTTTTATTTATTTAATTAATAAAATAGGCGTCCGAATCTAGTCCGTTACCTATTATATTATGCTGCCTTAGCGCCATCGATTTATTTACTTATGTTAACGCATATATACGTTAAACTTTTTAAAAAATTAATTTTTTTTTCTTTAATAATACACACTTTTCCGTAAATTATTTTAAATTGTCGATTTACGCTATGTAATTATTAATACGTATAGCCAGTTAATTAAAATAAATAAATAATAATAAATAAATAAAATCCCGTGACTTTTATAATAAAATCCGAATTCTAACTATAATAGTGCCTCTTTTAACCCCATCGGGAGCCTTGGCGGCGGCCTATCGCAACTGCTGCGTGCGTTACGTGCGCCGAATGGCGAAGGAGCCGGGCCACTTTTATTACTTCGACAAGAGTGGCTCGAAGAAATATACTTATTATATAGCTTAAAAAGGATCTTATTGCCTCGTAAATTGAGGTCCGGAAAACCTTCGAAACAAGTCCGATATTAATACTTTTGACTTTTTAACTTCCGTAGTTTGTAAGCCCGGAGTACGACGCGTTATTAATAGCTACCGATAATGTAAAAGTTTAAGTTGCCGCCTCGTCGATCGACGAGGTATTACTTGTGGCGACCGCGGAGGCGCCTAAGACTATAAAAGAGTTAGAGTTTGCGGTATTAAAGGAAACTCGGGCTCTTTGCCATATTATATTTAAGTAATTAAATAACGTTATTATAAGTCGTTAAGTTTATTATAAGTAATATTAATATTTAATACTTAAAAGCCTTATTAAAGTTCTCGCGAGTCCTCGCTATTTTAGTGGTTAAAATGGCTCGCCGTAGTAATAGTGCTAATAGTAAGGAAGGAGAAGAGGATAAGGATGAAGATGAGGATGTAAGTATGGCTTGTCGTCGCACACGTCGTAGTAGTGTCAAACGTAAGGCGGCTATTATTATTATTAAGAAAAAGAAGAAGAAGAAGAAGTTTAGCCTTTTTTATAAAGGATTAAACAGCGAGCTAATCGAGCCTCTATCGGGAAAAGAGGAGGACCCTTTTAATAAGAATTAAAAGGCCTTATTTTAAATTAATTTTAGTAATCCTTTATGGCCGTTACTTTTTTTAAACTCTTATATAAAAGTAGCCGTTTATAATAAAATCGGTAATTAAGTCCCTGTTAGGGTACAATCGTAAGGCTTTATTAATACTTTAAATTAAAGAGTAAATAGCTATTAATTAACGTTATCGTTTTATTATTTTAAAAGAAAGTTATAATTTATTATTTTTTAAGTAATTATAATTATTTTCCCTTAATTCTTAAGCTTTAAGTTATTTAAATAAGTTCTAAGGTAGTCTTAGTTTATTAAAATGCGCCGTATAAAAATCTCTTAATTTATAAGGCGACTTTATTAAATCGGAGACATTATATTATTATAAATTGGGGTTATAGCCTAGCTATTTTATTTAATATTTAAATACGTTATAATATAATTTAATACTAAAGATTTCCTCGATTTCTTATTCCTTTTAATCTTTAATAACCTTTAAAGGAGGTTTCGGCGTCTCTTAATTTAATAAAAGGTCTTTCGAGTCCTTAAAAAGGAGTTTTAATATAAATATATTATATATTTAAAAGCTTATAAGTAATTTTAGCTTATAAGAGTGGCCTACCTTTTTTAAAATCTTAAAGGGGCCCTCTTATTAATTTATAAGCTTACGACTAAGACGGTGGCTTTTAAGGTTCTTAATTAATAAAAAGACTTTTTTTCCGACTTCTTAGTCGATAAGCCTCCGTTTCTAATTTATTATATAGGCTATACGGTCTTAAGCGGCTTATATATTTCCTTTAATAATTTTCCACGCTTATTTTATACGTTAAGTTAACTTTTTTACGTCGGCGTAATTAAGCTTTTTTAATAAAATAATAGTTTTAGGCGTCTTTTAATCTTAATTATTACGTAGTTTTATACCGAATTTAAGTTAATACAGAGTTATATTAATGGATTCGTAAGATAAGGATATTTAAGCTTTATTAATTAAAAGTATTAATTTACTTTAATTATTTTAATAATAAGTAACGAATAATTTAAGCTTTTAATCGATATAACGATTTATAATCTCCGTTTATCTGTTCGTCTTCTTATAATAAGCTATAAAAAGTTTAATTTTAACGTCGATAATATAATAAAATTCTTTTTAAAAGGAGGAGATAAATTAAGCGCCGTAGTTAAATATAATTGTCTTTAAAATATATTTAAATTAGTAAATTTATTAAATAAATAATTAAGTAGTGCTATAAGCGTCGATATTTTAATAATAAGGAATTATAACGAAATCCTTTTTAAGGCAGTTAATAAACATTAAGATTCGGTTAAAACCGTGTTTATCTTTTAGAAAATCCTTATAATTTATATATAAGTATTATATAAGGTATGCGGGAATAAGTAAAGGGTATAAAAACCTTTATTATTTAATTTATTTAAAGTAAGAGTATTAATAAGCTCTATAATTTCTTATATATTAAATGTAATCCGAACCTATTTTAAATTAATAGTACTTAAGAGTAAGGAATTGATAAGTTTTCTTTTTACTTAAATGCGCTGTAGACGGCTAGTTATAGGCCTCTTAAATTAATTTAATATATAACGGGGTATTTTTTTATATATATAAGCGGCCTTTAAAATATAAAAGTCCGTCCGTTATTATATAATCTTTAAATAAGGACTTCCGTTTCTTTATAAAGGACTCGCGGTTATTTTAATAAAGCTTTTTAATAAAGTTAAATAAGGTTTTAAATAGCTTTAGAGTCGAATCGTTAATAATATCTTCCGTTTTTAAGGAAAAAAAATAATAAAAAACAACGTTAATTATAAACTCATTCGCTAACTCCGTATTAATTTTAAGATTAAAGCGATTAAGCGTAAATAAGACTTTAAATCGGCTATTTAATTTTACTTTCTTTTGGACTTTTAAGTCTTACTCTTTTCGACTGAGAATATTAGCTTTTTAATTTTATTTACTTAACGTATATATAATTTAAAAATTAAAATTAAATAAGAATTCTATCTATTGAGCTTATTTACTTATAAAGACTTTTATTATTATGAAATACTTTAGGAATCGATAGTTTAAATATACTTCGAGTTTAATTTAAATAAATATAAGTTTAAGACGTTACTTATAAAACGATTTTATAATTATATAAAGTTCTTTATTATGGATTTCTTAATTAAGCTTATGGCTATTTAAGACGTGAGAATAAAATCCTAAGGAGTATTATAATCCGTTAGCGTATTATTAAGAAATTACGCTTATAATTACTCTATCGAAAGCGTCGGTTTTTAGTCGCGTTAATAAGTTAAAGTTAAAATAATAAATTTTTTATATAATTAATAATTGATTTCGTAACTCTTTAAAGGCCTTTTTATATTTTTTCGTTTAATTTTAAGGAACCGTAAGTCGAATAAGCGTAAAGAAAAGCTTTATAATAAGTCTAAAATTGCGAATAAATTGTCGATAAAAACCGCAAAAACCTAAGAAAGACTTTATTATAATAATAGTTTTTAAGTATTTCTAGTTCTGTAACAGCTTTATCTTCTTTAAATCGGCTTTAATTTCTTTTATAATTATAATATAACTTAAGTATTTAATGCGAGTAACGTGGAATTTACACTTCTTAATATTAGCTTATAAACTAGCTTTTATAAGCCGTTTTAAAACCATTTTAACGTGTTTTTTATATTCCTTTATTGATTTTAAATAAATTAAAATATTATTAAAGTATATTATATAAAAGTCGTTTAAATAATTTAATAATACGTCGTTTATATAACGTTAATATGTATTTAGTCTATTATAAAGTTTAAAGGGTAATATTTTACATTTATAAGTCTTATACTTAATATAAAAGGTCGTATACTTTTTCGACTCGAGGTCTATTCGGATGCAATTAAATACGGCCTAAATATCGAGTTTAATAAACACTTTAGCTTTCGATACGCGGGAGAAGAGCTCGTCGATTCTTAATATAAAATATAAGTCCTTTCGCGTTAATATATTTAAACGACGGTAATTAATATAAAAACGTAACCTTTTATTGCTCTTTTTTATAAAAAAGACGAAAAAGGCAAAAGGACTTTAACTTATCTTAATAAACTCTTTATTAAAATTCTTTAAAAAATATTTTTTTAATACTTTTAATTCCTTTATTAATTAATAGTATAAAAAAAAAAAAAATTAAATAATAAAGCCTTTAATTAAATCTTATAATTATAATATTAATAAGGTAATAAAACGTTTAATTTTATTTTAAAAAATGTTTTCTTAAGAAATTAATATTACTTTAAAAGCCTTTCGGCCACAATTTAAAAGGTATTTAAATCTTCCTTTTTATATCTTTTTTATAAAACTTAATTTACTTTATAAATATTAATTATAAAGAACTTAATATTCTTACTTTTTATATTAAAATAAAATATATTTACGTTAATTTTATAAATAAAAAAGGGAGTTCTTTATAAAGTTATAATAAGTTCCGGGCGACGGCGTAATCGTAAACAAGGCTTTTTTGCCTTTGGTTTTCCGACCGGCTTTAATAATAAGGGTTTTAAAATTATTTCTGGCTCTTATTCCTTAAAAGGATTCTTTAATAACGTTAATACTTATATATAATTAATAACGAATTAATAGTATTGTCGTCTTCGATTAATTTAGTTTATAACTAAGTCACGTCGGTTAGTATTTAATTAGTAATAATTAGTAATTCTTACTTTAGCTTTAATAAAAAGTAATATAATTAACTCTTTTATTTAGCGAGGAGTTCGTAAGTATGCGAAGGGCTATATAAAACGGTTATTAACCGAATCGAGTTTAACGCGAAAGCGTTTTATTTATTTAACGTTAATTATTATATTTTAATTTCTTAAGTTAAATATAATAAAAAGGCAATTATATATACGTTTACTGTTTATTATTAAATAAAGACGTATATAATAAAAAGCGTAGCTTTATACGGAATTCTAAAAGCCACGAATTAAGACAATATAAAAGAAGAGTAAAATCTTTACTCTTAAGGCCTCCGAAAGGCGTACAGAAAGAGTCTGATTTATAAAGAGGTAACCGTTTACTTTAATATTTGCTAAAGCGAAAAATGCAACGCTATATTTATTTATATTAATAATATAAAAGACTAAGAATTACTTTCCTTTTATAAAAGAGTTTAAATTAAGCTTTAATAAATTATATTTACGTAGACTTAAAAAGGAGTCTTTCCTTAGGCCTCTTCGTTTTCCTTTATTTGTCCTTTTAATAACTCCTCTTACTCTTCTTTTAGTTTTACGCCTTCTTCCTCGATTCCCTTGAATAAGAGCTAAATCTTAAGAGTCTTGGGGCAGTCGCTTTTATAATAATTAAATTTACCGTAATTATAATACTTAATTAAATTATCGCCTATAAAAGTCTAAGGCCTTAATATATAGAACTCTAGCGCGGTAAAAAAAGAGTAAACTATTATTAAAAAGTAAAAGAGTAATAAAACGGAGTAAAAGAAGATTAACGGGCGAAAGTAGTCCTTTAAGTAAGCGTTTAAGCGAAAGAAGTAATTTGACTCGAATCGAACGGCTTCCGAGTTATATTTAAGGTGCGAGTTAAAATGAAATTTAAGTTAAATATACGATTCCGGCGGTTCTTTAAGTCTAGCAAGACAAAGTAAGAAACTATTTTATTATAATTATTTTCTTAAATTAACTTAATAATAAAGGTCTCGTCTCGTAGCCTAAAAGAGAACTTTTACTATATATAAAATAATTATTCTGACTTAATAACGTCACCTTAAATAATAGCGCTTTAAAATCTTACTTTAAACTCAATAAAAGTCTCCTTAAAATAAAAGTTTATATATAAATTATAAAAAGCAAACTAAAACTCGTCCGCTTTATAGCTAATTAAAAAGTAAGATTTTAAGAGTGTAATTATCTCTTTAACGGTCTTAAAGGAATAAATTTCCGAAAAGTATTAAAGTTTTAAATAAAATTATGCCGTTTTAATAATTAATCCTTAAACAAAAGCACGACGAGCTCTTTCCGTTAAATAAAGATTAACGTTAACTTTTAAGCGGTCTTAAACTAAAGCACGTTATTATTTAAACAAAAAGTTTAAATTATTATTTAATAAAATAATCTTCTTCGTTAATTAAATCTTAAGAAGCCGAAACAAATCTAAATAAGCTTTAAGAGTAAAAGAGGCATAACCCCTTAGCGAACTTTTATTAAATTTTATTAATTAAAGTAAAGGAAAAATAAAAGTTCATAAGCGATTTTAAAGTAATTTAAAAGGCTTAAAAGAAGTAAAGTCTTTTTTAAGATTATCGTTAAGTTATATTAAATTAAGCCGAGGGATAATAAAGGCTACAAGCATAACCTTAATTTTAATAAAATTAAATTAAAATTCTTTTTACTTATTTGCCTAGTCTTTGATTCGATTATTAACGGCTTAAAAGAGTCTTTTTAAAACGTTAAAATTATTATAGTTTATATCGTCCCGAGCTTTACTTTTATTCTTTTAAATAACGACGCTAATTTTAAGGGGCGAAGTAGTAAGTATTTTTAAATTAAAAGGCGCCCTTAAGGAAGTCGTAGTAATTAAAAGACTTAATTTAATAAATTCTTTAATAATTAATTAAAACATAATAAGTCTTAATAAAAACAAGTATTTAACTCGAGGCAGATTCGGGGGGGTTTTATACTTAAATAATAAGGTTTTAAATATAATAAAAACACTTTCTTAAAATCTGTTTATAACGGCCTTTATATAAAAGGGGTTGTTTAAAGCGTAGTCAGCGAAAACTACTTTAGGCGTTATTAATTACGAAATATTAAATTAAACCCTAGTTCTTAATTATTAAAAGATTTTTAAAATCTTAACTTTTTAAAATATTAATAATTAAATCTTTAATAAAGTATTATAAAGCCGTCTTTAGCGAAAGTAATCTTCTTATTTAATGTAATAATATTAACTAAAAGAATAATATAAAAGGTATATAATAATACTTTAGCTAAGGCTATCGAGAGTTAATAAGTCTAATATAAAAGAAATAAAAAGATAAAAAAAGAAAAAGGAAATAAAAGGAGTATAAGTTTATATATATAAGCTCCTCCAAAACCCCTCTAGTACTAGTCCGACTCGGCATGACTTAATTACCTCTAAACCCCTGGATTCCCGGACTCGCTGAGAAGCTCTTAAGTGCACCTATCGTCACACCGGGGCAAATTAGCTATAAAATAACTTCGTAAAAGAATAATACTAAAGACTGCGAAGAAAAGTAATATTAGCCTTCCAGCTATTTTAAATATGCCGAGAGCCAGATTTAGTTATATGTAATTAATAGAAAATTAATAAAAATCTACTAATATTTTCAGATACTACGCTTAAGGAGATCAGAAAACTTCAAGTATCTGTTGATTTTCTTATTTTAGTCTTACTTTTCTAACGTCGTGTACGTGATATTATTATTAATTTATAGAAGGCGTAAAATTTTAACCTCTAGCAATTCGAGCTTTACAAGAGTCTGGTAAAGTTCTTTTTATTTGTTAACTTAAAATTAAGTTTTGCTCACTTTTTGTAATGATCACTGGCACGCTGAGGTGACTATGGCACAATAGAATAGCTAGAGAAGCGCTGTAAACTCGCTGGTGATATTTCAATTATACAGAAGCTAATTGCTAAGGAGGGAAGATTACCTCTTCCCCCTCACTGTCCTTATGAGGGCAGTGATTACGCAATCAGCGCTAAGAGCACAGACCATTACACTTTTATTAAAGGTTTTTTATTAATTTAATAAAGTGTATAATCTTGCTATGACGCTTGCCTTATAAAAGACGGCAATCACGTGTGACTAGCGATTCATATTTTATAGCGGGAATATAAAGATATTAAGCGTCTCTTAGAATTTATAATTATAAAGGAAAGAAAGTATGGAAAAAAGTAAGCTATATATAAAAGTAAGCTCCGCAGAGGCTCGTTTAATCTCGGCTTCTTCCCAATCAGGAAGTAATTAGCCGAGACTAGAAATGAGGCTCTAGAAGCTCTAAACCGTCACATTTGCAGTTATTTATAGTAAGCGAGTTAATATTTATAAGAGTATATTAAGGCACGTCAAGTATACTCGGCAGCTCACAAAATACTATTCTAAACCTAATAGCTCGCAAGAGACTATTTTAGGCTGAAACAAAAGCTAACTCTAATATAAAGCTGGTTCTGATATAAAGCTAGTTCTGATATAAAGCTAGTTCTGATATAAAGCTAGTTCTGATATAAAGCTAGTTCTGATATAAAGCTAGTTCTGATATAAAGCTAGTTCTGATATAAAGCTAGTTCTGATATAAAGCTAATTCTAAAACAAAGCTAGTTTTAATATAAAGTTAATAACCGATACGAGAAGTAATAGCCGATGCGAGAGCTAATAACTTGACACCTAAAGTAATTATATAAACTTAGAAATCCCTTTTGAATAGAATCATTATTCACACCAAATCTCTTCTTTTCACCGGAAGCTAAAAAAAACGCCGCTAAATACGCGCTTCTTATTATTATTCTCAGGATATTCTTTACCGCTTCTTTTACGAGTTCTGCTATTCCCGGGATTATTATTATTTTATTTGCTTCTGTTTCTATTATACCTACCTAACTTTCGGTATATTAAAGAATACTTCTTAAATTCTTTTAATAAAAGACTTAATATCGTTAGCCAATTTCTTTTATTATTAATACCTCTTAAGCGAGTTTATAAAAGTGTAAGAATTAATCTACTAAGTCGTAAATACATACGTAATTATTTTACAAAAGTTAATAATAATATTGTTATTAATATCTGTGACGTCAAGCCGTTGTATACGTAGTTACACAGAGAGCAAGTAGTTAGTATGCTTAGAATATTAAAGTGCAGAACCTGAAGGGTTCTGCGAGAGGTTATATATATATATATATAAAATAGGGGATAGCGGCCTGAGGCACGCAAGGCAAAAGTGCGAGTCGTCATAATATCCAAATATTACGATCTTTAATAAAAGTAATAAATCGTCGGCATATTACTTATATAAATTCGCTTTAATATTAACTAAATCGCTTAACATTCTTAATTAATTTAACGCTTTGAGTTTCTTTAAAAGTATAAAGTTCTTTTAAGAAATTAATAAATAAGTTTTATATTAACAGAATACTTTCGGGTCTAGTTACGGTTTACTTTATATTACTTTAATAAGTTAATAAGTCGCTTTTTATATTTACAGTTACGACGCGTATCCTGATTTATATATATATTATAATTATCTAAGCGAGCTTTAAAGATTTCTTCTTAAATATTTTTCTAATTTCGTAAACTCTTAAAACCCTATCAGCAAAAAAGTTGGCGGACGCCCAGAAATCAAATCCGCCATTTTCGCCATTTTCGCTATTTTCGCCAAAAGGCCGCCTTTAACGCCTAAAGCCGCCTTTTTAAATTTTAATCGGTCGCTGATGTCAAAAGCGCCAGTTTATTTTAATATACGCTAAGCCTAATTAAGTAATTTTTATAAATATAATTTAAACGTTAAAATATTATAAATTTTTTTAAAAAAATATTTTGGCGTTTTTTTACTAACCGAATCCGGTTAGATTAGCGTTATTTTTAATTTTCGCTTATATTTCGTCGAGCACGTCCTAAAAACTAGTCTCGCTAAAGCTCTCACGCTATGAATATCCACGCTAAAAAAATTATAATAAGAAAATCGTTTGTTTCGGGTAAATTATATGCGCACGCTAGCCGGCCCTAGCCTTAATCGGGCGTTATAAGAGGCATATTTATTATTATTATATTATTAATATTATTAGTATATTATTAATATTATTAATACTTTTATAAACCTTATTAATATATTAAATAAAATAAAATAATCAAGTCCTACTTTTAAAAGTGGGGTTATAATACGCTAGTCTATTTAGGCGCTTTCGGCTCTTTCGACGCTTTTTACGCCTTCGGCGCGCTTTTAATTTACTATAATGAGAAACTGTCCCCAAAATTTTCGACATGCAACTTTGGCTCCAAAAGCGCCATTCTGGCGCTTTTGGCGCCGTTGGCGGACGTCCGCTTCTCGATTTTTTTGCAGATGTCTTTCTTTTTATATTTTTTATGAATCCTAATCGTAAGGCATTTTTTACGATAGCATTTATCTTTCGCTTCAGCTATAATATATTTTTATAAAATATAAGCGTTTAAATTTTAATATATTAATAATATTATTTTAAATCTATAAGCTCCGTGATTTGTTACAAATAATATAATAATTACTTAGTGATATACTAGAGCCAGTAAAGTTTTAAGCTTAATAGCTTCTCCGTTAAGCGAGTGCTATAAGCTAAATAAATCAGCTTTTAATCTTAAATTAAATTTGCGTTTTATCAAAAGTAACCTAAAGTCTTTTATTAAAATAAAAGTAATAGAATCTTATTACGGCTGGCAAAGGGTTAATATTGCGAGTTGATTCTAGCTTTATATTTAAACTTAATGTTACGCTCAGAATCGAGAAGAAAAGACGAGGAATTAAAAGGATTTCTAAGCCCACGGAGCTTATAGCTTTATTAGCGTGCGGCTCTACCCGTCGCTTACTCAGCCGCATAAACCCTCTTAACACGGGCCATTAAAATAGCCTCTAAAGCAGCCTTAATTAAAGCAGCCTCCACGTAACTAAAGCAGCCTTAGCTAAAGCAGCCTTAATAGCTATATCGGTAATACGAGGCGCATCGGAGGTCGTAACAAATCTAGTATTATATTATACGTTTGTTAAAAGCTTTCTTTAACCGCTTATTATTCACTTATTATATTTTTATAAGCGACGGAGATTACCTAAAAGTAGCGAATTTTAATAAGATTATCCTTATAATAAATAATCCGTGCTTTATACGAGTATCCTTAACTTTAAACTCTGTTAATAAACGTATATGCTCTTCGAGCTCGCGCTACTTTTAAGTAATTTATTCTTTAATAAGTATACTTAAAGCTATAAGATCAGTATTAATATTAAGTACAGAAAAGATTATATTATCCGTTACGTAATCGAATATATTAAAATTACTTTCAATTTAAGCTATAGCTTTACTTTACTTTTCTTTTCTTTTTACAAATATAAATAAGCTAATTATAAGTATAAGAAGATTTCTTATCATTATCGTCGCGTGTATTTTATAATAATTTATTATTAAAAGTATTTTCGCTTTTCATCGTATAAAAGAGATCCGCAGATTTAATAATCTTACGAAAAGTATTACGAGCGACACCGCTGAAGCGCGTATTACCCGTAAGTCTAGCGTTAATTAATACAATTATTTAATAAAAAAGCTAGATTTTAAGAGAGCTTCTTAAAGAGTTTATACCTCTTGACACTTTTAATAATACCTGGTTTATAAAATTCAAAAGACTTAATCTAAGCAACGAGCTTATCGCGTAGATATATTTGAAAACGATAAGAAATTAAGTTCGGAAAGTTAATTACTCGTGTGGTCCTTTAATAAAGTTTAATATAATAAAAATATTTAAGATATAAAGACATATAATTATTATAGTTAAAGATATATTATACGATGAGGAAGTAATTGCTTTCTGTAGAACGAATTTTCTACGAGGCCAAGGAAAGAGCTGTGCTTGTAGTGTATGTAGTAGATAGACCAGTAACGCTACCAATTAACGCGAGACAGGGGTTGTGGCTAATAAGGGAGACGGGTTCCAGTCGATTCGGTGGCAGCCTGCCATCGAGGGGCAATTGCAGGGCTCGCTCCAGGGCATTATACGCTAAATCACGAATTTCAGGGTGGGACTATAGCGCTAGCACACGCGCTTTACAGCGTACTTCCGTACCTCTAGGGCAATGCAGTGCCCTACTTTGTCTTAGAAGGGGATCCGTACGCTAGTTCATGGGATAACCTTATTTATTATTCTCGAAGATTTTTTTTCTTTGAAGCAAACACACGGACCACGTCAAAAGAATTAACCCGATAATAGAAGATACGAAAAGGATAGTTCCAGTCCAGTCTAGTGCTTTCAGGCAGCTCCCCCATCCACCAATGCCATGTGTGAGACTATCAGGCTCTCTATTTCTGGATGCCCAGATCGTACAGCAACCTCAAACGCAGTCTCCCCTTTCTCATTTACAACACCCAAATCTATTCCTGAGTGCAACAGCTGCTGTGCGCAAGCTATCCGCTTCCGTGCTGCTGCTACATGAAGCGCAGTGTTGCTTTGGCTGTCCAGCGCGTTGAGATTTGGTTCAAGGTCCAGGAACACACTGAGTGCGTTCGGCGCATTTCTCGACACCAAAGTGTGCAGAGCAGGTGATTCCGAGGTTCCAGGGCCGAAGACCATTTCGTCCACGGCATCTATGGAGGTTAGGAGAATAGTCTTCAAGATATCTCGGGCTTGCTGCTCAATGTGGACCCCAAAGACCGCATCAAGGATGAGCTCGAGTCCTCTCCCATTCACATCTTCCTCGTCCAGACATTCGTATAGCTGCGAATGGAAGTATGATTTTGTGAGCAACTGAATGATTGCTTTAGGTTTTGGAAGCGAATTCTGTGTTTTCGTGAGTTCTCCCCTTATAAATTCGGATACCATGTCCAAAACCGTGTATCTCTCATACTTTCCGACCATGAAGATAGCGAACAATAGACTGATCAAGTCGCCATGGGAACGAAGATTTTCGAGACATTTCTCATGAACCTCTTGATTGGAAACGCCGAAAACTCTCTCAAGGTTCCAAAAGTCGACATTTGCGCCTCTCTTGATCAGCAGCAGTGCGAGGTCAACGTGTCCACGATTTTCAGCAAAATCGAGGGGGCATTCGGCGTCCAATCCAATTGCTCTATTTGGGTCTGCCCCTAAATTGAGTAAGGCTTCGACGGTACGGTAGTAACCAGCCTCTATGGCCAAATGCAGTGGCGACTGCTCGATTTCCCAATATTCCCCAGGACCGCCATTCAAGAGCTGGATAAAGGAACATTCTTCTGAGCCAAATGTTGCATTTTCGAAATGCTTTCCAAGTCGTTGAATGAGGCCGGATGTTCCGAGCCGGGCTGCGTCACCCAGAAGTTCATGCATTAGGTATGCATCGAGAATCCGAACGTTTGGAAATGGTTGGCGATGGCCTAATAGTTCGAGCTCTGACAACGACACTTCGGCCATTATCATTTTCAACTCCACCAGATTCCTGAGGGGCCCCCTGAGCATGCTTATGTCGTCAAATTTAGGTTGATCTTTCGTAAGTAAGGCGCCATCGCTCATTTCCAAGCCTGGTTCACAGCCCACAGCAGGAGCTGCTGATGGTTCCAGTCTGTATGGATTCTCCAAAAGTTGTTCGAGGCTCGATTTGATAGCCTTTGAACCAGGTACGTTATCGCCCATCGCGTTTACGAGGACTATCTTCGAAGTTGAGATCACTGGCCACAGGTCATAGAAGACTGAAACGAAAATTGCCATCCAGAAATACGAAGGACCGTCAGACGATTCGGGCCCTTGATGCAAGATCGATTCAAGATGTGGCACAAGTCCGAGTTGAAAGCCCTCGTCCCTCCCCCCGAATAGATCGGCAATAGCTGAAATCATCTCCCAGATCCTACGTGGTGAGTCTCGAATTGCGTCGTCTCGGATTGATAGAGTAGACAAATGATGTGAGGAATTGTTTATTAAGTGTCCCCAAAGCGAGGGTTGAAGCCATGCACATTTAGTTCGCTTAGTAGCATCTGGCGAGTCGATCAAGTAAGATAGGAGCTCGGGGGCCGGGATTGATCGGAACATCTGGAAGGACAAGGACATCACCCTTAGAAGATCTCCAGGTTTTGAGTCCTGCCGACAATCCCAGTCTTCGTAGAGCCAAAATAGCTTGACTCTGAAATGAAATGCTCCCCAGTGCCCCTCTCCGAAACATCCTTCACTAATAGCTATGGCCTCCAGGAGAATACGTTCCGATTCGACCAGCGCGGCCATTTTGTTTGTGCCAATCATGTCCAAAGCACTGCAGATGTAACATGTAGGAATGGCTGCCGGATCTTCGCTGAGACTAGCCTGACTTCTAGAATGATCAAAAGTGATGAGATCATATACTAGAGAGTTGACTTCAAGCATCATCTCCATGTAGTTAGATATCATGGTCTCCTCCGTCTTTCGAATCAATTCGATCAGTCGTTCGTACTTGATTTTGCAGATGTCCGAATCACTCGTGACTGTGGTAGCTTCACCGCCCTCAAAAATTCCATCCATAGGCCCGATGTTCCATGACGAGTCCGGAGATTGAAGCATGCCCGGTGGAGTTTGGAAGGATACAGAGGCGAGTGCGGTGCTAGGTCCATGCCAAACGATCGGGAGAGGGCTAGCGGGTACGTACCCGGGGGATACCAAGAAAGATTCTTGATTCTGCCATTCGGGTGCATTCCAAGCTGATGGGATGGAGGCCTGGTTTGCTGATACATCCATAATTTGGACTGGAGATCGTGCTACCATCTGCTGAGCATATGGGGATTGTGGATCGACGACTGAAGGGGTGCCATAGCTTATATCCGATGGTGTGGCTAATTTACAAGATCAGACTTGGAGATATAAGTACAGGAGAAACTTACGGGCAGCAGGCATGGCAAGAAGCTCCTCTTCCGTTATCTTCTTCCGTTTCACAGCCCTGGATATTTTCTCGGGGTCGACGTCCCGACCTCTGACACGAAAATCGGTATCCTTGTCCTCGTGAGCACGCTTTACTTGTGTTCGTGCAATGAATCGAATCTCTTCGTCCTTGATATTTTTGTCCAGATGCCACTCGGATATCTTGGTCTTGTATTGGCGTTGACTGTGAAACTATCAGCCTATGACTATACTCTAAAATCCGTGTTGAAATATGCATACGTTGCTACGAAGCCATGCTCCGTTGCCATCACACCCATCACTTCAACAAGCGATTTATTTTGCACCGAGTAAAGTTGCGTGATTCGGTCTCGAAGATCTTGCCAGACAGAGGAGGCATGCTCTCGGCTCTGTGGCTCAATGACCTTCATAGGAGGAACCGCAAACCGCTCCATGACAGAGAAGATATCCGCAGGGGAGAGTGCTGTTGGAATACAAAAGATGTGGGTTGTGTTGTTGGAGATGCAAGAGCAAAATGGATTTCAGCCTCGTGGACGTTGGGCGGCCTTGTAATTATACGTAGCTTGGAGCGGCGACGTGACATCTTCTTCGGGTTAGTGCACCATCTCAGTAGAGCTTCGAAAGCACTCCTCTGTGGTTCTTTTGCTTGCCCAACCAGGTAGAGGGGCTGGCGCCACGGTGCCGGATTGGGTCACGCAAAAGTCCCACAATTTCTTGGCACTGCGACACTTACTTTTATGAAATTCTTGGCTCAGCGCAACTGCTTCCGTCACAATCGAAGTTCCCTGACTTGTTTATCTAGGTGGCCGAGCAATCGTAGACTGCCTCCACAACCCCGCCCATCGAGCACCAACAAACCCAGCCCATGCCGCGGGATCTTTACAAAAGCGTCCCCAATTTTCAGCACGATTCATATCACTATCCAATCGAAGGATCGTATACACCGCAAAACCAATCCCCGGTACAAAGTCGCTATACGATTAACGACAACGGCACTATAAATCATCTAAGCGCGGTAAGATTGACTCCCATTGCATGGGAACAAGGTGAAATCTAGCACTCAGAACCGGTCTCATCTCAAAGGAAGGAATCTCTAATCGAACAAAGAATATCAAGACCAGCGCTCGATGCCGTCACCGAGAGGTATTTTACTAAACGCAGTGGCACCAACGGCAGTTTTCACCAGGTTTACTCTAAATTCCAATAAAAACAGTTGTAATTCCGAAGATCCCGTCACGAATAGGCATCCCTAATTTAATGTTTTCTTCACTTTCCATATAATTACTGTCCACTATCAATACATAGTAATGAGGTGTCTTTGCACTCACATCTCTGGCGTCAACGGCTACACCTCTTTACAACAAGAAACGTGCAGAATTAAGAAGCCTAAAGTAACATAACACATGCAAAGTAGTTCCAGTAGCCCTCTCAGAGTTGACCATATAATAAGAAGTTCAAATTTAGAGTAGTAGTATCCCTCCTCGAGATACCCGCAACGAGGTGAGGTCGCCTATGCCTTTATTTCCATCTTCCAAATAAGGGTCTTCAAGCTTTGCCGACATTATCTTAGAATATATAGCCCTCCATCCTACGGCTGTGCATGGCGTCGATGCTGGATTGCCTTGCAGCTGTAATGCTTTTGGTAGTTATGTACCTGAAACGTGCCTTGACCAACCCTCCGTGGCGAAGACGGCCTAATTTAAAGGCTTTGGTTCCAATCTGCGCTTTCTCCTATTTATTCCCTCATTCTCTCTCTGTCTTCTCTGTCGCCGCTCGCTGCTAAGGTTCTTTTTCGCACGCAATATTCAGAAGAGTTTGCCATCGTCATTCGCTGTGAAAGTTACCTCCTGTCAAACTGGTGGCTACCGTTGAACTTATAATCCGATCACACATGGAGGAATTTGAATTAGTCCTTTCAATAACAAAGCTATAAGACCCATATTTGAACCTACTATCCTTCAGCCAACCCTCGTCATCTAGCAGTAAGACCTTTATTCTCTAAGTAGGTATGCACCATCTGAGTTGCACTTACTTTTTAAGTGGAGGGTATGAAGTATGAGATCGCAACCATGAAGAAGAAAAAGAAGGGCATGGTCTACCCATCCGCTATATCACTAAGCCGCATTTCTGCACAATGGCGGGTCCTCGAAGAATGGATCCTCGCCGTAGGGCTTACTGATGACATGGATTTTTGAGGACACCTGGAATCACGCCATTCACTGTCACTACGGCATCAAACGCACCTGCAACGCTAGTAAAAGAAGATATCTCAGACGGAAATTGAACATTCCTGCTATTTCCTTATATGTTTTTCGTTAGACCGCTCCCAATGCCTTTCGAAAACGCACAAGTCGCAAACGCATAAGTCGCAAACTCGCGTCGATAACAGTCAATTTTCATCGAAATCTAACTTCCAGTATTTGCTAGTACTGTAATCAAAAGCCAAACACCAGCGACGTTGCTTACGCCACTACTTTTTCAAATATGACTTTTCGGACACTCTCCTACGCTTAAACCCAAAGATCCATACCTTGTCTCGCCGCGAGTACCTTGGTGCAATAACCCAAGATGTTCAAGTAATTGTAGAAGTTGTCCTTACCAATGACGAATGGGTTGGGAGCGTCCGGGGGCGAGTGAGCCATGATGTCTGAGTTGAACAGCGCGTGGTCTGCAACTTGATGGTTGGAAATAAGCGTATCGACACCTCGCTGGTATGAGATACTTGCGAAACGTCTGTGCGATAGCACTTTGTTCGTGCGATCAATAGCAGACCCCGGGTTACCCGTGCCGCCGTTCAGGCCGGCCATGTGTTTCTCAGTGCCATTCTTTAGGGTGAGTGGGAAGATCAGCGACAGGGTACCGGGGGTGTGTCCAGGTGTAAGGACAGTTTCGATGGAGAAATTTCCGACGGTCAGGACTTGGCCATCTACGAGCGTAGCGTCCCTGCTCGGAGGATAGGATGTTGAGTTGAGAGGGACATCATATGTTGCCATTTCTTGCCACGCGATGTCAGAGGCGTAGATTGTTGAATTGTAGGTCTCCTTGAGATACTTGGCTCCGCCGTAGTGATCCAAATGTTCGTGTGTGATAATGACATGTTTAATGTCATTACCAGTGAAGCCAAACGTTTTGAGCGCCGGAATCATGATGGTCTCTATTTCCACCGAGGAGTCGAGCGAATCAATCACGACCAACCCATCTCCTGTATCGATGGCCCACGACGATACAAAGGCTTGTCCAACGAAGTAAAAGTTATCGAATGGCGAAAAGGGAGTGACGAAGCCAGATGGCTGTGTGAAGAGGCTTGGGAACACCTGCTGCGTGATGCATTGATCCTGGAAGAATTGGCGAACCCTCCAGTCAGTGCTTAGTTTAGCAGCTTGTGTAAGAAATTCGGTGACATTCTGTTGCTGCTGTAAGGGAAACTGAGTAATGTTGAAAAATCCGGACAAAGAAGGTGGTGATCCTATTGGCGTCAGGTGTGTTGTGATAACTTCCGTGAGGTTGCCAATTGGGGGAGAGGGTGGTGGCACATTGGAGATTGGGGTCGCCCGACGATGGTATTGATGCGAAGGGTCGCAGGCAGTCACGTGTGCGACTGTGGCGCTGAGCGTGACGAAGAAGTTTATAGAGAGCTGCATGGTGGTGAAACTTTGATTGGATAAAGGTAACACGTCTGATGTCTCGACGCTTGTCAGAAGTTATTAGCAAGTAGAATTCCGCAGTTTTAGGCGTCCTCTCTTTATGTGCATTTAAATTGCGCCCTTGGAAGCCATGTCGGAACCGGAATCAATGATTCGGAACATGAAGCGGCCAATTTCCTCCCCCAAGAAAGTTAATATTTGATTCGTAAGTGCATGCAAGTTAGGATGCATGGGTGATGATTTCAGCCAAGGTAATTCCGCGTAGCGGGTGACCGTACCCTGTCCTACTTTCAAGGTCTGTTCCGTACACGATGTACTTTCTTTATTCAGTGGGTTGACAAATGAGCCTATCCACTATCCCCTTAACTACACGGGTCTGCAGCTAACGTCGCCATCGCTATAGGGCGTGTGGCACCTCCCTCATTTTAGGATCAGCAAAGAACATAAACCAACATTTTTTCCCCACTGAAACTCCATAATTCAATGCTCTCATGATTTCCGAAAATGCAATTATAGATCCTACTAATATTAGAACCCTTAGACTTAAAGCAAAGCCACTATTAAAGAGAGGGGCGGGTTTTGAGCCTATGACGCCTGTAAGGGGGGCAGATTCTGGGACGACCGCCCTAGAAAAAGAAGTAGCTCTGGCTGAAATAGCAGCTAATACTGGACAGTAAATCCCTTATTCTCAAACAGTAGCTAGAATCCGCCGTCAGTCCAATAAATAAAAGGAAGTACTCTAAAAGAGCTCTCAGTGCGAGATTACTTCTAGAGTATGCCCCGCAAGAAACCCTGAACCTCGAATCACGTACTGTCATCTTTTGGTGATTTTTATTTCGCCTTGAGCTTCCTCCATAATATACTTACACTCATACCGAAACTTCGATGCTGGGGTTCTCCCAATCCACATTTACAATCAAAAATGAAGAAACACTGAGAAGGGCAACAGTCATCGAAAAGAACGGAATGAAACTTATAGAGAGGTCGAGGGAGAGGCAACTCGTGGCATGAAGTTGCATGTCATGTTATTGAAAATTGGCATTCAAAAGCTATCAGATATGCTGGCGACTCGACCGTCCTACAGAGCAACATCTCAAGTCCCACCGTGAAGCCGGCAAATTTGTCACTATCATACGGCCAAGTCTCCTGCCTCATGTAGGCGCGTTCACCAAAGTAATGAGAATATCACTACTTGCTTCTCGGAATGGCGCATTATGGTCTCCATCGCCACTCCGGGTGCTTCCACTCCAAATCAAGGATTTCCTTCTGACTCAACCCCGCAAGCTGCTCCTTCGCACCAGCCGCCCGATCATCACGCTTCTTGTTGTCGTACTTCATCCAAAGGAAAGTCAAAACACTAAGGAACGTCCAAAGAATTGCGCATGCCAGGTTTATACCACTACCAATGTGGTACTTTGGTGCATCGAAAGGGAGGAAAGTCCAGGTTGCAATGAGACCACCAATATTGCCGAACATAACTACAATAGCTGTCAGTTCCTAGTCTTACATCCACCTCAGAGAGGAGGGTATGAAGCGTACCATTCGTCCCAATTGCAATGCTTCTCGCCGAGTCACTCAACACATTTGCACTGACCTGCGCATTGCACATCGCACCAAGCGTGAATGCCGTACTCGCTGTGAGAAAGATGGCTCCGTATCGTACGTTCGCATCTAATGTAGCCAGCAAGATTGAGAATCCTGCCATAGCCGTGGGGCCAGTAATTGCAAGGAACCCTTGTCGATGATCGAAGCGCCAACTTAGTGTCGGTATCAAGAGCACAAAGAACGCACCAACGATGTATGGGGGCACAGTCAGGAGTTGCTGTTGCACGGTTGTGCGACCGGGGTAGATGGACTTGATGATGGTTGGGAGGAAGAAGGAGATGGAGAGCACTGTAATGTTATTGAGCATGAAAACGCAGGCTGTAGCGATGGTGATGGGGTTAGTGATGCCACGCTTCAGCTTCGTGCCATCGATCTTGTCGAGCAAAACGACTTGGGCCAGACGTTCCGACTTGACGCGATTGATAGCGAGTTCCTTCTCTTCTTCAGACAGCCAGCGGGCGGTTTCAGGACGGTCGGTTACAGTGAAGAGGGCAATGAGTGAGACAATAATGGTGATGAGCCCTTCGATCCCAAAGATCCTGGGTCCTTGTCAGAGAGACATAAATCAGTGAGTGTCTGGAAAATTGACGTACATTCCCCATCTATGCAGCGATCCAAAGTGCGACAACTTCAGAATGCCAGAAGCTAATAGGCCGCCAAAAGCACCGGATAATGGTGCCATAGTCATGTAGAGGCCCAGGCGGAATGCAAGTTCAGATCGACGATACCAGCGCGAGAGGTAGTATGCAATGCCTGGCATAACGCCTGCCTCGAATATGCCTAGAAGGAACCGGACAGCACATACTTGAGCACGCGTACGCACAAAACCAGTCGCGACTGAGACAATGCCGAAACCGAGAGTGGTCAATGGTAGAAACCAACCAGGACCTATACCACGATGTGAGCGCTGAAATGATCCACATACCAAGGTACCGAAACCATACCCACAAGCTTGCAGCAAAGTGTTGCAGGGATTTCGAAGAGGATATAGGAGATATAGAAAATTGAGAGCACAGTGTTATAGTCATATCCCTCAAGTTTTAGGTCCTTTTCGAAGCCGGCTAGACGAGCATTGCCTACAACATGGTTAGGACTATTTGTTTTCAGAAATCTCGCACTCGCCCACCAATGTTCGCCCGATCGATAAAACACATGAGATAGAGCAAGGCGACTGTCGGCACGATATAGAGGTCGATCTTGGTGCGCAGCTTCTTCTCAGCTCGGTGGGTGGCATCATCCAAATCGGCAGCACTGCCCAGAACTATATTCTCGACCATCTCGGTGGAGGACTTGGAGTCCATTTTGGTCAAGGAATAAGACGACTAAGGATAGAAATTAGAACACAAGAATGGTGATGGAGGTGTGCAGGTGGCATGTCCGAGGTAATTATATATGCATAGTTCACTTTGAAGCAGACCCCATGGGGTAGAAGCCGTAGTGTGGAGACTGGAGGTGGAGTATGGAGAACCGCGCAATCAGACCGAGGCCACGCACCCTTTCCGCGTGTATAATTCGGGCCAAGACTCCAATCATGCAATGCAATGAGGGTATTACCGAGCCCAACTTTTGCATATGGCAGCGAGTTGTGTAGAGTTCCGATTCCGGTTCCGCGCACGTGCTCGGAACACTTCCGATATTACTGCCTACACTTGCGCTTCGGAATTCGTCCATATCGCTCAACCTGTATTGTAGTTTCCCGCTTGTTTCGGTCACTTGCAACAATGTTATAAGATTGCTCTAAGTTCTACAAGGGCAACATTGACAACTTCCTCTGTGCTTTAGAACCTCCTTTGGCATCACATCAGCTCCCAAGCCTACACATATCATTATCATGTCGCCGACTGCTACTCTTGGCGACGATCCTGTCGCATCAGACTGCTCTATCAGCCAGTCTAATCCGGTCGCGACCCAGAAACAGTCGCAGAAGGAATACACATCTGGGCACCCATCGCTTGCCTATGTCGATGAAGAAGCCGAAGAACCGCCAAAGCTCTCAGATCCGTACGAAGAACGTGCATACTTGAAGCATCGTCTCGCGATCGCTTTCAGAGTGTTCGCACAATTTGGGCTTGCTGAAGGTGTCGCGGGCCATATTACAGTTAGAGATCCTGTGGACCCCAACAGCTTTTGGGTAAACCCATTTGGCACGCATTTCAGCTTGATTCGGGACGAGGACTTGATTCGTGTGGATCATAATGGTAAAGTGGTAGAAGGTGGAAAAAACAAGAGGTTGAATTATGGTTAGTATCCTGCAATCTGCAATGTGTCCAATTTAGAGTTACCTACCCAAAAAAACAAAAAAAAGATGCTGATGTGATGCCAGCCGCATATGCAATCCACGCAGAAATTCATAAAGCGCGACCAGATGTTCTCTGCGCAGCACATTCGCACAGCTTATATGGTCGAGCCATGTGCGCAACCGGTCGAACTCTCGACATGTTGACCCAAGATTTCTGCGTCTTCCACAACGATCACATACTCTACTCCAGCTTTGCAGGTCTAGTCTTAGCACCAGATGAGGGTAGAGCTATTGTGAAGTGTCTTGGGAACAAAAAGGCGGCGATACTGGGAAACCACGGTATTCTGACTGTCGGCCCAACAATTGAGGCAACAGTTGCATGGTTTGTCTTGTTCGAACGGTGTTGCCAGATTCAGCTAATTGCCGACGCGGCGGCATCTGGGCGAGGCGTACCGCTCGTGACTATCGGAGAGGAAGAGGCCAAGGCGACTTGGGAGGCTGTTGGCACAAATGGTAATGGATACTTTCAGGGTTTGCCATTGTTTCAAGTAGCAGAGCGTGAGTTTGGTGAGCGGTCACTACTTGGTAGAGGAACAACTGCGGCTTAGTAACGCATATGTAATTCAATCGAATTGTGTTCTATGAAAGTGCCTTTGTCCACTGCTAGTAAGCCTGGTCACCCCTAAAGAACTTTCTAGGGCATCCTCTACCAGACCCGTTTTAACTACAGTGCATCGCTTCGAGTTAACTGTAGACCTGCATCTTAAGTGAGTACCTATCCAAGCCTTCTTTAGTATCAAAAAAAAAAAGCCCTTAGAAATATTCCCTTAGGATTGGATAGCGCAGAGTCGATAATGTAATGTTATTATTATGCTTTGGCGAGTCCTAAAACGGAATAATTGTCGAGGCTAGTGGCGAGCAAAATAGTGGAGCTACAAATAAGCCTTTGCTACCCCACTTGCAGGCCTATTTTAGATCATCAACCTCACATGCTGCGTGTCCCCTCGAACCCCTTTTACCTGCCAACACCACTACCATGGATGAACGACTCTCCATCGATCCTGCTATATCCGGTCCTTCGCAAAAGCGTATTGCGGAGAAAACATCGGACACAAACCGCTCCAAGCGCGCAAAGTACACCTCGGCCGCGTGGTAACATTGTTCCTGACCATTAATGTACAATCGCTAATCGAGATCAGCGAGGAATGCAAGAGGTGTAAAGTCAAGTGCATACGAGTTGACGATGGCATTAATTGCCAGCGTTGCGCAGCCATGCACATTCCCTGTATTGTTCATCATACTACAATGCAGGCAATGAAGAAGGATAGGCAAATGGCCTCAGGCGATAGGTACAAAGGTTGTGAGCATAGAATTTGACTTGTAGCTGATTGCGCACAGACATTACGAGCAGCTGAGCGATGAAATCGCATCGCTGCGTCGACAGGTGACCGCGCTGACGGCAACCGTGGAGTCTCGCTTGCAATTGATTCCAGCTCAACCATCTATCACTGACTCTACCTGCCAAGCCCCCAATAGGACTCCTCTTCCCCGGAGCGGGCAGCCAAGGGAGCCACAATTCATTGGGCCAACACGGTCTGCCTTCAGCTTTAACATTGCCCAAACAGCACTGACTCGCATGGGTCTCTCGCCAGATCAACACGTGCCCACTGGCCAGTCATCAAATAGTTCATCACGAGCGCCAACTCCAGGGTCATCGCCAGAAATTATCGCGGCAACTCTATGCTCGGACTCTGACTGCCTGCTCAGCTTTTCTGATGCCGAAATTGCGCGACTCATATGCGTATATCAAGAGGAGGTGATCAGTTGCCACCCGATTATTGATACCGAGGTGATAGCACTCAATTTCCCACACATTTTAGAACTAGCCAGACATCCTACTCGTCTGGAGGTTGTATTACCGAAGATTGATAGCAGGGACATACACATGCTCAGGATAGTTATAGCAACAGCAATCACCACTGAGCCGCAAGGGAAGAGTGAAGCCTGTGCCAGATTGATCGCCGCTGTAGAACAAGATATTGGGATTATATCTAGTGCGTCCGAAGTTGGACTAAAAGATGTGCAAATCATGGCCATGCTAGTATGTCTAAAATGAACCTTCAACTGGCGAGTCTGAGATTGCCGAGAGAATTTGCTAACTTCTTACAGAGTATTTACTTCTGCCATGTCGAAGAAGAACTATTCGCTTGGCGTGCTATCGGCCGAGCTGCGCGCCAGTGTTTAGAGATGGGTCTTCACCGCAAGCAGAGCCTGGACAATTGCTTCAAAGACGCAGACGCTCGCAAGTTCGCCGCCCAGGTCTTTTGGGTAGTATACGAGCTCGATCGTCGATGGAGCTTCGGCACTAGCCTTTCATTTGCACTCGATGACCGCGATATCGATGTGGAATTGCCCCGACCTGACGGCGAGCATCCGTATTTCAAGTGTATGGTTACTTACGCAAGACTTTGCTCTAGAGTATGGGAAGCGTTGCCACCATATGGTTCCTCGTCCCAATCGATACCGAAAGAGAAAGAGGAGTACTTGGACTTTATCACTCAGAACTGGCTTTTGTCGATTCCGGAAGAAGTACGATTCCGACATCCTCGCTTAGGGCTGGCGCCAAAAACTCAGCCTCGGATCCTGCATCGTCTCCGGACCCTGTGTTACCTCCGAGGCAATTACATTCGTCTCCTTATCCATCGACACCACGTGTTAAATCCTGATAACGTTAATGCGGACATGCAAAGTGCACGCCTAGTCGTTGATATCGCCAAAGACAGCATTGACGTGTTGGTCCATTTCAGCGAAACGAGCGATATCTACATTCGCCAACAAGCTATATATCACTTCTACCTGCTGAGCGGCCTTGGCACCATGCTTCTCGCCGTTTGCCACGCACCAGGCATATTTGTAGAGACATGTAGAGACTCCTTTGTGTCCGCCGTAGAGCTCGTCAAAGGCTTCTCCCGCCACAGCTCTGCTAGTCGTAGGTTGTGGAAGAGTATCCGCGGCCTTTTGTCTATCATTAAATCACTCGGTGGTCAAAGCGATGCAACTTCAAGAAAGACCGCCAAGACCATTAATATCACAAAGGCCACTTCGCAAAGCGCCGACTCGTGGGAGCACGGCCAACCGCAAAATGGGATTATTGGAGAGCCCAATTGCGAGGCGGCCAGCTTTTGGGAAGACGACTCGACCTTCACTGAAGACTGTTCCAGCTCGATACCCGACGTCTCTGACTTGAGTAACGACCTGATGTACCTATACAATGCTTTTGGCGCGACTGGGACGGCTATGTCAATGCAGTCAGAAGTGGTAGCGGGCAATTTGAGCGGGCATGGCCCTCTTGGGTGGGAGATTGATGAGATTTCGGGATACTTCCGGGACCTTATTTAAGGGGCATAATTTTCTAAGAATGAGTGTGCAGTAGCAACAGATTGAGGATCCCGGGCTATGGCTCCTACCTCTTATGTAAGGCTCCTTTTGCGGTCAAAACGAAAGTATCACGAACCACGGATCACAAGTATCTTGGCCCTAGCATTAGAATTCATCCTTTACACTATAAAGAAGATAAGTTCTTGTATAAAACCCCGGAAGCTCTGGTAATATAAAGCTAGTCTTAATACAAAGCTAATTTCAATATAAAGCTAATAACCGATGCGAGAGCTAAATAGCTTGGCGCCTAAAAGTAGTTATATAGACCTAGTTTCCCCCGAAGTAATAGAATCATCATTCACACCAAATCTCTTCTTTTCAATAGCTAAATCCCGAACCTCGTCGACTAAGGCAAAACTAAAGGTAAAGTCATCTTAAGCTATAAGTAGCTTTAAAGCAAGGTCGTATATTTCTTTAAGGAGCTATTAGAATTAATATAAATACTTTAATATTTATTAATAAAAAAAAAATATCGGAGTACTTACGGCGATATACCGGGACTTTTAATTACGGCAGCGATTATACTTAATACTATTAGCTTTTGAAAAAGCATAAACGTGGTTTACTACGCCGCTAGCGAAATAGCGGGCGCAGCGGTAGTAAATCGAAGCTATAACGAAGGCAAGTCGAATGTATAATTTAATATAATATAATATAATATAATATAATATAATATAATAAAGGAGAGATAAAAGGATAACAAAGTCAAATCGGAGAAGAAGATAATAATATTAATTAAAGATTAGATTTATTTAAAGGCCAAAATGTAAATAACTTACGGCAGAACTCGCTATACCGCCTAACTACGCGAATTATTATTAATCTAAACCCGTTTATATTCTGATTTAAGTCCGTAATATTACTATTTACTCTACGAGTAGGTTATTTTTATTTTAAGGAGTCGAGTCCGATTTAAGTCCGTATGTATTTCGATTTACGTTCGTTATATTATATTATTATAATATTACCTCGTATCTTATAGATAAGATTTTAAGAAAGGGAATAATATTAAGAGTAGAATCTAATATAAGGAAGGTCGAGGGTTTTACGGAAAGTTTACAGGCTTAGCACAGATCACGTGTTAATATCTTTATTTATTTACTTCGGAGGGGAGTAAAGAAGATTTAAAAGGCTAGAGATCAGTTTAAATTATAATTAAGATACCCTGAACGTTTCGAATAATAATTCCCTATCATTTGAACTTTATAGGAGTATTAAAAGCACGGCGCGAGGAAAGAGTAAGGACGTGTCAAGAGCTGTAAGTGAATAGCTTTACCACTGAACCAGCACGGACCAAAAGATATAATAACCGAAGCTGAGCTTCGATTAGCTAACTTATTCTACTATATATAAAGAATATCACGTGAGTATACCCCACGTGATAGCTCTTTACAGGACGGAAGCAGCCGAAAGTCTTGCTTTAACAGCGATCTTCTTCTTACTATTAATAATAGCTCGAACTTATTATAAGTTAATAATTATTCTTTAATTAATTAATCGATTTTCAATTAATAAATCGAAAATCAATAGATTGTGACGCTTGCTCTATAAAAGGCGACAATCACGTGTAATTGGCGTCTCACATTCTATAGTAAGAATATGAAGATAACAAGAGTCTCTTAAAATCTATAACTACGTAGGAAAGAAGGTATGGAAAGAAGTAGGTTATATATAAAGGTAAGCTCCACAGAGGCTCGTCTAATCTCGGCATCTTCTTAATTAGGGAGTGAATAGCCAAGGCTGGAAATGAGGCTCTGGAAGCTCTAAACCGTCATATAGATCGAAAAACAAGTAACTTATATTATTTTAACGGGCTAATCGGCGGGAAGCATTAACCGCTTTGGCAGAACGCTTTAAGATATTTATAGCGTCGAAAGAAGCAGCCGTAAGATTTATTAATTGATTGATTGATTAGTAATTAATTAATTAATAAATCGAAAACAGTTGATCTGTGAGTTATCGAGTATTTACAGGTTTAGGTTTAAGAAGGAAATCGTTAGTTTATATAATTAGGTTATTTGCTTAATTACTTTATACAGGTGCAGTTATTTGCTTGATTCTTTTTTATCATTTGCTTTCGCTTAATTTAGCTAATTATAATAGTAGTGGCTTACTATATCACTTGGCTAAGGAGTATATCGTATAAGTGCGAGCAGCTGCCCTCTTAATATTATACGTAACTTAATTAAGTTCTATTATTATAAATCGCTTTTAAGAGAATAACTGTTTCTTTTAATTTCCTTTTATAATTAAAATAACAATTAATCACTTTAATTTAACTTAAACTGCTCGTAATGCTTTAATCTACTTCCATACTATACCCTTTAATTTATAAAGTAAAGACTTTCTTTTGTTACGGAATAGCTCTTATTAAATTATATATTTAATAATAATTTAATCGAGTTTTAAGTATCTCTTGATTTTATATAAGTTTATATATTTACGAGCTTACTTAACGATTTATTTACGTAAATGTAAAAAAAGTTCGTAACTTTTTCTTTAATTCTAAAACGTCGTAATAAAAGGAGTATGTAAAGATAGCATTTTTGTTATAATTGTAAAGAGAAAGAAAAACACCTGTCGCGAAATGTCGCGGTTTTATACGTCTCGCTTAACATCAGTTGGAGGGAACTGTAACTGTTGAGAAATATGACAGTTCACAAATGCACCAAGGCTGCATTCACAATAAAACCATCACCAACCCAACCCGAGTATTAACATCCACTTTAAACCAAGGACCGAGAATGCCGACCCAAAATAATTACCTCATTATCTTCACCTGCGTCGTCGTCTTCCTGCTGGTGCCGTTTTGCAGCTTCATCGGCAAGAGGGCAGCGACAATAAGGGTGCCTGGCATGCCCGGCGTAGGCGTCTCCCTGACTGCCAGCTATGGCGTCGTCTCCTTGCGCAAAGATGATGGAACATTCGAGGATGTTGGCTGCATCGAAAACGTTGAAGAGTATGCAGAGATGATCGAGCGTCTATCTGCGCCCGAAGCACAGCGCGCTAGGTAAGTCTATAATCTCACACCTTTCGTAGTGTTGCTAATTTTTCGACTCTTTAGCCCTCCCTATTATACTATGGATGACCTCTGGGAGGACTGGCCGCGACAGCTACTTCGGAGCGCACGTAAGCGCATCGGGCTCGCAGCATCAGGCGATGTAGCTGTGTTGAGTCGCGTGCTACAGCAGGTTCTCGATCTTCAACCTGCTGATCCGAGAATATCTCTCCGAGCGAATCCAGTTGTCATTAGCTATCCTGCCCTGTACGGCTTGTCGCAAGAAGACATCGCCGACGCAGCCGAATATCTCGGCCTCTCTATACTCTCAGGCAACCACCATTATCAGCCCCGCAATATTGTCGCGGCATATGCTGGTCACGGTCTAGGCCTCTGCGATAATTATAGGGATATGGAGACTCGCCGCCAGGAAGGCCTCAGTCTTCCAGTGTGCGAAGTACTCCTTATTGAACACACCGAGCACGCACTTTTCTTGCACGCCAAGGTCATGCGCGAAGCTTCCGAACTGGCGAGTCGCGAAATCGCCATCTTTACAGACTTCAGCCTTGGTCATATAGAGGTGCCTAGGCGTGCCGACAAGATTGGCCAGGCAGTACGGCAGTTCCTGGAAGAGAAGTACAAGAATATTGGACTGCCGGACAAGTTTACAGCTATTATGACGGGTAGCAACATACACGAGGAGGTTGTAGAAGCTATCGAGAAAGCAGCCAAAGACTTGGGCTGCGACTTACAGATACTGAGCGGAGAACCGGAGTACATTGCTGCAAGAGGAGCTGCGGAGCTGGCGTGGCGCTCACTTGAGCGAGTAGTGCTAGCAGAGGAGCTCTAGGTCGTGTGTTTAGACACTACTCTTAACTCGTTGCCTCAAAGAGTCATTGTCACTATGTTTATTACGGACAGTCCGGTATTCCTACAGTCTTTCGTTGGCCCTCTCTTCCAAGGCCTACCATGCTTTATCCTCAAGTTCTTCCTATCTACAAATATAATCTTTAACGTCCTAAGATCTATAATGTGCATCCCTACGTGCCGGAAAACAGTTGAGAATTGGAAGAAGAAGTGATAGCAGTATGCTTAATTGGCTAGAACTAGGTTCCTTGATGAGATGATATACCGGTAGACACGGATTATAATACACCTTACTCAGAGACCGGGATTACTTAGCTAATAAAATCCCGGTATGCCGGAAACGACTAATAAGATTGTAAGGATCGCGGATTTTTCTCTACAACGTCCTCTTTAAACTAACCACAACAATAAAAATTTATATCTGAAGCTTAGAAATAAGTTTATCACTCAAGTTTTATTCATCTGGCGGCATGTGAATATTGAAATTCGTCTAATTTTTCGCCACGTAGGTTTCCCGGCACGTCACGTAGGGAGGGACATTTGCCATGTGCACGCTTATCATTCCTGCCACTGGACCCTTAGCATAAGGGGCCGAGATCTCAGCGGTATAAGTAGAATCAGTCCTACTTCAATTTTCTGTCGCGTCGGGGGTTTTTTTTCCCTCACGGGAGTCTCTCTATATATACGCTCATTCTCTGGACTTCTTAGAAGGCCAGATATTAGTTCTTTGGATATATTTCCCTTAAACTCTACAAAATTTGCCTACCGTGAACTCCATCTGACAATATTATACTAGATTTAGAGCCTGTACCTTCTGTGAACGGTAGATTTGAGATATATTATCTGGAGTAACGCGTTTTCGCTTAAGGCCTTTTTTCCCCTCGTATCTGTATAAGGTTTCCTCGCAGATTCTATCATGTCCTCATCGATACTAAGAATGTCCTATGGAATTAATAGTATAGTATAAGTCTTGTCGTCGATGACGGCTTAGAGGTAATCTTTGAAAGTTGCTGGCTCTCCCGTCACCTAGATATCGCGGACTCTTCCCGCGAAACCTTTTCGTAATCCAGAACATGAAAGGCTTGAGGCGAGTCGAGATGATAAACGGAGAGATGCTTAGGATCCCGTCGATATCACTGGGGAAGAGGAACTTCGATGGTATGCAGTAAAAAGTTAAGGAAATTGAGAATCCCCAAGCTTAAAACTACACTTTACAATTCGATTTATAAGACACCGTAGAAGTATCAGAAAGAACAATTATATAAAGCACCCCCTCAAGAAGGTAGAGAGATCTGGGAAAGGAGATCTACATACTTCACGTGATGAGCGTCATGTGGGTGTTGGGGCTCTGTTGGGGGAGGCGTGGCTCGGTTCCAAACGGGGAAGTTGAATTGCTTTGTTTATTTATAGCCGCTGTGATCCAATACCTGGAGTACGGTAGGTCGAGAGAGATGCATAATTGGAAGAATATATACAGACGAAACCGCGAATGATACCCACTTCTCAGTCTTGAGGTTACGTGAAGCTTTCTTTGTATCGAAGTATTGAAGTGCACTTATCCATTTCCACCCCACTCAACTTAATTTATTTATTAAGGCGTGGATCTTACACCTCCCGAAAAAATAGCAGAAGGAAATGGTATAACGGAATTCAGAAACTTTAAGTGGGGAATGTAGACTGTATATTACAATACATTCACGACTTCGCCTCCTCTGCATAAACTCCTAAGCCAGGTAGATAAAGAGAGCCCTCTAACATGGGAAGAGAGCTCCAATTACTCTCTCTCTTATGTTTTCTCGGAGGCGAGGATGAAGCATCGGGCTGTCGTATGTCCTATAGCCAAACAAATACACATTGTTTCCAGCCAGCCTGCCAGCCAGCCAGCCAGTGCCTCTGGCCGTACAGAACATAGAAAACGCTGGCGGAAACAAGCAATAATCTCCAGATGAACAATTTAGCCTCATCTGAGGGTATATATCCTATTTTCTCTTGCTCTCTGGTATCTGGGTAAGAGGGCACTCAGAACCATTAAACGGGTATACGTAATAGCCACAAGGAAGTAATTGAGCTCATTGACTTTTAATATTGAAGACTATGGAGAAATTTCTGTTCCAGAACTTGCCAAAACCGTCCCTTGTCTACTTGGTCGTGAAACCGTATTGCTTTGATTATTTTTCTTGCACATCCTCCCGTGTATCTTGATAGAGTGGCGACGGTAATTGACTTGTTCACGTGCCAAGAGGCATTCGTTTTTTTGTACCTCGGAGTGTACTTGGCCATGTTACAAGGGTTTAAAGATCTGCAAGAGGGTCATTGTGCTCCTTGATATCCGGCAAAGGTACAACCATTCTTTTCTTGCCAAGAGCTGTGATGCTTGTCTCGATACCCAATTTAGAAGGCTATGTAGTTCAACGACCTGGTGTTTTATTGTATTTCAGAGTGTTCTGCGAAGGGTGAATAGTTGATGACAAAGGTCATTCTGACCAAAACAAAACAGACTGTGATTCGTGGTCAGATATCTAACGCTATAGCTAAGTTCTGTTCATTTACTTTCGTTTCTCTCGTTCTTCTTATTTTGTTCAACCATCTAGAGCCACCTCCATTGCGTCGAACCAATTCTTGTCTAATCCCGTATAGTCATCTTCTTTCAAAACCAGCGAACACGAGAACAGGACATAGTAGGTAACCTGACCAAGACGTGGATTATAGCGGACATCCAGAACTCGGAGGAAGGTATCGGTAATACTGACGATCCGGGCCTGAATGGAAAATTAGCCTTAACAGTTTGCATTATTTGCAAAAAAGAGGCAAAACGAAACAGCAAGAAAGACTCACAGAATATTCCCTGACAGATAAAGATCCATTTTTAGATGACAGCAGTGACAAGACTTGGCGTATAACAATAGCAAAAGTGCATGTAAGCTCTCCTGACAAGAACACTCCTTGTGTGCCTTCTCCAACAGCGAAGTCATGATATACGATGCCGCCTCGTAGGATCTCCAAATAAACACCATCCTTGCCTAGTACATAGGTAACGGTTATACCAGAAAGATGCCAGAGGCCTCTGTCGCCGCGTTCCAAGTCTTTTTCCAAGCGAGAGCTATCCTTAATTCTAAGAGAGAAAAGAAGAAAAATGTTAGTTAGGGCATACAAAAGTATAACAAGAAAGGCAGGGCAGATTAGAAACAAGAAGAGGACAAAGACTTACCGACGACATCGTATACTTTCAACATCGCGACCATATGTCCTAGAGATACACAGCTCCGGTAAAGTAGTTAGCCCATCTCTCTACATCTACCTTTCGGTGGCAATAAAGGATTTCACGAGGCATGTCATCAAGGGGGAGATCGAAAAACGGACCGGGGCGGCGGAGACGGGAAGAAACCACTTAAGAGGGCTTGATTTGGGTTGCACGGTATTGGACATCTCTAGCCAATGTTGGTGTTGTCCAATTTTCTGGTCCATGAATCTAGCCTGAACATGGCAGATCAACTCGAAAAGGCAAGAGACAGCCGTTTTTGGGTCAACAAGACCACCTGATGAGATTTCGGTATGTCGTATGCATCCTCCATCCGCACCTGCATCCGTATCTACATTCGCAACTCGTATGCTCTTTACACCTGTTGTGTCTCCTCGGCTGGCTTCCTTGTCCTGGGTATGCTCATCGAACTGCCCATCTGTATCCTCTCTACGCTTCCCATCTTGTTCCCGCGCGCTATCCTTTGCAGGCTGTCAATTTTTTGTCTAGTCTTGTAAATCTTCGTCTTCTCGTGTGCATACTTGCAGCAGATGATCGTATTTCGCCCTTGTGTCTGTATCTGTGTCTGCCTTGTCATGTTTGTGGTCATGGTCGTGGCTGCCCGGGTCAGTCGCCCCATTCGCATCAACACATTGAAGGGCGGTTCGAGGAGGCATGGCAGATAAGCGAGCCACCTTGTCAGTTCAGTTGCAATGTGACTTTGGGTTGGTCTTAGACGTGGTGATAGCAGAGGTAAGGTAGTATCGGGCATGGGTTGTTTATTTACGATCATATTGTTGTCAGCCGTTAATCGAATCCCTTCTATTGGCTTGGTGGGGGTGGGAGGTTATCGATAACGACAACGAGACGAGACGTGCAACAAGATGAGACAGATGAGGACTCCACACCCCTACAAACAGGAAATGTCAGTTCTACCCATGTAAATGGGACTTTTCTATTTGACACTGTAAATGCGGAAGGCGGAACCATCTCAACTAAATCTCATGGAGACGAATCTACGAACAAACATGAGACTGACATCAGGCATATTGAACTGTGAGAAATGAAGTCGCCTACTGATTCATTCAGATGGCGAAGTATAGTGAATTGTGACGCAGACGTAGCCCCTCCTCATATAGCCCTGGTTTGGTAGAGTGAGTAAGACGCTTTGCTGCCATATCGACTTCAGTTGCCAAAGGAGGAACCACTTCTTGTTCGTCTTATGTGCGTGTGTGTTCATACGTAAAGCCGAAAGCTTCCCATTTTCTGTCGCAGCCTTCGTATTCTCATGAACGGCGCAAGTTATAGGACTTCTGACGTGCTCTAACTCGCGATCACTCTGCATTTTCCTGGATGCCTGTTACCGAATTCCTTGTATCAATCTCTTCCGAGGCAATATTTCTATAGAGGGATCAGGCTGTTCGTCGCGTATCAATAGACTTTAAGTGAATACATGCCAGCTCGATGCGATGACTGAAACGCCAGGATTTCCCAGCCCCCTTTTCTTGCTACTCGTAAATAAACACCAACTCTCCTCATCTCCTCGCCTCTACTCTCGGATTCGCCACCTTATACCACTCCTCAGCACCAGATATTCCACATGGTTCATAGATACCCAAGATAAGACTCATCACCAGCACGCAAGGCACGAGACTCCACCAATCCAGAAAACAACCTAGCGGCGCTCAGACAACAGCCGGGGTTGATGTCACCTTTGGAGACAGGGGCTGACCTTGCTTTGGATGTGGAACGTGCTAACGGTTGGGACTCATTGTGGAACTATTCGATAAACCTATGAAGCCGATCATATAAACAGTAGCTGTATGAAGTCAACTTCTTCCGCTCACAGAAATACGCGGCGAAAGGGGTGTGCACATCAACCTTCGCATTTATTAGCTGGAAATTGACCAAAAATCTATGCTTCTTTCTACCACTTCATAGGCCCAAGTCTAAGTTCAAGTCTTATGTGGCGGAGGATGATCCCCCAGCCTTCTCATCCTTAGGCTTCTCCTTCTTCCCATCGTCCACAACCTTCGGTGCATCAGGAATCTCTACTCCCTTGATCTTGTAGGTCATTCCGAGATATCCATCACTGACAACCTATTCAAGTATGTTAGTAGACATACTCAGATACTATGCAAAGCGGGACTGCTTACCCAGACATCCATTTTCCTTCCATCACTGATCAACCCACTCCCCTCTTCGGGTAGCTTGATAGCTGCCCTCGCAGTGGATCTACCACCTCCACTATTTCCCTTACCTCCCGGACCCCCAGAATTCCAACCCACTCTCTTGATTGCAATAATCTCGTCCTTGTCCTCCTTGCACAGTATGACGAACCATCCTTCAGTCTGAGACTTTGGAAAGCGCGGAGCGTACATCTTGCCGTCCGGGCCTAGGAGGTTCTGACGGGTGAGAACAACAGTCAGAGACAAAGCTGTCAGGTCCCGAACATCTATTTTCAGACACGGGATTGCCTTTGCGCCTTTTTGGAAGCCTGCTAGGTTATTGTGAGGTATGTCGAGAGCAGTCATCGTTCGCTGATAAGCAATCTCTGATTCGGCTGAGAAGTCCTGCAGGGTCGGAGGTAGTTCTTTTCCAGGGGGTTGCTTGACCGGAACACCTGAAAGTATTGATAAGGGATAATCGGTGGGCCATCGAGCACATTTGATACATTGCAGGAGAGTTATCATCTGCATGCAGCTTGACAAAAATCCCATCTCGGTCAAGACATCAATACTGGCCTGAATAACACGAATGGCTTGGTCTAGAACACTGGTCTGGTCACCCACGTAGTCAGTAATGGGCAGGTCGATACGAGACATATGAGCTTGAAGGAGTAAGAATGCCTTGACATGCGGGTCCCAGAGAGGTAAGTCTCCGAAAGCTTTGATGGAGAGAGGTAGATTATTGGCAAGCTCTGCATTGATAAGATCTTCGTTATGCCGGACAGGAAGCTCGTCGTACTCAGCTGCACTGGACATCCAGGATAGCACATCCGTAAAGGTTGCGTTGCGTGTCGCGTGCTTCACGAGGTGGCGAATCGTCCTATGTGACAGGTAGTAGTAACTCATAATCTTGCCAAGGGCCGTCGAGTCGACGTCTCCGTTTGGATAGATCTCTAAGCATTTGGACTCCGCAAGCTCACCAAGAGACTTATCAACCATAGCTATCATGTATTCGTTAGCCGATTGCTGAGCTGAGATTGTATTGTGCTCTTCGGCTGAGATTTCCAAGCCATAGTAAGATGGATTCTTATGCAATCGTCGGAAGAAGAATGTCCAAGTAAGATAATCCAGGGCATCTTGTTTGGTGGCGATGGTCTCGGCGGATACTTCGGCACCAAGATGGTTATCCAAGACATTGTGGAGTGAGGATTCGACGGGAAAGCCGGTGTGTAGGAAATGTTTGTAGAAAGCCTTCTTGGAATCCTGGGTGAATATGCGAGCAATACCGGAAGTGTCGAACTGCGGGCGACCGGCACGACCCAGCATTTGGAGAACATCTGTCAGATCCATGTCCTTGTACCCCTCTGTCTTTGCATCAAAGAATTGCGTTCCTTTAACGACAACCAAGTGGGCTGGCAAATTGACACCCCATGCCAAGGTAGCAGTTGCTACTAGAATTTGGATCTTATTGTTTGCAAACAGCTCTTCCGCGAGGGAACGATCCGATTCGGTCAGACCAGCATGATGCAAACCGATGCCAAAACTGAGAGCCTCCTTCAAAGCATCGTCTTTGACTCGAGTCAAATTGAGTTGAAGGTCCTCCTCGGACATTTTTACGAATCTTCGGGGATTGTCTTCCATGCCACAATAATTGATCAGGTCCTTTGCAGTTAGCCGCGTCTGCCGACGAGAAGCCACAAATACGATGACTGGCTTGTCAGGACTGTGAGTCTTAATGGCCAGGAATGTGGGTCTGTTCATGGACTGCATCAACGGGCAGAAACCTCGGACCTCCGGAAAACCATCAATGAAAATCTCCAAAGGTACAGGGCGGACGCTGTGGCGGAAATTGAATAAGCCTTCTTTGACTCCCAGCCAGTTCCCAAGGTCTGATGCATTTGCGCACGCCGTAGACATGCCCATCAATCTGACCGAGTTCTTTGATTGTGCAGCAATGTAGTTCATACGAGAGACAATGATCTCCAGAATTGGACCGCGATCTCCTCCCAGCAAATGGATCTCGTCAATAATGACAAGGCTAACTTGTCTTACGTATCCTCTTGTTTGCCAAGATCTGGAGATACCATCCCATTTTTCTGGGGTAGTGATGATGATGTCTGCGTCTCGGATCGTGCGGGTGTCAGGTGTGTTGTCTCCAGTCAACTCGACCAGCTTTAAGCCCATCTGCTTCGTAAGACGCGCACCCCAGTCCTTAACTCGTTCACGTACGAGAGCTTTCATTGGGGCAATGTAGACAACTTTGGAGCCAGGCTTTTCGCGAAAGGCCCACCACATAGCCAACTCACAAGCAATTGTCTTACCAGAACCAGTGGGTGATCCCAGTAATACATTTGCTGGGGTATGATAGAGGCAATGGAATATCTGAGTCTGCATTGGGTTGAAATACTGGAATCGCTGACCGTATATCTGCTCTAGTGCCGGGTTCTTGAGAGCGCTGATTGGTAGTGGTTGGAGGTTCAACAGATCTGTGTATACGCTTTCTGTATCGGGTCTGATCAGATGCTGGAATGAAATTGGGTGAACAGTCTCCGCTCCCAGCCATCTATCAGATACAGCTCGTACGTAGATCTGGGTTGGTAATGGATCAGACAGAGGGATGGTGAAATTCAGCTCATGATCGTCGTAGAGCTTCTTTCGACTGAGAATGAACATTTCGTGGTGGTATATTTCGGAGGTTTCTGAGTTTTCAACCCATATCCAGTAACTCTCGGATGTGCCGTGGTATTTGTCATTCCATCTGAAATCGGGTGACAAGAATAAGCGAATTCTCAGTACATCTCTATTGAGAGGAGCGATCTCAGACTCTACGCTGATGGTCGGGAAGTTGTCGAGGATTTTCGAGATTGTCTTTCCCGCACCGTGGTTATGTACCATGGCACCGATCTCAGCCGCGTCCATGTCTCGCAATGTTTCAATTGATATGTTATTCTTGGTGTCGAGTTGGTTCAAGATCGGCTTTGCGAGCTCGAACTGATGCAGAGGGTGCTGGAAGGCCCATATTCTCTTCTCGATGGATATGCACATGGAAAGTAGAACTTGACATTGATGGCCCCAGCGACGATTGAGGGCAATCATGAACAAAGCTCTGCAGATTCGAGCTGACTGTTGTGCAATGTAGTTGGAGTCATTGCCGAGAGCGAAGTCCTCCAGAGATGCTCGAGAAATGTAGGATTGTAACAAGATGTTGGTCTTTGCTTGGGGTGAGTCGTTCTTATCCCCCACATCACAAGGAGATGACTCCTCTCTTAGTTTGGCGAGCTCCTTTGATTCGTTGTCTCTTGATTGGATGTTGTCAAACTCCCCACTCATAGCAATCATCTTCAGAACATCCGCCTCGCTGGATTGTGGCTTCATCATGGTGTTGAAGATCTGGATACTGGTATGGAGGATGTAGTACTGACTGGCGATTCGTCCAATATCTTTGCTTCGGAGCTCTTCTGTTGTTTCATTGAATATGATCATTTGACTCTGCTGAAGTGTCCTTGCAGCTTGGATCACGAGTAATCTTCGGCGTTGCACCAATTTAGGGTCGTCGCGAATCTCAGCCCAATCGATACCATAGGTCAAGGGGTTCCGCTGCATTCTGACGAACAGATACGAGTAGCCAAGCCACTGGACAGCTTCTGGCACAGACGTGACAGTGCCCAAAGCAATCTCGGCATTGAGATTATCCACCATGTGTTTCGAGAATCGAGATTCGATCGGGACCTGCGAAGTGACAGCTTTCAGGTAATGGTCGAGTTTGTCATGCGTAGTACAGATCATACCGATACCAGTATCTTGGAATTGAGGGCGACCCGCACGACCAAAGATTTGAAGAACATCCAAAATTCCAAGGTCGATAAATTTACCATCCTGGGCACTATAAACCTGGGTTCCCTTGATGATGACAGCTGCAGCTGGCAAATTCACCCCCCATGCCAGTGTTGCTGTACAGCATAGAACTTTTAAGACACCACTGCCAAACAGCTTTTCCATCAGGTTTCGGTCGGATCGAGCCATTCCTGCGTGATGAATTCCAATACCTTTGGGGAGGAGCTCACGGATCTCACGGCCTTTGGAGCGAGCGGCTTCCTTGATAGCAGCCGAATATCCGGGATGGTCTATGGGATCGAAGAGATGTGTGCAAGCCTGTTCGATGGCTTTCTCGTACAGCATCTTAGCGGTACCGGAAGTGTCCTTTCTAGAATGAACGAAGACCATGACCTGATGATCCAGCTCCAACATGTCCTGGACCTTTTCAAAAGCAGTAGTATCGATATTGTCCCTGGATGTACGGGAGCCAGCCTTTCCCTTGACACCGATGAAGTGCTGTTCCAGTGGAACTGGCCTGAAGCTGGCATCAAAGTAGAACAAGCCAGCATGGCGATTGACTTTGAGGAAGTCTGCGACGTCGACGTAATTTGGAAGAGTTGCAGAGAGACCGACAATGCGGATTAATGACTGGGTGCTCTCTACTTGACGCTCGGTTCGGGCAACGAGAGACTCGAGAACGGCACCACGATCATCATGAAGCATGTGGACTTCATCAATTATCAACAGTCTGACTTTTTGCACCAGCTCAGTGTCGCCTGTTCCCTTTCGAGTCACGACATCCCATTTCTCGGGAGTGGTGACGATGATCTGGGTAGCCACGATTTCGCTCTTGGTAAGATGCATATCTCCGGTGAACTCGCGAACTTGGATACCGAGCCAGGCGAGCCGACTACCAAGCTTCTGAGTAATTTCAGCAGCGAGCGCTTTCATGGGTGCGACATAGACGATCTTGAAATCCTTGAGATTGACAGCAAATTCAGTTGCTCCAGGTTGTTCAGAAGGATTTGGTGTGATGTTTTGCCCGATTTCGTGCAGCACGGTCAGCATTGCAGCATCAGTTTTACCCTGTTACGGTCAGCACGATGTTCAACACAGAAGAGACTCTACTTACAGCACCAGTAGGAGCACAGATCAGCATGTTCTCGCTCGTTTGGTAGGCAACCGGGTAGACAAGACTTTGCATTCGATTCAAGGACTTGTAGCCTTTGAAGGTGTTGCGGCAGAGCCCATCCATTTCAGATATCTCAACCAGCTTCCTTCCTTGACCAAGTGTTCCAACCTTTCCAGCAGGGATGGTATACTCTTCATAGAATCTCTCCTCCTTCCTGGTATGGCCAACAGGTAAAGCATACTGCCGACCCTTTGAGTCAAGTTTATTACCAGCAACATGAGTTGTGTAGACATGGGGGTAATTTGGACCATCTCGATTCAGAGCTGGACCGAGTTGAGCATTCTTGTGCTCATAATCCCGCTGTCTCAGTGCATCCTCTCGCTCACGCCTGGTCTGAAGCTTTCCAGCAAAGAGACCATCTGTGGCTGCGGCACCCCGGATTGGCGGTGAAGGCTTTATGATTTCTTTTCGGTGAGAGATCAGCTCGATGACAAAGTCCAGATCATCAAAACCAATGATATCAGTCAACGTAGACTGAAGCTCCTCTTCGGCGCTGTCGGAAGCCAAAAGAGCTCCTATTTGCTCTTGAAGATCATCACCAGAAAGTCCTTGCTTTTTTGATGCAAAATCTCTACACTTTGACCGCAACCAGTCAGGTCCATAGGCTTCAACGTCTGGGAGATGATCGTTTGCATCGCTGCTCCACACATCCTCCTCGCTGCCACTGATAAAATCCCACACATCATCGCCACTCTTTCCTGAAGAGAAATCTTCATCGAAATCAATATCAGATCCATAGGAATCAGCTGTCGGGGTAGGTAGTTTGAGGTTTGCAACAGCAGCTCGCATAGCGGCGAGCTGAGTTTGCCACAGGGCGAAGCTGCTAGCTGAGTCCATTATGGGAGATTCACTTAATCTGGGGCAAGAACTTGATGTGCAGTAGCCCGGATCGAGAGCTTTGCGAGGCTGTGTGAGGAATGAGAAGTCTCTCGAGAGCGTGGTTGAGGTTCTGATATCGAGGTGGATGAAAATGGGATGACTGGGATTCAAGAACAATCCTGGCTAGCGCGGGTGTGTCTAGTCTATCGTCAGGGGTGAATGGAATATCCACACCCCCCGGAACGGGGCTTCAGTCTTGTCCAAACATACAGAGCCAGAATCACTCGGAATCATTAATACATTGGGAGCAGCAAGTTTCGAATGAGTTACGGACATTGGGACGCAAAAATGTTGCCAGAAAATGTGGCATGTTGGTAAGGCGTCGTCGAAAGTCCCATTCATTAGGTGAGGTTGGGGCACGTCGACGCTTTCCTTTCTTCTCACCTTTGGCTTGTTTGTAGACCTCGCTTGCCTCTCCCCTTTCGCTTGAAACGCGTTGAAGCTACCTATTGTGAAGCAGTCTCCTCTTTGTCACAATACTACAGATCTGTATCGTAATGTTCCGCAGCAGATACTCTCTCATGTGAAAACATCACCCGTACTTCAACAGTCTTTCTGCCCAACTCTTCCCAACTCTCCAAGCTCCAAACGCCTCTTACATCAAATTCGATCTCTGCGTTTTACCCTCTTCTTCTCGGCTGTAGTCGATTGCGACTCAAACACCATCTTCTTCTCAATCAACTCGCCAATCCGCGGCTCTCCTAACCTTAAGATCTAGATATCATCTACCAATGGATCCCCCAGCTCCCAATCGGAAGACATCTATGGCGATCTCAGGATCCTCTGAATCCAGCGTGGCCAGTGCAGCAACAATATGCGAGCGCCCCTCCGAAGATCATGTCAGGCCTTCTGCTGAAGAATGGTATGCCTCTGTGCCAATTCCTCAATCACGACTAACGCCGATAGGTACCCACGCCTACATCTTGGTTGGAACCACAAGGAGTGCGTAGATGTCTACTGCTACTTCAAGTCCCGTCCCTTCAACTCGGATTTCAAAATCGAGTGGGCAATCCACCCGCTGGGTCCTCCTTTCCACGGAAAACGCCAGCCCATGTCGTTCGAGTACACTCTCCAGCTCGTTGACACGCAAAGCAAGTCGGGCACGGTGAAGAATGCTGTCGCCATTGGACTGTCTACACAATACTTTTGGCAGAAGAAGTTCAAGGAGGACGCACGGGTCTATGAGCACGTTGAGCCAACACCCGAAGAGATCTTGACATCCTGGGAGAACCATTCTCTCGACATCTCGGAGGATGGAAATGTTGAAAAGGTCAAGGATGCAGTCATGTCGACTTTCGGATTCTACATTTCAAAGGGCGCGGTAGCGTTGCTCAGCGGGTTCAGTGCTTTAAACAAGGTCTCCGTCTTCGAGACAAACACATGGAGACAGATGATGTGTTTCAAGTGTTGTCCAAGGAAGGACATTCTAGATTCCCCAGATGCTCCGATCTCCCAGAAGGAGAACCCACGGAAACGCAAGAACAATGATAGCCAGGACGATAACCAGCCATCTCCCAAGAGATCTGCGTTGTCTGTACGAGAGGGTTCCTCAAATAGAGCCGCGACATCGGCTGCAGTTGAGGATGCTGTCCAAGCTTCGATCCCTCGTGAGGACATTGAAGCAACATCACCGGCGGCTACAGGCGCGAACTTGGTATCAACTACAACTACCGATTCCAACCAAGCCTCAAGCGCTTCTGAAGACATCGAAGCAGCAGCACCAGCTCAGTCTCCAGCACACGAAACCCTGGTCTCTTCGGCACTCTCCAGAACTCTTACAATATCCTCCTGGCTACGACTCCTCCCAGCCCTCACACTTCAATCCGGAAAGAACTCAACAACCATCCAGAAGTGGCTGAAGGACGGCTTCGCCATTGATGTAACATTGGATGATATCACAAGGATGACAGAATCGGCAAAGGTAGAGAATATTTCCCCATTGCAGACAGCTGAATTCAAGTGCATGATTGCTATCTTCAGGGAGGATCTTGGAGCCATGTTGATGAGTCCTCATATTCCAACAGGGATTGATATGACGAGAAGAGGATCTCTGCGTGGACTTTCTGGCAATGTTGAGGCTGCGGTCAGGCGGGCATCGGGTGCGTCACAATCGGAAGGCAATCTAATGGTTAAATCGGGGCTGCGAGGTATTTCAAACTGTGCTTGATCATGATGAGCTACAGAATTAGGCGTATCTGAGGGTTGATGATGTGGAATGCATGGCACATGGTTGAAAACGAAAACGAGATGAGACGCCTTGGTAGAAAGCAGCGGGATAGCAACGGGTTTGCTGAATTGATGGCCAAGCGGTCCTTGTACAATTGCATTGCAGGAATAATAACAACACCTGTCCATGCTTTCGATTGCTTCATCAAGTGTGTTTGACCTTGAGGTTACGTACCTAGTCGCTGACCTGGGAAGTGACCGACCGCCCCAGGTCGGGTCCAGAAATCGATACTAACAGACATCTCGGCCGCTGTCAAATTAAATAGAGAGCCATACTTGAAGTTTTCCCGAAAGATGACGATGAAACAGAAACCTCAACACGATTTAACCCCGAAATTCTGAGCCCCTTTCTCACGTGGTCGGGATAATCTCTCCGCCGCTTCTTCTTAACGCCGCAATGCAGGCGGAGTGAGTTTCAAACGATCCTTCGGCCAACAGCAACCAACCAACAACTCCAACAATGATTGTCGGAATCAATCTAGTTTACGGCCGGAGACCAGGCATGGATGGACTTCAGATTGTACGACTGTCCGGCTCTGCTCTGAGTAACCATAAGTAATGGCCTCGCCATGATACATTTCCTTCACTTCACTTCTCTTCACTTTACTCCTCTCCCAATCAGCATTCGCTCGTCGCATCTTCGCACCTTCGCACACACACCTATCAGATCAATCAAATCAGTCACTCCAATCAGCAGCTTCATCCTGAGTGCCTGCCTGCCGCCCTGGCCTCAACAACAGCAACGACAGCAACCCCGCATTGACTTTATCCAGCCTCGTCTCAGCCTACCTCCTTCGAGACGCTCTCACAAGCTGCAGCAAACAAGCAACATCAAGCTTCTACAAATAGAACTCCATTCCCTTGTCCAGTTCTCAAGCTCCAGCGACCGCAAAGATATTAGAAGTCGAGACAGTCAGCACTAGTCCAGCTTTCACAACAACAACAACTACATCTCTACTTTCAACCCCACCTCAACACACAACCATCTTCGAAATGGCTTCCAAAACCTTCCTCATCGTCGGCGCAACTGGTACCCAAGGAAGCTCCGTCGTCAAAGCTCTCCTCGCCGACCCCTCCCTCCCTTCCGACGCTCATATCCTTGCTCTCACCCGCAATGCCTCCTCCTCCAAAGCCAAATCCCTCGCAGCTCTCGATTCCCGAGTCGAGCCTCTGTCCGGCGACCCAACAGCCCCCGACGCCATCTTCAGAAACTCCCCATACCCCATCGATGCCGTCTTCTGCGTTACCGTCCACGGTCCCGCAGGCTCAGAAGAAGCTCAAGCAGATGGTCTCATTAAAGCTAGTCTCGAGAACAACGTCAAGCACTTCGTCTTCACATCTGCAGACCGAGGAGGAGAGAAGTTCTCTGACACAAATGCTACACCAGTCCCACACATTGCTACCAAGCACCGAATCGAACTACACCTGCGTGGCATGGCTGAGGGCACGGAGATGAAGTGGACAATCCTTAGACCGGTCACATTCATGGACAATCTCACTCCAGACTTCGCCGGCAAGGGATTCACCGCTATGTGGAACCAGGTCGGCTCGAAGCCCATCCAGCTCGTTGCTGCGAGCGATATTGGCTATTTTGCTGCCAAGGCTCTTCTCAATCGGGATCAATACGCTGGCAAGAAGATTGGCATTGCAGGAGATGAGCTGAATTACGAGCAGGCTTGCAAGGTCTTCAAGGAGCACATGGGTGTTGAGATGCCAACTACCTTCTGTGCTGTGGGCACCTTGGTCAAATTCGCTATGAAGGATCTCGGTGCCATGTTCCAGTGGTTCGAGAAGGATGGCTATGCCGTTGATATTGCGGCTGCTAGGAAGGAGTATCCTGGTCTGCAAGACTTTGGTACGTGGCTGGAGAAGAGCAGTAGCTTTAAGAAGGCTTGAGGGGCGGGGGGCGAGTGACGAGGATATGCATTATGATGGCGTTTAGATGGTTTGCGGCATGAGCTTAGCTATGCTTTATGGTTTCGTTGCATTTGCGTTGCTCTTTATACAATGGCATTCCAGCTTTCGAACACTATATAAATACCTCCAACTCCAGATGCTTCCTTTCCGTGCATGATGTTACCCAATCTCGATGATCAAATTCTCGTAGGAGTACAGCCCGGCTTCTTGTAGCGCTCTTCTCATCGCTTTCGCTGCCTAGTAGCATGTCATTCCAGACCAAGACCAATGGCCTTCTGCATCTCACGTTCTACTCCGTATATCAGATAGCAGTGCTCCAGCAAACCTCCCAATACTTCAAATGACAACAAATACACATGCGACAGCACTAATCATTAATAAACAAACAGCTATCTGTCTTTGACAACAAAGTAAGCTGTATGCCATCCTATCCCGATTTTCTCCGAACGACTGACACCCTCCGAAGTGCACAATTCCCAGAACTTACACGTGAATCTCAACAACCTTGCTCAGATGGCGAATAAGAAAACCCTCGGCTCCAGCGAGCCCTCGGTCTTCGGAATTCTGAATAGCATTAGAAGCAGACAGTGGAGAGATTTGGCGTTTGGCTGTTGTCTTTAAATAGGCGTTTTGGAATGCCGTGTTTCGCTTTATGGTGGAAGTCTGCAAGCGTCAAAGGGCTGTAACGTAATCAGTAAGTCACTTTCAGGTCTAAGCGATGAAGAGTATATAGAGGACCTAGGGAGTCAGAGTCTTCTCGGTAGTACGGAATGTTGAACCCAGCTTCCAATCAGAGATTCTGTGGAGAAGAGGGCCTGGATTAGTGTCAAGTAGAAATACAGTCATGAAAGTAAGCCTTTCAAGAAAAAATGAGGTAGCGCGGGGTTTGAGAGAAGAGCTGGGTGGGCAAGAGTTCCTGTGAGGTCTACATCTCATATTACTTTTCATTCTCGTCTCATGTAGTGAGTGACGGCGATGTGAGAGATAACAGCGAGATCTATCGTATTCGTCGATTCAAACATCAAGAAGAAAGTTAGTACAGACCTTCTATAAGATGCGTGCTCTATTTCACCCCTACGAGAACCTCACACCATTGACATTCGAAATTAAGGCCGGCCGGCCGGCCTTCCATCCCGACTCCTGCCAGGCCGCCCTCAAATTTCATCTTGATGGTTTCGGATCGATTTTGAGGAACTCATAGATTACTTGGGTGTTTATATAGGAAGCTTCCATTGCCTTTCTTCAATTGCGTTGCATACGCACGTCGCGAGTTGATCCACTGGACCACTTGAGTGTGATATTAGATCTATTCAAACCGGTCTGAACCTACAATCTCGAAGCCACAAGATCTTTTGGACGATCGCTGACATGTTGTAGGCATGCGGAGTCTGGGAAAGGAGGTATAAACATGTTGGCTAACAAGGTTCTCTCTACCTTTACTATACCTCAGAGGGGGAAGGAGATTTGAAAATCGATAGCGGAAGGCAAAATTGCTCTGTGCCGATAAAGTATGTTTCTGGAGACTTCGATAACGGGAGATGATTTGACAGCGAGAAGAGAGGTGACAAAAAAAATATATAAACTACCACAAGGGTGAGTGAAGGTACAATATAAGGTACGCAAGATATTAAAACTGTTGCTGTACGAAACGTCAGTTCGAGGAAAAGAAAGAACGATAAAGAGGGGTGGGAAAAAGAAAATACTTGTGAACACACACATGGGGTCCCATGGAATCATGTCCTCCTGTTGACATGGGGAATGAATATCGAGGAAAAGGGAAGTCTTCATATAAATTCTGTGATTGGGCGAGGAATTAAAAAGCTTCCGTGAGATATTCACAGTAGAGGAGGTCAACTACATCCAAAACATAGATTTACAGTATCGACCTTTTTGAATATGAATCATAGCTAAGGAGTGTCAGTCTTGTTCTTATTCACTTAATAGAATCAGCAGCGAAAATGAAGAACGTTCTTCGCAGAATGTGGTAATGAAAACAAAAATGTCCTAACTATTCGACCATAAACAAACTTCATTCTTCATCACAATCACAAACGAAGAACAATTCATATTAAGTGTTTGTCTAAGTAGTGCTAATAGTAGCTGCCATATTCCCGATACAAAGAACACAAATCCGCGTATAATTAACAAGCACCCCAAGTCCTAGCACTTATGTACTCATTAACACCACCCATCTCAACTTAAACCCCACCAGAAACTACACAATGCATCAATTCCAAGCATGTCTCATCAGGCGAGAACCTCGCGTGAAATCCATTGAAATCCATTACGGGTCTGTTGAAAGGTACCACGCCCCTCCAACTACCACTTCTCGCCACAAGATCTCGAACTCTGTCCTAGCCTAGCCCAATCAAGTGAAACAACGACTTAGGAACAACGAGAAGACTTTTCGTCGAGACGCCCTTCGACCCAGCTAAGTCCGAACCTTGCGCTAAATGTAAAAATCATGACTACTGCGAGAATTAATTGATGTAAAAGCGTATAAGACTTAGATATCAGAGTTGCGTGTTAACACGCCTGAGTCATCGATCCAGATGCGGTGAAAGAGATTGAAAGTACGGAGGAAGGAAATGTGTGGGATCAAGTTGCGTTGCCTTTGAAGCTCGCTTACCGTTTGTTGACTTCAAACCAGAATCGGAGGTGGAAGATTACTGTTAGTATGATAATTTAATAGTAACAGCAACACCCCTTCGATCGGCTTTAATATATCGAAAGGCTCCTTCCACTCCTGAGATCCAGCTTGACAGGACATGTTTCCGATGGCACTGCTGAACTCGATCCACAATAGTTTGCGTATCAGAGAATCATCAAGAAGATGGAGTGTCCGGTGTACTAGCCCAAATAGAGGAACACCATCATCAAATAGCCTGTCTTCGAAATACTAGAACAGGACATAGCTGTGATCTTGCCAGTGTTTTCCAACGTAACATCTGGGATACCTACGACGTATGACTTTGCCCAGCCTAAGTTCAGCCTACAGCAGCCTGGCTCTGCCTGCCTCCGCCTAAACCTTGATATGTTCGTCTCAGCCTGCCTATGCCTAGCCTATACGGAATGCTCTGCCTGCCTCAACAAAGGGTGTGGCAGGCTAAGGCAGGGCTAGGTATTTCTAGGGTGGTTTTAGATCATCAGAAATTATACAATTTTTGTACTCGGATGATGCCCCCCCCCTTGATTTTGTCAGCCTTAGCACGCCTGCCTCTGCCTACTTTTTTACTATGGTCAGCCTGCCTCAGACTGGTTGGGCTTAAAATTTAGTACGCCTGCCTCAGCCTGGAGGTACCCCCGAAGGGGCCAGGCTGTTTGAGGCTGGGCGTTTTCCTACGCTGGATTGCCTATATCATAGTGGGCTAGTAGATGTCCTAATGAGAATTTAGCCAGGAATATGAACTTTCATTCTGTTTGAGATGGTGGCCAAGTTTTGGGGTCTGGAGTGATGACATATTGGATGATGGTGGCGGAGTTGGAACTGGTGGGCTGAATCTTGGGCTCAAGGTGAAAAAGCTGCCAGCCAACTTCACAGCTGACGATGAGTGTGCTGTTGAGTGGTGAGAAAGAGGTAGTAAGTGCTGATGTTCGTCCCGAGCTGTGCTTGGTCTTGATGTTTTCCTAGACTTGATTGGTCGGGATCAAGAAATGCGACAAAATCTCGCTGTTCGTGTACGAATTGACTGTTTGACTTCCTGTCACGATGAATATAGGGATATTACAACTAAAATATGGTTGGAGCTATGAAGCATGTGGAGTTTGATGACATAAGAGAAGACAAAATGTCTACGAGAAGGGTAGATGTGGCCAACTCGATAGAAATGTAACGGAAGCTCCTCAATTCTGTACGTTAATACTTCCAATCGCAGCTCTACAACAAGAGATGGAACACTACAAAGTTATCATACTTTATATCGTCAATTCGCTAAACTTGGAGTACTGCTTCCACGTTTGCATAGCTATCGCAGGTATCCCTACCATAGTGAAGTGTTGACTTATCGGGATTTTGTGGGAGTCCTAGATTTGTCCGAATTGTTGACCTTGTGTCGAGAGGTGGAGACATGGAGCCAGCTGAGCGAAAAAATAAAACAAAGGAAAACAAAATAACCGAATTTGGAATCAATGGTGGGAATCCGCGAAGTAATAGACAATGGCACAAATACCTCATATCTGGTGGATGCCAAACACTTAGCCTTGTGGAAGGCTGTTCCCGTCAAGAATCCGAGAATGCGAGATCAAACTTGTTGCCTGAAAATCGGGCAGGAATGCCTTGGTCTCACCAACACTTTGGAATCCAAGGGCCTGGAAAATGCATTTCAATTAAAAATTCCTTCCCCTCACTGGCTACCATATCATGACGATGAGATGGCTCGGATAGCTCGGGGGCGGAGTTTCGCTTAAGAAAGGGGCTATGCTGGTGACGTTGATTGCCAGGGCGAGGGCTTGATCACGCTACGGTATGCACCAAAGGTGATTGGCCGATGCAGTAAATATGCTGTGAGAGATGTGCTGTAAAAGGTTGTTTTGTGGTACACGTAGGTTCGCCAACTCGGATGCCGAGAGAAATATCTCCCGCCTTTCTTAGGGCGGGCAGCGAAAGCGTTCCCGAAGGCTTGGCTCCCCTACGATATCATTGGGAGTCTGGAATTCCAGACCAGATCGAAGTAAATAGTCTTACTTTCCCCTAAGCATGGCAGTCATTTTGTGGACCTCTTCCTCTCCACGGATCGAATAAAGTCAGCACGGTGGTCGGCAGTACACTCAGCCACCATCACTTCGCCAAATCAAATACAAATCAGACTGCTCCTGCTTATGATGACCCCAACATCACAAGGAATGAGCAGACACTTAAATTAAACAGGTTCCCAGTCGAGATAAAGCTTTGGAGTTTTAAGGAATCATCAACTCGGAAACATTTCGCCACCCTCCTAAAAAAAAAATATATACTCACATCTGTCATGAGTTCTCCAACACCTACCTCTTCGAGTGCCGCAGCATCATCCAGTGCAGCAAGAAATGACTTCTCGCCTCCAACAAGTCTTGCAGTCACGGTTTTTATTGCTGCGTTCGCCGTGATTTTTGCACTCTTCGGCGGGTTTTTGGTGATCGGTCTCATCAGAAGGAGGCGCAACCCAGAACGATATGGACCTAGACCAGCGATGCCAGGCCGAGCGAAGCAGACGCGGAAGAAGGGTCTTGCAATGGCAGTACTTGAGAGTATTCCTGTTGTGAGGTTTGGTGCCAATAACAAGACTACCGAGGAGGGTGCACAAAAGGATATTGAACTTGCTGCAGGACTTGGCGACGACGAGTCAACTGGTAGGACGAGCAGAAATTCGGGGGAAGTTACAGCCAGCTCTGCGAACAACATCAGTCAGCCGCCTCCAGCATACCAATCAAGTGCCAAAGATTTAGAGCTTGGAACGGGTACCGAGTGTTCTATTTGCATAGCAGATTTCGTGGACAGTGAAGAAGTTCGAGTTCTGCCATGTCATCATCGATTCCACCCTGCTTGTATCGACCCTTGGCTTTTGAATGTTTCGGGAACCTGTCCTATATGGTGAGCTATCTATGCTTGAGGTTGTGTGATCTTCTGCTAATATGTCCTAGTCGATTCGATCTCCAGCCGAGTCAACCAGATGCACCTGCAGAAGAGACCAACGCTGTATTCACAGCTGAAGCGACACCTGCTACGACACTAGCCGTCCCCTCACCCACAGTTCCTCGAGATCGCACTTCGTTCCGGTCGAGACTACGGGAGATCCGCCAATCAGCACATACCGGACCTGAGTACATCTCTGCACTCCGCCATCTTCACCGTGACCATGAGCGTCGACGACCTAGCTCGTCTTCTCATAGTACAGAAGCCGCGCCTCAAGAACCAAGAGCCACTTGAACTAAAGATACCCAAGACTGACGAGTTTTTGATTCGGAAACTGGAAAGAGGCGGCAAATTGGATGGTATGCTTGGAAGAGATAGCTAAGTTTACGGTGCTTTAAACCCATGTGGTGAAGCACATGGCAAGGTACAGAGGCCAGTAGTGAGCCAAGAGAGACATGGCGTGGAAGAGGACTTGGATTCAAGGGAAAGGACTTATGATGAGCAGAATGATGACACAACGGCTGATTTGGAGATATACAAAGAGTGTAAAACAATGTTCAAATAATCATGTAATAACCCGAGCCTCAGCTAGAAACTAAATGAAGGGCTGTAGAATTATATCAGAAGTCCGATTTTCATTCCCCGGACACACCGCCGTACAGAGATGCAGTTTTGAGACCAACTTGGCTCGTGACTCCAATAGAGCCAACCCAGTGACCAATAAATTTCATCAATTCTGAAACCATCCTATTTGCAGACTCTACAATGCCATGAAAGCACCTAGAGCTGCAACTACCAAGGCTCCAGCACCATTCGTCGCCCGTGGAGCAGCAGCATTACTAGAAGTTGGGGCTGGGGTTGAGGTGGGGGAGTTAGCAGCTTGTGCTAGGACGAAAGTTCCGGTCTGCGTTTCTGTGCTCCTGACTTGGCTTCCACTTGCAGTAGTAGTCACTGTGACTGTCCTTGTCGTGAGGCCCTGTCGGATTTCAGCATAGTTCTGTAAAATACTGATTGTCCCCCTCTCCTGGAGAAGAGTACTCTGCCAACTCAAGTTTCCAAACTAGTGTCGAAGAAAATGTGACATCTTACCGTGGCCTGTCCAGTGGTAACCGTAACGGTAAAGATTCCGCCTGACTATTGTCAATTTCGTGTCGAAAGTAAACGTTGGAGAATAACTGACCCGGACCCTTTCCCCCCCAGCCACCTACCCACCCATCTCCCCCTGCTCCATTCCACCACGGCCAAGCTGTCGTACAAGAGTCTGAAGCGGTGGAGCAGCTAGAGTACGAAGAGCACCATTCAGACCTAATACTAGAAGCGCTGGAGTACTGAGCAGATGCTGTGGGACAAGCACTGGACACACAGTTGTCGATGGCAGTTTGAGATGCACAGGCACTAGACCAAGCAGTAGACTGATCTGGGAATGCTGAAGAGAAACATGATTTCTGATAGTCTTGTCAGTTGAAACCTCAAAGAATGCCAGACAACGAACAGCACACTCAGGGCCAGGTCCACCTTTCCAGTTTCCCCAATTGTTTCCACCGAATCCGTTTGGCCCCCAGTCTGCTCTGGCGAGGCTAGCAGAGACACCGATCAAGATGGTTAAAGTAAACTTCATTTTGATTTGGTAGTATCGATATGGGATGTGATGTGGAAGGACATGAAAACGGAAACCCTTTCGGGTTTATATATATCATGACAGGAAGATCAGCACAACCTATAGAACTATCCAGATACAATACCTCAGTTCCGGGCGTCCAAATGCGGGATTCTCTTGTCAGAGGCTTGCGTATCCGTACCGATAGTATGCATACCGTGGCACAGATCCGGCGGGTTTACATGCACCTTGCGGCGGATTCACAGACTGTCTCAGCAGTACGGTGTAATCCGGTGTGTTTCAGCATCATGCACAGATACACGCGGCATTCTACGTGTAGGGAAGAAAGGATGAGCACTTGGGATAAATGCCCAGGTATGTGAATCGATACTTCCAATAAGAAGTTGTCCCCTCGGACTGATTTTGTTGTGGTGTTTGTTAAACGGTTGAAGCTTTCAGTCTGATTGGCTCGGTAATTTAGTGGCCGAAGGGCCGTTCTCCCCCCTTTGGCTCGCTTAACGACAGCACGCGGTCAGAGCTTACTAAAATGCTTGATGTTTCTACCGGATGTCCGTAAATCCTTCACCAATGGTCCGTCGTGAGATGTCCGGCTGTTGCATTTGAAGACGCGCGTCATGGAATGGGCGTCTTTGTGTTTAGAGGTCAGGACTCTGTTTGGTTACACGAAGCCTTGTCAGTTGTAGATCCGGGGTTACTGACGTCAATCTAAGGCCTGTAAATCCATTTTCAGACAGCTTGCTCGAGGAAAGACCGAGGACTGCAGGATTCGTACGTTGATTCGTGTCATAAGACCCCGAATCTTCAGCTTGAACCTCCTCAATTCGTGGAGTCGATGCGAAACTCACAAACGGTCAGCCGCAGAAGCTTGTCACGGCTAGCCTTGCGTCGTTTCCAGATGCGAATGCCCGGAGGGTATTTCGAGTGTCAAGCATACTTCTCTGACAATCTCTTCTACAACATTCTCTTTGAGGGATTTCATTTGATAGCCACTATCTGCTTCCCAGCCTTTCCTCCATGTTGCGATAACGAAGTACTCGAGCCTAGAATGGAGCTAAACAATCTACTCTCCGCTCGGTAGGTCTACAAAGGTTGGAGTTCGGATCGAAATACATCACACTACAGTGTTCAATAATTACGACTGCCGTTCAGCCCCAACGACAGTGAGACGAATTGAGCAAGGAGAAAGCCATCTGGGTACACTTCTGTTAAGTGTCAGAGGAAAATTAAGGGTAAGATCCTCAACCTTTTAAAATTTGAATAATACGTTGCTGTGGAAGCAACTGTAGATGCATAACGAAATGTCCCTCGACCTATCTAAATAGATATCTAACTTTCTTCTATGGCATCCATTCCTATGAATCAAAAATCGCACCTTGGGCAGGCGTTTCACCAGTCAAAAAAAAGGTTTCCATTGCCGCCGAGGTCTTGCCATCATTGAAGTAGCTAACATGGCCGCTTCCATTTCGAAGAATGAGAACAGAGCTTGGAATCTGAACTTTCAGTGCGTTCGCCCATGTAACTGAGGTTGATGGATCCCAGAAAGAATTGACAAGAAGAATCTTGGGCAATTTGGCCACCTGCTTGGGAGTCAACACTTGCAGAGGAGTTGGAGGAGATGCCCAGCCGATGCAAGCGGCTTGAGTCGAGTAAGCTCCAACGCCTCCTTTGGTATGTGGCGAAAGGGCAGTTATGAACTCGCGTTTGAGAGCCAAGTCAAAATGATTTTTGGAGCTTGGGGGCCAGTCTTTGCAGATGACACCCAGGAACGAGTAGGCTGGATCTTGCGCAGATGTCTTCATGGAAACAGATAGTCGAGTTGCATTGCCTTGTGCTGCTTCTGCAATGGCAACCGAGAGACTGGCCCAGCCTCCATATCCATGGAGCGGCACAACATTCTTTAGTCCTCCTTGAACCCCGCCGAGAATTTCCTGGTCTGTTACATCGCTGAAGCAGACACTGACATTTCCAACCGTGCAGCCTGGAGCAGGGATTGGAGTTTCACTGGCACGGGCGATGAGGCTGTCGAACACCCCAGCAGGGTCCTGACCGTGCAGTGCGCAGTCGCTGTTTGTATTACACCAATCGAAAAATTTGTTCAAGGTTGCTTCGTACGTAGTGGCTGCGGTTGCGAGAAAGTACGTGTCGAGACTTGAAGTATCAAGTATCCCATCGAGAACCATACGACCAACGTGTTCGGGATAGAGACCAGCATAGGTTGAACCGAGATCGGAGCCGTATGATAATCCAAGGAAGTTGAGCTTGTCTTCGCCTAGTGCTCGTCGGACCATGTCCATATCTCTTGCAGCGCTACCGGTGCCCAGAAAGTCAAAGACAGGTCCAGTGGCGGTTTTACAGCTCTCACTAAAGGCCTTGTTGTACGCAACAAGTTTGTCAAATTCCTCCTGATTCTTTGGTCTATCATTGATTCGTTGATTCCAAATCTTTGGATCGCAAAGCATCGGGTTACTTAAGCCAGTGCCACGTGGGTCAAGCCCGATGACTGTGGCAGCAGTTAGCATGCTAGTGAAGAGTGAAGTGTGGAGACTTGGTCAAGAAGTTCTCAAGGTAGGCAACATCCCAGAAAAAATATGAAGAGGCCAATGCAAGAACACTTACTGTCGTATTGTGCTACAAGTTTGGGACTCCATACTGAAATGTTCCAGAATACTTGGGTATAGACCATGTCGGAAGCAACTCCTCCTGGACCACCAGGATTGAAAATCAAGCTGCCAAGATGATCGGTGGCATTGGGAGCCTTAAGTCGGGCAAAAGTAACATTCAATTGAGCGCCATGAGGATTATCGTAGTCGACGGGAACTTGGACCTTCCCACACTGGAGATTCGGAGGATCCATCCCTCCGCATTTTCCCCAAATGACATGTGGACTTCTTATTGGCGATAAGGATGGTAATGCTAGTGCTTGAGAAGCTAAGAGTGTTATGGTAAAGACAGTGGATAGTAAATGAAGAACCATCTTGGACTGCTGAAAGATCCGCTCTCAAAATGGGTTGATATAAGCTCAAAGAAAGTGAAATTACTGCGAGGAAACCACAGAGGCTATCAGGAGAGATTCAAGATTACTTTATACCTTTCCAAATTACTTGATCGAGAACGCACAAAGTTCTTCCCTGTCGTCGACACACAGCCTTGCTAGATGATCGTCAGTAGCTGGTTAGATCGTACGCAGTGACCATTGCGCATTCTCAAGAAGTTCGAAATTATCTATAGATCCAGAAATCAATCCTTATCCCCCAGTAAAGCTTAAGTCCTCCAGGTATCTGACATTTTAGCAACCATGTCAAATCCCCACATCTTTAATGACATTTGCTGGATCGGCGACGAGTCACCTAAAGAAGCGGAATCACAGTAGCAACCTCCTTTACTTTTGATGGACTATCAAAGATAGTTGGGATCCTCACTCACAGTCCCATGTTTTATTTCCTCGCTGTATTGTCGTCTGAAATCACGTGCACTTGAGCCAGATCGTGATCAAGACTTAGACCTTGAGAAGTTGAGCAGGTATATACTGTATACCTAGCAAGGAGCTCGAAGGAACATGTTCTATAGAGTACATTTTGGTTGATAAACAAGTAAAGGGGGTGGACACAGGAATCAAACCCCTACCAACGTCGAACTCTAACAATTAACGTTTAAATAAACGAAATTCTCGTGGAATGCTTACAACTACCTGTACTTCACGTCTCTTCATCTGTCGCTTTGCTCATCTGTCATTAAGATTACCTCGTAAATAGAATTTAATACTCTTGTTTACAGTGATAGCTCGAGCAAGTGTGCACCCCCTTTACGATACGAGAAATGAGCATGAGCAAGTGCGAAAGAACAGCGCGGATCAAATGGAACTTTAGCGGAAGGCTTCAAGGGCCGTGCCGGCAAAGCGTGCGGAACGATTGGAGGTCGCTGGATAGGTGGGTATGAAGACACCAGTAGAAGTTAAGATTGATAGAAAGGTAAAACAATGCCAACTAAAACCTCGAGTGGGTACACCAAAATGCTGTGCAATGAAATGGCAATTCTCCGAAGAAAACAAAGGCATTCCCGGAAACCTTTTAATGCAAAATTATAGTATTTTCGAGAGAGCATCATGAAGAGAGGTTCTGACTTAGCATTGTATTTGCCCGGACCAATCTATATCCAGGTTAGAGGAATTGGTGAGTAATCCGAGGAACCGGCTGCTTCGGAGCTGCAAAAATATTTTATTTACTTTCAATCTCAACCTCAATTAAGCTTTCCACCCCGCATCTGTATGGATACTGCTCCACAAAAGCATGGCAGCCCTTCCTTCCATCAGCATAGCATCCATTGGTATCGGCTTCATTTCTTTTGGATTCACACTCGCGATTTGGATACACGCATTCTGGGGAGCCTTTCTCACAGTCACGGGGGCCCCATCACAACTCAGGGACGCTTTCTCGACACTCCGCCAATCCCTTTACGAGGAGCGCGAGTACCTGAAGCGGAAACGGCGGCGGGAGAAGGGGACCCAAGAGAAAGACTCGAAGGCGAAACTACTGTATAATGAGGGCGGATCGACGAAGGTTATCAATGATGCTGTGAAGGACCTGATATATGATTTCAAGAGATACGAGTTTCCATTTCTGGAAACACATCATACCGGAAGAGAAAAGGAATTGGAATGGAGTTTTGATGCAACACAGCAGCAATACAAATGTGATTTCTTCCACCGATTGTTGTGGTTGAGAAGTAAGGGAGGGATTGAAAGTATTGCAGAGAAGCTGCAGAAGGTAGCCAATTACCCCGCCAGGAAAACAATTGTACTAAGGTTCGAAGATTCAAACACGCAGAATTGCAGTAGAAACTACTGAATCTCGATTCATGCTGGCAGATGTAATGGGACTGGTTAGGGACAACGAACGACGACTAAGTGCCATTGAAGAAAGGTTGCAAATGTCAAGGATTGGTTATTGACGGGCAGAAATTTTGTTGGTACATTGGAGTCATATCGACGTTCTACGCAGGCAGGACCCATTGCTCGTACCTGCAAAGATATCAAGTATTCCGAAACTCCAGCTCAGTCATCCTCCTGAACTAACTCCTTGATCTCCTCCGAACCTAGAACGCCTCCAGCAAGCATTCCGTTATGCGCCGAAATTCCAGCTGAAGACTGAACACCATTCGTCGCTCCTTTTCCACTAACGCCGCCATCCTGCATCCAGAAATCAACCTCGTCTACAAGATCATACACAATGTCTTCCACGATCTGCTCGTCAAACCGGTCACCCGTAGCTCTAAGCTTCTGCACCTTCTTCGCTGCTGGCTGGTCGCTCCCAATCATATCGACTTCATCATCGGGTTCGCCTTCTTCTTCTTGAGGAGGGTACCAGAAGTCGGGACCAAAGTTGACCTCTGCAGCTCCACCTCTGAAAACAGAGACCGCAGGGTAGTACCCTAGCATACCGTTGTCCAATCCTTCTCTTGCTCCAACTTGTGTGGAAGGTTTCGATGCGGGCGGTAGGAAGGATAGCAGATTGGTAAAAGGTGTGCCGATGTAGCGACCATTCTTGTAGATCTTGATATTCGAGTGGGGGAGTGTTCGAAGGGCAGGCACTGGATGCGTCGGGCCTGGCTGCTGTGTAGATCCGCCGACTCCGCCAGTCGACTGAATTATAGGCGATGGGTTCATCAATTCCTCGAGCTCCTTCGTTGCCTGGTACTCGATCTGCTCAAAGTAGAGATGTGTTTTAAACCGAATAGGGACTCTGTCGCGGATAATATCGGGTCTCTCAATCCCAATATTTCCCTCATCCTCGAGATCGACTGCGGGGTTGTAATGGCCCTCTACAACCTTTCGATGGAGCGACTCCGAGGGAAGGTTGATCTCCAGTCCAATCACATCGCCCTCTCTGATATCCTCGTTGTTTGGGAAGAAATCCTTTGGTCGAGACATGAACACTTTCTGGCCGGATGCATCTCGAAGTCCGTAGCTGTAGGCATCGTATCCCACTGGCGCATCCAATGTAGCTTCCCGTCGGGCCCATCCCATGCGTACATGACCGTTCGACTCCACTGGGCCACTTGATTTCCTCTTTGGTATTCCACTTGTGATCCTGCATTCGTAATACCACCTTCCCTCTCGTACTCCTACGTTGGCCTTTGCCATTCTAAAGCCCTTGTCCGTTGTAACATGCTTGCCAGACTCGTCCAGGAACATATGGGTAGAAGTATCCTCGAAGTTCAGATGTGGAGTAAAGGGCTCCGCTTCGGACTGTCGGTAGTATAGAGACGATGGGAAAGTTGGATCCGCAATGCAATGGGTATAATGGAAGCCTTTCTTATTGTAGACGCTGGAATTGTTAGCTATGAAGCGTAGATGATCCGTATGCTTACTGGTCAGTTGTCTCATTGAATTGAATTTCCGAGCCATCTGGAGCTGTCCTTGTATCCGCAGGTATGAATATAGGTCCCCTTGGCACATCGAAGTCTGTAGATCTGGGTGGGGGGAGCTTGTATCTTATGGGTGCCAAATCGGGCTCGCTCTTCTTGCTTTTCGCAGACTTTGGATCTGGAGTAGCTCTCGCACTCGAATCCGGGGCCAGAGAGCCTGCTTTCGATTCGCGCTTCTTCAATGATTCCTTCTTGGCTCTTGATGCTCGTTCGCGGGCAAGGGGAGCGTCATCTTGGGGTTTGGATTTGAAGTCTGGGTTCAATGGCGAGGAGACTGCGGGCTGATGGTCATCTTCGAGCGCGCGTTTTTGTGGGATTGAGCTGATTGGTGTCGATGTCGTAGGAGTCGGCTCTCTCTGGGGAGAAGGTTCTCCGGCAGACATTCTTGTTGCGCCGTTCTTTCCTCCCTGTCGCGAAACGTTCTTGATATTTCTCTTCGCCATTTTCGAGGTTCTGGGAAACGATCAGCCAAGGTTGGTATTGGTCCGTGCACTTGCTAGCATCCACGGAGTTGGAAGAAGAGATGTCTTTTGGGCTTTTGTAGAATCAAGACTTTATATTTTGTAACTCGAGAGTTATAATGAAAAGAAGCTTAGTTCGAGCCCCTGGATAGTACTAATAGTGAAAGCTACAAGTGAATATAATTTCTCACCTTTGAAGTCGAGCTCGAGAGAGGGGCTTCAAAAGTACGCTTGCAAGCTAGTCGCAGACTTCCCACCCAGGAGATCCGTAAGTGCTCGGAAGGATACAATGAAGTTTTATCGCCCTGTCAAAACCTCATTCCAAAGGGGGCGAACTCTTAATTCCAGTATTGCATAAAATTTCTTTTCCCCTCACCCTCCCCTCCCCTTTCTACAAATCTCTAAACGAGACAACAACAGACAGATTCTGGGGGCTCACCAAGCAACTGCGGACAAGGATCTGTTTTAGCTTCGAGAAAATGAAGGAGGAAAGGGGATATCTCGAATAAGTGAGCCAATTTTGCTTGAGCTGCAAGCTTCCGGTTGAACTAAACATCCTAGCCTCGAGACTGTTCGTCCACCTCAAGTGCCTGGAACCTAAAAGCTGCTGATAGCTAGCTAGGTAATGTATATACTGAATGAAATAAATACAGTGAGCTATTAGTATTTAAAGCAGTCACCCGAGTATTACTAGCCAGAAATACGGGGCCCGCTCCCAGACAAGACATTTCCAACTGAGGTGAGCAAGAGTCAAATTATGACTTCCAAAAAACTTCTTGTATTGCTTACAAGGCTATTGTTGCAACATGCAAATGCTCGATTGCTGATGCAGTGAGGCGCTTTTCATCTGGGGACGGCGAGAAATGGCTGGGATGTCTCGAATCCGCCTAGAGAATTTAGTGTTGCAGGGCTTCGCCTCGGCGCACATCGCCAGAACTTTGCTCAAAAACGTTGCCACACTTCAGCACAGTCTGAATACAAATCCGACCTAACACTTGATCCACTGGGGAAAAAGATAAAAAAAATCGAAGACCAACTCTTCTGGGAGGGCTCGAACTGTGGAAATGTTAGACCTCAAACCGACAAGTAGTACTTCGGTTTGCGCTTACCCTCCAACCTCTCGATTGCAGTGCTTAACAGTCGAACGCGCTAGCCAATTGCGCCACAGAAGACTGTGAACAGCAGCTTTTAAAGCTGTGTGGTGCGGCAAAATCTCTTATCTCAATATATTAAGCAAACAACAAAATCCGTGTTTTCCAAGGGCTAAGACTTGGTGACTTGCTAAAGATTTAGTGGACCACCGCCAACTTTAAATTTACACTTCCAGAGCAAGATTGTCCATTCGGCCCTATGAGCACTGGATAATACATGAAGTATTGTCTGTACCAAACTCCTCCCGCCTCAACTGACTGGCCGGCATCTGGCATAACTCTGGGCGCCCTTGTTCTGCTAAAGGCGGTGAGATGCATAGGATTGGTCAACCAGCACACAGCTAAGTATTGAAAAGGAGACTTCAACCTCCCCAAACTCTCCCCTCTCTTACTACACGTAAGGTTTTATTTCCCTGTGCCAGGCAAGACAGCGACAGCCCCTTTTCAATGCACAATACTGGCTCCCATCCCCCTCCTCAGTTGCATGACAGATGGCACCCTACGACTTCATCGCCGAGGAAAACATAAAGGATGAGCGATTGGCCTTTGCATACAAGCTCCTAGGTGCATGCGAAGATATTGTATCCTTTGTTGACAACCGCCTAGGCTAGGATGGTGCCGGAAAATACGATGGCTTCTTTAAAGGCTCGTTCAACATCAATATTGACGTTCAACGTGGCGATAGCCATGAGCACGTTCTTATTCGCTTCCCCTTCCCGGGGAATATATATGGACCATGGCGAGACAACAAAGTCACAAACGAAGTAATGGCTATGAAGTATCTCCGTGAGCATACTAATATCCCAGTCCCGCCTATCCGATCTTGGGGCGTCACTAGGGAGAGCCCGGGGCCATTCATTATTATGAACTTAATGGAAGGGCAAGACTTGAGCGATTTCTTGCAGCAGCCAACTCAGAGTAAAGGAGAGCCAATAATCCTTGACCCAGATATCGAGGAGATGAAGCTCGACTTCGTCTACGACCAGATCGCCGAGTTCATGCTGCAAATCTCACGCCTAGAGTTTCCGCACATCGGTGCTATCGCTGAGGACGACACCGCCTCGAGCCCCTCATGGGCGGTTGTCGAACCACCTCTAACTTACGATATGAACGAGGTAGTTACTCTCGCCGGCTACCCGGCCGATGAGTTCACCTTGACCGCGCCGTTCGATCGTGCCAGTGACTACTTCACGGCGCGTGCGCACCAGTTCCAAACACACCTCGAGACACAACGCAATATCGCTGGCGACGATGGAGAGCTTGCCTGGAGCCAGTTCGTCGCTCGCCGGCGCTTCGCCGAGCTTATCCCCGCGTATTGCATCGACGATACAGGGCCATTTCGGCTCTTCTGTGACGACTTACGGCCCACCAACATGCTTGCCGACCCGGACACGCTGCGCATCACTGCCGTGCTCGACTTCGAGTTTACCAACGCCATGCCAGCGCAATTCACCTATGACCCGCCCTGGTGGTTGCTATTGAAACAGCCCGGGAGTTGGGTGCGTGAAGGCAAGATGCAAGAGTTCCTGGACCTCTTTACACCACGGAAGGACCAGTTTATCCGAGCGATGGAGCGGGCCGAAGCCAAATCGTCGCTGATGGTCGGTCAACCGTGTCTTTCGGCCTGGATGCGGGACTCGTGGGATAGTGGACGTTTTTGGTTTAACCTCGCATCGCGGAAAAGCTTCGACGTTGACGAGATCTACTGGGAAGCGTTGCATAGAGTTGGTACGGTCGACCCGATCTTAGATGGGGTGACGCTAGCTGAGAAGGAGAGATTTTTGAAGCAGAAGAAGGCCCAGTTCGATAGATATCGGGAGGAAATGGAAAGTGATAAGCGTTTTTCTCGGGAGTAGGAGCTTAGTATAGACAGAGCAGGCACATCGGATGTTCAATTAACTAAAATAAACACCAAATATAGAATCCAACGTCATAGGCGACCACCCGTTCAATATTCCTCACCTCCTTCCTTGTCTACCATTTTAAACTTTCATAATATTCTGCCCTGCTTCCGCTTTCATCTTTCGTCGCCAACATGAAGGTGAGGTTCGAGATGCTCTCAAGGTCAGATGGAAGTGGGCAGAGGTTTCACGTGTCTTACCAAAAGGGAAGGGACGATTGGGGCACCTTCCATGTCCACTTGTAACTTATGGCACGAAGAGTTACCTCACCCGCCAACTCTGTCGATAACTCACAAAAGATTTCAAGCACGACAACGATGAAGTCTTCGTCGGGAGGAAATGCGAACAGTTATCTTTCTCGCGCCTACTATTACTTTGGCATGGAGTACTAGGGAGTTGAAAGATTTGCGCTCAAACTTTACTGATTGTATTGCAGCACTGCCCAACAGCTCACAGGGCGGTGGATTAAACGAACTTCCGGTTCTGACTAGGTTTCTCAGTCTAAATCAAACATAATGAGAAGCAATCATGGCGACAAACCTTTCCTCAGTCAGTTCCCTCGACTGCCACCCGAAATTAGCTCGATGATGCGGGAGCTCCAAGACTGATCAAGACTGAGACACTCTATAGCACAAGGGCTCCATTATTGCGTTGCTGGACGTTCGAGGATCCTCCGGCTCTCCTAGGTGTGAATCAAGAATCTCGATATCTATCATTTCCTGTGTAAGTCCCGAAAACGCGATTTCTGTCATCCTGTGACGCTGCGACTTCTTCGTCCCTCTCAACTAGCCTCATCATCTCATATTCTGTGTCACCTACGAGCGCACCGCCAGTGATTGTATTAAATGCCATCGAGAAGTCATGGACAGAGCCCGGATCTGCTCTTGATGACAGTCGTAGATTCTAGTCATCCGAATCAAGCCTCTCTTTCCTCTGACGCACATAAGAAGGACAACTTGACAGTACCTATCGTCGCAGTACCGCGGAAAAATTCTCTGGGTTCTGGATGTCATGACAGCCGAGTGGAGTTTGAAGGACGAAGTCCCAAAATGTTTATCAACCCCAAGACATCATTTGTCCTTGATTCCTGATCTTGCTCCTCTCTCCGACCAACAAATCAGCAACCAAATTCCTGACAAATTTTTCTTAGACATTCCCAACATTGAGATTAAGTTGACCATAACCAGCACCACCTCCCTCGTTGTGTCGAACATGAAAGAGGTCCCCCACACGTGACTTACTTTCTTTTCTGTTTACCGGAGACTTGGACCCCAGGATGCCAAATAGACTGATAATGCTTCAGAAAAGAAATTTCAGAGTCCTTCACAAATCACCAGTTTCTTCTCGCATCATGTCCAGAAGCACCCAATATTCTGAGCCTGGCATTTCCGAGGACTGCTCCAACGTTGTTCCCCCAGTATACTGGGGAAGATGCAACCTTCCTTCCGTTTTCAATATAATATATTGCCAAGGTTCCACAAAAACGCCTTTGAGATTTCAGCCGAAAGAATATGTCGAAAGAAATACTCCGAACACCAGATTCGCGTCCTGGGTAAATAGGAATTGCGGGGGGTGGCTTTTCCGAGAATAGAGTCTGCATGAAGGATCCGATGTGACATCGACATTCGAAAGGTTTTTGTTTAAGAGGGTGGAGAGCTAAGAGCTTGCGCAATTCTTCAGTGTTGACCATCGAGACCAAGATGGGATTTTCTTTCGCCGCAGTTTTGTTCGCGGCTCTTACTAACACCACTCATGCTCAGAATGTGAGCTTAGAGCTGCCCGGGCCATACGCTCTCAAAATCCATACGTAAGATCTATCTTCTTCATATTGAAAGACGCAAAACATGAAGAAGGCTGAAAACAATATCAAATTCTAGCTCCTCGCCAGGTGCTCGCTTCCCAATCAACAACACCAACCTCCAACTCAACAGCACCCAGTCCTCCTCCCTCTTCATCCGAGACTACGACTCTCCGCAAGGTATACCCTGGACATTCAATTTAAACTACTCCCTTCCCTCTCAGCCCAACTCTTTCGAAATGCTCGATTCATCCTACGGGCTCATGCTCCTCGGTTCCAAATTCTATGCATGGGACCCCGAAGCACCAAGCATGCAGATGCTCGCGGTTGACCTAGCACATGTAAAGACAGGGTATACAGGCAGTTGGCCGACGTTGTATACAGAGCAGAAGTATTGGTATGAAGTAGAAAAGGTTGGCGAGCGGTGGTTACTGCAACATGGACGGGGACATGGGTTGTGGATTGCACAAAGGGGATTGCAGATTTGCTGTAATGGGCAGACGGATGAGAGTTGGTGGGGTATTTGGTGGTGGAATGGTAAGTGATATGGATGGGAAGATTTATTTTAGGATGAGTGCTAATACAAGACAGGGACTGCGACACCAGAGGTGAAGGATCCTTATGTGCCCATCTCGATTGAACTTGTGTCTGTGTATGACTCCTAACTTTGGCGAGACTTTGGAAAGCATGGAGGGTATCAGGCTTTTTGTTGATTGCATGAGTCCTCTGTACAAATCTTACACTGCTCATCTAATATATCTCCAAATCCAAAGCCGTTGTAAATAGTATAACGAATCTCGAAATAGCTTCGTCGTTCGATGATGCCGTGGATATATTTTGGTCAGACGGCGAATTTTCCTTCCCAAACCAACGTGGTGCTTTAATAGATCGACTTTGAAACTAAACCCTCGTCTAAATGGTTTTATAGTCATATTTACCCTTCGCCAAAATGTCCCTTGGAAATTTTAGCTTTCCGTTCTCTTCTTCCACGATCCCATCACCATCACACATTCTCGACGTTCTGAGATAAATTAGTTAGGGTAAAAAAAAGAGGGAGAAAAAGGAAGAAAAAGCAAGCAAAGAATAAAATGGCAAAAACTCACCCAACCCTCGTTGCACTCCGAAGGGCTAGCACAGCGCTGGTTGTTTTATGAAGCCACGTTGAACCCTTGCGGGGCGTCAGCGGGGTTCACGTTAGAAAACGGTCTCTTAGATGTTGTCGATCTATCACGTTTTTGAAGGTCGTACTACCTCAAGTCACATACCTCGTGGGATAAGGTCGATAGCAAGTTTTGGCATTTGATGACAGAACTCCCTTATTTAGTTATATGTTGTGGTTAAAAATTTCGGTACCGTAAATATTTTGATCGGAGTTCGAGACGACACCAAGGTAAACAAAGACACAAAATTGCCAAAACTAGCAATTTATTGGGGAAATCGATCTTCAAAAGCAAGCTGCTAAGAATTTTGGAACAGTATAGTCCCAATATCGGTGCGGATGCTCAGGATGCTCTTCGGGACTAGAGATGAAAGAGACCTTCCACCAGCTCTCGTTGCAACAAAGACCAGCCGAGTCTCGTCAACCAGCACACATAAGTCCAAAAAGAGGTCCAAATCCAGCAGTCACTCACGGCGCACACAATCCTCCGCCACAACACCAATGACGAGCCAAGTGTCCTCGGCAGGCCCCTATCAATCAGAACTGGGAAACAATTCGGCTAGGAAATTACGAAATGCTTCTGCCATTCTTCACAGCCAACCACTTGGAATTCCCCACGAAACACCGAATCTATCGTCTAAGAGACTGATAACTCATCCACTCCCGCATTATAGCTTTGTTGAAAAAACTGGCGAGCAAGCGCCTAAGGAACTCAAGGAGGCTGAAAAGTTGATCGAAAAGGCTAGAAGTGTGATGGACGAAGGTTAAGAAATTGCTTGTCGGTAGAGCTACGAGAAACTGATTCTGAAATCGCGGCTAAGCCTCTTATCGAAACAGGATAGCCAGCAGAGGCCATTATTGCAGGGAACTTCATCTCAACAAATACAGTGAATTTTCTACAAGAAAGAGATTTCCAATCGGTCCGTTTAGCACCAAACATCCTATAACTCAGCCAGGCAAAAGCTATCAGCGGCTTTCACAGGCTTTCACCTGATGATCGAATTCTATAAACGCCCTCGTGGACGATTTGAGGCTTTAGAAAATGTTATGTCTCAAGCATTTGCAATAAAACACGGCCTCAGCATTGAACACGCTGAAGGGGATGATTTTCCAGTCCGAATTAGGCTTGTGACTGGCGAAACAAGCGACAGTTTCCCATTGGCTGTGTCACGATTCGGTGGAGCGAGAAGCAGCATTAGCGAAGAGTTCCGGTCAATTTTATTGTTCATGAGCATGACATTCAATTTTGGTCTTTAGGGCACCGTTTCTTGAGAAGCTGGAGCATTACAGCCGCACAGCTTTGGTGAGAGAATTGTAGTCTGTGGGAAATGATTTTTGGTGTTGGCTGTGCGTTTGAGGCTGAGCAGCACGCTAATTCGGCCAACCACCTGTATAGATATGACTCTCGCCACATGAAAGGCTGAGTTTCAAACAATTTACAGCAAGAATATAAGAATGAAAAATGGCTGAGGCCGTCGGTTTGGTAGCCAGCGTCGTCGCCCTCGCTGGCGCCGCTGGCACAGCTCTCAAAATGTCCAAAGCACTCTACGATCTCGCCCAAAGCCTCGAAGCAGCCGCCTACGAAATCGAGGATTTTGCGTTAAATGTCAAAGTATTCGGTTCGGTCATGGAGCTGGGGTATACTTCTCTCCAAGGCGCTTTCGGGCGGGAGTTCGAAACGCCAGTGGTCGAGTACATCAAGAGAAATATCTTGGACGACTTGATCAAACAGTCCCAACACACGAACGAACGCATGGATATTGTGTGCCGTAAGACTGAAATTATTCAGGGAAAGGTTAAGTTTATTACAAAAATCAAATGGGTGTTGGGGAGGAAGCAGATATTGTCTTTGCGTCCTGAGATGCAAGGACTGAAAGAATCCTTAAACATTGTTATTTCTTGTGTCGCGTTGGAAATTGCACTGCAGAGTCAAAGCTCGGAAAGTGAAGAGATGTAAGCCTAAAATCTCCCGAGCCTGACCATGTGATTTGCTAACTGATGACAGCAAAGCACTCAAAGGGCAGATTCAAGTCCAGCTCGAAACCATCACCCTTCTGCGAGAGAACCACGACAGAGAGATTCAGCGACTACAAGCTGCAGGAAAAAATATTACTGAAACTTTCTCGGCACTAAGCCCAAATCTTCAGAATGCTTTGATTGCTATGGCAGAGCATCTGGTTCGCTATGGGACGCCTCCTGGGCCTGGAGGAGATTCAGCGAACTCCTATGCAATTAATGACATCAACGCTGCAACAGAGCTTGAAGCGTAATAATACGAACGAATTCCAGTTGAGAAATAGGGATGTTTTCAGAGATGCCTTTATACTGAAGAATTTGCACCCCTATTCGCAGGGAGTTGGCTGGGTCTCCAAGCTCCGAGTCACTCAACGATGAGGCCACAGATATCTATCTAGCTGATGAACTCATTGCAGACTTTACTCGTAGAAGTGTTGGTAGATCGACTGAGGGCGGCAAGAGGCTTGGATGAAACTTGGGATGGAGGACTGAGAATTTTGGAGTTGTGGCTACCTTCCTTCAGTTCGGAGGGATAATGCGAGATCTCGAGTAACAATACTTACGAAGGATGACGGGAGCCTTCGTGTAGACTTGAGGTGCAACCTAAATCAATTATTGACATTCCTGGAATTGCAACATCTAAATGATCTCGTAAGAGACAGCTAATTCAAGCCTTCCCGTGTAGATTATCCAAACCAAAACACAAATCCAGACCCAGCTCGCTCAATGTATACAAAAGCAGCAACACTCATCTACAAAGCATCGCTCCACCCGAGGGTCACTTCTGGCTCCAACCTCTTAAAGTAATCAGGATCCACATACACATTTCTAACCACACCCTCTTTATCAACCAAAATTGTAGCTGGGATCGAAACAGCAAAAAGAATCATCCCCATTCCTCTCCTTCAGATCATTGCCAATTATCTCAAATATTAGTCGTATCTTATTAGGCTGCTTATACACAATGCCGAGCTTATAAGCAAACTTGTTACCAAGATCACTTAATACTATAAACTTAAACTCATACTTCTCTTTCGTAGAAAGTAAGACATCCGGCAGTTCGGGAGAGATAGCGACAAATGTCACGCCCTTAGCTTGGATTTGCGGCAAGAGTGTTTAAAAAGCACGCAGCTTAATACTACAAAATAGACACTACTCTCCGCGGTAGAAGCTAATAAGGATTGGACCTTTAGTAAGGAGGTCGGTGCTAGTAACTTGCTCGCCGGTTGTGTTGCTTAGGGTAAATGGGGGGAGTTTAGAGCCAACTTGGATTGCCTTCTTGGCGTCGAAAGTCGCGACGATGTGGTCTTTTGCTTTAAGGAGCGGGCCACTCTCTTCGACGGGGCGGGTCTTAATCCACTTATGTATACTGGCATATCGCTCGTCCAGGGACATGATTGCTGTGTTGGAGATTTGCTGGTTGAGTGCTAGTTTTGTTGGCGAGAATAACAAGAGAGTACGGAATAGACGAGGCTTTTGTACTTTTAGAGACGAGCGGTGGCTGACTCGGAGTTGTGATGTGAAAGGCGTACACACCTTGTCGCTTACATATTTCATCGGCTCCCACCTCAACGTCGACCCCCCGCGTCTTTAGGATGGGAAATCACACAATCGTCTGCTGGCTGGTTCCAAAACTCGAGGAGCTGGAGGGCGCTGCCGACTTTTTTTTATAAATCGCTTCAACCCCTAATAAGTCCAGATCTAGGCGCAGAAAGCTCAACTACACGCTAGACACAACCCCTAACTCCTTCTAAGTCCCGAAACAAGTTAAGGAGTTGGGCAATAAGCTGCATATCTTTGGAATAGATAGTCACCAATATAAAAACGGCTGTGAACTGAGGAGACAAATGCTACAATTGTAACAATCATCTCTCGAAGTCATGCGCTGTTACTTGGTGTAAAGACGGATACACTCTTCGCAATATTTTGTTACGCGTATATGCAGGCCAAGCCTCTCATCACCAGAGTGTGATGAATCGTAATTTCCCCTAATGAAAATCTGTTTCCCTGAACCTCAATCATCAATCAGAACATTTAAGCTGGTGATTCCGTGATAGTCAAATGTAATGCCATCATCTGTGTCTCACATATAACAGTATCGTAGAGAGCGATACTTCTTCACTATCCACAATGTGACAAATCCTTCGTGTTAACCTATGTACCAAGCTTCACACATTGTTGTATCTGAACTGACTACCGAATAACCTTCTGTCTTAAGGTGAATGTGATATTAGGAACGAAGATGAATTCACTGGCTCCTAGGTGATTATTGCCCACCCATATCTCAGTCTCACTTGGCCCATGGATCAAGCTTTAAGCAACACGCAACGAGGACAAATTGCGATTTTCCCCTTCAAGCTAGATCTATTCCAAGGCATCTTGAAGAGTTTTCTCCCGAACTGCATGGATTGTTAATGAGAGCGAGAAGAAAAGCATATTAAGCATTGAACCGGATTTGGCTTGCTGAAATTTGGTCGTTTGTTTGACACTGCTATTTCGAATTGCTAGCATCATAGGGGACGCAGCTGGAATAGAAGCAGACAAGGAATGAGGTCAGCATCAATCAGGGAGCCTCATTACCAAAATGAATTGCCGTTCAAAAATCTGAAGGTGAGAATCTCTGTGATGCAACTGTACTTTGCAGCCACTTACTGCGCTCCTCTCTTCGCTCCTCTCTGCCAACAAGCTCTCCCGGACTGCTCTTGCTGCAGTCACAAACTCCAACTTTGCTGCAAAGTTTATTCCGCTTACTCAATATGAGAATGATTTCTGGGTCGGACCAATTATTTTCATTATTTTCACAACCGGCTTACCGCCACACGTTTTCCGTTGCCTTCCACTCTTCGTTGCTTTCCCCTCAGCAATATTAAGCGAGCTCTCTGACTTTTGTCCCCTCGAACCTCCATCTTATTAGATTGCTGATACACAAATCACAAGTTCCAAATCATACAGCAATGATAACAGCAGAATTCAATCTACTGACAGAATGGAGCGATCTCTAGCGAGATTCACTCTGTTCACAAAGCTACCACATAAGTCAGACTCACCTGTTTTGTTCGCTTGTTCCATTTTACTGTTTAGACGTGAGTGGCTGCCGCTTTAATCTGAGTCGAGGCAAGCATTCCTAAGCATACTTGAGTACAGCCTGAGCTCAGCCTGAGCAACCTGAGCACACGCAGAGTCAGCCTGAGCATGTAGCTTACGCTCGTAGTACTTGCGGCGAAGTCCCGACCGAGCTCTACAGCCCCGCGGGAAGTGGCAGATTTGAAGGCACGTGCTTACCTCACCCAAAAAATGTCAACAACACAATAAATACATTAAAACTACAGTTATTTAAGTACAAAAAGAGGTCATTAATAGGCGCAAATCATTAATAATGTGTCGGCATTGCGATGTATTAATTATATAAGAATCAGGTGTAAAAAGGGGGTGTTTGATGTTTTTGGATGAGGGTGGCCCGTGCCTTCAAATCTGCCATTTCCCGCGGGGCCCGACAGCCCGAGTCCAACATCACATTTAAGCTTGCCATCAAACCCCGCTCTCAATCTCATCAACCTTACAATCTCCATTCTCACAACATAATTGAGTATACTGAAAATCAATAATATCAAAAACTACAAGAAAACCTGGACGCAGGTCATGCTTCTCAGCCATCACCATGGAACCCGTCAAAACCATCCACTACGCAAACACCAACGAGGTCCTTTTAGATATCTCATCCCAACCACCATCTGATCTCTCCCGACATATCGAAGTCATCGGGGCTGGATTCTCTCGAACAGCTACCGTCTCATTCACACTGGCTCTCCAGATTCTCCTCAAAGGTCACGTGTGTCATGCTGGAAGCGCCAGTCTGATGCGTGAAGAAGGTCAGTCAGTCAGCTTCCCTTATGTCTTTATACAAATTATCATCATCGCCCAACCCAGACTAAAACGCCCAGCATTCATCAAAAAATGGATCCAAGCCCTTGACACCACCAACTCCCGCGAAACAACCAAGAAGATCCTCAAAGATCTCCTTGCGGGCTACGTCGCTGTCACGGATTCTCCTTCCTACCAATTTGCAGGAGAACTCGCAGAGGTCTTTCCAGATGCAAAGGTTATTGTGACGACGAGGGATCCGGAGAGGTGGTGGGAGAGCTTTAGCGAATTGATGAAGACTGTGTTGCCGGGGTGGGTGAGGGTGGTGTTTTTGAGTAAGCCGACGTTGAGGTGGTTTGGGAAATGGTCGGATGCGATGACGAATAGGTCAGTAAATTACACGCTCGCTATGATTGTATGGGTGTGGTAATTTGTGATTGTACTGATTCAGGAGTAGGGCGGAGGTCATTTATGGACCTGGCCAGAACAAGGTTGATGGACCAGGCGAGTTGACTCTTTTTTTCTCTCTGGAAATTGAAGTGCTGCTAACAGGAAGTAGAATTCTTGGAACGTCATTATGCCTACTTGAAACGAGAGGTTCCAAAGGAGAGATTGTTCTTCTTCGATGTGAAGCAGGGGTGGGGACCTCTTTGCGAGATCTTGAATGTCCCTATCCCGGATGAGCCTTTCCCACACGCAAACGACAGACTCGCCGTCGAGGCAGCGTTCAAGGGACTGATCAAAGACGCCATGATGAGGTGGCTTGAGCTTCTTCTCGTCCCTGCTATGGTAGTCGGCGCTTACTTCTACATGACGCAACGATGAACTGGGGGGAAAAGACATGCTCAACATAAATGTGTGCTTTTCAAATTTTGATGGCCTGTTCGAATAGGGTGCCGTGACACGTTGGCCGGGGGTTTTCAGCTCACCCTGCCGCACTCCTGCACGTTGGTAGCCTGCAGATGAGACTTTACAAATGAGCTTCGGATCCACGAGAACCGTTTATACTTGCAAATCATCGTGAAAACTTGACAAAAATGAGATGACAAGGTCCCTGGTCTACATCCGGCCTAACCGGAGATCAAATGCGGGAGTAAGATACGGGTACTGCTCAAGGGCTGCTCTGGGAGCTCAGGTGAGCTGGGTGAGAAGAGAGTGAGCCGAGGGTGATTAGCGCCTGAGTAGAAGCGGCAAGCTTACTAACTGACCTTGGGACGAAGAGAAAAAAACTTGTGTTTAACTACCACAAATGTAACCACATGCTCAATCCTGTTGCTTGTTTTGTTAAGGGGTGAGCTTGACGTAGAGCAGGTGTTATTACAGCATACCTGGATTAAGGTGTATGGTCCAAATAACATTTCCCTTGCCACGGCGTTCTTGAGACTCTTTTCCCGTTTTCTCCATCAATTCCTTCGCAGCTTCCTCCTTTCGACCCTTCTCCATGGCTTCTTTACGGCGCTCCTGGGATTCTTTGCCTTGATCATTCAGAAAGTCTGCATCCTTGGGATCAAAGATCTTGCCACCTTTGGTGTTACCAGGCATAATGCTTCACTCGTTACCTGGACCTGTTTTGCCGAATCTAAATGTATGAGAGCTTCATAAAATTCAGAGAAGGGTAGATGAGGTGATTCTCCAGAGGACAGCCAAGGGCGAAGACGTCCTTTAATAATCATGCAGCACACATAAATATACACACATATATCCGGTTGTGAGGCTGCTTGCTGTAAGACATCGTAACCAATCAATGCCCAGGCGAGTAGGGTGAGCCTAGCGTAGTCTACATGCTTTGATAGCATGCCTAGTCTCAATCATTTGACTACTCGGCTCGGCCCGGCTTTTGGAATGATGCCTGTGAGGGGTTCCTTACTATATCTTTACCCCGCCTAATTGTAATAGTCTGTGCTCTTAGCGCTGATTGCGTAATCACTGCCCTTATAAGGACAGTAAAGAAGAAGAAGAAGAAGTAATCTTCCTTCCTTAGCAATTAGCTTCTATATAAATTGAAATATCACCAGCGAGTCTATAGCACTTCTCTAGCTATTTTATTATATTATAATCATCTGAGCGTGCTAATAATTATTATAATTTAATTATTATTCTCTTACTGTTAGCTTAACTATTATATAATAATTCAAACTAGAAAATTATTAACGGCAGCCTTAAGCTAATAAGAATAACGATTAAATACCCCGAGATACTAAGGAATCGCTAGAAATACGCTAATAAATAATATTACCGCAATATAAAACCAACTTCAAGCTCTTAAGAAGCGAAACAATATCCTCGATAGCTTTATCGCTAAGTATCGTCAAATATACGGCGACGATTTCACGTAATACCTTCTTAAAATAGCAATAAGAGCTCAGCTCTTTTAACTTATTAAATCAGAGACTCTTGCGAATAATAAAAGTAATATAAAAAGCTTTTTAATAATACCCGATAAACTTTAAGTTTTACGCCGAAAGAAAAGCAAATATATAATCCTCTCGGAATATAAAGGAAAGAGTTACCGAAAACTTATAAAATATTTATAAGCTTATAATTATATTTTTAATTACGATTCCGAAAAATTCCCGACCGATATAATCAAGATTAAATAAGTAATAATACTACTTCGCAAAGAACCGGCAAATACTTAAGAAAGATTTAAAAAGCAAATTCTAAAGAAACTTAATATAATAATTTAAGAAGATTATAAGGAATTTCTAAAGAATTTCTAATTATTCTTTATCTTAAGAAAAGTAACTAACTCTTAAGCTTATAACATAGCCTGATAAAGAATTAATTAGCTTATTCGTAAATTTATCAATTACTTAGAAAAGTTAAAGAAATACCTCGAGCTTTTTATAAAGCGCTAATTATAAGATATTCTTTTTAATAAAATTCGGCTTAAAGCTTATTAAAAGATTGTCGAGAATAAATAAACTAATAGATTATAAACCCGTGAAGAAGTCATTTTAGTTATCGCTTTTCAAAAAACTTATAATTTAATAAAAGAAAATAATAAAAAGTAAAAAAATTAAAAAAATTAAATAAATAAATCTTCTCGCAAGCTTTTACGAAAAGCTAATAAAAAACGAAATAATTCCCGGTTAAAGCGGTTTAATAAAATTAACTTAAATAAAATCCCAATTAAAAAAAGTAAAAAAAGAAATTATAAATCGAAAATTAAATATTATTTATATTATAAGCTCGGCTATTACGCTAATAAATGCTTAAAGACCGATGCCGGCGAGTTTAAAGATAAATGCTAAAAGAGCGCCTGATTTACGATAGCTTTTACGTCTTTATTAGAATCGATAAGTAAAATGTAGTATAAAAGTGGATTAAAGCACTGCGAGCAGTTGTAGTTGAATTAAAGTGATTCCTTATTATTCTAAAAGCTCTAAGAATTAGGAGAAAACAGTTATTCTCCTAAAGGCGGTCTACAGTAGCAGAACCTAATTAAGTCACGTGTAATGCCAAGAGAGCAGCTGCCCGTCCTTAACGTCTCACCCCTAGATTCCGCCCACCTCGCTTAATTCTAGTACTTAATACTCAATACTTAATAACTCTATATTGCGCTAACTTTTATTCAAGATATTATAGAGTCTAATTCTCCTCCTGATTCTGATTCTAAAGACTTAATTTGGCGTTCTTTAGCTGTGATTTGAGCCTCTTTAATAACACGTGTTATAACGAACTTGGAATTTAGACTCGTTCGGACTTTCCGCTTTTTCTTTAGCCTTAATTGCTTTAATTTCTCTTTTAATTCTTTAATCTTTATATTTGCTTTTTTTAATTCGTAATCTCTTTTATTAATTCCTTTTATAATTTTCTTAAAAAGTAAACGTTGCGTTAAAAGTTAATTATGTGATTCGCTGGCTAAAGTACGAATTTATATATATAAAATTTCTTGGCCCTTAGAGTCTAAACCTTAATTAAAATATTAATTACTTTTAGAAGTAGTATTAACGTCTCCTAAGGCTTTAGAAGAGATGGATTTGTCGATTTATTATTATTTTCTAATAGTAAAAGGCTTATTAATAGCTTAGCTATAGATACCGGCCATAATCCCGCAGTTTTCTACTCGGCCTTAATATTAAAAGGTGTAATACTTTTTTAACGTGCCTTTTAGTAGTAAATAAGGAAGTTACGCTTATTAATTAAAGTAGAGTCGATTAAAGAACTTAACTTTTGCAGTTCTTTTCGGTAGATACGCTTTAAGACAAAGAAAACTGTTAAATCCAAAGGTTATAAGACGTATAACGTATATATAAGTAAGAATAAAAGGTACATATTATATTTAAGGCACTTTTAAAGGAATTCCGTAGTCTTATGACTCCTATAGCCGTCTAAAATGAGAAGTCTTACTAAATAATCACGTGGTTTCGTCTGAGGGATAAAGACCTTTTTTAATTATTTAAGGGCTATTTGATTAGTTATTTACTTATTTTTAGTGGTTATAAAGTGCTATTAGTCGAATACGTCTAATTAAGACGGAAACTATTGTTATTAGACCGATTTTCCCTTATAAATTACAGCTGGTAGCGTAAAAGCTTTAGTTATAGAGATACACTTAATAATTGTCGTTTAAGCACGTAAACTTGGTTATTTTCTTTAAATCTTGCGGCTTTTAGCGTTCCTTATAATATATTTATTAAAGCCGTAGCCCTTTATAATACTAATCTCGTCTATATTTTATCGTTAATAAGCTGGAATAGTCTTAATAGTCGGAATCTTTAACTTTTGGAACCACGGCTTAATAACTTCGGTATAAGCGGCGTTAACACATATAAAATCGACGTAGATTTACCTCTTAATCTTTAGAATAGGATTACGTGTTAAAAATCGTATTATTTAGTGTTTTCCTAGTAGTAAGTGGTCTCCTTAAAGTGCTAAAAGCCTCTCTCCAAACACCTTAATCTATATATGCGTAATTCTATAATTAAAAGACTCTTAAGTCAAAATCTAATTAGTTAATCGATTTTCTATTACCGTAGGTAGCTTTTATAAGTGATTAAGAGCCTCCTTACGTAGTTAAGTCGTTATATTGCGGTCACAAAGTATAAACCTTAGAACACCTTACTTTAAGCATGCCTTTCGCAAAGACTTACTATTTGCGACTTCCTTAAGCGTATATATAATGTTATACTCAGTATATTCAGGCTTTATAATGAAAATAATATGAGTTCCAAATTTAAAGAGAATCGATTAAAGAACAAAAGAGTAATTAATTATTTAAGTTAATAAGTAGGAGTGGCGGTAAGTTAACCGAGGGTGGGCGGAATCTAGGGGTGAGACGTTATACGACACACTCCTCAGGCAATTAATAATAGTAAGTTACTGCTATTATGATTAGCTATATTAAGCGAGAGTAAATAATAAGAAAGAATTAAGTAAATAAATTCACTTATATATAATAATTAAGCAAATAACTTAACTATATAAACTAAAGATTTTCTTATTAAACCTGAACCTATAAATACTCGACAACTCACAGATCGACTGCTTTCGATTTACTACTTAATTAATTAACTACTCCCTTCAACATTATAAATATCTCTAAGCGCTTCGCCAGAATCGTTATAACAGAACGACGATTTGCTCGCCGGAGCAAAGTAAGTAGCTCGATTTTCAATTTACTAATCGGAGATCGACTGATTAAAATCAACTAATCGAAGATTAATTAATTAAAGATTACTTAATTAGAGAATAATTACTGACTTATAATAAGTTAAGGCTATTATTAATAATAAGAAGAAAGTCGTTACTAAGACACGACTGTCGGCTACTCCCGTCCCCGCCCCCGCCTCTCGCCGTGCCGCTACTACTCCCCGGGCTTTAAAGCATTTAATAAGTGCTTATAAAATAATATATTTAAGTTATATTAATAACGCCCTTTAAATAAAAGATAATAATTAATATTATAATACCGTTAAAAAAGGTGCTTATTGCTTCGCTTATTCGTCCGGCCATAAATGCGTAATTACTCCCGCTGCTATTTAAGCTCCTTTCCTCGTATATTATAAGACGTTAAAAAATAAGACTAATAAAAAAGTAAATCGATTTAGCTATTCATTTTTCGCTTTTTAATTTATTATTAATTTTTTTAAGAATTAAAGCAATTGAGAATCCCGGTCTGTGTCGCCTTTAAGAGTAATAATATTAATAAAGCTATTATTATTAGCGCTATTCTTAGTTTTAATAATAAAGTTAACTTTAAGAGCTACTAATAAATTTAAAAGTAATAAAAGAGATAATAATAATAAGAAGAACGGTAAGTTACTCGCTTTATTTCTAGAAAATTAATTTAATTTAATTAATTTTTTAAAGAAAGAAAAAGAGCTTTTAACTACTTTTATAACTTATACTCGTATTATTAAAAAGAAGATTACTATTATTATAAGTGTTTTCTTTATTAGGAAAATTAATGAAAAAGCAGCTGATTATCTTGCTATTATTATTATTACTAAAGCTGCTCGCGCTATTATTATTAAGGCTATTACCGGAGCTACTCGCGCTTATAATCCGGGCCTTAATATTCTGGCCTTTTAAGTTATATTTACTCGTAGAATTATTCTCACTCTTGAGCAAGAGACTTAAGCTGCTTGCGTTAAAGAGCTAGTTAATATAATGACTAATGCTTTAAGTAAACTAATTCGGGAAGTTTTAAGCCTTTCACTTTTTAATAAATAAGTTATTCTTTTATTTTTAAAGCTTAAGAACTTCTTATTCTTTAAATATTTCCTTATATTTAAAAAATTAAAACTTGCGTTTGCTTTTAAATTAAAGAATCGTTAAGAGCAATTAATTCTTTAAAATATAATAATTTATACTCTTGAGCTTAATTAATCTTTAATAAAATAAAATTATAAATAAGAATTTATAAAAGAGAATTTTATAAAAGAATATATAATAATACAAATAAAGCTCTTTAATTAAAAAGTAAGCTTATTATATAATTAATTTAAGAATAAATAATAAATAAAATATATATATAAAAAACTATTTTAAAGCGAGTCTCTTAAAGGAGTTGCTTTAATTAAGTATAAACGTCTATTAAGTTAATAAAAGTAATAAATACTTTAAATTTCGGCCTAGAGAAGTTTTTAATAAGTTCGTTAACTAATATATAACTTATAAAAAGGTATTTTATTATAAAAGTGCTTTTTTAAAACTCTTAACGTAAGTATATATTTTGAATATTAACGTAGCGCAATTTAATAAAAATACGCTAGTTTTTACTAACGATTAACCGAATTATTTATTAATTAGTATAAAAAATTATTTAAACTGTTTTATATTAAGGCGTAATTTTTAAAAGAATTACTAAAATGCTATAAGTTCCTTGCCGGTGCGCTTAATTTTAAGAAGCTTTACTTATATTATAAAGGTAATAATTATATTTTATAAAGTTATTTTTTAAAGGATTAAACTTTTAAAAAATATAAAAATATATTTATTAAAAGATTACTTTATTTTAATATTATTTATAAAAGAAGTATTTAATATTATTACAAAATAAGAGTCGCGCAGTTTATAATTATAAGTAATCGCTAAGAAACGAATGCCGAAAAGGTAATAAATTATTTAATTAACTATAATTAAGTGCTCTTAGTAAAGATTAATTAAGAAGTGAAAAAGCTTTAAAAATAATAAAAACGACGTCTGCGTATAATATAATTATAATATAAAGCATTAATCTAACTTTTTTTTAAAACTTCTTAATTTAAGCTAAAGTGGCTTATTTTTAATTCTTTAGTAGCTCGACGTAAGATAATAATATACTTAAGCAATTTCTATTTATTAACTTAAATTAAAGAGCAATCTTTTAAATATAAGTATTATATATTAAAGAAATAGTCTTTACTAATTAGTTTTTAATAATATAAACGCTTAAGAACTATTCTATTTGCTCTCCTTTAATAAGCTTATATACTATATTTAAGCCGTCGATAATTAATTTAGCGTTTTTAAAAGCCGAAATATAATAAAGCACTTAAATATCGTCGATATAAAATATTACAAATACCGTACGTTATTCTTTTATAAATATATAAGGCTCTTCTTTATAAGCAATTAACCTTAAATTTATTAAAATATAAATAAAGTTATTATATTATAACGCCGGTAAGTCCTTAAGTCCGTAAAATACGTGATTAACTTTTATTATTATTTTGTTTTATTTAAAACCGTCCGGTAAATAACAGCGTACGCGAGCACTTGCTTTACTTCGTTTAGCGTTAATAAAGGTATTAATTATATTAAATTGAATTATTTTTAAATTAAATTAAATTATAATAGCTATAACGGTTCTAAAGGAGTGAGTAATTAAAATAGCTGCATATATTAATAAAATTAACGTTTTAAGTTATAAGTCTTCTCTTATAACGACTTAAGAGCGATAGCAGGTTAAATACTTTAACGAATTGACTTTAGCGTGAAATATTTATTTTAAGGGAATTAATTACTCGGTAGCGAAGGTGTATTTAATAACTCTTTAGTAATTGCGCGACTTAAGGTTAATAATCTCCTTAATAGCATCGACTCGGAAGTGCTCTCTTAACGAGTAGTCTTTAAAGTCTTTTTAATTTAATAAGTCCTTAAGCATTTGCGATTAGTGAATTTATAAAAGCTTAATTAATTATTGAATTTCAATATTTTTAAGTACAAACGCTAATTCAATAGCGTGAATTATACTTAAGTCTTTTTTATCTTTTCGTACTAATTCTTAATTAAGTTAGAAAATCCTTAGAAAATCCTTTAAGTACTCGCGGTTACTTAACAGTTATAATAATTCTGTAATTAATTCTTTAATAATTATTATATAAACGCTTTAATTCGGTTTTATTATCTTATTATTAACTCGAGTCTTTCGACTTTTATTAATTACTTAGTCTTTTATTCTTTTCTTTTTAAAAGGTTTAAATAAGCCGGAATTTAATTTAATTAAAGCCGGAAGTAATAAGTATAAACTTAATTCTCTGTCTTCTTTTAATTTTAATAATTATAAATATTTTTCGTACTTAATTACTTAAGGCAGAGCTTTTAATTACTTAAGGCCGATACTTTTTTTAAGTGCTTCTTAACGCTTAAGACCGCGCTCTTAATTATATAATCTTTTAAAGTAAATTATAACTTATAATATCGACTTCCGCTTAAGGCTTATATTACTTTAAAAGTTTAATATATTATATAAAACACTTCTTTTAATTACGCTTTTAAACGCTAACTATTTTAAAGTATTAACTCGTTTTAAGACCTAATTAAAATACTTATAAATAAGAAGTCTAGTATTCTTTTTTAATTAAATTACTTCTGAGTTCTTATTAACGAGTAGCTAAATAAAATCAAGAGCTATTAAATTAATTAAAAGTAGCGTATTTACTTTTATTAACTTAACTAAAGAAGAAGCAGATAGCTTTACCGCCGAGCTTAAAAGCTTAATTAAAGGTTTTAATACCCCCGAGCTCATAAGCTCGTCGACTTTTATAGCGCTTATTGCTTTATTTAATTATTCTCTATTCGGAGTAATAAACGGTGTTTTTAATTTTAATATATTAAATACGCTTAATCGGTTAATTATAATAAAACCAGCGTCTTAATCTCTTTCTTCTTCTTTTAATATTTTCGTAAAATCCTTTAATATTAAGCGCGGCTAACCGACCGCTCTTTTTATATTTAAAGAGCTTAAATAAAAGAGGGTTTCGTTAAAAGTAATATTCTTAATTATTATTATATATTATAATTAAGACATTTAAATTTTATAAATATTAAATAAGACGTATTTAATTAAGTAATTAAGATGCGCTCACGAGTTGATTTTAAAAGCTTTCTTTTAACGGAGAGCTTCTCAGTCTTTAATTATAAAATAAGCTTTATAGCCGTACGCATATAAGTTGCTTTAGTTAAGCCGTAAATCGGTTGTTAGCTTTAACGTGAGCTTAAGGTCGTAATATCGAAAATATTACCTAAATTAAGCTTAGAATATTTTATTTATATTCTTAAAGCTTTTACGAGTAAATAAACTTATATTATAAAAAACAATTACTATTATTATTAATTCCGTTTAAAGCGCTCGGGGTAAATTGGCGGAGAAGCGCATTTTAATTAATTTATCGATTATTTCTTTACTTACGCGGTTAGCTCTTTTATTAAATTAATATATATATAAGAAGATAGATTTAATATTAATATTACTTTCTTTATATTATTTTTTATATTTAGTTAATTTATTGATTTTTATAATTAAAGTATTATTATTTTAGCGTATTTTGTAGATCGAGAGCCCGAATTAACGTCTCGTTCACCCCTTAAATAGTTTAAAAGTATTTAAAACGATAATTAATTCTTTAATTTTTAAAAGCCGCTTATAGAATTTCTTATTATATTCGTTCTTAATTAATAAAAGCTAGCTATTTCCGTTAAACTCTATTAAAAGGTCGAATAAATCCTAAGAAATACTAAGAAATATAATAAAAAGGATAGGTAATTATTCTTTTTAATTAACGACGACTTATTATTTATTATATTATAATCACCGTATAATACTCGTATTTCAACCGAGTTAAACCTTAAATCTCGACGTTACGCGTATTTTTTATTAAGTTTTCTAAAGCTTCCTTTTTAAAGTAATTTACGCGTAAATACTATGTGGTGTAGAAGTGGATTAAAGCACTGTGAGTAGTTATAATTGAATTTAAGTGATTAATTGTTATTCTCAAAGCTTTAAGAATTAGGAGAAGACAGTTATTTTCCTGAAAGCGGTTTATAATAGCAGAACTTAATTAAGTCACGTGAAGTGCTAAAAGAGCTGCTGCCCGTGCCTATACGACACACCCCCTAAGCAATTGACAGTAATAAGCCACTACTATTGTGATTGGCTGTATTAAGCGAAAGTAAACAATAAAAAAGAATTAAGCAAATAAATTCACTTATATACGGTAATTAGGCAAACAACCTAATTACATAAATTAACGATTTTCTTATTAAACCTGAACTTATAAATACTCGACAATACATAGATTAATTGCTCTCGATTTACTACTTAATTAATCTATTAATCCATTAATTAATTAACTAATCAACTGCTCCCTTCGATACTATAAGTGTCTTTAAGCGCTCCGCCAGAATCGTCATAACAGAATGACGATTTACTCGCTAGAATAAGGTGAGTAGCTCGATTTTCGATTTATTAGTTTCGATTTATTAATTAGAGATTAACTAATTAAAGATTAATTAATTAAAGAATAACCGCTAACTTATAATAAATTAAGGTTATTATTAATAATAAAAAGAAAGTCGTCGCTAAGGCACGACTGTCGGCTGCTCTCGTCCCCGCCCCCGCTCCTTGCCGTGCCGTTATTACTCCCCGGGCTTTAAAGTAATTAATAAGTGCTTATATAGTAATTTATTTAAGCTATATTAATAACGCCCTTTAAATAAAAAGTAACGGTTAATATTATAATACCGTTAAAAAAAGTATTTGCTACTTTACTTACTCGTCCGGCTATAAGTACGTAATTACTCCCGCTATTACTTAAGCTCCTTTTCTTATATATTATAATACGTTAGAGAATAAAGCTAATAAAAAAGTAAGTCGATTTAATTACTTTTTCTTACTTTTAATTTATTATTGATTTTTTTAAGAGTTAAAGTAATTAAGAATCCCGGTCCGTGCCGCCCTTAAGGGTAGTAATATTAATAAAGCTATTACTATTAGCGCTATTATTAGTTTTAATAATAAAGTTACTTTAGGAGTTATTAATAGATTTAAAAGTAATAATAAAGATAATAATAATAAGGAAAACAGTAAGTTATTCGCTTTATTTTTAAAAAATCGAATTAATTTAATTAATTTCTTAAAAAAAGAAGAAGAGCTTTTAGTTGCTTTTATAGTTTATACTTATATTATTAAAAAGAAAATTACTACCGCTACGAGTGTTTTCTTCATTAAGAAAGGTAATAAAGGAGTAGCTAATTATCCTGCTATTATTATTATTATTAAAGTTGCTCGCGTTATTACCGCTATTAAAGCTACTACCGGAGCTACTCGCGCCTATAGTCCGGGCCTTAGTATTCTAGCCTTTTAAATTATATTTACTCGTAGAGTTATTCTTACTCTTAAGTAAGAAGCTTAAGCTATTCGCGTTAAGGAGCTAGTTAATATAATAATTAGTACTTTAGGCGAGCTAATTTAAGAGGTTTTAGGCCTTTTACCTTTTAATAAATAAGTTACTTTTTTATTTTTTAAAGCTTAAAAACCTCTTATTCTTTAAGTGTCCCCTTATATTTTAGAAACTAAAGCTTGCGTTTGCCTTTAAATTAAAGAATTATTAAGAGTAATTAACTCTTTAAAATATAATAATTTACACCCTCGAGCTCAGTTAATTTCTAATAAAATAAAATTATAAATAGAAATTTATAAAAGAGAATTTTATAAAAGAATATATAATAATATAAATACAGCTTTTTAATTAAATAATAAGCTTATTATATAATCACTTTAAGAATAAATAAAAAGTAAAGAATATATATAAAAAACTACTTTAAAGCGAGTCTTTTAAAGGAGTTACTTTAATTAAGTACGAACATTTATTAAGTTAATAAGAATAATAAATGCTTCAAATTTCTATTAAAAAAGGTTTTTAATAAGTCCGTTAGTTAGTATATAACCTATAAGAAGATATTCTATTATAAAAGTGCCCTTTTAAAACTCTTAGCGTAATTACATATTTTGAATATTAATATAACGTAATTTAGTAAAAATACGCTGATTTTTTTTAACGATTAACTAAATCGTTTATTAATTATTATAGAAAATTGTCTAAGCTACTTTTATATTAAGGCGTAATTCTTAAAAGAATCGCTAAAGTGCTATAAGTTCTTTGCCGGTATATTTAACTTTAAGAAGCTCTGCTTATATTATAAACGTAATAATTATATTTTATAAAATTACTTTTTAAAAGATTAAACTTTTAAAAAGTATGAAAATATATTTATTAAAAAATCGCCTTATCTTAATATCGTTCGCAAAAGAAGTATTTAATGTTATTATAAGGTGAGAGTCGCGCAGCTTATAGCTATAAGTAATCGCTAAGAAACGAGTGCCGAAAAGGTAACGAATTATCTAATTAATTATAGTTAAGTATTCTCGAAAAGGATTAATTAAAAAGTGAGAAAGCCTTAAAATAATAAAAGCGACGTCTACGCGTAATATAATTATAATATAAAACATTAATTTAACCTTCTCTTAAAACTCCTTAATTTGAGTTAAAATGGCCTATTTTTAATTTTTTAATAACTCGACTTAAGGTAATAATATACTTAAGTAATTTCTATTTATTAACTTAAATCGAAGAGTAACCTTTTGAATATAAGTGTCGTATATTAAAGAAATAATCTTCGTTAATTAATCTTTAATAATATAAACGCCTAAGAATTACTTCGTTTACTTTCCTTTAGTAAACTTATATATTATATTTAAGCCGTTAATAATTAGTTTGGCGTCTTTAAAAGCCGAACTATAATAAAGCACTTGAATACCGTCGATATAAAATATTATAAATACTGTATGTTACTTATTTATAAATATATAAGGCTCTTTTTTATAAGCGATTAACTTTAAAGTTGTTAAAGTATAAGTGAAATTACCGTATTATAGCGTCGGTGAGTTTTTAAGTCCGTAAAGTGCGCGATTAACTTTTATTATCTTTCCGTTTTATTTAAAACCGTCCGATAAATAGCAGCGTACACGAGCACTTATTTCACTTCGTTTGGCGTTAATAAAAGCATTTATTATATTAAATTAAATTATTTTTAAATTAAATTAAGCTGTAATAGTTATAGCGGTTCTGAAGGAGCGAGTAGTTAAAGTAATTATATATATTAATAAAATTAACGTTTTAGGCTATAAGTCTCCTCTCATAACGACTCGGGAGCGACAGCGGGTTAAATACCTTAATAAATCGACTTTAGCGTGAAATATTTATTTTAAGAGAATTAGTTGTTTAGTAGTAAAGGTGTGTTTAACGACTTTTTATAGTCCTTAAGGTTTTTCTAATTTAATAAGTCCTTAGGCATTTGTGATTAATGAATTTATAAGAATTTAATTAATTATTAAATTTCGACATTTTTAAGTATAAACGCTAATATAATAACGTAAATTACGCTCAGGTCTTTTCCGTCTTTTCGCATTAGTTTTTAACTAAGCCAGAAAGTCCTTAAAAAATCCTTTAAGTATTCGCGGTTATTTAACGATTATAATAATTCTATAATTAGCTTTTTAATAATTATTATATAAACGCTTTAATTCGATTTTATTACTTTATTATTAACTTAAGTCTTTCGACTTTTATTAATTGCTCGGTCTTTTATTTTTTTTTTCTTAAGAGGTTTAAATAAGCCGGAATTTAATTTAATTAAAATCGGAAGTAATAAGCGTAAACTTAACTTTTATTTTCTTTTAATTTTAATAATTATAGATACTCTTTATATTTAATTACTTAAAGTAAAGCTTTTAATTACTTAAAGCCGACACTTTCTTTAAGTGCTCTCCGACGCTTAAAACCGCGCTTTTAGTCGTATAGCCTTTTAAAGTAAATTATAATTTGTGATATTAACTTCCTCTTAAGGCTTATATTACTTTAAAAGTTTAATATATTACGTAAAATACCTTTTTTAATTGCGCTTTTAGACGCTAATTATCTTAAAGTATCGGCTCGTTTTAAGACTTAATTAAAATGCTTATAAGTAAGAAGTTTAATACTCTTTCTTAATTAAATTACCCTTAAGTTCTTATTAACAAACGACTAAATAAAGTCAAGAGTTATTAAATTAATTAAAAGTAGCGTATTTATTTTTATTAACTTAATTAAAGAAGGAGTAAATAGCTTTACCCCCGAGCTTAAAAGCTTAATTAGAGGTTTTAATACCTCTGAGCTTATAAGCTCGTCGACTTCTATAGCGCTTATTGCTTCGCTTAATTATTCTCCGTTTAAAGTAATAAAGGGTGTTTTTGATTTTAATATATTAAGTGCGCTTAATCGGTTAATTATAATAAAATTAACGTTTTAATTTCCTTTTTCTTTTTTTAATATTTCCGTAAAATTCTTTAATATTAAGCGCGGCTAGCCGACCGTTTTCTTTATATTTAAAAAGCTTAAATAAAAAAGGGTTTTATTAAAAGTAACATTCCGAGTTATTATTATATATTATAATTAAGGCACTTAAATCTTATAAATATTAAATAAGACGTATTTAATTAAGTAATTAAGGTATATTCGTAGGTTGACTTTAAAAGCTCTCTTTTAGCGGAGAGCTTCTCGGTCTTTAATTATAAGGTAAGCTTTATAGCCGTATATATATAAATTGCTTTAGTCAAGCCGTAAATCGGTTATTAACTTTAGCGTAAGCTTAAGGTCGTAATACCGAAAATACTACCTAAACCAGGCTTAGAATACTTCGTTCGGACTCTTAAAGCCTTTACGAGTAAATAGACTTATATTATAGAAAATAATTGCCGTTATTATTAATTCCGTTTAAAGCGCCCGAGGTAAATTAGTAAAAAAGCGTATTTTAATTAATTTATCGATTATTTCTTTACTTACGCGCTTAGCTCCTTTATTAAGTTAGTGTATATATAAGGGAGTAGATTTAATATTAATACCTCTCTTTTTATATTACTTTTCATATTTAGTTAATTTATTAATTTCTATAATTAAAGTATCGTTATTTTGGCGTATTTTATAAACCGAGAGCCCGAATTAACGTCTTATTTACGTTTTAAACGGTTTAAAAGCATTTAAGACGGCGATTAATCTTTTAATTTTTAAAAGCCGCTTATAGAATTTCTTATTATATTTGTCTTTAATTAATAAAAGCCAGTTATTCCCGTTAAACTTTATTAAAAAATCGAATAAATCTTAAGAAATACGATAAAAAGGATAAGTAATTACTTTTTTTAATTAACGACGACTTATCACTTATTATATTATAACTACTATATAATACTTATATTCTAACCGAGTTAAACCTTAAATCTCGACGTTACGCGTATTTTTTACTAGGTTTTCCAAGGCTTCTTTTCTTAAGTAATTTATATATAAATGCCATAAATAAGCTTCGTCGACTCGTAGCTTTAAATATTATTTACTCGATTAAAAGCCTTAGCAAATATTCCTTTTTAACGTTAAAAACATTAAAAAGCTATAATTTAAGTAAGTTAAAATGCCGCAAGTAATTAAAGAAATTAAAGAATAATTAAAAGGCTTATATTTAAAAAAAGCTAAATTAAACTGTCGTTATAATTGCTTTAAAACCAGATTATCCTTAGCTATTTTCATACGTAAAGTGCAATTTAAACTATTATATTAAACTCTTACTTACAAAAGGCGAGCTTTTAAAATAATATTAATATTAAAGCCTTTAATAACAGCGACGTTCGAAAGGGTTAAATCGCCTATATTTAATCCGTTAAGGCCGTGGAAAGCACCTTTAAAGACTCGAGTACCGCGGCCCTTAATCATTAAGCTTAACGTTCCGGCTTTAACGTTATTATTCGTAGTGAATTTAATAAAGCTTCCGGGAATAAAAAGAGCTTTTGAATTTATTAAATAAGTAATAACTCCGTTATTAAGTAAGGTGCTCTCTGCAAGCGAATAACGATTTATATTTATAATAGCGTACACCCCCACAATAGCGAGAGCTTTGTCGAGAAATTTAAGGCTTATAAGGCAAGCCTGAACGTTTTTAAGGTATTTTGCTTTTATTAAAGTAATTAGCTTTAGAGCTACAAAAGCTATTAATACTTAAATAAAAAAGGAATTACTAAAAGGCGGTCCGGAAGTTAATTACGCTATTAATAATATATTCCCGCTGAGTTTAGTAATTTCTCGGCGGAGGTTAAGAAAGTCGCTTTTTAATTAAAGTCGAGTCTTTTTAATTTCCTTTACTAATAATAGGTTCTTAAGGTTACTCGCCGTTAAGCCGTCGTAATAATACCGAAGTCTATAATAATTAATAGCCTTATAACGGTAAAAGCGATGCTTATATAAGTAAGTATTTACTTACGTATTTAGCGACTAGTTTCGTTAAATCGACGGGATTACGAGAGTATTTAATTTTCTTTTAAGAATAATATATAAGCTTATTATCTTTTATTATCTAAAGGCTATAAGTAATTCTTTATTAAGAGTAAATAATTAATTAACGTAATTAAGTAAAAAGTACTGATTTATTACCTTAAGAGTATTATTTCTTAATAATTTAAAGTGCCGTTTGCGCGCCCATTCCGGTGCGAGCTTCTCTTATACCGCCTTAATAAAGTCAAGTATTATTAGCGGTCTTTTAACGTTTAATAAGTCGTATAAGAGAGTATTTTAATAAGCCGCTTTTTATTTTTAAAGCTACTCCTTAGGATTAACTTGTCTTACTTTAATAATAACGAGCTTCTTCTTATAAGTAGATTATACTAGCGTGCGAGCACTTATTTTTAAAGGGGCGTAATTTCTTTTAAGAATTTAAAGGAATAATTAAAGAGTTTATAACTTTAATTAAGGGTTTTTATTTATTATCTTAATTAATTATTCCTTTTTTATACGAACTTACTTATTCTCGTATTCTCTAACTACTCTTTAATAAATAAAAAGATTAACTGTTTCTTAAATCCACTTATAAGCTGCCTTATAAACTTGAGCCTTTTCCGTTTATTATACGAGCTTCCTTACGTGTTCCTTTATAAGAGTAATATATATTAAAGTCATATTTTTAATTATAGCCTTTGCCGGTGGTAATACGCTCGGCTTAAGGCCTTTTTTTATAGAGTCGCGAATATCTTCGTCTTACTTTACTTAAGCTTAAAAGTTATACTTAATAGCTTTTTTATTTTATTATATTTTTAAATCGTTTAACGATAAGAGTTTTAATTTAACGTTAAAAAAGTTAAAAGTAATTAATAACATAAGATTTACTAAATTCTATATTTTATAAAAGATATAAAAGGATTTAAACGCTTAATATTAAGGAGTTTAAGTGCGTTTATCGTAATTAAGAGGAGTTTAATTGTTTAAAGAAGAGGCTGAAGTTGAGTTTATTATAACGAAGGAATTGCTCTCGTAAGCTTTAAGTATTTAATAAAAGAAAAAGGATTAAAAAAGTATCGAGTCTAATTGCTCGGCTTTTATATTTGTTTAAAATGGAATTAAAGAGTTAATAGAAAACAACAGTATAAATTATACTTTATAATAAGGTAAAAAACTTTATAACGTATAATAAATACTCTTTACTTATAAACTTACCTTATAGGCTTTATTTAAATTAATAACACATAAAGGAAAGAATACTAACTTAATAGCTTCGTTAATAGGGCTTATAACTATAGTATAAAAGTGGATTAAAGCACTATAAGTAGTTATAATTAAATTTAAGTAATTAATTATTATTCTTAAAGCTTTAAGAATTAAGAGAAGACAGTTGTTCTCCTGAAGGCGGTCTACAGTAGCAGAACCTAATTAGGTCACGTGAAGTGCCAAGAGAGCTGCTGCCCGTGCCTATACGACATACTATAAGTAGGCTTCGTCGACTCGTAACTTTAAATATCGTCTACTCGACTGAAAGCCTTAGCGGATGCTTTTCTTTAGCGTTAAAAATATTAAAAAGCTATAATTTAAACGAGTTAAAATACGCTAAATAATAAAAAAGAAACCGAATAATAATTAAAAGACTTATATTTAAAGAAAGTTAAGCTAAATTATCGCTGTAATTACTTTTAAACTATATTATCCTTAGTTATTCTCGTACGCAAAATATAATTTAAATTATTATATTAAACTTTTACTTACAAAAGGCGAGCTTCTGAAATAATATTAATATTAAAGCCTTTAATAATATTAACTTTTAAAAAAGTTAAATCGCTTATATTTAGTTTATTAAGGCCGTAAAAAGTACTTTTAAAAACTCGAGTATTACGGCATTTAATTATTAAACTTAACGTTCCGGCCTTAACGCTGTCGTCTATAGTAAATTTAAGAAAACTTCTTGGGACGAAGAGAGTTTTTAAATTTATTAAATAAGTAATAACTCCGTTATTGAGTAAAATGCTCTCTACGAGTGGATAATAATTTATATTTATAATAATATATACCTCCGTAATAACGAAAGCTTTATCGAGAAATTCAAAGCTTATAAAGTAAGCCTAAATATTTTTAAAGTATTTTACTTTTATTAAAGTAGCTATTTTTAAAGCTATAAGAGTTGCTAATACTTAAATAAAAAAGGAATTACCGGAAGGCGGTCCGGAAGCTAATTACGTTATTAATAATATATTCTTATTAAGTTTAGTAATTTTTCGGGAGAGATTAAAAAAGTCGCTCTTTAATTAGAGTCGAATTTATTTAATTTCCTTTATTAATAAGAAGTTTTTAAAGTTACTCGCCGTCGAGCCGTCGTAATAATACCGAAGTCTATAATAATTAATAGCGTTATAATAGTAAAAGCGATGCTTATATAAGTAAGTATTTGCTCGCGTATTTAGCGATTAATTTCGTTAAACCGACGAAGTTGCGGAAGCATTTAATCTTCTTTTAAAAGTAATATATAAGTTTACTGTTTTTTATTATTTAAAAGCTATAAGTAATTCCTTATTAAAAATAAAGAATTAATTAACGTAATTAAATAAAGAATATTAATTTATTACCTTAAGAGTATTATCTTTTAATAATTTAAAGTGCCGTTCGCGCGCTTATTTTAATATAAGCTTCTCTTGTACTGCTTTAATAAAGTCAAGTACTATTAGCGGTCCTTTAACGTCTAATAAGTCGTATAAGAGAATATCTTAATAAGCCGCTTTTTATTTTTAAAGTTATTCCTTAAAATTAACTCGTTTTACTTTAATAATAATAAGCTTCTTCTTATAAGTAGATTATATTAACGTATGAGCACTTATTTTTAAAGGAATATAATCTCTCTTAAGGACCTAGAAGAATAATTAAAAAGTCTATAACTTTAATTAAAGATCTCTATTTATTATTTCGGTTAACTACTCTTTTTTTATACGAGCTTATTCGTTTTTATATTCTTTAATTACTTTTTAATAAATAAAGAGATTAATTATTTTTTAAATTTATTTATAAGCTACTTTATAAGCTCGAGCTTTTTCCGTTTATTATACGAGCTTTTTTACGTATTCCTTTATAAGAGTAGTATATATTAAAGCCATATTCTTAATTATAGCCTTTGCCGGCGGTAATACGCTCGACTTAAGGCCTTTTTCTATAAGGTCGCGAGAATTTTTGTTTTACTTCGCCTGAGCCTAGAAGTTATATTTAATAACTTCTTTATCTTATTATACTCTTAAATCGTTTAATAATAATAGTTTCGATTCGGCGTCGAGAAAATTAAAAGTAATTAATAACGTAAAATCTATTATATTTTATATTTTATAAAAAATATAAAAGGATTTAAACGCTTAATATTAAATAATTTAAGTGCGCTTATTATAATTAAGAGGAGTTCGATTATTTAAAAAAAAGGCTAAAATTGAGTTTATTATAATAAAAGAGTTACTTTCGTAGGCTTTAAGTATTCAATAAGAAAAGAAGAACTAAAGAAGTATCGAGTCCAGTTGCTCGGCTTTTATATTTATCTAAAGTAAAATAAAAGAATTAATAAAAAACAGTAATATAAATTATATTTTATAATAAAGTAGAAAACTTTATAATAAATAATAAATACTTTTTATTTATAAATTTACTTTATAAGCTGCATTTAAATTAATAGCGTATAAAAGAAAGAATACTAACTTAATAACTTTATTAACAGGGCTTATAATTATAATATAAAAGTGGATTAAAGTACTGCGAGCAGTTATAATTAAATTAAAGTAATTCCTTATTATTTTAAAAGCTTTAAGAATTAAGAGAAAATAATTATTCTTTTAAAGGCGGTTTACAGTAGCAGAACTTAATTCGGTCACGTGTAGTATTAAGAGAGCAGCTGCCCGTGCCTATACGACATAAAAGAATAGAAATTTAATTAAAGATCTTATCGAATAAAGAATAGAAAATGCTAATAACTTTAATTAATAATAAAAAAGAAGACAATTTTGTCTCGAGGCTTATAATAAAGAAATATAATTTATAATTCACCGGTAAAAAATTTAAGATATTTAAGGTTTTTTTTAATAATAAAAGTATAGTTTATAATATAGCTCTCGCTTAAGTAAAAATTACAAATATACTTAAATAAATGAGCTAAATACACTCCGGCTAAGAGTCATCGATATACAGGATATAAACCTAATTCTGAAATAGCTTTAATTAAAAGAAATTAACTTTTAAATTAATTTTAAAACTAAATAATAAAAATACTTATACCGATTAAATAATATTTATAATCTTAATATTACAAAACTTAAAAAATTTATATAAGTTATTAATAAAAAAGAATCGCCCGCGTATATTATAATACTTAGCTTTAATATTACGCGCTTATTAAACGCCGATAATATATTTATTATTTTATAATAATATTATAGATTTAAAAACGTTTTTTTAAAAAGAAAAGAAAACGAACTGCTTTTATTATAAAATCGCTAGTATATTATCGACTTAGAACCGGGTGCGAAGTCCTTATATTTTTTAATTTATAACTTCTTTAAGACGGAATTAAAGTTGTTGTGCAATATAGGTATGCGCACGTGTTTGCCTAGCCTACGTAAGCAGGGCCAGTTATAGGGGCAGTTGCGTATAGAGCCTCTTCCTAGAATTAAACACTTTTGCTACTACTTTAAGAGAGCTATGCCTACCGTCGATTAGAGCTTTGCACAATAGTTATAAGTCCCGTACGCGCTATTACGTAGTATTAAAAGCTATAAAGGCTCTGATTAGCGGTTTAGTAATAGTTTTGTGAAGTTGCGGTATGCAGTGCTTGTTACGGCTGGCCAAAGGTTAATACGGTGCTGGAGATAGCTTTATATTTAGACCTAAAGTTACGCTTAAAATCAAAAAGAAAAGACAAAGAGAAAAGGAGAGCTCTTTAGAAAAAGGAGCTCTAGTATAAATACACAAAAGGTCCCCCTAGCCTTTCCCGATTAGGCCTAGCGCTATAGTTGCTATGCTAAAGCAATGCTACGAGCGATGCCGAGCTCGCTCGGTTAAAATATAAGACTTATAAAATCGTAATATTACTTTCTCCTCCCGAAAAACTACGTTTACATAATTATAATTATAACTGTATCGTCTTTTAGTTCGTTGTAATCGTCGATACTAATATTATATACTTTTAACTATTAAGGTAATACTCTTAAAAGTCCTTTAGCCGCTTATTATTAAAATAAAAGTTCTTAATTATATAAGGTGCGGTTATAGCATTCGAGCACGGATATTATTATAAGTCCTCGTCGGCGCTTAATTACTTAATACGGTAGAATAACTTATTTTTTATAACCTTAAAGCTAAGGATTCCTTTAATTTCCTATTTATCTTACTTAAATAATAGCTAAATAAGTGCCGGCGTAGCTCTGACTTATTTAAGTAGGAGGTCGTTGACGTACTTACGAAGTAAGTAAGAATGGAAAACGGAATATATTTGCCAGTCTTTTAAGAGCTTAACTCTTTAATTCTTTCCTTCCTTTGCGAGTACTTTAATTAGGTTATACTATTTATTAAAGAGCTTCTTTAAAGGTCGGTCGATATTTTAGTTCCGAGTATCGACTAATATTAAGTCGCCAACGTCTTAATCGACGGCGCGTCGTCCCCGGTTCGTTAGTCGTTTTATTTTTTCTTATTAATCTTTTAAGGACGATTATACGATTTCCGTAACTTTTTTCATTTGTAATACTACTTATAAAGCCTCCTTACGATTGAGTTTTTCTATTGCCGTAACCAGAGGTTCTAAGTTAATTAAATCCTAAGAAGTCCGTGGCTTAACGCCGTTAAATAACCGGAAAGAGAATAAATTGCTTAAGGATTTATGCGGTAGTATTAATTAAGCGATGTCCATAATCGACAAGAGGTTATTTTAATTGTTTTAATAATAATAGCAAAAGAAATAAAGCCGTTGCTTAATATATTAATTCGTTACTTCCGTTTAGCCGTCGACGTTTAAGTTATACGCCGTCGTAAGCTTTACTTTAATTCCGAGAATATAATAATACTTTTTTTAAAAAAAGAAGACGAATTAAAGTCCTTGGTTTAAGATAATAGAATCCGGCATACCGAAATAATAAGTCTAATAAATAAAAAAGAAAATAATTATACTTTTAGCGGTAATTATATCGTTATAAAGTATTAAGACCGGTTTCTTAAATAAGCGGTTAATAATAATTATAACGAAGTTATAACTTTACTTATTTAATAATAGCTTCGTAAAGTCTATTATAAGATATTAATATAGCCAAATAAAGATTAATAAAAGGTATAAAAAACTAAGGGTCTTATTTCTTTTGGCCTTTTGCCGAAAGTAATTGTAATTCGTTATATATCGAGCTACGTTCGTAATAAAGCTATTTTAATAATATTTACGGCTTAGTAATGCCTTTATTTTTCCGATCCTCATATATATTACTAATAGCTAGGAGTGCACGTGTCGAATTAATATTATATGAAGCTCCGGCGGTTTTAAGGGCACTTTTAGGCGTCTTTAAAAAAGCAACTTGTCGTTTATTAACTTGTAATTTAATGATTATTCCTTAGCTTTTCGTTAGAGAGGCTTTAGCAAAGGCGAAGACTTATTAATTAAGAGCACTTAATTAATAATATTATATTCCGCGATATTATAAGCTATTATAAAGTTAGGATTAAACTCTTCCGTAATAGGGATCTCTAGGTTTACTAGCACTCTTACGTTTGACTTAGGCTTTAGTTCGTCCCTTAAGATTAAGGCTTTAATTAATATTAAGGGTATTATTTCCACGACCTCGATATAAGCGTTTATAAGATCGCCGGCGGGAAGCTAGAGATTGCTGGCGACTTTTTAATTAATTTTATTAATTAAAATTAATTATTAACTATAAATAGCTTGCTTTTGTGCCTCCGTAACCGTGAGGTCTTAATCCCGTCGAGATAAAGTATTAGCTAGCGTATTAGTAGTCTCGGTATAATATATAATCGTGAAATGGAAATCCGCGAAAAACTCGGCCTATTAAGCCTACTTAGCCGTAAGGTCTTTAATAATTATAAAGTACTTTAAGGCTCGGTAGTCCGTATAAACGAAGACGTTCTTTTAAGCGTTTAATAGCTCCGGCTAATATTATTTAAATAATTAGAAAATCGCTAGTATTTCCTTATTATAAATTAAGTAATTAAGCTTAAGATTTATTATAATTTTAAAAAAGTATTTTATAAAATAAAAAATGCCGTCTTCTTAAAGTTAAAATAAAATCTTAATAACGACTTCGTTAAACGAATTAATCTTTAGCCGCGTTTACTTTATTAAGTTATAATAGTAAAAGACCGGCGTAAATTAAAAGGCTTTTTAAAGAGTTTCTTATACGTTTTTATAAGCGTAGTCGAAGTTAAAAAGGACGTCCTTTTCAGTGAGTATCGTAAAAGGTCGAGTAATACAATTATAATTTTTAATAAACCGGCGGTAAAAGTTATAAAAACTAAGATAGCTTTATATACTTTATATATTATTAATATATTATTAGTTCTTAATTACGCTAACTTTTTCCGAGTTTACTTTTATGCCGTCGACCCTAATTATAAATCCTAAGAACTTTATCTTTCATACGCTAAACTCGGATTTTTTAATGTCGGCTTAAAGTCCGTATACTTATAATATTATTATTACCTTCTTAATATAAACCTCGTGTTCTTCGGGAGTTAACGAGTATATAAGGATATCGTTTATATAAGCCGCGTAAAAGTCGTTTAAGTGCTTTATTAAGATATCGTTAATAAATCGCTAAAAAGTTATCGGACTATTAATTAAGTTAAAGAAAAAAACATTATATTTATACGTGCCGTATTAAGTGCGGAACGTCGTGTAATCTTCGCTCTCGGGAGACATATAAATACGGTGGAAAGCTTATTATATATTAAGCTTAATAAAGACCTTTACTTTATAAATGCGTATTATTATCTCATCGATTAAAGGAATTAAGTATAAGTCCTTCTTAAACAAAGCATTTAGCTTTCGATAATCGACGTATAACCGGAGACTACTATCGGCTTTCTTAGCGAAGAAAATAAAAGCCGCATATAGCGCGCTAAAGGGCTCGATAAAACTTTTATATAAATTATTAATAATATACCGCTTAGTCTTCGATAATTATTCTTTAATTATACGTTAAAGAAGTTCAAAAAATAAGTCGTTTTCTTTAATAAACTTAATTTAATAGTTTACGCCTTAATAATATATTAATAACTTATTAAAAGCTCGCCGGGAGAAAAGAAAAGTATACTCTTAATACTTAATAAAGAGCTTCTTGCTTATTAGCTCGTTATCTTATGCGTACTTAGCTTTTAAGGCTTTTTCTAAGGTTAAGTTTTTATTTATTAATGCGAGTTCGATACTTAACTAGTTTAAGGCCTCTCGCCGGCGGCGAGTCGGCTTTTAGTCGATTTTATATATCGATATTATAAAGATTTTTATTTTATCTTTCTTGGCTTTTTTAAGTCGGAGATACGTCGTAGATATCGTTATTATTAATATTAAGAAAATCTCCGTTAAAAGCACTCTTAATTAGTAATTTGCCGGGGGTATTCTAAAGGTTTTCTTGTTTTTAAGTAATAACCCCGGAATACGGGATATTAAAGGGTTTAATTAATCTTTTATAATACGTAAGCGCTCTTTAACTTCTTTAGCGAAGCTCGAGGGACGAGTCGGCGAGACGCTAGCGGTAAGTCGTATAAAGACATTTGTTTTCAGGGAATCTTCGAATGCCGTAAGCTTAACTTACTTCCGGCGGTAGTCGTTTATATTTATAAAAGCGTTCTTTTATTCCGCATTAAGTTAGTAAAACTTAACGATTAACTTATTAAAACGGTTTATATTAACGAAGACTCGCTAGTCAAAGTACGGCTATATAAGTATATTTAACGGCTATTTTAATTAATTGCGGTTTTTTATATATAATTATTTTAAATTATAATACTCGAGGAACTTCCGATTAATTAAGACGTCGGTGTTTTTAAGTTAATTATTAAGAAAGGGAAGTTAATTCGCCGGCGGTTAATAATTAAAATAAGTAAGACAGCCGTATCGATTAGCTTGCTTTTCCTACTATTATAGCTCGTTGAAATAATTAGCTAAAGGAATATTATAAAAGAAATATTAAATTACTTAACGAGTCGGTATACGAGGGAAGTTTTAATTACACTGAAAATATTTACTTTACTATTAATATATATAAGTATTTTAATAAAGAATTTATTCCTTTTTAATTTAATATTAATTAAGAATTATCGTCTTTTAATAAGAGCACGGAAATTAAATATTAAGTTCTTTTATAAGTTGTGGCCTACGCCGAAGTATAAGTCTTTACTACGGCTTAAGAGTTTTTTAATAACTCGTTAGTCTTTAAGTCTTCGCCGACGACTAATTAAGAAATCGACTTATCGAAAGCTTAGTTTCTGCGGCGCTTAAGACAGTCGTTAGCCTAATAGCCGGTTTTATTATAATAAAGGCAGGTATTAAAAGAGACGTCTTTAAGTGCTAAAAGAGGTACGGGGGACTTAAGTCGGCGTAAGACAGGCGAAGGAGAAGACGTACGCTAGCGGATATTTAACGACTATTTTAAGATTAAGGGTTTTTATACGCTAGTAGCCGGCGAAGGGGAGGTTACACGCCAGTTCTCCTTCTTTAAGATATTACGCGAGTCGTTAATATTTATATTATAAAAAGAGACTCGAGGGGGCTCGCGAGTAGCGGCAATAGCACGTTTATAAGCTCGTTTAATAGTAATATTTTTAACTTACGATTTAATACAGCTAAAAACTCGTTAAAAGCCGTATAATCTCCGGCGAGTTTATACTTTTTAATGCGAATATCGTACTTAAGTTTATTTAAGACTTTCTCGCATATATCGTCGAATTAACGGTCGAGTGAGATTTTTCCGGTAATTGTATATGTCGTGAACTTTATACGGAACTCGTTATACGTTATATTATTTATATATAACTAATTTATACTTAAGCTTAGTTGCTTATACTCGGTTATAGTCGAAGAAGCGCTAGTTTAAAGCCTTTAATACGTCGGCGGCTCTATTAAAGTCTTCGGCGAAATCAGAGTTTATTTACTAAAGAATAATAATCTTAACTTCTTTTATTATATATTTAAAGTAAGCATAAACCTGCGATTCGCTAATAAGAAAATTGTCGTGCAAGTTATAATTAGTTAGCTAAGCGAGCCTAATTAAGACTACCAAAAGCATGGCGCCAGTAAGCTCCCTTATTCAAGGAGCTTAAATGCGCCATATATAATAATATATAATAGTTATATACGCAATTACGCAGCTTTCAATTAACTTAAACTTCGCTTTTATAAAGCCTTAAAGTATATTATACAATAATTATAAGCCTCGTAAGTTATAAAAAGCTTTTTAGTCGCATGTACACGCCGACGTAGCTTTATAAAAGCATTTTATATTATTATTTAAAAGCTATTGCAACTCTTTAAATTCGTTAATAACTCTTAAATTATTAAATATTCTCGATGTTATATTATTAGTATACTTCAAATAGATAATATTACTTCTAAAACTATTTGCGGATTGTATTTTAAAAGCACGGAAGGATTAGGCGACATAGTATTTGTAATTGAATTTTTATATTACGTTCATAAGTGTACTAGATATAATAAACCTTGTAGCTCTTGTAATAAGCTATATTCCAGAACTCCGACTAAAAGCTTTAACGCTTAAGAGTATTACTTAATAAATAGTAAAAATATAATTAGATTAGTATTACGCTAATATTATAACTTAGAAAGTAGTAAACTTATAGCCGTCTTCAACGCTTAAGTCGTCCGACAAAGATATTTTAATAAAAGGAATAAGTTTAGAAGAAGCTAGTCTACCTCTTTATTCGATAATTACAGAAATATAATAGATTTATATAATATAAGCTAAAAAGTATTAATATACGCTGGCTAAATAAACGAGCTAAAATAATAAGTATATAATATTATATAACTGGCTTTCCGAAACAGTAAACGATTTGCTCTTAGACTTTGCGATTAAGGAATTAGCCGGCAAAAGCGAATTAAGTATATAATCGTTAGTTAGTATACTTTAGCGCGATATAATACTGTTAGAATCGTCGGTTCTTACGATTATAATTACGAAATATAAGAAAGTTTTAAAAAAAGTATATAAAAGAAAAGTTAACGTTAATTAATAAATAAGAGACTTTTTAAAAGCTTATAAGAATATTAAGGCGTACGATATACCTAACGTTAAAAGTATTATAACTTTAAAGAAATAGTTACGTGCGGTAGGAGCTTATATACACTTAGATTAAGCAAATCCTATCTTTAGTACGGTTATACGCGATAACTAACTTAGAAAAGAGTATAAGTTTACTTTTAATAATTATATATAAGTATTCCTTGGTATAAATTAAGAGCATATTATATTCAAGAAGCTCAGGCGGTAAAGAAGAAAAGGCGATTAATATTTAACTTTTAAAGGAATTAATATTAATACGTCGGATGTAAGTTTTAATAGATCTTACTCTCGAGGCTAAGGTAATTTATGCTTATGCGGCATAAATAATAAGTATTTCTTTAAGCCGCTTAAGTATTAAAGATTACGTTATATAATTAACGGAACGACTTCTAAAAGTATAAAGTATATATTAAATACTAATAAGATATTAACAACTTATAAAAAATTAGAAACTATAGACTTTAAAGAGCTTAAAATAGCTATAATTAAAAAAAGATAAAAGTATATCGCAGTCGCTAAAATCACTGGAGTTAATTATAATAATAACTTTAAACTTATTATAAATGCTAAATCACTCGATGCCGCTGTATTTATAAGTAATAAAAGTAAAAGTAAAGCTTTATAAGATAGTTTAAATATTAATATAGTTATAATCGATCCAAAGCTCCTCGACGATATATTCTGCGATAATGCTTTAAGTCCTGGTATTTATACTATTATAGAGTTCTAACGCTACCTTTTGTTAGACAATACGCTTATTAATAATTGCGATATTACTTATTTAATTAATAGTATTAATAAACTTGTCCCCGGCAGTTTTAAACGTATTATAAGAGATATAATTAATACTAGCACCTTAAGTTTATTAATTATTAATAAGAGTATACGTATCTTCGAAAACGCTTTATATAATCTTAAAGGATTATATACTCGGAATTTAATATTAAGTAATATAGCTATTATAAAAGAGTTCAACGTTAATATTATCTCTAAAAGCTTTTTCATATAATCGGGGGTATAATATAATAGTGCTAATACGACTTTATAAGTAAGTAGTACTAAAGATAGCCATATAATAAGAAACTTACAGCGCAAGTAAAACCTTATAATATTTAAATATAAGCTTATTAACAACTGCTCGCGCTTTCTATAATTGCATGCTTTCATAAAAGCTCGTAAATCTCTTATTATAATAATATATTTAATAATTAATAAACGACTGCATCCTTTTAAGAAGTATACTTTTAATTAACCCGCAGTTTCCTACGACCCCGGAGCGATACAGCATAAATATGGCACTTACGCGCCGGTTACTTTAGTAAAATAGCCTTAGAAGCTCTAGTGAAATATGCACGTAATATTCAAATCGACGGAATCACGTGTATAAAATGCGAAAGTTATATTATAATATACTTAAATTAACAATTATCGCGCAAAAAGTCAGATAATAAGTCTCCGAGACTTTTTTTTAAAATCGCATAAGACTTATTTAATTACTTTATAAGTTATAATAAGATATATTAATTATTATTAATTAAAAACAAATATAATAAAAAGCTCTTCGCATTTACGCTTATTAACAAATCCTAAGATTTTATTATAAGCGTGCTTAAGACGTTTAAGATATAAATCAGACGCTAATACAGCTTTATTATATGCAAAATCAAGTCTGATAACGATACGTCAGTAATCAGTATAAGATATTAAATAAAATACGATTAATAAGTATTAAATAATAATATAAAACTGGAGCTTCCTCCGGTTTATATGTATAAGCCGAATAAGAATGCAAAGAGAGCTAACGGAAAGCTTATTACTAAAGCTTTAAAGATAATAACAAGTGCTAACCTGTTATCTAAATTATAGCCGGAAGCTATTTTAATAGCTGCGTATTTTTATAATATATTGCCACTTATTAAAAGAGTTATATAATCGCTAAACGAAATGCTAAAGATATAATTTAGATAATATTTTCGATAATACGATTTAAAAATAATAAAAAGACTGCTAGTCGATTTAAAGTTTAATTAAAGTAATATCTTTACGTATAGCGCTAAAGCTTACGCGATAATTAAAGACCGACAAGCTCTCTATATAAGAGAAGCTTTAAGGTCAACCTTAAGAGGTATATTAAATACTTAATTAGTTACTGCGCAATTAATATATATAAGATCTGGATACTTTAACTAAAGTATATAATACGTACTTAAAACGTTATTTTTAATAAGATATAATTTTATAGCAAGTAAGCGGTAGTCGGCTAATTACTACTAATACTTAAATAAGTCGTTAATATACTTATAAAGCCTGAAGCCGCTTAGGACGCCGAGTTAATCATCGAATACGTAAAAGACGAATATATATAAGCTAAAAATAATATTAAATTAAACGAGCTCTTATTTAACCCGATGGAAGTCGACGAAGTTTTTAAGAAAGTAATTTTATACGCAATTACAAAGCTTATAATTTTAAATAAAGCGGGACTACCTGTTTCACGAGAGCACTAGAATAAGCTAATTCTTTTAAATTCACGAGTTAATACGTTAAAAGACAATATAAAACTTAATAATAATAATACAAATATTCTAGTAATATCAAAAAGCTTAAGTATATTAAAACAGACTTAAAGTTAAATACGACGAAACGAATATTTCGAGCTTAAGAAAAGTATTATAAATAAGAAATAATTACTCTAGATTAAAGATACGTATAATTCAATACTTTAAGTTATAATTTAGAATAAATTATAAAATAGCTAGAGTTAATTATTACGCTAAACTAAAGCAATTAATATAAGCTTAGGAAATGCTTTAAAGTACGAAAACACCTCGTTAAAAAAGGATTACGGCGAGCCTAAAAGAAATTAATAACTTCTTTTAGAAAATATATTATTAAATATATTATTATAATATTTTTTAGAAAATAATATGATTTAAGAGACCCTCGACGAAGTGCTTTAAACATTAAACTAAAGTTAATTGCGCTTTATTATTCGAATTTAACGAAAACGTTAAGTAAGAGAAGTAATATAATTAAATAAACGATTTAAGAAAAAGCTAAGAATATATTCTTTTACGATAAGAAAGCTTTTAAACGCCGAATTTATAAATTAAATAAATAAGAATTATACGTATATTATATCTTTTATTATAATATTCTAAAATAATAAAATAACGCGTAAAAATAAAAAAGACTACGAAACTATATATATTATATTTACAATTGTAGTTAATAGCGAATCGATTAAAGTATAAGTAATTATAAATTCTGAATTAATATAATTATATTAAGCAAAGCTCTTACGAGTATTAAAGTATTAAAAGAATTTGAAATAATACTTATAAAGAGAATATTTTAAGAAAGACGCGCGCAAAGAAATAAAGAATCTCTAGGCTAAGAAGTACTAGTATATTATATTAAAAGCAAATGCGAAGATAACGTTTATATTATTAAAATAAGTATTTACTTATAAAGTTAACTTAGCGGAACAGCTTATACGTATTAAATCGCGAGTCGTTGCTAAGGGTGATTTATAAGAAGATGTCATAATATTCTTTATATACGCTTTTACGCTAGCAGTAAAGTCTTTCCGCGTCGTAATAGTTATAATAGCACAATTTAATTTAAAAATTAAATAATACGACGTCGTGAATACGTTTATTAATACAGAATAAGACGAACGAAATGCACTTGTTTATTATTATCTCTCCGACGGTTTTAAATAGCCCGGTATAATTATAGAGATTAATAAAGCCTTATATAACCTCCGCGACTTTCCAGCTTTATAATATAACGATTTCTTAATTATATTTAAAAGCCTCAGTCTCGTATTACTTATAAAAAAGCTTTGTATCTTTATAAACGATAAGCGAATAGTATTTATGGCCTTTTACGTAAACGATATACAAGTGTTATATTATAACTTAAACCTCCTTGCAGCAACTAAAATCATCGATAGCTTAAATAACGCCTACGAATTCATTATAATAGAAGATATGGAATAGTTCTTAAGAGTGCGAATTATACGTGACAGATATACGAAGACAATTACGCTTATTTATAATATATATATAAAAAAAATAACTTAAAAATTCAACTTAATAAATAGCAATTGCCTGAGCACTCTTTTATTATATTACGACTTAACTAAGAATACTACTAAAGCAATTACAGATTAAGTCAAAGAGTATTAAGAGAAGGTCGATTCCGTATTATACTTAGCTATTATACTTAAATTAAATATAACTTTTGTAGCTTCATAATTATCGCATTTCTTGACGAACCCGAGTCAAAAGTACTTATAAGCTATAAATTAGATTATACGCTACTTCTTTAAAATACGCTTCTTAAGTATTATTTACAGTCGTTAAGAGAACGAGACATAGCTTATAATAGCTTTTAATGCTTCTTTTGTAAATAATTTAGAAATTAAGCGTTTTTTATAAGGGCTTATTATTATTTTATTCAGAAGTGCTATATTATAAATAATAATTAAATAAGATATAATTATTACTTCGATAACTAAAGCTGAGCTCTTAAGGATAAAGCGAACTGTAAAAATAGTTATAATATTATAAAAGTTTTTTGCGGAGATATACTTTAATATAAAATACTTTTAAAATATTTTTTATAATAATTAATAGATAATTAAGCTTATAATTAAAAAGAACTAGCGCATATCGACCAAGCTTAGGCACGTTAATATTTAAAATATATAATTACGCTAAAAGTATTAAAAAGGAAGTTTTAAAGTTATATACTTATTTATAAGCGAAATATACGCTAATAGCTTTATTAAAAACTTTTTACAATAGAAGTTTAAGACTTTTATAGTATTACTTAATCTATAAGACGTTAAAGCGTCAGTAGAAAAGCTTTATTAAAACTTATATTTTATTATAAATATACTCTTTTATTTTCTTTTATATTTTAAAGTATTTTTTAAGTTAATATAATCACGTAAAATATATTTCTTTTTAAATTATTAAAGAATAAGAATTCCATTCCGGCCAAAGCTATAACTAAATTAACGCAAGTAAGTACAAAAGAGCCCGTTCTTAAGCTGCTTATAAGGTAATAAACTATAACTTTAAAAGAGTACGTTTTTAAGCCGCTATTAAATCGCGAACTAAACTATTAATAAATCGATTAGCTTTATTAGTAACTCTTTAATACGGCGGCGGCGGGCGGCTACATTACCAGTAATAATACCAGTATTAATAGCACTAGCACTAACCCGAATAAATAAGAGGATTAAGCGGGGGGCGGGGGTAAGAACGATAGAGGCGGGGGCGGGGCGGCAGCAATAACTAAATAACTAAAGTCAGATTCTTTAAAGCTATTTATAAGAATAAGATAAATATATTAGGCGTAATAAAAGTATTACGGACTAAAGCTCGGAGGTTTTTTAATTATTACTTAAAGTTAGCTAACTTTAAAAAACAAAAATTAAAGCCAAACTTACGTAAGTATAAAAAGTATTACGCTTCTCTTTCATAAAAGCGGCAAAAGCCACCGCAATAGCAGGCCTAATAGGACTAGTATAACTATAATTCTAGCTATAATACCGAAAGCATTAAGCCGAATTAATAATATCTTAATAAATGCTAATAAAAAGATTACCTTTTAAGGCAGCTTTAACGCATGCTAAGCAAGAGACCTCTTTATTAACACCTGCCTCAGTACGCCGGCGGGCGGGAGTAGCAGAGGCGGCAAGGGCGGCAGGAAAGGGCGTAGGAAAGGGAGTGCGAAGGCGACGGCGAGGAGGAAGGCGAGGGGCGGCGGTAAGCTATTATAATTAATTAATATACTTTAACTTACTTAATCTCTCGATCTTTTAATTTAAATAACGTTAAAAACTAAACTTAAAAATATAAAAAACAAAAAGAAATATACTTTTTTAGTTACGCGAGTAATAGCGAGATTAAAGCGGCGAGAGGCACGGGCGGCTAATTTAGCGGCAAAGACATAACTTATTTTTGAATTTAATATGTTTATAAAAAGAAGTTATAAGGAGGAGGAGCTATTTATATACTCTCGTTTATACGTTAAGTATATTTGCTTTAATTATTAATTATTACTTTTCTTTATTATTTGTCGTTTTATTATTATTTATTATATTTATTATATATTTATTTACTTCGCTAAAGCTACGTATTATCTTTAGCGGGAGGGTGTGTCGTGCAGGTTATAGTTAGTTAGTTAAGCGAGCCTAATTAAGACTACCAAAATTATAGCGCCAGTAAGCTCCCTTATTTAAGGAGCTTAAATGCGCCATATATAATAATACAATAACAGTTATATACGCAACTGCGCAGCCTTCAATTAACCTAAACTTCGCCTCTGTAAAGCCTCAAAGTATGTTGCACGATAAAAATTACTTAAGTACTTTTAAATAGAGAGCTTTATATTCATTTTCTAAGCATTATATTCGATTTCGCCTTTATAATTACTAAAAGGAGTACAAGGGTATTTGACTTTATTAAGCTCGACGGCAGGGATAATAAAGTTTAACTTAAAAAGGTAATAGCTAATAGTTAATTGGAGGTCCGCCGTAAAAATACGCACTAATCGGTCGTAAGGAGGGGAAGGAGTACGAGTCTCTTAACGAAGGTTATTAATAATATATTAGTCGAAGGCTTACTTAATAGCGGCAGCAATAATAAAGCTAACGGAGATTTCGATTAGCTAATTTACTTTTACTTATTAAGCGGGGGTAAAGCCCTTTATAATAATAATAAGCTCTAGCGAGGCGTCGAAGAAGTTTTAAGGTTTATCTTTTAAGTCGGAATCGGGTTCTTCGAAGTTATTGGGTTCCTTTATAAGAGTCTCGACCGAAAGGATAAGAGTATTAGTAAAGCTTAGCCGTAAGAGGGCGCTTCTTTCTCTAGAGCTTCGCCGACGGGAGGGAGATATCGGATATAATAATAATACAAAGTAAAGAAGTATTTAAGATTATTAATCGATTTATTAATTAAATATAAGTCGAAGTCGAAGTTCGAAGTCGAATAGCGCGCGTTAAATTGCATAAGATAAGTTAACGACAAAAGGTTTTCTAACTTTTTCTAAAGTAATTTATTATTAAAGTAAAAAAGTACTTATTTATTAAATAAGCTAAAGTATTAAGGTTTATCGTTAACTTATTATAAGGGCAAGGAGACGCGACGCGTAAAACTTAATAAAATATAACGCTTTATAATAAAGGGGTTATTAGTCTTTTCTTATATTACAATTAACTAAAAGTTAATATAATGCAAGAGATAGCTTTATATTTAAACTTAAAGCTACGCTTAAAATTAAGAAGAAAAGACAAAAAGAAAAGGAGAGCTCTTTATAAGAAGAAGCTTTAATATAAATACACAAAGGGTCCCCCTAGCCTTTTCCGATTAAGCCTAGCGCCATAGTTGCCATGCCAAGGCAATGCTACGAGCGATGCCGAGCTCGCTCGGTTAGAATACGAGGCTCATGGAATCGTAATAGTGCTCTCCCTTACGGAAACAACTCCTTAAGATTACTAAAAACCACCTTCGCACACTTTCGCATACCTTAAACGACCTTCGCAGACTTTAAAATAGCTACTTTAGCTTTAATAATTACTTTTACGTTAAAACAACAGGAGTTTCCGCCGTAGCTAACTAAATTAAAGGCTTAAGCTATAGTCCGTAGAGTATAGCACTAGATTGACCCCGACGGACCTGACTTTCCTTATACTGCTAATTCTGAGCCTACGCTACCTCCGACGATTAAGGAGCTTATATATATAAAAGATAAGCATAAGCAGAATACGGAAGAAGTCAATATTTAGGATATTTTAGATAAGCTAGCGATTTTATTAATACGTTTTAAAAACGTAAAGCGGGAATACTAAACGTATTAACGCGACTATAGTATACGGCATACGCGCTAAATAACATTAAACTAACGGTATTAAGTGCTTTAAGAATGAGTAAACTAATCTGTGCCGCATATAATTTTAGAGCTTTATAAAAAGTAACTAATCGCTAAAGGACGCCTAACTCTCTAGAACCTAGTGCGGGGAACTTTAAAAAAAGTATGCGTTAACCTTTGAGTGGTATAAATAACATAAGAGAGACGCATACCTAAAGGTATTAAAGACTAATAAGAGCTTAATAAACTAGAATATATAATTAAACAATTAGTCCTAAGCTTTAGCTAAAGCTAAGTCTTTAAAGCTAGAAATCATTAAAAGGGCCAGCGCTAAACAGGCGTTTTTAAAGACTGTCGTTATAAGGATTACACCGGAATAAGCTAATAAGCAGCTCCGGAGAGTGCTAAAAGCCAATGCTATAAGAGAAAAGCTTACCCGCATACTTAAAAAGTACGGCCGCATACTAAAAACCTACTTATAAGTAACTCTTACCTCTAAAAAGCTCTTTAATAAGAGAACTAAGAGTAATAAAGCATATACAACGCTAAGAGGACTTAGTAATAGTATTAATAAGTGCCCTTGCCGGGCTAAGAAGCACGCATAATTACTTATAAACTACTTTAAGTTAAAGCTAACTTTAATAAGTTATATTAAACGTTAAATACAACTCTTAAACGATAATAAGAAGTTAATTCGTTAACGTCTAAAACTCCCAGAGTACCGACAGTTATAAGAGAGGCTTTAAAAAAGGGATAATTAAGCTTAGGCGCTATTAGCTTAATTGCCTCTAAGAATAATACTAATAATAAAGCGACGTAAAATAAGGAAGGAGTATATACTTAAAGAGAGTAAAGAAAAAGACACTTAATATAATAAAGGATATATTAAAAATATAATTTGCGGTGACTATACTCGACGGTTATAATAAGAAGTCGCTCCCATACTGGCCAAATACACCTACTTTAGTATTACGACACCTGTTATTAAACCCTTAGCGCTTTAGCTAGCCTCTGAGGGTAAAAACTATTATTTCCGATGTTTTTGGGCCTACTAGTCCTGTATAAGCCTGCTGGCTCTTTGCTTTTGGCTCTTTAGGTACGGGTTGCTTTACGGAAAGTTTACGGTGATTTACAGTAGAGGGGTTACCTAAATAAGGTGCCTTTATTTGTTTATTTAAAGCGCCGTAATGAGACGGCACTACTTAAAGCGACGCGGACACGTGAAGGGACGTATTTAGAGGTCAATTAGCTGTTGCTTTAGCTTATGTGCTATTATATAATATGTTTACTTTTCTTTTATATATTAGACTCTTATTAATCTAGGAGGTACACCTTAGAGCTCTATTATAACTGGGGGGTGTATTATGTAATATAAGTATACGCACGTATTTGCCTAGCCTACGTAAGCAGGGCCAGTTATAAGGGCAGTTGCGTACAGAGCCTCTTCCTAGAATTAGACACTTTTGCCACTACTTTGAAAGAGCCATGCCTACCGTCGATTAGAGCTTTGCACGATAAAAGTTCTCCGGAGTTATTTTAAATCTTCCGAAATTAAAAAATAAATAAAGAAAAGCAAAAGCTTAATTAACGCTTTTATTCTATTATAATAAAGAAAGATAATAGCCTTCGATTATACATCGATTATAAAACTTTAAATCAGATTACGATTAAGAATCGATATTCCTTACTGTTAATCAGCGAGATGCTAAATAAACTCCGAGACGCGAAGATTTTTATTAATTTAAATTTATAAATATATATTATTATATTAAAATTAAAGAAAGAAATAAGTAAAAGCTTATATTCCGCATCCGTTATAAGTATAATAAGTATTAAGTAATATCGTTCGGATTATTTAATACGCCGGCGATATTCCAAGTATATATTAACGATATATTAGCGGGACTCGTAAATATTATTTATATCGTTTATTTTAACGATATTTTAATGACGTACAAAAAGCGGACCCGCAGTCTGTAAACTGCGTATTTGGCTATATAGCCTTTATACCCCTGCACCCCTGGATTTCGCACGACATTTAATATATTTAATAAATTTATCTTAATACAAAAACCACGTTCGTTAAGTTCTTAAGAAATTATAATAAGTAAATCTCTTCGTTAAGCTGTCGAAATGCTCTTTTAATATTTAAAATATAAACTTTTTAAATTATATAATATCTCCTGCTAAAATATTAATAAAGTAAAGCCGAATAAATATTATTAAAAACTAATTAAAGATTAAAAGTATTAAAGATATTTAAGTTTTCATTAGCTTCGCTAACTTTTACCGACGCTTTATCGCAAACTTCTTAATTATTACTCGGCTAATAAGCAGCTTAACAAGAGGTAAGGAGAAAAAGAAACTTGCCCTTGCCTTTTATTAAAATATTATTAAAGAAGAGGCTTTAACGTATTAAAAGATATACTTATACTAATCCTTTTTCTTATATATTTTAATTCTAATAAGCTAAGAAAGCTAAAGATCGATGCGTCTAGATTCGCAATTACAAGAATCCTCTCTTAACTTAACGAATAGCCGGTAAGAGATAAGAAAAAAGCCGTATAATACTTTAATATATTCTTTAATAAGATGTTAAATACTATTAAGTTAAATTATAAAATATATAATTAAGAACTCTTTACGATCGTTAAATACTTCGTATATTAAAAGTATTATTTACAGAGTAATCTGGCTCTTATTAAAATATTAACAGATTATAATAACGATAATATTAAGCCGACGATAAGTTAAATAAGCTCTAAAGTTATTTAAATGTGAGAATAGGCGAGCCAATCAGGAATGAGGAAGCGCAGTAGGTGAGGACACGTGATCAAAGAGAGAGAATTGCTTTGCTTGCTTGCTTGCTTAAAGAGCTAGAAGAGCTCTTCGGTAGTTATATATAAAATAATAGCTTTTCTAGAAGCTTTTACGACAACGTAACTAATTACGTAGCTTATACGAGCTACGTAATTGAATACGAGCGTAATTTCCCGGAATACGAGGGTAATTTCCGGGCCGCGTAAGCAGTGGAAACTCCTTCGGCTATTTTAGGGTAGAATCGGCACGAGTTACCGAAGTCAAATCCAACATTAAATGTAATTTTATAATAATTTATAAAAGAGAAAAAAATAATCCCGTAAATAAACCCTCGCGTAAGCTTAATTATAAGCTAGCGAAGGATAAAAAAAAATTATATTCTTTATTTTATAAAATAAGTTGCGAAGCGTATTTCAGAATAAGTTAATCCGCGTGCTTAATATAATTAATCATACGATAAAGAATATCCGGCGAGAAGACGATAATATATCGTGCCGACTGACTTATACCTCTTAACTTACCGGCGATAATATTATAATAAATATATCGACCGAGATTATAAAAGTAATTCTTACGCTTAGTTAGCGATATATTCTTATATAATTTAATAATTCCCAGAACCTATTTAAAAGCTTAAATAGCTTCTTACGTAAAGCCAATAAGAAGTAAAACGCTATTAATATAATTATAAATATATTATATTACGGTTTCTTATAATAAAAATCATAAAAGCCGAAATAATAAACTCTAAATTAAACTCGCTTCTTTCGCTATTCTTAAAGTTATAGAAAAAGAACGCTTTAATTATTAAAAAACGAGTTAAATTATAGAATATTAAGGATCTAAATTAGAATATCGATAGCGATAATCTGCTGAAATACCGGCGAATAGCTTACGTCTTTTAAGATAATGCCGTTCGTAATAAAATTATAAAAATATATTATAATAATTCAATTATAAGCTATTTTAATTATAAAAAATAGATTATAATAATTTAATTATAGGTTATTTTAATTATAAAAAAATATTAAATTTATTTAATAAAAGTTTTTTTTAGCCGAAGATATTAGTAGACGTTAAAAAATACGTTAAGACTTATAATATTTGCTAAAGAATAAAAGCAAGACGTAAGAAAGTAATTAGCGAAATATAAGCGCTAAACTAATTTAGTAAATTATTTGAATTAATTATAATAAATTTTATTACAGATTTAATATCTTATAAAAGTAATATTATAAGTAAAGTCTTTAATAATTTACTAATAATTATCGACCGATTTATTAAAGATATTAAATATATCTCGTATTTAAAAACCATCGATGCACCGCTTTTAGCACGCTTATTTATTAATCACTAGTTCAAGGATCACGGGCTACTTATAACGATTATTATAAATAAAAGCTTTATATTTATTTTAAAATTTTAAATAGAACTTTACTTTTACTTATATATAATAAGAGGGCTTTCGACGGCGTTTTTATTCGCAAATAAATAAATAGATAAAGCGACAGAACTAAGCTTTAAAAGCGTAATTAAAGTATTTTATTTATTATTTATAAGATAATTAAATAAATCTCTTGCTTTTAGCGAAGTTCGCGTATATAAATACTTATTATAAGTCTATCGGAATATCTCCGAATAAGGCTAAGTACGGTATATTACTAGATTCTCGCTAGAAAATCGAAGACGATCTTATAAAAAAAAAGATACCGATTATTAAAGAATAAATAAAAAAAAGAATATTAAGAAACGCTAAGAATTAAAAACTAACTAGCGAAAAACTAAAGAAAATTAAGCGAAATAATATAATAAGAATTATTATTTTATAAAATTTAAGATTAAATAATAAGTCTTATTCTTATTAAGACATATTACTAGATTCTCGCTAGAAAATCGAAGACGATCTTATAAAAAAAAAGATACCGATTATTAAAGAATAAATAAAAAAAAGAATATTAAGAAACGCTAAGAATTAAAAACTAACTAGCGAAAAACTAAAGAAAATTAAGCGAAATAATATAATAAGAATTATTATTTTATAAAATTTAAGATTAAATAATAAGTCTTATTCTTATTAAGACATATTAAGATAATTCGTTTAAATAAGAAGCTAGATTATTAATTTTTAAAGCTTTTTAAGATTATTAAAAAGATCGGAAAATAAGCGTATAAGCTAGAATTACTTCCTAAATACAGCCGTTTGCATAACTTCTTTTATATATTATTATTAAAGCCGTATTAATAAAAGCCCAGCGAATGGTCAGAAGTAGTTTAATTTAATTTCGTTAATAGAGAAAAATAATAAGTTAGTAAGACTTTCTTAGATCGACGAGTAATTAAAAGTAAAGAATAATACTTCGTTAAATAAAAAGGATTTAACTTAGCGTATAATTCTTAAGAGCTAATAAAGAATTTTATAAATCTCTAAGAGCTAATTAAATTATTAAAAATTCGAAACGCTATAAAAAGAAAAGCGAAGCGCCGGCGAAAATAAGCTTATAACTTCTTGCTTCTTCGAAGGGTTCGAGGTAGAATCACTAAGGCTACGCTAACGATTCGTTATAGATATATTATAATATTATATATTTTTCTGCTTTTGCTTATAAGATTTTATAATTTTAAAAGCGTATTAAATATTATAATTTAAACGATAATACTTGAAGAAAAAAAAAGCTTATATTATTTATTTACGCTATAATAAAAACGTAATACTTAAGAAGATCAGAAAATTAAAATACTTCGCCGGGCAAACGCCTAGCTTTTGCCGATAAATCGCTAAGTAAAAACTTTAAATTTATTTTAAGTAATAATAATAGATATATCTTTATTATTTAAGTTCTTAATAATATTAATATAACCGCTATCTTTAGCAGCTCCGGCCTCAGTTTTTAATTATATCGTTCTTAAAAGAGTTAGAATAAACTTTTCGAAAGTCATTCGCCGAAAGCTAATAAAGAACTCGCTAGTAAATATTAAGTTTACTTACTTCTCGGAGTCCGGAAATCTTAGCTATAAGCTCAGTATTATTTCCTTTTAATATTACGAACGCCCCGCGTCCCGTAATACTAAACCCCGGGATAGCGTAATACTTAGGATTATAAGCTTAAAAAAATAAAAGTTTCAGGAAAAAAATACTAAAAGAGTATCGCTTTTAAAAGTTATTTTTTAAGAGATTTTAATATTTAAGATTTTATAAATTATATATTATATAATTATTATTCTCGGTAAATAATTGAAAAGTAGCTCGGCTCTTATATTACGCGATTATTAGAGTCACGTAATAAACCGCTAAACCGCTATAATCCAGAAATCTAAGACCGATAAGACCTGGCGGTCTTAGCGGTCGTATAATATAAAAGTTTTATATAAGATTAGCACGTCTGCTATTAAATAAGAGCTTCGTGCTTAACTGAAAATAATATACTAATTATATTAGTTATTATTTATTTCTTTATACGTAATATACTTACTTCTCGATTATTAAAATTAATATTATTTATTATATTTATACCGAATAGATATACGAACCGTAATACTTTAAGCACTTTCTCGTCAGAAGTGTTAATTCACGTATATTATATTACCTCTTACGACTGATTAAATACTAAACTTACACAGTAATACTATCGATATATTCTTATCTTCGGCCTTAAACCTTAAAAGGAAGAGATACGACAATAGCGAAGATAAGGAAATGCCCGATATTCAGGATAATCTTACGTATAAACTTAAAAAAAACTTTAAAAATTAAGCTTCTCGATACCTTTTAAGGAAATCGACGGGACTTAAAGACTTTTATTCTTTAAGTAAAACTTTATTAGTATTTTAACGACGATAAGTTCCTTACTAATAAGAGCTACGCTCTTTAAATAATATCGTATCTTAAAAGCGAAGTTATACGATAGATCGAGCCGTTCCTCAGGGATTACTTCGAATATAAAGCTAATTATAAAGTTATATTTATTATATAAATTATATTTAAGACTTAAAACGGATTTAAGAAAGAAATTCGACAAATATTCGGCGATATTAATAAAGTTAAAACAGCGGAAACTTACTTATATAACCTAAAATAAGTTAATAATATAATAGCTTACGCTACGGAATTCCAAAAGCACGCTAATAAGATTAACTAAAACCCTTAATTACTTATTAGCTATTACCGACGAGAACTTAAGAATTATATCCGACTAGAACTTATTAGGATCGACCCTTAAGTTAAAGATATATTTATTCTTATTAAACAAATAATTAGAATCGATAACCGCTTATACAAGTTCAAACGGGAATAATTAACGTACGTAAAAGGAAGTCAAAAATAATCTGGCTATTAATAAAATAAAAGACGTCGACGATAAAGTAAACTTTAAGGATAATCGATAATCGGACCTTATAAAATATAATATTACTTATAAGAAAAAGAAAGGCAAAGTACGACAGGAAAGACTATCGAAGGAATTTATAAACGAGCAGCGCGAAAAGAGGTTATATTACGAATATGGCCTTCCGAGATATATAATAAGCTTATATTATAAGAAGAGAATTAAAAAAAAACAAATCAATTTTATAAGGCGAAAGGCGTACGACTTTATTAACGTATCGCTTCCTTTCTTATTTAAAAAAGTCTAAATCGGCGCTATTTACTATTATATAATAATAAATGAACTTAACGCTAATTATATTGTTGGAATTCATATGATCCTCGCATCACGTGAAATCGAAGGCTCTAGAATAGAGCTTGATTTGTAAGGCATAGAGAGCTCTAGAAGCTCTTCCTCATGTATATAAACCTATTCTCGCTCTGCCTTTAGAAGAGTGAGGCATGCAAATACAAGAATTTGATATATATCGATAATCAGCTCGAGGATGACGTGTAACGACACTAGCCAAGAGAGCGGTGTAAGAGGTATATGGTAGTACTTTAGCTGAGGCTATCGAGAGCTAATAGGTTTAATACGAAAGAAACAAGAAGATAAAGAAGGAAAAAGGAATGGAGGGAGCGTGAGTTTATATATATAAGCTCTTCCGAAAACCCTCCGGTACTGGTCCGACTTCGCATGACTTAGTTACCCCTGAACTCCTGGATTCCCTGACTCGCTGAGAAGCTCCTAAGTGCACTTATCGTCACATGACGGCGGTAAGGAAAGCAGCAAGTAAAGCGAAACGAATAATAATTATATCCGCTAGTATATAATAAGACCCGAGTCTAGCGATTAAACCTTATAAGATAAGTAATATATTTAATAATAAGTATCCGAAACTACGCGAAAATTATAAAGCTCAGAACATATAATTAATATTAAGAGAAGCGAAGACTTAACGCAGATTAAAAGACTATTACGATGTCGACGTTTTATGCGAACTACGAGTATAATCTGACGGTATATAATATACCGATTACGGGTTAAGAAACCGCGTATGAAGCTATATTATAGAAAGATAAGCTTAAATAACTGCATAACGAATTATTAATAGATATTTTATTTATTATATAAAGATTAGTTATTTATTATAATAAAAAGCGTAGTATAAGATTAACGCTAAAAAGAGAAATAAGATTTATTTACTTAAAAAGAATATCGTAATTAAGCGATTAAGCAGTAAATTAAATTATAAAAAGCTAAGATTATTTAAAATTACGAAAGTCAAAAGATTAATTAATTATTAATTAGCACTTCCAAAAATTATAAATATTTACTTAATATTTTATATATTTCTCCTCGAACCAGTATCGCTAAGAATATTACCGGCTCTTATTATAAAAGTATAACCGATTAACTCGAAAGCCGAATACGATATCGAAATTATTTTAGATTATTAGTATTTCCGCGGCGTCGGTAAGTATTTAATTAAATAGAAAAAGTACTTATAATCCGAAAATATTTAAGAATTTAAGTTTAACTTTTATTATTTTAAATAACTCCGAAAGTCCTATTCGCGAAACTTAAATCTATTTAAAAGGCCGAATTCGCGAAGTTAAGTAAGACTTGCTCGATTAAAAGAAACTCGGCGGAATCGACGGCGGATGGCGGAGTAAGCGGGCGAGCAGCGGAGGCTTTTTGCTTCTTTTTTTCAGTAATTTCTTATACTTTTATTTCTTTTAATTTATTTATATTCTTAAGACCGCGACGGAGTATTGTGGAGGGAAAACACCAAGCACACAACAAGAGGGTAGCGAAGCAAGTGCCGGAGGGTAAACGTAGGAAATACCCATTTGACGAGTATTAGAGATATCATATATCTAAAGTATACAATTTGTTAAAGGAGGGGAGGGGTATAGTTTGACTAAGAAGGAAAAGTTGTAATAGTAAAAATCGTTGTTACCCTTAAAGGATATTGCCTTAGAGGCTATCTTAAATACAGCAAGAGGCAGCTCCATCACCTGACAAATAGACTTCTAGGTCAACCCTACCACAGTATTTCTGCCTCCCGCTTCTTTAAGAATTTCCGCTAACGAGATAAACGGTTTAAGCAAGCCGCGGCTTCTTATAAAATGCGACGTATTTGCGCTTCTTTTTATTTAATTTCTCTTCTGTCTTTTCGAGAGCATCTCGATATCGCATCTTTTACTAACTCTGGCATATTCCGAGTAACGATTCGACTCGGAGGATATTACGCACGTCTTATTATTCCGGGTATAAAACGTATAAGGCATTATCTCGAAACCGTTCCTTTCGATTCTGCGAGATAAAGCGAATTATTTTTTCTTTTTTTTAAAAAATATTATATATTTTTTTTTAATATATATTAATTTAATTATAATAAAAAAGGAAAATAGCCGCAGGGTATCTATAATATTTCCTTAAGTTATTTAAGCGTAGAGGCTACGTTAAGCTAAAAAAAAATATATATATATTACGAACGCCTCGCGTTCCGTGATATTAAACCCCGGGATAGCGTAATACTCAGGATTATAAGCTTAAAAAAAAATAAGAATTCCAGGAGAAACATATTAAAAGAATATCGCTTTTAAAAGTATTTTTTAAAAAGATCTTAATATTTAAGATTTCATAAAGTTATATATTATATAATTATTATTTTCGGTAAACGATTAAAAGGCAATTTGGCTTTTATATTACGTGATTATTAAAGTTACGTAATAAACTGCTAAACCGCTATAATTCAGAGATCCAGGACCGACAGGACTTAGTGGTCTTAGCGGTCGTATAATATAAAGGTTTTATATAAGACTAGCACGTCTATTATTAAATAAAAGCTTTATACTTAACTAAAAATAATATCTTAATTATATTAATTATTATTTATTCTATTGTACGTGATATACTTACTTCTCGATTATTAAGATCAAATATAACCAACCGTATTTACACCGAGTAAATACCCGGACCGTGATACTCTCTTTAAGACGTATAAGAGAACTCCTTGAATCGTTATTGCGATCGCCTCGAGCTCGGCAACGTATAAGTTTTGTTCTGATCTCGGTCTAAGAGTGATCGCGAATGTAATAGCTTACTCGTTTGGTATCCTACCGTAAGTATCGAAAATAGCGCCTCCTATGCCTACTATGTCTTTCCTCTCAGATGAACTTGTTGCAATGCATATGCCGCTTCCAACATCGGATTCAGCCTTGTTAGATTCAACTTCGGTAACTCGTGCCGATTCTACGCATAAACTCTTTCGCAAAGGTCGCTTACAGCTAGAGCCAAAGGATCATACGGTTATTATTCCTCCTCCAGTCCAGTCTAAGGGATATTTCGCATAATAAATAGTTTTCGCAAGTCGCGAGAGTAAAGTCCGTCTCGTTCTCTATTTCTTTACTTATATGCGGAAGCGTCTATTACAAGCGTGACCTAGAAATTGGCACTAAAACCGTAGATATTGCAGTAGGTAAAGGTAAAGGTAAAGACACAAGTAAAAGTGCTGGATAATTGTATATCGGCCCCACTTCACCAGACTTGCCGGATTTATAATATATTATAATAGTTCTGGAATTACTTGTTTAATCGAAGCAAAGGCCGTTTCCTTAGCAACTGCAGATCCAGAGTCATCTTTAGAGATTTTATTATTAAATATTCGAGCAGTTGACTTACTCCAAAGACTAGGGGCAATAAGTCTTAGAGAATATATAGGACAGCTCGTCAGTCTTAGCGTTATCGGGTCGTTTCCTACAACTATTAGCTTTCTTCACGAATATAAATACGCACGCTTTCCCGAAGGGCCCTTACCGAAACTTAATTCCGGGAACTTATGAAACATTTTACCGAGTTACTTCGAAGCATAAATACTCTTAATCCTGCGATTCTTTCCAGCTTAAATATCGATAATCCGGGGAGCGATATAAGCGACGATCAGTCATTATCGATCAACTCTATAATACCACGCAGCCGGTCTCTTGTATCTTCTCGTAAAATCAGCAGTTATAGTAACGAGGGAACGGTGCGCACTGGGCCATCTCGAAGCATTAGTACTATTAACAGAATACTTTCCAAACGACAAGAATTTAATACAGCTCCTGCAATACTTAAAAGTAAAAAGCAAGTAATATCACGATTGCTAAATATAAATAGCTTTACGTAAAGCAGACGACCTTATTAAAAGAATAACGGGAGTTCAAGCTCGAGTCTTCGCTCTACTACTTAAGAGAGCGTGATTTGACTAAATAATATATAACGAGAATAGGTACATATTAGCTCTGCCCAGAGCCCGATGACATTAATCGCGCGGTATTCTTTATTTTTTGAATTGCATTTAGCGTTAGAATTCTGAAAATAAGTAGAGTTAAGAATTAATTAATATATAACGTATAATTTTAATATTTAATAATAATATATAATTCGAGATCAGCCCCCGTTCGAAGTTAAAATGCTGATCGCTCTCTCATTTCTTTACTTTCTCTTGCGCATCGACGTCGGTAGTTTTAATATTTCAATGTTTTGATATTTAGCTATTGCTTTACGGTGTCGGTTTAATTTTAGTCTTATTTTATTTATAATAGCAAAATAATTTTTCTTGGCATCGTTTAAGCCAGTTCTCATTGCAAAAAATACGCGGAGGCAATACTAATTACTTCGTCAGGAAGTGGCACTCATTAAAGCTTACGGTTTTGTCTTCACTAACAAGTATATTTAAAGACTCATACCAATTACAGATGAGTGTCTTAGGCTCCTTAGCAACTAGATTGGCTAAGTCACTTGAAAAATCATTAGGTTTTGTCTTGTTCGCATATCGATAAAGCTAACAAGTTCTGGAATTACTTTATTTTCTTCTTTTCTTTTTAAGTTATTTCTTATATACTTTAAGAAATAATTAGACTTTATAGCTTTATACGCGAGCTTATCACTTAATTTAAGTATTCTTAAAGTTAAGACCGTTTCGTACAACAGAGTTATTATTAAGTAAGCGAGATAGATGAACGCGAGCATATAATTTAAGGACGTAAGTAAGCGATATCTCAAAAGTTCGAAAAACGAATAGATTCCATATCTTTATATACGAGCTAGCATCGCGTACTTAATAGCTAGTCGCCTCAAAAGCGGTAAAGCGATTAAATATTTAATTATAAGAAAAAAATCGAAATACTTATAAAGTAAAATACTTTATAATACGATAAGAGCTTACTATTACTCGTTATTAAGTTTAAGTTAAAAATTAGCATCTGCTTATGCCAGCCTCGCCTGCTTATTATCCCTTACTTATTGCGCTTTTCGGATTCAAAATTATTAAGTATTCGCTTTAATAAGCACTCCCTAAGCCTTTTACTTAAGCGCAAGCAAATTAGTCCTGCTATAAAGAGAGAAAAATTATAATTTTTATACTTAAAGTAATTTATTCGTTCTTTTATCCTCGTAAATATTATAACTTTAAATATTATTATTATATAATTCCTTTAGGCTACTTTAAGCTCGCCTCCTCCTCGAACAGCGTGAGCAAAATTAATCAAGCTAATCGATTAATAATCAGATTAATTGATTAGATTAGATTAGAATTAGATTAATGAAAAATTGACTTAATTAGATTAGAATTAGATTAATTAATCTAGATTAATCTAGATTAATTTGATTAATGACTGACTTATAATAATATTAAACAAATAAATAAATATATTTATAATATTATTAAGTAAAAATGAACCAGATAATTGAATAATTAAACAAGTAGCTTATAAATCAACTAATGAATCAACTAATAATTTAACTAATAAACTAACTAATAAACTAACTAACAAAACCTATTTAATAAAGAATAAGTTATTATTTTCTATATCTTTAACTTCTTCTCTTATATCGTCTTCTTCTTCTTTTTCTTTAATAACGCCCTAACTTTTTAAGCAAATAATCTTTTCAAACGTATCTTTTGCTAGTCGATTTCTTAGCTTATTAATAATAAGAGCCACTTGACTAAAAAACCTCTCACTAAGTGCTAAAATAGCCGGAATTTGTAAATAATTTCTAGCTATTAAAGATAATACAAGGTATTTATCTTTATTTTGAAGCCAAAAAGTAAGAGGTCGAGTCTAATATAATATTAATATATATAATATATAAAAGGTTTATTACTTACCGCTTTATTAGCTCTTAGTTCTTAAATATATTTATCTAATTCATTTAAATCGTTATTTTCATTGTCTTAAATATAAATATCAGAATCATCGTCGCTATCTTCGAGAGCTAAATTTTGAGCTTTTTCAATAGGAGGATTTGCTAGCGCGAAGTCGACTTTAAAGCTATTTAATTTATTAGTAATTTATTTAATTTTAAGTAATATAAATAATATACTTACATATTATAAACTTCTTTTAATTTATTATATATTTCAAAGGCTTGATTTCGAGATAAGCTAATAACTTCTAAGCCCTCTTGTTTAATACGAGGGTCTAATATTAGAGCTAAATATAAGCTCTTATTATTTTCGTTTATATTTCCTGTTTTAGGATAATATTTTCGGAGCTTAATAAGCCCTCTATTAATAGCGTCGGTAAAGTTAATATCCTAAGATTAAATTAGTAAATAAATTAATATTTATATTAATATTTATTACTTATATTAATTTCTTCTTTTAATCCTTTTAATCGAGTATATAATTTATATACCTTAGGTAATAAATAATAAATCGTTGGATATTTTTCGGCTTAAAGCTTAGTAGTGGGCTTTATAAAGATATTAAATATCTTCAAGCACTTTTCTAAATAAGCTATTTCCGAGTCTTTTAAAATAAGAATTTCTTTATTCTTTTCAAAAGACTTAGTAATCGATAAGCTTATAACGATTTTAATAGCTTGCCAAACGTATAAAAAGTCCTTAAGCATATTAGCCGTAGAGGACCATCGGGTTTTTTGATTTAATAATAAAATTAGTAAATAAACTTAAATATAATTAATACGTAATATAAGTAAAACTTACCTAATTGAGGTAGTCGAGGATTGTTAATTTCTAAAGCTTTAACTTATATATCGAAGTTTCTTTTATTTTCTTGTGAATATCGAATACCGACGATTATTTTTCTTACTTTTTTCTAAAGAGATATATTTAAAAGGATTATTAATATATAAAATATAATAAAGAGTTATTAAATATACTTACTATTATATTCCTCTTCTTAATTATTTTCTTCTTAATAGATATCGTTATCGTTAATATCATTATAAGCTTCTTTAATAAGAGCTTTTAATATATTTTGAACGACTAAATTAAGTACGTGAGCTAAACAAGCTATATCGCCTTAAAATTTAATAGATTCTCTTATATAATACTGTTTTAAAGTACTAATAAGAGTATCGTTAGAGCTCGCGTTATCTCTAGTAATTCTATTATTAAAAGTTAGTATTTATATTAAATATTTTTTTTAAAAAAAAATAACTTACGTAAAGATATTATTTTTAATATTATATTCTATTAAAGTCTCTAATAAGACTTAAAACATATAAACTCCGGAATGCCGTTCAATAAGAGGTCGTATAGCTAATAAATAGCTTTTTAATTTAAAGTCGTTGTTTATAAAATGACTAAATTAATAAATGAATTAGTATTATAATATTATAATATTAATATTAAAATATAAACTTATATTATAATACCAAGATACGCGTCTTAATTAATAGCTGTCTAAGCGTCTAAAGTCAAAGAGAAACTGCTATTAAAAGTAATAACTTCTCGTAGTTCTTCTGTAATAATATTTTGCTTTAAAAGGTAAAGAGTATTTAACTCTTCTTTTATTATTGCCGGATATATAAGAGGCACTTAATTATAATTTTATTAGTATATTATTAATAATATAAAATTAATATAACTTACTCGTTAAGATAAAAAGCTAGTTCTTTAAAAGATATACTAGAGATTGCTCGAAAAGAGATATTATTTAATATAATAAAATTAAGAAGTAAATTCTTAAAGTTATTAATATTAAACAATTCTTTTTTCGGTTCTTTACGCTTATTAGCTCTTTGTCGAGAGAAAGCGTCTAATATAGTCAAAGAGCCTTAAGACGATTCAGCGTCGGAAGTATTTATTATTATTATTAGTTATATATTTGTTTTAATATTATTAGAATAACTTACCATTATTACTTGACAAACCACTAAGTAATCGACTAATATTATAGCTCTTATATGAGTATCGGTAATAAGTAATATAATTACTAGTCGATTAATAAACTCGTTAATTATACTATGTTTTTCTAATAAATAAGTTAGTTATTTAATCTCTTATTAATATTAATTATATAAACTTACCGACAGCCTATAAATAGACACTTAATAGTAACCGAACGGTAATTTTTCGGATCTTCGGGATTTTCCTTAAGAGTATCTAAAGTCTTAGAGAATAGCTTTTCTTTAAATATAAGAAGAGCTTCGTCTAAAGGCTCTAATTGAAAAGTAAGTTGATTTTGCTCTAAATTAAGCTTAATAGAGGATTTTTAAGACATTTCGTATAAGGAATAATAGTAATAATATTATAAAACATAATAGTCGTAGTAGTTATAATATAAGTATCGATTATAAAAGTAGTTGATTTCTAATTAAAGAAAAATCTATCTTTATAATAGAGAATCTTCGTTTATATAAAGAAAATACTTTCTAGTTGATTCTACTTATTATAAATCATAACTAGTATTTGTAATTATAATAAGTCATCAAGGTATTAATTTATAATTAAATATAGTTGTTTATAATAAGTAGAAATTTATCGAATTCTTTAGAAAAGTATTTGGAATTAGCTGACAAATAAGGAATACTTGCTTATAAATACGTATTCTATTAATAAAATACTCTAATTTTTAATCTTAAAATAGATTTTACCATTACTAATTTATATAAAATCTTACTAATATATTACTTATTACAATTGGACTTATAATTAATAATTTCATTAAAAGCTATTTGGAATTATATAATAAATAAGAAATATTTGCTTGTAAATACGTATTCTATTAATAAAATACTACAAATTTTAATCTTAAAATAGAAATTACTATTAGTAGTCTATTTATAAACTTACTAGCTTATTGTCTCTTATTAATTAGCTTCTTAATTATATATTATATATAACATAAATAAGTTTAGGATTAATCCTCGCTTAATCCAAATTAACCGAGCTTCTAAAGCTTTGACTAAATCTATTCTTAGTATATACTAACCCTTTTTAGTTTAGTCTCAAAAGTCTAAACCTAATTAGGATGCGGCTCTTTTATTAATCAAATCAATCAATTAATTCTTGATTAATTAGATTAGATTAGATTAGAATTTGATTAATTCAAATTTTACTTGATTAGATTTAGATTAATAGCCATTAATCTAATCTAATCTAATCATTTTTTACGCTGTCCTCGAAGCGAAATATGGACTTGAATTCTATTGCGTAGTATTTTAGACGATATTCGTTACATTAAATTATTAATTGTATTTGCTTTATCCCTTATTCTTATTCTTATTATTTCGTTATTTAATCGGAATATATTAATATTTTAAAAATATGTAGAATAAGCTAAAGTACCTTAAATATAATTGCATCGAGTATATTATTCCTTTAACTTATAATTTAAAGCTGAACATATATATATACTACTTCTTATCCTTTATTATAATATTAAAGTTATTAAGATATGCCTTTTATTTTACTTATTTATAACGCAAATCGAAGATAAGTAGGAAGAGTAAGAAGTTATAATAAAAAGCTATAATAAGAAATAATAATAAAAAGTTATTATATTTACTTAATAAGCGTAAGATATTAAAGTATTTTTATTATTAATTTTATATAAGCAATAAGATAAGAAATAGCAAGAAGAAATACTATTAAAGATTTCAGATATCAAATCTCGAGGGCATATTATAGCTTTATATCTCAAAGGATTTGTCTGCTAAAGGAAAGAACTGGCTCCCGATGCTATTCTCCGGTCTTCATCCCCATGCTTTCAGGCCTATCAAGCCACATCCAACCCTGGAGAGAAGCTTCCTACCCTCTTATTAGGGCGCCACGCGCTACTTAGTGTGCGAGCAGTTTCGCGCCAGATGCTTCGAACCCTGCAGTGCTGCAGCAGAGCTGCATACTCTGAAGAGAGAGACAGAGAGAGAAAGAGAAAAGAGAGAGGGCCACCCATGTTGACCTTCGCATGGCCTGCATTATCCTACGAAATATCCGAGCTACGTCCTGTTTGTTCTAGCTGGAGGAGTCTCCGCCTCTATCCATTACCACCCGACCTGCGTTTGTTTATGTATGAATCGTAGACTGTGCCCGTTTTCTTTCAATAACCTTGGGAGGCATTGCACTATCTTACTTCTAGCGCCGCCAATCCGCACCTATCGGGTGCGGTGAGGTGCAGGTGGTGGCGATTGAGAAGTGGTCAGGGTTCTACCCACAGGGATTGAGAGTATGGTAGTGCAGGTAGGGAATGTAGGAATATAGGCAAAGCCGTGGTAGGGAATGCAGCCAGTAAAGCCTCCAAGTGCCTTCGGGGAGGCAGCTCCAGGTCCCAACCGGGCATTATTTTAGTTAAAGGTTTGGCTCCGCGCCCCTATAGCTTTGCATACTAGAAAATTACGGAATATCGCCTGCTAGGAACTTGGGAAGGATACCAGGGAGGAAGCCAGCCAGCCAGCAGCAGTAGACTCTCTAGAGTCTGCACAAGCCTACTTGCCTTCCTTTCCTAACCCCGGAGAGACAACCGTCCTTCTCCTTAGCCTCTTCACGCTAAGTGGCCCCAAGTAACCAAGTCCCCTACCATAGATTAAGGGGTAATTAAGATTCAAGGTACCGGGGGCCTGTAATAGCCCGTATTACTTATTAACTCATTCATTTATTTATTCATACTCGGTTCCAGCTGTCCACCGTAGGATGCTATGCCAGCATAATCCAGCTTCGGCGCCAGTTGCCGGAGTGCGCGTTACCGCATTCGGTAATTCGTACTTCACTTTATCACTTTACAATGACCGGCAATTTCCTCCGCTAAACGGTCTAGCCTTTATTTACGATTATTTATATAAGCGTCTCAAGGAGTACTTTACTTTATCCTTTAATTATGCATTAGGCTCCTTAGCCGCCGCTTTTATTAGCCATCTCGTGTCCCCGTACCTTCAATCTCCTTTTAACGCTTTATTTCGTTTTTTTGCGCTATATCGCAACTCCGAAACTGCTTAAGAGGCGCGTCTATTTTATAAATTTAATTACCTTTATAATTAGTTTTAGCTCGTTTAAGATTATTATTAAGTTTATTCGTCCTCCCTTCCTAAATACCCTTTGCCGCACGTCGTTATATATTAAATACTTTAACAAGATATAATTTATAATTTGCCGTCCTTCGCCGCAATCGCATCTGAGGCCGTCGACTTCCGGCATTCTTCTTTTCCACAGGAAGTCTTTTAGCTAATTTTCTTTATGCGTATCTAGATAAGTAAAGTACTCTGCCACTTTTTTAGTCTATAATATAATCGTAAGATCTTATATAATAGCTGCGAGGTATACTTAAATATAATTCTTTTTCTTATTTTTATTTTCTAATTATTTATTCATTCGGCTCTTGTTTGCCTCTTAACCTAAGTCTTCAAGGTTACTTATAAGTAATATGTCCTTATTTATATAGCGTTCTCGTTTCCCTGGCTAGCTCTTATATTTTGTTTAGCTACTCTCTTAGCCGCTTTATTTACGGCTTCGTTTCTTAAGATGCCTATGTGAGCTAGTACTTATCTTAACTCGACTCGCGTCTTACGATTTCCTTAGAGTTTATTTATGAGTTGTATCGCGTCAGTTACGATATACGCACTTAATTTGCCAGTTGGTTTCTGAAATGTCTGAATAGCTGCTTAGTTATTTGTAAAGATAATTAACTTGTCTTTCTTATTTCCTTTGTCTACGTTTTCGTTTACAATTTAAAGGGCTAACCTAATGCCTTATAATTCTGCGGCATATACAGTTGAGGTTTTATTATCTTTTATATATGCTAGCTTTATGCACCTATTTATAAGCGATATTGCTGCAGCTCTTACGTTATTATTAATTCCGCTGCCGTTCGTGTAAACGAAGAGGCTATTCGAGGGGTGCTTGAGGAACTCCTTATATTAAGTTCTAGCCGTTTCGGCGCATGATGCTATCCTTACGATTGGTTCTTGTTACTATAATAATATAAGAAACGGTAGGATAATCTCTTAGTCCTCAATCGACGCTCCACGACGGTGACGAAGACGCTTGTACGTGTGCTCTAGAGGGCTTAGGTATAGTTCCTTTCTCTATCGGTTCCTCGTGGTCCGGAGGAGTTGGAAGCCTACTAGGGTTGGCATTCTGTCCGAGGAGAGAATCCTGCTGACAGTCTCGGCGCTTGTCTCGCGGTGGTCTGGAAAAGATAAATTCCGAATCGGATTTCGAAGGCGGACTCTTGAAATCGATGAAATTGTTGGCCGGGAGTTGGGATGTATGGGACTGATTCGGCGTAGTCCGAACGATCCGTCTCGAAAAGCGTTGTGGGCTTGGTCGTGTGTACTGGCGTTCAGACTTCATGTTTGACACTGATTCGGCGTAGTCCGAACGATCCGTCTCGAAAAGCGTTGTGGGCTTGGTCGTGTGTACTGGCGTTCAGACTTCATGTTTGACATCACATATGGTCCATCGGTCACTGGTGACTTAAAGAATGCGTGTATGATGACTTCTTCCCAAAGTATATTCTACGTCAACCTGGATATCCAGGGCCCTGAGAGATGATTAGATCTAAGCTCGAGAATGTCACGCTGACTCTTCGTCAGAAAATTCTTCAATATCTCCTTCCTGCTCATCATCTTGAATCTCAAGGACGATCATAAATTTCTGGCAAGCATGATCCAGCTCTTTGACTTCCTCAGCAACTTTAGTACAGTCCTCCAAATCTGGTTTCTCTGTTGGATGATTAAGCAGCGATTCAAAGGTAATAACGAAGAACCGCAAAATGAGAGTGCAAAGGTCTAGTAAGGATGTTCGATAGTCGGAACGGAGGCTCATGCTGGGGTTTTGGCGGTACATATTCTCCATAATGGCATATCGCGCAATGATGCTGACAATCTCAGATAGTTGAGGGACATGGTCTTTTTCTGCTCCAGGAACGGAATTAAAGAGCTGTTTCAAGGTCAGTTAGGCTTGTTATTGAGATGCGTGCTTGTGGAGACGTACCTGCATTAAAATACAGACGCAAGCCCAAGGTAAAGGGGCTATATGAAGTCCCAATGTTCCTGACATCACCTCCATAACCCTGATTATATCGGCTTTAGTGGGCCGAGATGGCGACACTATTGTGCTCTGGAGCACTGGCTCAGTGCTATGACTCAATTGTTGTAGGATCTTTGAAATTGAATCCGACCAAGAATCGTCAGAGGTTATAACGAGAGGTCGGGGGAGATAATGGTCCAAAATTGCATTCAGTTTCGTTGCTAGAGATTGCTGAGATTGGTGCAATGCGGAGTATGTCTGCCACCAGAGTCGTTTAGATTGCGCACTAGAGGGAAACAGCAGTAACACTTCAGCTCGCGATGGGCTATTCTTGCTAATGTGAATCAAGTCGAGTTCTTCCCGTGACTGACTTGATACAAGCCCTTGAGATGGTCGTAATTCCTGAGCAGTCTCACGGCCTACTACAGGATGGTCGCAGGTAGAGTCGCCGATTTCTTGCCCTACTTCTGTATTATTGGGATGTTCTCGCTTCTCCGTCACTTTGAGATATCGATTAATTTTCTCTGGGTCAACCGGCCGCCCCCGGACTAGAAATGCAGTTTGTTTGCTGCCTTCTAACGCACGTTTCTGCTGTTTCCTCATCATAGCTTCTTCATCTGGCTGGATGTTCTTGCGCTTTTTGCGACCCTTCGAGTTCTGTGTCACATCGCCTTCGCAGGGGGGGTATCACGGGGTTGTATCCCGTTTTTGGGATTCCGGTTGCCATGACCTTTGTGCGATAAATTGGCATAGAGAGAGAAATCGCCATCGTTCTCATCATCGAAATTTTCCTCGTCCGCATTCTCATCTGCCGAGTGGGCATTGATTATTGCAGTCGATAGCGTATTATTACGAAGTGTTTTATGCATAGCTTGGTTTTGTTCTACTTCCGCTAAGCGCGGGCCGTTGATTACATTTGATAGCCCTTTTTGTTGCATGATTCGAAGAACGCAGTCGTCAAGATGCTCATAGAAATCCTGAGCATTGCTGAATATGCCGGAACAAGTTGAGCACTTGCCAGTGGCATCGGGTGTATAACTTGAGAGCTTCTTGGCGCTGTTAGTATTGCCCGAGGTCTTCTTCCGCGAGTTTGGTGGCGTTTGCTCAACCGCGTGAACAGAGGTTAGATGTCGCTTGAAAATATCGGCGCGATTAAACGACTTTTCTGCCGCAGAGCCAGATCCAGGGCAGAATCCGCAGACCATGGTACCCTTATAATGGGTAAGAGTGTGTCTATTCTTATCGTACTTGCGCGCGAAGCCCTTAATGTGGTAGTCGCAAGTCTGGATCGAGCACTTCTCTGGTCGGTCAATTTGATGGGTTAACATATGTGCTTTTAAATCTTTGAAGACTTTTCCGCACTCGGGATATGTGCATCGACCCTTTTCTTTTGACTCCTCGCTGCTAAAGTTTCCGTCCTGGCTGTCATATGACTGAATAGATGGTCGGCGGGGTGGTAAGTAAGGATATAATGACGCATACGAGTAAGGCGATTGACTCCCTTGCTTCATTGGCCTTGGACTTCTCGACATGTGGGACAGTAATGGCGATCTAGGGTATGTAGGCGGTGGGTAAACAGACGTATCGTTGGATTGAGTTGCGGAAGTTGAGCGGGGGATAGCGTATTGAGGATGAAGAATCGAGGGGTCTGGAGTAAGATCTGTTAGCCGAAGGTTCCACTTTGCGGCAATCGATAAAGATCGAGGCTAGAATAATAAAGGAAACCGACAAGAAGATTGAAGAGGCGCTACAAAACTACCACTAGATTGAGAAAAGAAAGGAGACTGGAGATATATTGCGTAAGATAGAAATGTTTTCGCAGGAAAACTTTGCGATATAATAAAAACAGAAGAGCGCATATCTTGACTTCGGGAGTTGGTGCTTAACGAGGCGTAAAGAGGAGCATTGAAAGTTTGCGAAGGTCGCCGAGAATTTAAAGGAGATTTTGAAAAAGAAGAAACAAGGGATTTGAAAATATCGTCTCGGAATTCAGTTCGGACTGCGCTCATTAGGGTGACCGGCGAAGCTATTAATATTGCAGGTTCGATTTTCATCTGACTTATCGTTGCATCCATCGCCTTAGGAGAAGTGACAAAAGTAGATAAAGAAGAAAAAGACTCTACATTAGACGAGATCGAATCGTGCTGACGAGATGCTAATCTAGAGACGTTTCTGCACTCACTAACGAAGCTGGGTTTGGCTGAATTAAACTCTAAAGCGAAGTCGTCTATACCTGTAGGTTGCTGATAGCTGTAGTCGTTGCCCTGGCTATACTTGTCATACTGGATAATGCTTGGGTTTAACCCCAGTCCAAGTGGAGCCCACTTTAGGACTGGAACGACATGTCCATGGATCGAATGGGGCGATCCCATGGTCGAGGATGTTGCCGATGGTCCAGATGCTATCGAGTAATTCGAAGGTGCAGCTCGAAGGTCTGGCGACTCGAGGGGGTATTGTGGAGCCTTTGCGTACATGGTGGAAGAGCTCAGTCCAGTACTTGCAGGATATCCCTCTTGTGTCCTCGGGTAGGTATATGCTGTGTCCATGTTGAAGTTCTGCCCGTCAAATGGAAAGTTGTGAGAGAACATGCTTGGGTCTGGGTAGAGGGGGAAGTCGACTTCTTCGTTATCGGTGTTCATGTGGCGCGAGAGCATATGTGATGTGGTTTCTGCGATTGTGATCATATTATGACCTGCCTGTTGCTCTAGAGAAGGCAATATTGGCGAGGCTTGGGTCAGAGCAATTCCTGGAGTTGGCAAGGATATAGGAGTTCTAACAAGTAGAGACTCTTCTTTCGATGGTCGATAACTAGGATATACTTGAGGTTGAGATAGAAGCAGAGTGGCCACGTAGCCGATCTCGCAGATTGCCTTGCTTCGGCATATCTCAGACCATGAGCGGAGAGCCCCAAGTACGGTTGGTTGCAAAGTTTCTTCTGCGGAATGTATATGTAATGCAGTGACAACGTTTCCCATCAGCATGGAAATGACACTTTGGAGCTCGTCTGTTGCTTTTTCTACCAACGTAAGTATCTACCTATGCTATATATGAAAGAAAACTTACGAGATGCTGTAAGAGCTTGCAGATATGCCTGTCCGCAATCATTAAAATGGCAGCTACTATCACATTAGCAAATAGGCATGGTTTTGCATATGACAGAGGGTGGTCATACATATGTGCCTTCTGAATAGTCCTTTCGCTCTCAACTAATGATGACTCAAGATATTTTGCTGCTAAGTATAAGTCTTTGTTCGTTTGCCGTATCCTCTTCAGGACGAGCTGGCGGAGAACCTCAATCGTTGTACGGAAGGCGTCCAAAACTCCACGAATTTCACGAAGGATGCCGACGTTCGCCTCTTGAACAGATACAGCGCTTTTGAAGCTGTCTAACGATGATGAAGACCTAAGGCTCCTTGCCGTATTGCTGTTAACCATGGAGTACGATGAAAAGGCTGCTTTATTCAACATTTGTTGGTCCACGATTACGGCCTTGCCCTCAAACTGCTCGCTACCGAAAGGACCATCTTTGGCACTATCCGTTGACGAAACTCCAATAGCCTTCGCAGGATTTTGGACAACTTCTTTAGATTGGGCCGACATGAACACAGTCCCTTTTGATGGAATTTGCGCAACCTTCAGTGGCTGACTCAACAGCAATCCAAAGCCCTCCTCTCCATCTTGACTATGCTTAGATTTGGGGGCGCGTCTTGAGCAAACGTCGCTGGCCTCCACAGCTTTCTGTGCCGCCTTCAAACTCTCGATAGTCTCGGGCTGCAATGGTTTCTCAGGCGCTCTTCGAAGCTTAATCGGAGTTGAGATATTTCTAAAATTTCTATTAGGATCCGAAAGGCTCATCTATATCATTCTTCTACTTACAGCAATGAAAGTTGCAGATCCACTTGTAGACTCATCAAGACCGTTGCGAGAGTCCCTTTCATATCTCGCAATCTCTTGAGCACATTTTTGATTTTGTCTTGGCTGATCACAAACTTGACTTTTTTCATCCAGTTGGCCTTTCCATTTCCTCCCAGCTTTATTAGAATTCTATCAATTTTCACATACAGCTCTGCACAATCTTTGATGATTTTTGCCGTCAATAGATAAACGTCATCCGAACACCATGATTTGCTGTCGTCGAGCAGGCGAGAGAGGAGATCGAGGGATTGCGAAAAGGTTTTCAGGTCATCGGCTAGAATCGAGATATCTTCAGAGGCAGATGCAAGAGCACTGCTCACTGAATAGAGCGTCTTCGATAGAACCAGAGCTGTTTGCGCAATCTGAACGATGCTAGCCACAACGCCTATTGCCGTAAGAGGATCCATCTTCATGCGCTTCTCCTAGTAAAATCTCAAGGTATCGCAAATGAACGCCGGCAAGATTCAGAATCATAAAAAGCTGTCTCATCCGTATGCAAGGCTCTCAGGTGGGCATTTATTGAACGAAGGCCGCAGCCGCTGCTAAGCCTCGCAAGTATGCCTGCCTAGATAGCCATTAACTTAAGCGAGCCATTCATTGTCTTCGATAATGTTACGGGGCGTTTTCGACAAGAGCTGCGCCACGCAGATAATTTTGTCCCAGACAAACGCTTATCTCTTCTTCTCGATTCCGCCTGTATGTGTGGCCTCTCCGCCGACGGCAAGCAGGTCGTGTCGGGCTCTAACGACAAGACGGTCCGGCTCTGGGACGCAGCGACAGGAGCCTTACAGCAGACGCTCGAGGGCCATTCTAGCGCGGTCACGTCCGTGGCTTCTCTCCCCATTGCAAACACATTCCGACCTTACACGTAACTGGTGAATGTCTAGTGGAAGGTACTGCTAGGTATCTCTGGCTACCTACTAATTATCGACCTAACGTCCCTGCGTAGCGAGAAACTGTTGGATCCCAGATCACATGTGGCTGCCTACTAGGCAGCTACAGTCTATTGTCTATATAAGAACACCCAAACAGCCAGCTTCTACAATTAAGCATGCCGCTATCACTTCTTCTTGATATCCAACTGAAACCCACCGTGCCGAGAAAATTGACGGTACTTTGAATTTAGACATCTTGAAATCTGTGCACACATCGAAATATATCATATCGATGTCTGAGCCGTACACCGTGACAACTCCTGAATACTCTGAACTCCTCTTTAGTTACACGGAATAAATTCGATCACTATCCCAGCAAGAAGTTCAACCAGGGCGAGCTCCACGGTTGAGCAGCTCTCTCGCTATATTCAGATGCTGGCGTGATACTGCAATCGTAAGTGGGTTCCTCCCGACTTTCCAGTCCGCTCCACGATCAAGTAGCAACTTGACGAAATTCTCATAGCCGCGAAGAACGGCACAAGACAATGCGGTATCACTAATATCATTAACAGCATTCACGTCAACCCCGGCCCCCGAGCAGATGCTTGGCAGCCTCCCACAACGCTGCCGGTGTTGCCACGGCACCAGCTTCAATCAGCTTCAGTGCAATCGTTGGAGTGCCACGACAACCCACACTCGACATTAATGGAGCAGAAAGATTTGGGTCTGCCTTCCACTCTAGGAGCAGATCCACAACGCCTTCATGCTTATAGGATGCAGCTAGCTGAAGTGCAGTGCCACCGTCCTCTGCAACTGCATTCACATCGGCCCCGGCCTCGAGCATAAGGACTACCATCTGAACATTGCCTTTGACTGCCGCTATCCGCAAGAGGGCAGCAAATTCATCGCCGGGTCCGGGTTGTATAGGATTCCGCGGGGGGTAGGGCGGATGCGGCTTGTCTTCTTGCAAAAAGTGATTAGCATATGCCCGACGATAAAGCAATTTATCGTGTATTTACCTGGTTGGATCTCCTTCCAAAGCCGCTTCAACGCCTTGTCGTACCCTTCACCATAATTAAGAGGCATGCTGACGTCGAAAATGCCTAACAGCGAGTATGCCTTGTCTTCCTGGCGAAAAGTCTCACGACTTGCTGCCTACGATAATCGCTCAGCGACGCTGAAGTCAGACAATGGGCTCCCTCGAAGGGCACTGGCTAGAATACCTGTTACCTCGCAGATGTATCGTTTTAAGGAGGATTTATTGCCTAATAGCTCCCCCTCTTTTGAAAAGAAGTCGACTGATGCCGACGCAATAAGCTCTTGTAGAGTCCAGCCTCGTGAGAACTATACGCTCTTCCGAAATGTCGGTCCCTAGACCTCGTTGGACTCATTAGCCGGATCGGTTCGTGGCCGTAAAACATCTGGCAGATAAACGTAGTACTTGGTCGCATCCCGGTACTAGCGAAACATCGAGTTGATAGCTTCCTGGAGCTCGACGGCATTGGATTTATCGATACAGCAGGTGTCCACTTAAAAGTATTACAAACCGTTACGCTTCGCCTGTTCTCCGCAGAACTATATCTTGCCGTAGCTAGCCTTGCCTTTGCTCGTGCCGTCTGTCAGATCCTTGAAAGTGACCTCTTCCGCTCCCTATCTGTGTGAAAGTATAGCATACTCGGGGATATCGTCTTCGAAGAACTCAGTGAGACTGAAATCGCTATCGTTGTTGAACTGTAGCAGACGTATTATTCGACTAGATTCGAGGATCGCAGAAGGAAGGGTTCTCGGTAGCTGATAAGCCGTCGAAATAGCATAGATGCGGAGTGAGGTTAGAGAAGACGTCGTGTTAAGGCTGGCGCACTCAGCTGAGCGGCAGCCTCGCGGCAATGACATTGTCGTACATGACTGGAACCGCGCAAGACCGGCCCGGTCGCTTAGGCTCACCGGCGAAGTCAATCTCGATTGACAATAACGTATTCTTGTTGCTGAGAATTGAATGATAGAAAAAGTAATCTGGACCCAAAAACCCCTCGATCATCCATCCATTGTCAATTTCTAGCCTTAGGTCTTCGGCTGACATTTATCCCATGGAGTGCTGCGACTACCACAATTAGGCGAGACAGGGATTACAGCTAATCAGGGAGCCAGGATTTTGTATAAGGATGCTTCATTTTACTTTTTACTATAATATATATCGAAACAACTGCCCGTATAATATAAAAAAACGTTACACTCTTAATAGTTATATTAAGTAAACCTTCGAGTAAAAAACCTCTGGAAATTAGCTGTAATTATACCTAGTGCAACGCGTTTTCTGTCAGGGTTACTATGCTTCTTTCTTAGACAGTTCTTACAATCCCCTCTTTAAGCTATTTTAACGCGCGAATAGCGATGTAAAGGTATAATAAACTCTTGTATATTTTCATAAGAAAGTAACCTTTTCCGTATACCTTTTATATTGCCTGCCGCATATAAAAGTGGCCGCATAATCTCCTTTTTGAATTTCACTTGTTTAGTTTACTTGTCTTCCTTAAAGAACTCGTTATAATCTGTGGCATTAGTATGAATAGAAATCAAGTAATAATTGACTAAAACAGTATATAAGAGCCAATTCTATATAGCCTGCCATCCTCCCTTACGAATCATACGTTTCCTAAAATTGTAAGACTTTAATTAATTTCCCATATCTACAGCTCCTATAAATTAATTATAAAGCCACGCAAATATAAGTTTATTAATTTCCATAATATGATGAGTGCTAAAGAATGCTTTAGCTACTATTGCGTTTATTAATAATTTGCCTGGCTTCCGTCTGAGGGTTTTGACTGTATTAAAGCCGTCGTTATAATTATAAAGAAACAAGGTAAGGGCATTATCGTTTTATAATATATAGCATACCTTTTCGGAGGGCGAAATAGCTATGTGAATCTCGTTATACTTTAATTTTGTGTGGCCTCTTTTGCTTTAGTTGACCTTAAGTTTATGAATCCTTTACACGATTCCGGCATTTATTTTAGCTGTCTTCATTGCACTAATTTCTAGCTCTCGGAGGTGTTTCAGTAAAGCATTAGACGTGAAGAGGTTATTTAGGTATATAATATATCGTTGTAACAGAAGCTATTTTATTAAATAAATTATTATAACTTAAGTCTTATTACCTCCTTTCCCGTGCTTATTTTTACCTAAAGCCGTAAGGGTTTTGACTTTAATAAGACTAGTTCTTTTGCCGTAAAATACTTATCGTAAGAAGTACCCCTTCTTTATTACTACTTATATTTTATAACCTATAAGAATAAGTTTTATTAAAATTATTATAGTCTCTTTTATAAGGCTAGTGAACCGCTTTATATACTTATCTACGGCTACATTCCTTCCGGGAGTTTATAGCTAGTAGAATATATTTTATATATAAGAATTAAGTAGTTCTACTTATAAAAAGTAAGTATTTAAATAATCCTTTTAAGTTTAAATATACCTTATCTTATATAGCTAGCTTAAAAGTAAGAATAGGATTACTTAAACAAAACCTCCGGTTTAAGAACTAGAATCTGTCCTTATTTATATACTTTTGGATTATATATTAGAGGTCGTCCTCTTACGTAAACTAGTAGTTTTTTATTTCATTTTCGTCGTAAATTAATATATAAATTATAATCTTAAGGTATACTTTAATCTCTATAATATCGGTAGAATACTAGTTATTTGCCTTATAATACGGCAAAGAGGGATTATTCGGCTCTTTTATATTTTAGTTAATAAAATCAACGATTTGGAATAGAATTTAGTCTATAAAAAACAACGAGAATATAACTAAAAGGTCGTTTAAAGCAATAGAATTAAGTAAGTTAATTTATAAAAGAAAGTCGATATATATAAAGTCTTGAAAAGGCCCTTTACTTTTAGGAATTGGTTTTGACTTCGGCCGGAGGATTCCGTCATAAATAAGGTCGTCTTGCACACCTTCTTGCATCTTATGGAGCTTCAATTATATGTATTTTAGCTAATATTTACGATTATGACGATGCAGGATCATGTTGTTATAGTGCTATTATATGGGGCAACCGACCCCTACAAGCTCCTAAGTGTGACTTACTTTTTCGTGGGTGTAGCACTCCATGGGATACTAAAGCTCTGGGGGAGGTGCGGCGAGGCGGGGTCTGTCCCTTCTAGCCGAGAATCATTTAGTTCTGTCGATCAGAAGTACCGAACCGCGTGGCGGCCGGGCGACAAAGTACCTATGTCTTTTCTCGGCACGCAGGGTTTCTGGGCACGTAGGGAGGGTTAGCAGTCCTTACAAGAATTGTTATCCCCTCACTCCTCGATAGCATTAAGCGAGTCCGCTACGAATCGAGTTAAACCTAGTCGCGACGGAGAAGGCGTACGCCTAGACTATAAGAATAATATTCAAATACTATTCAAAAACCTTACTTTAGCTGATTATTCCTTTCTACTAGATTAGTGATATTATAAGGGTTTCTTTCTCGCACTCCCTTCTTATATAATAGTCCTTTTTATCCATATTATATTATCCTTGTACTTATTACTATTCTTTCCTTAGGTTTTTGCTTATATATTATATATAATAGCATATAACTATAAACCCACTTATCTATATACGCTTTCTTAACTTTCATTAGCCGTATCTCCACCTGTTCTCGACTCCACTTCAGGCCCTCAATCAAAGGCCCTAAGGCAATTAATTAAGCACCGTTTAGCAAGATCGCTCTTTAATATTACCTTATTATCTTTAATACTTTATTCTTCGGCTACTTGCTTATCGGTACGTAAAAAATTCGAGTCGTTACGTTGATAAATCTTACATCGCGTATTATATCGGCTAGTAGTAATATCGCGTCGGAGTTAACACCCAAGCTAGCGAGTCCGTCGCCGACGATGCTTAGTATTACGCGACTAAATAATCTATATCATGTGCATGCTTATTTATTTTATCTGTACGGAATCGGACCCGTAGTATAAGAAGGCCGAGGCTTCTACGGTATTAATAGAATCAGTTTTACTTATATTCCTAATTACGCCGGCGTTTTAGCTTCCTTTTACGACTAACTTCTTTTATATATACGCTTCTTTTCTGGACTTCTTCGAAAGCTAAAGATTAGTTTTTTAAATATATTTTCCCTGAACTTTTACGAAACTTTACTTATTGTGAACTTTATTGAATAAGCTAATCTCTTTATCTTATAAGAAGATAATACGAAAAGTAAAAGAATAGTTCTTTATTAAGCAATTATTATTTAATAACGCTAGACCTGCGAGTAATACTCGCTTTAACGATACCGCTCGTAATATTCTTTATAAGATTATAAAATCTGTAAATTTCTTTTATATAATTAAAAGGGAAGATGCTTCTAATAGCGAATTGCTTTAAAATACTTATAGCGATAATAATAAAGAATCTTTTTATATTTATAATTAATTTATTTATACTCGTAAAAAGAAAAGTAAAATTATAACTTAAACTAAAAGTTATTTAAATATATCCGATTACGTAATAAATAATATAATCTTTTTTATTCTTAATATTAATATTAATCTTACGGCTTTAAGTATACTTACCGAAGAATAGATTACTTAAAAGTAGCGCGAACTCGAAGAGTATATACGCTTATTAATTAAGTTTAAAATTAAGGATACTCGTGCGAAGACGCGGCTTACTTATTATAAGAATAATCTTATTAGACTTCGCCGCCTCCGGGCAATCTCCGTCGCTTATACAGATATAATAAATAAATAATATACAATTAAAGAAAGCTTTTAACGAACTCGTAATATAATATTAGATTTTATTACTGCTATTTTAATAAGGACTTTAAGTCACTTTCAGTAGAGCGTAACTTTAATTTAGAATTAAAAGTTAATTTGCTTAACTTATAGCATCCGCTTAATAAGGATACTATTAGGCTTAAGACTTTGCCGGCCTTAAGATACTTCCGGGAAATAACCGCATTACTTACAGTAAATCACGTAATTTATAAACTTAAAATAATATTAATAATATATTTAAATCCAGACGCTTATATTTTATTAAAATATATTATAACTTAAGCGAAAAATAAGCGCGATCGTAAGAAGTGCTTTACGATTATAATCCTTAAAAAATATAAAAGAAAGAGTTTCGAGAGCCTGCGAAATTAGAAAAATACTTAAGAAGGGATCTTTAAAGCTCGCTTATATAATTATAATACGTATGCGAATCGAGTACGCGTCACAGTTATAAATATAAAAAGCGACTTATTAACTTATTAAGATAATACGAAGTAAATTATAATTAAACCCGAAGGTATCTCGCTAATATAAAACCTGTTTATCGACTTCTTAAAAAAGCTTTATATTTTTAAAGAAACTCGAAGCGTTAAAGTAATTAAGAATATTAAATAGTTCCGTTAATAACCGGGCTAGTTTATTTAAGCGATATTCCGACGGTTTATTATATTTATTAAAGATCGTAATACTCGGATATCTGATAATAATAATATTATTAATTTTCGTGAAATAATTACGTATATATTAACGGCGTTATAAATTAATTCTTACGCGTTTATGAATTCTTTTAATATTTATTAATAATAAAAGAAACTGGCTAATAATACTGAGTCTTTTATTAAAAGAACTTAAGGAGTATTTTCTAATATACCGAAAGCTAAGTATAACGAAAGCGGAAGCGAATAAGGTAATAATAATCTTAGGAATAGCGGATCTTATAAAAGAAATCGTAAAGAATATTCTAAGAATAATAATAAGAAGCGCGTACTTAATAGCGCTTTTTCAGCTTCCGGTTCCCGATCTTTTAACGGAAATAAAGACGGTAAGAAGAAGAATCATATTAAGAATATTATATTTTATTACTTTTATAAGTAAGAAAGTTATTAATCTAAAGATTATAATTATCTTAAGTTCGTATAATAAGCGTAAAATAATTCTTAAAAGCTAAAAGTAAAAAAATATTTTAAAATAATAAAGAAAACTTTTCAAACGGAAAAAAAGTATATATTATTATACGCGTTAAAGAACAGAAGCCGTTTAATACCGGAAAAAATACGGGAAAAGATAATATTAAATCTTAAGCGTCGAAAGCTTAAAAGATATTTCTAAACGCTTATATATTTCTGCAAGACTGAAGTAATCCGAGATAAATGCGAATACGTTATTTAATAATTTAATAAATAATAACTTAAATTATAATTTCCTTAATAAATATAATATAAAGGGGAAAACACCAAGCACACAACAAGAGTATAGCAAAGCAAGTACCGGAAGGTAAACGTAGGAAATACTTATTTAACGAGTACTAAAGATATTATATATTTAAAGTATATGATTTGTTAAAAGAAAGGAAGAGTATAATTTAAATAAGAAAGAAAAGTTATAATAATAAAAATCGTTATATCGTTAAAGGACGTTGCTTTAAAAGCTATTTTAAATATAGCAAGAAGCAGCTCAATCATATAATAAATAAACTTCTAAAATCAATCCTATTATATGCGTCTCTTTCTTAAAAAACTCGTGCTCGACCTCGAGTAAAGAAGTAAGAATTAGTATTATAATTTTAAAGCTCTAAATATTTAAAAGAAAATATATTTAAGTAAAAACAAGTAAATATTAAATAACTTATACTTCACTTTTAGAAGCAAATAATTATCTCGCTTAGCACCTTTAAATATCGTCTTTTATTTTATTATTCTTTTTCCTTTTTTTCCTTTTTACTAATTTTACTATTCTTTTCTATAATACTCCTGGAAAAGCTTTACGCGTTTTTTTATATTTATATCAGTCTTTTTATATCTCTTAGCACTTATCGTATCGTTTTTGCCGCTTAAATTTACTTTCTCGGATATCGTCAGCGTGTCAAAAAATTATTCAAACTAGTTAACTAATATTCTATTCTAATTGACTAAAATAGACTAGAACATAAATAATAAATATTTGGCTCGAATAAAATAATTATTTTAATTAGTTAACTAGTTATTCAATTATTCAACTCTATTTTTAAAAATAATATAAAATAAAAGATTTTTATTTAATAAAATTATAACTAAGTAAATAATTAACTAATTAATTAACTAAATGATTAACTAAATAATTATTTAATTCTTTTCTTTAATATAAAAAGGATTATCCTCTATATCTAAGCCTTATTTTACCGCCTTATATTCTTTTCCTTCTTCGTCGTTTAATATTCCCCAACTTTTAAGACAAATTATCTTCTTAAAAGTCTCTTTACTAAGTCTATTTCTTAGCTTAAATATAATTAAAGCCCCCTGACCAAAAAATCGTTCACTAGCGGCCGAGCTAGCGGGAATTTGTAAATATTTCCTAGCAACTTGAGATAATATTTATACTTCTCTTTATTAAGTCGCTAATAATCTAAAGGCCTTATTTTTGACTATATAAGTTAGCTTTAATATTAATTATAACTTAAGAGGTAAATTTACTTACGTTTTTATTAGGCTTCTTTTCGCTTAAGTAAGCGGTTATTTCGTCTTCTTCTAATTCGTCGTCGCCGCTAGTGCATATACTTAGCTCGTCTATATCTTCGGCGTTATATATATTAATATCTCCGTCGCTATCGATTATAAGATTATTTCGTAAGTAGTCTGCTTTGTAATTATATAATATTAGTAAGATAATTTATTATATTAAAAGAAATGATTTACTAACACGTCAAAATCTGTCTTTAAGCGAGCTTTAATATCGCTAATAAAACCAGTAGAAAAGCCTAAAGCTTTAAGACCTTCCTCTTTAAGTCTAAGGTTAAGAATTAAAGATATATAAAAGCTTTTACTCTTATTATCTAAAACTCCTAATCGAGGGTAATATTTCCGAAGCTTTACTATACCGCTATTAATACTATTGATAAATAGCTTATCTTATTAAAAATTAGTATATAATTGATTTATAAATAATAAAAGAATAAACTTACTTAGAAGTTGACCTTAAAATTCTCTAGTTTTATATATATAAGAAATACCTCTAAAATAATATAATAAATCGTCGAGTAGTTCTCGGCTTGTAATTTTATAATAGCTTTAACAAAGATAATTAATATAACTAATATATTTTCTAGCCACGTGATTTTAATATCGGTAAGTAATAGTAAGCTATTTATAATCGAAGTTGAGCTATTTATAATAGCTTTAATTAATTCGTAAAAGTATAAGAAATTCTTTAGCATATAATATGTCGAAGACTACCTTGTTTTTTAGTTTAATTTTAATTAATATAAAAATATATTAATATATAATAAGTAATAAAAGACTTACCGAGTTAAGGAAACCTAGGCTTTTTAATATTATATGCTTTTATTTAAGCTTGTAATATTCGCTTATTTTCTTGCTCGTATTTAAGACTAATTATAATCTTTCGGATCTTTTTCTAAATCGAAAAATTTATATTAAATTAGTAATTTAATTAATCAATTACGGGATATAATTACTTATTTATTTCTTAATCTTCTTCATTATTTTCAACATTATATATATCGTTTAAATAAGAAGTATTATAGACTCTTTTAATAAGACTTTTTAATATATTTTAAACGACTAAGTTAAGCACGTAAGCAATACACGGCGTATCTCCTTGAAATTTAATAGCTTCTTTAGCATAATACTTAATAAAAGCCGTAGTTAAAGTATCGTTCGAAGAAGCGTTATCTCGAGTTATACTAAGTGTAATTAATTATTAATTATTAATATTAAAATAAAGAAGAACTTACTGTTACGAACATACCCAGGAGGGGTATTACGTGCGCCTTAGCGCTGAAGCTCGGCAGCTTTACTAAGCTAAAGAAGCTAGAATTAAAGAAAAAAGAATTACAGAGCTACGGGTTACGCGATAAGAGTTTAAATTACGATAGACGATAAGTTACGTAATAAATCCCTAAATCCGTAAATCCTTCGATAATAAAAGGGATTTAAGGATTTAAGGATTTAATATCTCAAGAGATTTAAAAGATTTATAAAAAACAAAAGTTTTATATAAGATTAACACGTCTACTATTAAATAAGAGCTTTATATTTAACTGAAAATAATATCTTAATTATATTAATTATTATTTATATTATTATACGTAATACACTTACTTCTCGATTATTAAAATTAATATAACTTATTATATTTTCACCGAGTAAATACACGGACCGTAATACTTTAAGCACTTTCTCGTTAAAAGTACCGACTCACGTATATTATATTAACTCCTTTAATTAAAAGCCAAGTACTTAGCTTATAAAGTAATATTATTAATATATTTATATTATCCGCATTTGCCCTTAAAAGGAAAAGCCGCGAAAAGAGCGAAGATAAGGAAATGCTAAATGCTTAAGATTACTTAACGCACGAACTTAAGAAAACTTTAAAAGTTAAGCTTTTTAATATTTTTTAAAAAAACCGAAAAGACTTAAAGACTTTTATCCTTTAAGTAAAGCTTTATTAATACTTTAACAACGATAAGTTCCTTATTAATAAAAGCTACGCCTTCTAAACAGTATCGTACCTCAAAAGCGAAGTTATATAATAGATCGAGCCGTTCTTTAAGAATTACTTCGAGAACGAAGATACCTGCGAAGCTATACTTATTATATAAATTATATTTAAAACTTAAAAAAGATTTAAAAAAGAAATCCGGCGAATATTTAATAATATTAATAAAATTAAAACAGCGAAAACTTACTTATATAACTTAAAGTAAGTTAATAACGTAATAGCTTAAGCTACGGAGTTCTAAAAGCACGTTAATAAGACTAATTAGAATTCTTAATTATTTATTAGCTATTATCGACGAGGACTTAAAGATTATATCCGACTAAAACTTATTCGGATCGATCTTTAAGTAAGAGATATTCTTACTCTTATTGAATAAATCGTTTAGATTAATAACCGATTACACGAGTTTAAACGCGAATAATAAACGTACGTAAGAAAGGGCTAGAAGCAGTCTAGCCACCGACAGAACGAGGAGCGCCGACGATAAGGTAACCTTAAGGATAACCGATAATTAGACTTTATAAAATACGACGTTATTTATAAGAAAAGAAAAGGCAAAAACCGATAAAAAGGATTATCGAAGGAAGTTATAAACGAACGGCGTAAAAAGAAGCTATATTATAAGTATAGCTTTCCCGGATATATAACAAGCTCTTATTATAAGAAGAGCACCGAAAAGAAATAAATTAATTTTATAAAATAAAAGACGTACGACGCTACCGGTATACCCCTTTCTCTTTTATTAAAGGAAGTTTAACTTAGCGCTATTTACTATTATATAACGATAAACGAGCTTAACGTTAATTATATTGACAATTAAATCGAGAGTGACGGCGGTAAAGAGAATAGCGAGTGAAGCGAAACGGATAATAATTATATTCGCTAATATATAATAAGACCCGAGTCTAGCGACTAGACTTAATAAGATAAACGATACGTTTATTAACGGGTATCCGAGATTATACGTAAGGCATAAAGCCCGGAAGACATAATTAGTATCGAGAGAAGCGAGGACTTATAATATTAAAATAACGCTATACTATTAAGACTAGCGCTTTTTAAACCTTAAGAATATAAAGTCTGGCGAGTCACTTAGCGAGAAGAGCACCCCACTCGCGAGGCTCTTAATATTAAGTATTAAACGAACGTTAATATAAGAGTTACTTATATTAAATTAAAAGTCGTCTTACGCGAAAAGCTTTAATAAAGCGAGGAGTATTGTGGTGGGGTTGACCTCAGAGGTCCATTTGCCACGTGATTGAGCTGCATCTTGCTGTATTTAAGATAGCCTCTAAGGCAACATCCTTCAACGATAATAACGATTTTTACTACTACAACTTTTCCTTTTTATTTAAACTATACCTCTCCTCTCCCTTAATAAATTATACTCCTTAGATATGTGAAATCTCTAGTATTCGTTAAATGAGTATTTCCTACGTTTACCCTCCGGCACTTGCTTTGCTACCCTCTTGTTGTGTGCTTGGTGTTTTCCCCTCCACAGTATAAAGTAGTCTTTCGAAGCAACTTACGCATTGCCTGGAGAACGGTAGACGCCGAGAATAGCGTTTTTCGAATATACGTTTAATTAATCTTAATTAATAAAATACCGTTTCGGCAAATAATAATATAAATAAACGTAAGAGATATATAAGAAATCATTATAGAAACGTTACAGAACCAAATATGAATTAATTCGTAAGATAACTTAAAAACTTATTATAAAAGACCTTTTAAACCCTTCGTATTCTTAAATACGTATTAATTATACCGCATTTTATATAAAGACTTAAAGAATCAGTAATAAGAAAATATATTAATCGAAGAAGTTTACGTCGAAAAGATAAACCGGCGTACGCTTATAATTATAAGAGAAAGTAATTACTTAACTTTCGACGTCGATATTCGAGGAGTGAGATTACGGGCTATAATAAATTCCGGAGCGTAAAAGAACTTTATATTTCTTATTATTACGATTTAATATCTTTTATTTATTAAAATTAAAAAAGATAAGTATTAATTAATACTCGCCGACGGAAGACTTACCGCGAACGGCCTAATCGATATATAAACGGAATTATTATATATAAGAATCGGCGGACACTCCGAGTATATTCAATTTAATATAATTAAAATTAAAAAGCATAATATTATCTTAAGGCTACCTTAAATATAATTTTATAACCTTAAGATTAATTAAAAGACGCAAAAGCTAAAGTTTAGTAATTATAAGGGCTATTTTTAAGATAAAAAAGCAATAAAAGACTTAAAAAAATTAAGCGCAACTTTTAAAGAAAAGCTAAGAAATAAAGTAACGAGTCTTGTGGCAGTCGATATATCGCCAGAATATAAACGATTTAAAGTATTATTTAAAAAGAAATTAAGCAGTAGTGCCTTACTTAAACACTAGGATTACGATCATTAAGTCGAGTGAGCTAAAAGCACGAAGCCAATATTCTAATTATTATAAAAATATTTAATTATAAACTTAATAACGATTAAGAAATATATTAATAAAAACTTAATAAAAATATTTATTCGAGAATCTAAATCCCTTTAAAGAAGTAACATCCTCTTTATATAAAGAAGGACGGCGAACGAAAGGTATATATCGACTACCGTCGATTAAACGAGGCTATTAAAAAGGACCGTTACGTATTACCTTTAGCTAAAGAGCTGCGCGACAGACTTAGCGGCGTCAAAATCTTTATTTAACTAGACTTACGAAGCGCGTATAATTTCGTAAAAATAAAATAAAATAAAATAAAAAACAGGATTTTATATACGTTTCGGTTATTATAAGTATACGATTATGCCTTTCGGACTAATTAACGCGCTTATTATATTTTAGCGTCTAATTAATAATATTTTACGATAACATTTAAACGTAATATATATTTACTACTTAAATAATATTTTAGTTTACTTTAAAATAAAAGAATAATACGTGAAAGACGTTATAACGGTATTAGAGAAGCTAAAAGCTTCCTTAATGCTCTTGAAATTCGAGAAATGCTATTTTTATAAAAAAGAAGTTACTTTCTTAAATTACGTAATAACCTCTACGGGACTGGCTATAGACTCCTAAAAGATTAAGACAATCGTTAAGTAGACTAAGCTTATAAATATTAAAGAAATACAATCTTTCTTAGGATTTGCTAACTTTTACCGGCGATTCGTTTGAAATTATTCGAAAATCGCCGCATTACTCACGGAATTAATATATAAAGACAAAAGCTTCGACTGGAGCAATAAAGCAGAGACAGACGCCTCTGATTATACTATTGAGGCCGTGCTGAGTTAACCGGGCGAAGACGGCAGATAATAACCAATTATATATTATTCGCGGAAACTTTTATTAATAAAGCTTAATTACGACATTTACGATAAAGAACTGCTGAGAGTTATAAACGTAATACGCGAATAAAAAGTCTACCTCGAGGGATCGTCTTACGAAATACAGATCTTAACGGATTATAAAAATCTTATTTATTTTATAATTATTAAAGAATTAAACTAATAATAAGTTCGATAGTATAAAACACTTTTTATAATTAAACTTCGATTTTTATATATTAAAAGAACGGAAAACGCTAAAGCCGACGCTTTTAATAAAAAACCAGAATATTTTATAAATAAAACATATAAATTATGTATTATACTTAAAGAAAATAATAATTTATTAATAATTAATTATAAATAACTAATAATAATAAGTTAAGTGTTACGGCTGGCTAGAGGTTAATACGGTGTAAGAAATAGCTTTATATTTAGACTTAAAGTTACGCTCAGAATTAAAAAGAAAAGATAAAGAGAAAAGGAAAGCTCTTTATAAGAAGGAGCTTTAATATAAATATATAAAAAGTCCTCTTAGCCTTTCCCGATTAGGCCTAGCGCTATAGTTGTTATATTAAGGTAATATTACGAGTAATGCCGAGCTCGCTCGGTTAAAATACGAGGCTTAAGAAGTCGTAATATTACCTCTTCCTCCCGAAAAACTACGTCCTTGCAATTGTAATTATAATAATATCGTCCTTTAAGTCGTTATAGTCGTCGACACTAGTATTATATGCCTTTAATTATTAAGGTAATGCCCTTAAAGGTCCTTTAGCTGCTTTATTATTAAAGTGAAAGTTCTTAATTATATAAGGTGCGGTTATAATATCTGAGCACGGATATTATTATAAGTTCTTGTCGGCGCTTAATTACTTAATATAATAAAATAGTTTATTCTTTATGACTTTAAAGTTTAATATAGCCTTAATTTCTTATTCGTCTTAGTTTAATAAAAACTAAATTAACGCCGGCGTTTGTCTTACTTGTCCTAGTAAAGGATTATTAACGTACTTTTATAATAAATAAGTATAAAATACGGGGTATATAATTTAATTTATCGTTAACTTTATTTTCTAACTCTTTCCTTCCTTTGAGAGTACTTTAATTAAGCTATATTATTTATTAAAGAATTTTTTTAAAAAACGGTCGATATTTTAATTTTAAGTATCGATTAATATTAAGTCATTAACGTCTTAATCGATAGCGCGTTAATTACGATTAGTTAAACGCTTTATTTTCTTTTATTAAGCCTTTAGCGACGGTTATATAACTTTTATAACTTCTTTTATATATGAAGCGACTTATAAAGCCTCTTTGTGGTTAAGTTTCTTTATTGCCGTAATAAGTAGTTCTGGATTTATTAAGTCCTAGGAGGTCTTTAGCTTTACGCCGTTAAGTAATTGAAAAAGCGTGAGGTTATTAAGAGATTTATAAGGCAAAGTAAGCTGCGCGATATTCATAATAAGTAAGAGGTCACTTTAATTGTCTTAGTAATAATAGTAAAAGAAGCGGAGCCGTTATTTAATATATTAGTTTATTACTTTAATCTGGCTGTTAACATTAGGATTATATGCCGTTATTAGCTTTACTTTAGTGCCGAGTATATAATAATACTCTTTCTAAAAGGAGAAAACGAATTGCGGACTTTAATTTAAAATAATAGACTTTAGTATACCGAAATAGCGAGTTTAATAAACGAGGAAGAAGGTAATTATACCTTTGGCAGTAATTATGTCGTTATAAGGTATTAAGACTGGTTTCTTAAATAGGCGGTTAATAATAATTATAGCGAAGTTATAATCGCTTTTATTTAATAATAACTTTATAAAATCTATTATAAGGTATTAATACGGCCGAGCGGGAATAAGTAAAAAGTATAAAAAACTAAATGTTTTGTTTTTTTTAGCCTTTTACTTAAAGTAGCTGTAATTTATTATATAGCGGCCTACGTCTATAGAAAGGCCATTTTAATAATATTTACGGCTTAATATAACTTTTATTTTTCCGATTCTAATATAAGCGATTGAGGGTTACGAGTGCATATAACGTAATAACGACGTGCGAAGCTCCGGCGGTTCTATAAGCACTTTTAGACGGCCTTAAAAAAAAAGCTTGCTATTCGACAGCTCGTAGTCTAAGTCGTTCTCGCGGGCTTTTTGTCGAAAAAGCTTTAATAAAGGAGACTCTTTATTAACTATAAGCACTTAATTTATTACGTTATATTTAGTGATATTATATATAATTATAAAATTAGGATTTAATTCTTTCGCGGCAGGTGCTTCCGGGTCGATTAGCACGTAATCTTATTTTAGAGCTTGCTCTGCCTTTTGGTCTAGCTCTTAGTCTAGCTCTTAGTCTGGCTCTTAGTTTGCCTCTTAGTCTACCTCTTGGTTTACCTCCTGGTTTACCTCCTGGTTTACCTTTTAGTTTACTTTTAAAAGAGCCAAAGGAATAGCTAATATAGCGGCCATACGACTACTTCGCATATACCGCCTTATGATTTTTAATTAAGTATTTTACGCCGTTATTAAATGAAAAGTAGTTCCGTAAGAGAAAGGTGTATTTAAATACTTTAATTAAGCGGCTTCGGCTAAAAGACGTTTTTTTCTTAGAGATGTTTTATTTACTAGTTTAATTATTTATTTAAGAAACCACGCCTAATATATTTCTTAATTAAGCAGTTACGACGGCTTAAAGGAGTCGACGATTACTAGCTGAAGGTCAGCGGTAATTAAAAGGTCGATTTTATCGTCTGTAATAAGTTATTGATTATAAATAGCTCGCTTACAAGCTTTTATTATCGTAAGGTTTTAATCTTTTTAGAAAAGAGTATCAATAAGAATATTAATAGTCCCGGTATAATATATAATCGTAAAATAGAATTCCGCGAAAAACTCGGCCTAACGTGCTTGTTTAGCCGTAAGATCTTTAATAATTATAAAATATTTTAAAGCTTAATAATTTATATATACGTATACGTTCTTTTAAATATTTAATAATTTCGGGCGATATTATTTAAACGACCGAAAGATCGTTAGTATTTCTTTATTATAGATTAAATAATTAAACTCGGGATCTACTATAATCTTAAAAAAATAACTTAACGTCTAGCCCTACCATTCCGACCACCCCTAGTTTCCGGACACCTCGCTAAACCTCACCGCCCCTCGTACCTACTTACTTAAATAATTATTAACTCTTTTAATTCTTAATCAATTCTTTTGAAATTTGGAATTTAGATTATCTTAATCATAAAGCGTTAATATACGAAAGCTGATATTTAGAGCGCCCTTAAAGAGATAGCAAATGGCAAGTCTACGCAAAAGGCATCGCTAAAGTAAGGGATTCCAAAGTCTACCCTTCATAATCGTGCTACGACCGCATCATTGCACTAAAAAGCTACCAGCTATTTACAAAGGCTACTTACGGTATTAAAGGACAAATTGACTAATTAAGTACTTACTTAAGAGTCTATTAGCCGTAGAATTACGCATATACAAATCAAGAGTTTCGCTCAACGGCTTTTGGCTCTTTAAGGAGATCATAAACCACTCGGACAGCACTAAATAGAGCGATTTTTGGCCCGGAATCCTATTCTTAAGACTAAGAAGTAAATCTACGTTAATTCTATACGTGTTAATAACGCTTACTCTAAAGTTATTAAGCCTTAGTTTTAAAAATTTGACGTCCCGGCTATTAAAGCGATTCCAGTTAACTAACGATAGAATATAGACGAAACTAGTATTATAAAAGGTTACGGTTTCAATGGACTAGTCGTAGGCTATACTAAAAAGCGTAAGGTTTAAGGGAAACAGCCAGGTTCACGTGCCTAGACGTCAATCATTAAATATATCTATGCATTTAGAGTTTCTATAGCTCCGGCTGTAATTTATAAAGGAAAGACGGTTTAATAATAATGGTTTCCGTTTCAATTAAACAAATTCAGCAGTTAGCACTTTATTACTACAGAAAATAAGTAGATTACTAATAAGACGGCTCTTAAATAGCTAGAAAAGATATTTATTCCTTAAACGAAACCACGTAATCCTTTAGTAAGACTCCTTATTTTAGACGGCCACGAGAGCCATAAGACTACGGATTTCCTTTAGAGGTGCCTTAAGCATAATATCTACGTTTTATTCTTACTTCTATATACGTCACACGTCTTATAACCTTTAGATTTGACGATTTTCTCTCCCCTTAAGCGTGCGTATTAAAAAGAGTTATATAACTTGAGTTCTTTATTTAATTCTACTTTAATTAGTAAACGCAATTTCCTTCTTTATTATTAAAAAGCACGTTAAGAAAGTCTTACGGCTTCTAATATTAAAGCCGGTTAAAGGATTACTAGATTATAGCCGGTATTTATAGCAAAACCTCTTATAAGCCGATTACTATTAGAAAATAATAATAAATTGATAGCCACGCTTCTTCCAGACTCTTAAAAGAAAGTAACGCTACTTCCGGAGGTTTTTAATAACTTACCTAATCTCCGTACTCTAAAAACTAAGAAAGATCTCCATTTACAGCTTTATAACTTGGCTTCCGAATTATATAACTACCTTCCGGAGAAGCGTTTGCGTATTAAGAAGATTACAAAAATAATTAATAAAAAAGACTATGAATTAAGAAAAGCAAAGATGAAGATTCAAGAGTTGGAAGAGAGATTAGAGCAATTAAAGCTAAAGAAAAGGAAAAAAGTACAAACTAGTTTAAATTCTAAATTTGTGACGACACGTGCTATTTTTGAAGCTCAAATCGTAGCTAAAAATCGCCAAATTATACTTATAGAATCTGAATTTAAAGGAGATTTAAATTCTATAGTTTCTTATATAGAAGTTAAAGAAATATAAAGTTATTAAGCCTTAAATAGGAAGTGATAGAATTAAGCGAGGTGTCCGGAAACTAGGGGTAGTCGGAATGGTGGGGCTAGACGTTATAAGGTAGAAAATGCCGTTCTCCTAAAGTTAAAATAATACGCTAGTAACGATTCTATTAAAAGAGTCGGTCTCCAGCCGCGTTTACTTTATTAAATCGTAGTGGCAAAAGACTAATGTAAATTAAAGGGCTTTTCGGAGAGTTTCTTACGCGTTTTTGTAAGCGTTATCGAAGTTAAAGGGTATATCTTTTCCGATAAGTATTATAAGGGGTCGAGCGATGAGATTATAATCTTTAATAAACTAACGGTAGAAATTATAAAACCTAAAGTAGCTTTATATATTATATATATTGCCGGCGTATTTCTAATTCTTAATTACGTTAACTTTTTTTAAGTTTACTTTTATATTATTAACATTAATAATAAAACTTAAAAACTTCGTTTTTTATACGTTAAACTCGGACTTCTTAATATTGGCTTATAGTCCGTGCGCTTATAGTATTATTATTACTTTTTTAATATAAACTTTATATTCTTTAGAAGTTATTAAGTATATAAGGATATTATTTATATAAGCCGCGTAAAAGTCGTTTAAGTATTTTATTAAAATATTATTAATGAATCACTAGAAAGTCGCCGGGTTATTCGTAAGGCTAAAAAGAAGGATTTTATACTTATACGTATTATATTAGGTGCGAAAGGTTATATAATCTTTATTTTCGGGGGACATACGAATATAATAAAAGGCTTATTAAATATCAAGCTTTATAAAGACTTTTACTTTATAAAAACGAGTTATTATCTTATTAATTAAAGGAATTAAGTACGGATCTTTTTTTAATAAAGTATTTAGCTTCCGGTAGTCGATATAAAGCCGAAGACTGCCGTCGGCTTTTTTAACAAAAAGAATAACGGCCGCATATAATGCGCTAAAGGGCTTAATAAAACCTTTATATAAGTTATTAATAATGTACCGCTTAATCTCCGATAATTGTTTTTTAATTATACGCCGAAGAAGTTCAAAAAATAAATCGTTCTCCTTAATAAGCTCGATCTAGTAGTTTACGCCTTAGCGATACGCTAGTAATTCGTCGGAGGCTCGCCGGGAGAAGAAAAGAGTATACTTTTAGTATTTTATTAAGAACTTCTTATTTATTAACTTATTATCTTACGCGTATTTAGCCTTTAAAGCTTCTTTTAAAGTTAAGTCTTTATTTATTAATATAAGCTCGACACTTAATTAATTTAAGGCCTCTTATCGGCGGCGAGTCAGCTCTTAGTCGATTTTATATACTGATATTATAAAGGTTTTTATTTTATTCTTCTTAATTTTCTTAAATCAGAAGTACGTCGTAAATATTACTGCTATTAATATTAAGAAAATCTCCGTAGTAAACGCCTTAAGCTAGTGCTTCGCTAGGGAGGTTCTACAGGCTCTTCTGTCTTTAAGTAATAATCCCGGATCACGAGATATCGACGAGTTTAATTAATTTTCCATAATACGTAAGCGCTCTTTAATCTCTTTAATAAAACTCGAGAGTCGAGTCGGCGAGACGTCAGCTATAAGTCGTCCAGAGACCTTAGACTTAAGGGAATCGTTAAGTGCCGTAATCCTAGCTTGCCTTCGGCAATAATTATTTAAGTTTAAAAAGGCGTTCTTTTATTTTATATTAAATTAATAAGACTTAACGATTAACTTATTAAAACGGTGTGGTGTAAAAGTGGATTAAAGCACTATAAGCAGTTGTAGTTAAATTGAAGTGATTCCTTGTTATTCTAAAAGCTCTAAGAATCAGGAGAAGACAATTATTCTCCTGAAGGCGGTCTACAGTAGCAGAACCTAATTAAGTCACGTGCAATGCCAAGAAAGCAGCTGCCCGTGCTTATACGACACACCCCTCAGGCAATTAACAGTAATAAGCTACTGCTATTATAATTAACTGTATTAAGCGAGAGCAAATAATAAAAAAAAATCAAGTAAACAAATTCACTTATATGCGGTAATCAGGCAAACAACCTAATTATATGAATTAACGATTTTCCTATTAAACCTAAACCTATAAATACTCGATAACTCACAGATCGACTGCTCTCGATCTACCACTTAATTAATTTATTAATCAATCAACTAATCAACTGCTCCTTTCGACATTATGAGTGTCTTCAAGCGCTCCGCCAGAATCGTTATGGCAGAACGACGATCTGCTCGCCAGAGCAAGGTAAGTGGCTCGATTTTCGATCTATTAGTTTCGATCTACTAATCGGAGATCGACTGATTGAAGATCAATTAATTAAAGAATAACCGCTGACTTATAATAAATTAAGGCTATTATTAATAGTAAGAAGAAAGTCGTCGCTAAGGCACGATTATCGGCTACTTCCGTCCCCGCCTCCGCTCCTCGCCATGCCGCTGCTGCTCCCCGGGCTCTAAAGCAGCTAACAAGTGCTCGTATAATAATCTATTTGAGCTGCATTAATAGCGCCTTCTAAATAAAAGATAGCGGTTAATATTATAATACTGTTAGAAAAAGTGCTCGCTGCTTCTCTTACTCGTCCGGCCACAAGTGCGTAATTGCTCTTATTATTGCTTAAGCTCTTTTTCTCGCATATCGTAATGCGTTAGAGAATAAAGCTAATAAGAAAGTAAGTCGATTCAGCTGCTCTTTTTTTGCTTTTTGATTTATTACTGATTTTTCTAAAAGCTAAAGTAATTAAAAATCCCGGTCTGTGCCGCCCTTAAGGATAATAATATTAGTAGAGCTACTACTGCTAGCGCTGCTATTGGTTTTAGTAATAAAGTTGCTCCAAGAGCTACTAGTGGATTCGGAAGTGATAATAGAGATAACGATAATAAAAAGAACGATAAGTTACTTACTTTATTTCCAGAAAATCAAACTAATTCAGTTAATTTCTTAAAAGAAGAAGAAGAGCTTTTAGCTGCTTTTGCAGCTTATACTCGTGCTATTAAAAAGAAGATTACTGCCGCTGCGAGTGCTCTCTTCGTTAAGAAAAGTAGTAAGGGAGCAGCTAATTATTTTACTGCTGCTGTTACTATTAAAGCTATTGCTGCCGAGGCTGCTGCCGGAGCTGCTCGCGCTTATAGCCTGGGTCCTAGCGTTCTGGCCTTCTAAGCTATATTTGCTCGTGGAATTATTCTTACTCCTGAGCAAGAAGCTCAAGCTGCTCGCGTTAAGGAGCTAGTTAATATAATGACTAATGCTTTAAGCGAGTTAGTTCGGGAGGTTTTAGGCTTTTTATTTTCTAATAAATAAGCTACTTTCTTGTTTTCTAAAGCTTAAGAACCTCTTACTCTTCAAGTATCCTTTTATATTTTAAAAACTAAAGCTTGCGTTTGCTTTTAAATTAAAGAATCGTTAAAAATAATTAATTCTTGAAAATATAATAATTTATATTCCCGAGCTCAATTGATCTCTAATAAAATAAAATTATAAATAAAAATTTATAAAAGAGAATTTTACAAAAGAATATATAATAATATAAATAAAACTTTTTAATTAAAAAGTAAGCTTATTATATAATCATTTTGAGAACAAATAAAAAGTAAAGAATATATATAAAAAACTACTTTAAAGCGAGTCTCTTAAAAGAGTTACTCTAGTTGAGCACGAATATCTATTAAGTTAATAAAAGCAATAAATGCTTCAAATTTCTGCCGAGAAAGGTTTTTAATAAGTCTGTCAGCTGGCATATAACTTATAAGAAGATATTCTATTATAAAAGTGCCCTTCTAAAACTCTTAGCGCAATTATATATTCTGAATATTAACGTAGCGCAATTTAATAGAAATACGCTAATTTTCCCTAACGATCAACCGAATTGTTTATTAATTATTACAGAAAATTATCTAAGCTGCTCTTATATTAAGGCGTAATTCTTAAAAGAATCGCTAAAGTGCTATAAGTTCCTTGCTAATGCGCTTTACTCTAAGAAGCTCTACTTGTATTATAAACGTAATAATTATATCTTATAAAACTACTCTCTAAAGGATTAAACCTCCAAAAAGTATAAAGATATATCTATTAAAAGATCGCTTTATCTCGATATCGTCCGCAAAAGAAGCATTTAATATTATTATAAAATAAGAGTCGCGCAGCTTATAACTATAAGTAATCGCTAAGAAACGAGTGCCGAAAAAATAACGAATTATTTAGTTAATTATAATTAAGTGCTCTCGGGAAGGATTAATTAAGAAATGAAAAAGCCTTAAAGTAATAAAAGCGACGTCTGCGCGTAATATGATTATAATATAAAGCACTGATCTAACCTTCTCTTAAAACTCCTTAATTTAAGCTGAAATAGCCTGTTCTTAATTCTTTAGTAGCTCGACTTAAGGTAATAGTATACTTAGGCAATTTCTATCTATTAACTCAAATCGAAGAGTAATTTTTTGAATATAAGTGTCGTATACTAAAGAAATAATCTTCGCTAATCGATCTCTAATAATACGAACGCTTAAGAACTACTCCGTTTGCTCTCTTCCGGTAAGCTTATATACTATATTCAAGCCGTCGATAATTAGTTTGGCGTCTTTAAAAGCCGAACTGTAGTAAAGCACTTAAATATCGTCGACATAGAATATCACAAATACCGTACGTTATTCGTTTATAAATATATAAGGCTCTTCTTTATAAGCGATTAACTTTAAAGTTATTAAAGTATGAGTGAAATCACCGTACCATAGCGCCGGTAAGTCCCTGAGTCCGTAAAGTGCGCGATTAACCTCTATTACCTTTCCGTCTTGTTTAAAACCGTCCGGTAAATAGCAGCATACGCGAGTACTTATCTCACTTCGTTTGGCGTTAATAAAAGCATTTATTATATTAAATTAAATCATTTCTAAATTAAATTAAGCTACAATAACTATAGCGGTTCTAAAAGAGCGAATAGCTAAAGTAGCTGCATATATTAATAAAATTGACGTTTCAGGCTATAAGTCTCTTCTCACAACGATTCGGGAGCGACAGCAAGTTAAATACCCTAACGAATCGACTTTAGCGTAAAATATCTATTTCAAGGGAATTAATTACTCGGTATTAAAAGTATATTTGACGACTCTCCAGCAGTTGCGCGACTTAAGGTTAGTGATCTCTTTAATAGCGTCGGCTCGGAAGTACTTTCTTAACGAGTAATCCCTAAGGTCTCTCTAATTTAATAAGTCCTTAAGCATTTGTGATTAGTAAATCCGTAAGAGCTCAATTAGTTATCGAATTTCGATATTTTTAAATACAGACGCTAATATAATAGCGTGAACTACGCTCAGGTCTTTTCCGTCTCTTCGCACTGGTTCTTGACTAAGCCAGAAAGTCCTTAGAAAATCCTCTAAGTGCTCGCAGTTGCTTAACGGTTATAATAATTCCGTAATTAGCTTTTTAACAGTTGCTGTATAAACGCTTCGATTCGGTTTCGTTACCTTACTGCTGACTCGAGTCTTTCGACTTTTATCAGTTGCTCGGTCTTTTATTCTTTTCCTCTTAAGAAGTTTAAGTAGGCCGGAATTTAATTCAGTTAAAGCCGGGAGTAATAAGCGTAAACCTGACTCTCCGTCTTCTTCTGATTCCGATAATTGCGAATGCTCCTCGTACTCAGTTGCTTGAAGCAGAACTTCTAATTACTTAAGGCCGATACTTTCTTTAAGTGCTTCCCGACGCTTGAGACCGCGCTCTCGGTCGTATAGCCCTTCAGAGTAAATTATAACTTATAATATTAACTTCCGCTTAAGGCCTATATTACTCTGGAAATTTATTATACCACGTAAGACACCTCTCCCAGTTGCGCTCTCAGACGTTAATTATCTTAAAATATCGGCTCGTTTTAAGACTTAATTAAAATGCTCGTAAGTAAGAAATCTAGCACTCTTTCTTAATTAAATTACTCCCGAGTTCTTACTGACGAGTAGCTAAATAAAATCAAGAGCTATTAAATCAGCTAGAAGTAGCGTATTTACTTCTATTAACTTAATTAAAAGGGGAGCAAATAGCTCCACCCCCGAGCTTGAAAACTCAATTAGAGGTTTTAATACCTCCGAGCTCACAGGCTCGTCGACTTTTATAGCGCTTATTGCTTCGCTTAATTATTCTCCGTTCGGAATAATAAACGGTGTTTTTGATTCTAGTATATTAAGTGCGCTCAGTCGATTAATTATAATAAAACCAGCGTCCTAATCTTCTTCTTCTTCTTCTAGCATTTCCGTAAGATCCTTTAATATTAAACGCGACTGGCCGACCGCTCTTTTTATATTTAAAGAACCTGAATAAAAGAGGGTTTCGTTGAAAGTAATATTCCGAGTCACTATTATATATTATAATTAAGGCACCCAGATCTTATAAATATTAGATAAGACGTATCTAACTAAGTAATTAAAGTGCGCTCGCGAGTTAACTTTAAAAGCTCTCTTTTAGCGGAGAGCTTCTCGGTCTTTAATTATAAGATAAGCTCTACAGCCGTACGTATATAAGTTACTCCAGTCAGGCCGTAAATCGGTTATCAGCTTTAGCGTGAGCTTAAGGTCATAATACCGAAAATACTACTTAAACCAGGCTTAGAATATTTCATTAAGACTCTTAAAACCTTTGCGAGCAGATAGACTTATATTATAAAGAACAATTGCCGCTATTACTAATTCCGTCTAAAGCGCCCGGGGTAAATTAGCGGAGAAGCGCATCTTAATCGATTTATCGATTATTTCTTTGCCTGCGCGCTTAACTCCTTTATTAAGTTGGTATATATGTAAGGAGGTAGATTCAATATTAATACTACTTTCCTTATACCACTTTTCATACTTAATTAATCTATTAATCCTTATAACTGAAGTGTCGTTATTTTGGCGTATTTTGCAGACCGAGAGCCCGAATTAGCGTCTCGTCCACGCCTCAAACGATTTAAGAGCATTTAAGACGGCGATCAACTTTTTAATTTTCAAAAGCCGCTCGTAGAATTTCCTATCGTATTCGTCCTTAATTAATAAAAGCTAGCTATTCCCGTTAAAACTTACTGGAAAGTCGAATAAATCCCAAGAAATGCGATAAAAAAGACAGGTAACTGCTCTCTTTAATTGACGACGACTTATCACTTATTATGCAATAGCTATCGCATAATGCTCGCATTCCAACCGAGTTAAACCTTAAATCTCGACGTTACGCGCATTTTTCATTAAGTTTTCTAAGGCTTCTTTTCCAAAGTAACCTGCGCGCAGATGCTATAAGTAAGCTTCGTCGACTCGTAGTTTCAAATATCGTCTGCTCGACTGAAAGCCTTAGCGAATGCTCCTCTTTAGCGTTAGAAACATTAAAAAGCTATGATTTAGGCGAGTCAAAATGCGGCAAGCAATTAGAGAAACCGAAGAGTAATTAAAAGGCTTATATTTAAAGAAAGCTAAGTTAAACTATCGCTATAATTACTTCAAAACCAGACTATCCTCAGTTATTCCCGTGCGTAAAGTGCAATCTAAACTATTATATTAAACTCTTACTTGCAAAAAGCGAGCTTCTGAAATAATATTAATATTAAAGCCTTCAATAATAGCGACGTTCGAAAGAGTTAAATCGCTTGTATTCGGTCCGTTAAGGCCGTAGAAAGCACCTTTAAAGACTCGAGTACCGCGGCCTTTAATTATTAAGCTTGACGTTCCGGCTTTAACGCTATCGTTCGTAATGGATTTAATAAAGCTTCCGGGGACGAAGAGAGCTTCTGAATTTACTAAATAAGTAGCAGCTCCGTTATCGAGTAAGATACTCTCTAAAAGCAGATAACGGTTCATATTTATAATAAAGTATACCCCCGCAGCAGCGAGAGCTTCGTCGAGAAATTCAGGGCTTATAAAGCAAGCTTGAACGTTTCCAGGATATCTTGCTTTTACTAAAGCAATTAGCTTTAAAGCTATAAGAGCTGCTAATAGCTAAGTAGAAAAGGAATTACCGGAAGGCGGTCCGGAAGCCAGTTGCGCTATTAATAGCATATTTCTACTGAGTTTAGCGATTTCTCGGCGGAGGTCAGGGAAGTCGCTCTTTAGTCGGAGTCGAGTCTCTTTAATTTCCTCTACTAATAGTAAGTTCCTAAAGTTGCTCGCCGTCGAGCCGTCGTAATAATACCGCAGTCTATGACAATTAATAGCTTTATAGCGGTAAAAGCGATGCTTGCACGGGCAAGTATTTGCTCGCGTATTTAGCGACTAGTTTCGTTGAACCGATAGGATTACGAGAGCATCTGATCTTCCTTTAAAAGTAGCATATAGGCCTATTATCTTTTATTATCTAAAAGCTATAAGTAATTCCTCGTTAAGAGCAGATAACTAGTTAACGTAATTAAGTAAAGAGTACTAGTTTACTACCCCGAGAGCATCATCTCTTAGTAATTTAGAGTACCGTTCGCGCGCCCATTCCGGTGCGAGCTTCTCTTATACCGCCTTAATAAAGTCAAGCATTACTAGCAATCCTTTGACGTCCGGTAAGTCGTACAAGAAAGCATCTTAATAAGCCGCTCTTTATTCTTAGAGCCACTTCTTAAGATTAACTCGCCTTACTTTAATAATAGCGAGCTTCTTCCTGTAAGTAGATTATACTAGCGTGCGAGCACTTGTTTCCGAAGGAGCGTAATCTCTTTTAAAGATCCGGAAGAGCAACTAAAGAGTCTATGACTTTAATTAAAAGTCTCCGTCTATTATCTCGATTAACTACTCCTTTTCCATACGAGCTTGCTCGTTCTCGCATTCCCTAACTGCTCCTTAGTAAACAAAGGGATCAACTATCTCCTAAATCCACTTATAAGCTGCCTTATAGGCTCGAGCCTTTTCCGTTCATTATGCGAGCTTCCCTACGTATTCCCTCATAAGAGCAGCATATATTAAAGCCATATTCTCAATTATAGCCTTTGCCGGTAGTAATACGCTCGGCTTAAAGCCTTTCTCTGCAAGGTCGCGAGCATCTTCGTCCCACTTCGCCTAAGCCTGGAAGTTATACTTAATAGCTTCTTTATCCTATTATACTCTCAAATCGTTTAGCGATAAAGGTTTTAGTTCGGCGTCGAGAAGGTTAGAAGCAACTAGCAACGCAGGGTCTACCGAATTCCATATCTTATAAAAGACACAAAAGGATTTAAACGCCTAATACTAAAGAGTCCAAGTGCGCTTATCGTAATTAAGAAGAGTTCGATTGTTTAAAAAAGAAGCTGAAGTTGAGTCTGTCATAGCGAAAGAGTTGCTCTCGTAAGCTCCGAGTATTCGATGGAGGAAGGACTGGAGAGTCCAGTTGCTCGGCTTTTATACTCGTCCAGAGTAGAATAGAAGGGTTAATAGAAAACAGCAGTATGAATTATACTCTGTAATAAGGTGGAAAATTCTGCAACGTATAACAGATACTCTCTACTTACAAACTTACCTCACAGGCTTCATCCAAATCAACAGCGCACAAAAGGAAGAATACTAACTTAATAGCTTCGTCAACGGGGCTCATAACTGTAATATAGAAGTAGATTAAAGCATTATAAGCAGTTATAATTAAATTGAAGTGATTCCTTATTATTCTAAAAGCTCTAAGAATCAAGAGAAGACAGTTATTCTCCTGAAGGCGGTCTACAGTAGCAGAACCTAATTAGGTCACGTGCAGTGCCAAGAGAGCAGCTGCCCGTGCCTATACGACAAACGGTTAATATCGACGAAGACTTATTAATTAAAGTACGGCTATATAAGTATATTTAACGGCTATTTTAACCGGTTGCGATTCTTAATATACGACTACTTTAAGTTGTAATACTTGAGGAACTTTTAATTAATTAAGACGTTAATATTTCTTAAGTTAGTTATTAAGAAAGGGAAGTTAATTCGCCGGCGGTCGATAGTTAAAGTAAATAAAATAACTGTATTAATTGGCTTGCCTTTCTTATTATTATAACTAATTGGGACGATTAGCTGAGGGAGTGTTATAAAAGAAATATTAAATTACTTAATAAGCCGGTATGCGAGGGAGGTTTTAATTATACTGAAAATATTTGCTTTATTATTAATATATATAAGTATTTTAGTAAAGAATTTATTCCTTCTTAATTTAATATTAATTAAGAATTATTGTCTTTTAATAAGAGTACGGAAATTAAATGCTAAGTCTTTTCATAAGTTATAGCTTACACTAAAGTATGAGTTTTTATTACGGCTTAAGAGTTTTTTAATAATTTATTAATTTTTAAGTCTTTATTAATAATTAACTTAAAAATTAATTTATTAAGTGCTTAATCTTTTCGGCGCTTAAGGTAATCGCTAGCCTAGTAACTAATCTTATTATAATAGAAGTAAGTATTAAAGAAGACGTCTTTAAGAGTAAGAGGCGGTATAAGAGACTTAAGGCGGCGGAAGAACGGAGCCGGGAATAGCGAGCGCGGGCGAACCTTTAGCGACAGTCTATAAGTTAGTATTAAAAGTCTTTATATTATTATAGCCGGCGTAAGAGAAGTTACACGCCAGCTTTCCTTTTTAAGAATGCCGCGCGCGTTATAATTATTAAAGGTAACGTTAGCTTAAGCCTTTCGAGTCATCATAGCTTCTTTTAATATAATATTACGGGATTCCCGGTCCGTAATAATTAAGAATTTATTAAAAGCCGTATAATTTCCGTTTATTTTATACTTTTTTATATAAATTATACGTTTAAGGGCCGGGGAAACCTTTTCGTATACGTCCTTAAACCAGCGGAAGCGAGTAATCTTATTAATAACTACATAAGAAGTGAATTTAACTCGGAAGTCGTTATAAATTATATTACTTATTAATAATTAATTATATATTCTCTTAATAACTTAAACTCGGTTATAATTAAAGAATCGCTAGTCTAAGGCCGTTAAAACGTCGGCAATAGTATTAAAAGTGCCGGTAAATTCGGGGTTTATATATTAAAAGATAATAGTTTTTGCTTTACTGGCGGTACACTAAAAGTAAGCCTTGACTTATAATAGTTTATTTTTAAAGTTACCCGAGTATTCTTTTATAAATAGCTTTATTTTTATTTTTTAAGTATTATACTCGATGTCGCCCTTATAATCGCTAAAAAAGATACGGGGGTACTTAATTTTAAAAGGCTTTATAACTTAAACCGAATTATTTAGCTTTAATAAATAATAGTCGGTAATTAGCTAGAGGTCCGCTATAAGAGTACGTATTAATCGATCGTGAGGAGGAAAAGGAGTACAAGTCTCCGAGCGAGGGTTATTAAGAATATATTAGTCGAGGGCTTACTTAATAACGGCAGTAATAATAAAGCTAACGGAGATCTCGATTAATTAATTTACTTTTACTTATTAAGCGGGGGTAAGGCCTTTTATAATAACGGTAAGCTTTAGCGAGGCGTTGAAGTAGTTTTGAGGTTTATTTTCTGAATCGGAGTCGAGTTCTTCGAAGTTATCGTATTCTTTTATAAGGGTCTCGATTAAAGGAATAAGAATATTAATAAAGCTTAACTATAAAAGGGCGCTTTTTTCTCTAAAGCTTTGCCGACGAGGGGGAGAAGTCGGAAGTAGTAGCAGCATAAAGTAAAGAGGTGTTTAAAGTTATTAATCGATTTGTTAATTAAATATAAGTCGAAGTCGAAGTTCGAATATTGCGCGTTAAGTTATATAAGGTAGGTTGACGGCAAGAAGTTTTTTAGCTTTTTCTAGGGTAATTTACTATTAGTAAAAAAGTATTTATCTGTCGAATAGGCCAAAGTATTAAAGTTTGTCGTTAACTTATGTCGTACAGAAGTGGAGCAGGCTTTTAGTGGTTCAAGAGCTCTACGATCAACGTGGAGAGCAAGGGTTCAAAAGATTTATTGAAGTGAGCGTTACCCTCTGCAAGAAAGGACTGTGACCCGAGTATATATACACGTGAGTGCTTACGAGAGCATACACATGACCAGTAGACTGCGCTAGGGCGCGACAACTTATTATAAGGGTAAGGAGACGTAACGTATAAGACTTAGTAAAATATAACGCTTTACAGCGAAGGGGTTTTTAGTCTTTTCTTATATTACGGCTGGCTAAAGGTTAATATAATATAAAAGATAGCTTTATATTTAGACTTAAAGTTACGCTTAAAATTAAAAAGAAAAGATAAGGAGAAAAGGAGAGCTTTTTATAAGAGGGAGCTTTAATATAAATATATAAAAGGCCCCTTTAGCCTTTCCCGATTAGGCCTAGCGCTATGGTTGCCATGCTAAGGCAATGCTACGAGCGATGCCGAGCTCGCTCGGTTAGAATACGAGGCTTAGGGAGTCGTAATACTAAGTCCCCGAGAAAATCTGGAAAAGCTATACTAATAACCCGGTAATAGCCGAATAAGAGAAGTAGCTAAATGAAGGATTCTTTTTTATCGCCGTTAAAACTCTTTTATATTAAAAACGAGTTTATATCCCGACTCGGAATAAGATAGACTTCGTTAAGGAATAATATAAGCTACCGGCTTATAAATATTAAAAAATAATTAAGATATTATCGAGGCTTTTTAAAGAATATTATTTCTTAAGAATAAGGAAAGTAATTAAAGACGTAGTTTTATCTTATAATATATATATATAAAATAAAGCAAATTATTATACGCTATATAAGCTCATAAAGTCATTAATAATACCGCTACGCTTATAAAAATCAATTGCCTTAGACTTCGTAATCGAATTATTACTTTCGAAGGATTTGATTACGGGAATTACTTACGATTTAATTTGCGTAATAACGAATAAAATAATAAAATACGCGTATATAATACCGGTATTAAGTATATAAAATACGCCGATAATAGCGTAAGTATTCTTCCGAACGATCTTCGCGAATCACGGAATATTAAACGAAATTATTTTAAATAAAAATAAGCTCTTTACTTTAAAGTTTTAGAAAATATTAGTATTGCTTTTAAGAATAAAACAAAAGATATTAATAATATTTTACTCTTAAACCGACCGCTAAATAGAACAAAGTAATTAAATAATAAAGACTTATCTTTAATATTATAATAGTCAGTGCGCTGCCTGTAATTCTGCGAGCTCTCGCTTACAGTCAGGGAATTCAAGTGTCACAGGAAAGCAAGTGTCACAGCCGACATTGCCCCGCACTACCTAATTTGTATGGTAATCAGGAATCTAGACCGTGAATTATATTAGAATTTTACAAAATTTGCATTACGAGTTATAAAGTTAATTGAGCTTGCGTTAGACTCTACATCAGAGCTGTCTAGTGCCTCAGGTATATCTTCTAACTTTACTTTTGGCGCAGGCGAAGATTCTATTAAATTCTCATGCTTAATAGCCTCTCTTACTATAGGTTCTGTAAAAAACTTGATCTCGTCGCCTTTAATTCCATCGATAGCTAATTGAGCTTGAATTACTGCGTGATGAAATTCAGGGTGACCTTAAGGCGTTAATAAAAGAGCTTCTACTACGTTCGGAGCCTTATCAGGTTCTCGCGCAGGTATTAAAACATCAGCCGGTGCGAACTCTCCACGCGCTTTATAGCCTTTTAACAGCTCTCTGTTTGTTCGATTAGCCTTCCGAGCTGAGATACCAGCAACTCGGAGGCTCTCCTTTGACTTATTAATTGCTTGAGTAAGGTTTCGTTAAGCTCTCCGTAAAGCTTCCGTCTTTTCTGTCTCTTCACGAATACGAATTCTCGTCCGTAAGTCGTCGACGTTTCCTGCACCTCCGCCTTTGTAAATACTTCTTCTAGAAGTCTTCTTTCGCTTGCTTTCCTCTTTGATCTTTGCTTATAAAGTAGCGTGCTCGACAGTTATAAGATAAGCTTTCTGTAGTTTAACTATAGTATTTTATATCGTCCGGGAGAAAATATCACGAGAATCATCTGAAAACTGTGTAAGGTCTCTGCCAATAAACGAGTTAATAGCAGATATCGTATTCCATAATTCATAAGGCTTTAACGGAGGTAATAGAAGTAAGTCTAACTCGTCCTCAGTAACTTTCATATCTGCAATACTACGCTTCTTTTTGCCGTAAGATCGCATCTTCTTTAAGCCGGCTTGGATATCTAAAGGCCATATTCCTGACGTAGTAAAAGCGTTAATAATTGTATACTACTGCATAGCTTTCTTCCGTATTCCCGTAAGATCTCGGAAGAAGGAGGTAATAGTATATTCAAAATCGAAAGACCGGAAGGCAGCTGCAATAGCCATTGAATGGTAATGTTTCTATGGACGGAAGATGCTGATATCAAGAGGTTGTAAAATATGCGTGAGATAGCTAGGAAAGTAGAATAAGAAGATGTGGTTTTCTGTATACTTGAGTTGAAACGGAAGCCAGTAGTAAGACTCGTGGCCATCTAATAGTAATATCTTTTATGGTTTTGATAGTCCGGCATGAGAATACTTGATTAAATGATCGGTATATCTCATGATTATGTCGTTATTAATGTATCCGGATGGAGATGTGTTTAATGTCTTATTGTTAATAAGCTCTGAAGTAATCTAATTCTTTATTATTTTCTCTTTTGGAATAATAATAAATGGCGGAAGCGTATTCTTTCTATTACTCTGAATAGTTTTAATAATCGTAAGAGATTTGCGGTTCTCTGGTGAGGCCGTATAAAGCTCTTTGATAGCCGTAGGGACAATTATAGCTTTTCCAGATGGATAGCTAACTCGTACGCTAGACTCGTCTATATTCAATAACTTCTTGCCTTTATCAATCTTGTATTTCTTTATTGCTTCGTCTAGCTCCGTAAACTATTTCTTTACGTCTTCTTCTGTATGAGATTCGAATTTAGCGTGTTCAATTAGCTTCGTCTTAATTATATGGAGATTCGGGTTATTCTTTAGCTAGCTAATAAACTAGCGTTTGGATAGCGGGCCGAGAGATAGAGATTAAGTTTATAAATATTAATAATAGATTTAGTATAAAATATAAGGGAAATTACAGTTCGTAAATAGCTAATAGCTGCTTTTACCATCTCGTGAGTTGCTCCTAAACCGGCTTCCCATTACTTGTAACAGTACTGTCGAATAGCTTCTTCTTGCGCCGCTATCAAGATGATATTATTACCGTTATAGCGATTGAAGCCTCCAGAGGCATTCCGAGTCTTGTATTTTAGCTTATGTATCGATTGGCGTAATGCATCTTCTTTTATATGAAAAATACGCGCCGCGTTCTTTAGTAGCTCTGTAGGGTTATCTAGAGCCCAATCTCTTGCCTCTTAGAAGGCTCGATCATACGCGGACTTTATACGATGAATAGAATAGAAGTTACTTGATGGCTCCATAATACCAAAAAAAATCGATGCGTGCAATTAATAAAGGGGCTGATAAAGTTGTTATAGTCGCGATCAAAAGTACGCGTTTTTTGGTAGGGATTTACGCTTATCGCTATCTGGGCTGTGACACTTGCTTTCCTGTGATACTTGAATTCCCTGACTGTAAGCGAGAGCTCGCAGAATTACAGGCAGCGCACTGACTATTATGAATTATAAATAAAACGATTAGGTTTAATTACTTCTAACCGCTTAATTTGCATATAATAGCGCAAATCAGGAGATTATTAAAATATCGCCGTTTTATATAAACTATAAGTATAATCCGACGGCATATAATATACCGATTACGGGTTAAAGGACCGCGTAAGAAGCTATATTATAGAAAGATAAGCTTAAATAATTATATAACGAATTATTAACGGATATTCTGTTTATTACATAAAGATTAGCTATTTATTATAATAAAAAGCGTAATATAAAATTAACGCTAAAAGAAGAAAATAAGATTTACTTACTTAAAAAAAACATCGCGACTAGGCAATTAAGTAATAAATTAAATTATAAAAAGCTAAAACTATTCAAAATTACAAAAGTCTAAGGATTAATTAATTACTAGCTAATACTTCTAAAGATTATAAATATTCACTTAATATTCCATATATTTCTCCTCGAACCAGTATCGCCAGGGGCATTACTAGCTCTTATCACAGAAATATAACCGGTAAACTCGAACACCGAATATAATATCGAAACTATTTTAAATTATTAATATTTCTGTAGCGTTATTAAGTACTTAATTAAGTAAAAAGAATATTTATAATTAAAGAATACTTAAGAACTTAAATTTAACTTTTATTACTTTAGACTCCTCCGGGATTTTCATTCTCGAAATCTAAAGCTACTTAAAAGGAAAAGGACCCGAGGTCAGACACTTCGACTTCCGCCTTAAAGAAAGACGCAAAGTAAGCGTTAGGCTTAAAGGCGGGAAACTACGGATTAAGAACGTTCGCAATAAGTTCGAAAGAAGGCGTCGGAAGGCGAGCGAGAGCTATAATCTTATCAAATTTAAAATGATACACCGGCCGAGCGAGCCAGAAAAACGTCACTACGTACCCCGAAGAATCGCAATTGCTGCGCTTCGAACGAATATACTCCGAATACCTCTTCGAGATAAATAAGTCTAAGAAACAAGTACGGAAGAAGCTGTTGGATTTCACTTCGGTAACTCGTGCCGATTCTACCCTAGAATAGCCGAAGGAGTTTCCACTGCTTACGCGGCCCGAAAATTACCTTCGTATTCCGGGAAATTACGCTCGTATTCAATTACGTAGCTCGTATAAGCTACGTAATTAATTACGTAGTCGTAGAAGCTTCTAGAGAAGCTATTATTTTGTATATAACTACCGTAGAGCTCTTCTAGCTCTTCAAGCAAGCAAGCAAGCAATTCTCTCTCTTTGATCACGTGTCCTCACCTACTGCGCTTCCTCATTCCTGATTGGCTCGCCTATTCTCACAGAAGCTGCGGCAGAATAAGCAAGGTTTCGCACGACGCGCGGCGCTTTCGATGCGGAGCGCGAGCAGAATACTTTACTTCTTTTTTATTTAAATAACGCCTAATTTCTTTATAATTCTAAATATAATAAATAAAAAAGATAATCGTTAGTAACTATCGACATCTCTTAAGTTATACTTAAGCGTAAGGATTACGCTAGGCTAAGAAGGGGATAGTATTACGAATATACCTAAGAGGGGTATCACGTGCGCTTTAGCGCTGAGGCTCGGCAGCCTTACTAAGCTAAAGAAGCTAGAACTAAGGAAAAGAAGGTCACGGGGCTACGGGTTACGCGATAAGAGTCTAGATCACGGTAGACGATAAGTCACGTAATAAATCCCTAGATCCGTGGATCCCTCGATAGCAGAAGGGATTTAAGGATTTAAGGATTTAATATCTCGAGGGATTTAAGGGATTTATAAAGAACGAAGGTTTTATATAAGACTAATACGTCTATTATTAAATAAGAGCTTTATATTTAACTGAAAATAATATCTTAATTATATTAATTATTATTTATATTATTATACGTAATATATTTACTTCTCGATTATTAAGATTAATATAACTTATTATATTTATACTAAGTAAATACACGGACTGTGATACTTACCTTATAATATTATACTCGATATTAAAGTCTTTTAAGGCTTTTAATAGGACTTTATTTATATAAACGCCTGAGTGTTTCTCGGCTAAATCTCGTATAGCTAATAACTTAGAGTTTATATTAAACTCGGCGTTTATTTAATGATTATAAAATTAATTAGTTATTAGTAAGAAGAATATAAAAAATAAAAAATAAAAAACTTATATTATAATTCCTAAATAAGCGTCTTGATTTATAGCTGTCTAAGCGTCTAAAGTAAAAGAGAACCCTCCTTAAGATTCTTTTTGCTTAATTAATAAGTTTTTAATGAGGCTTTTAGTATTATTGAATTAAAGCGTAAGTTCGTTAATAAGGACTTAAGAATATAATAGAAGTACTTTGCTATATTAAATAATTAATTATTAGTCTTATAATTAAAAGGTTATAATTACTAACCGATATAAATACGCAAGAAGTCTTCGAAAACTAAGTGTAGTTACCGCTCGAAACAATATATTATTCGAAATAATAAAATTAAGAAGTAATTTCTTAAAGTAACTTATAATAAAAGTCCGGACTTCTTCTTCTTCTTCTGATTGGTCGATTTTTTGTCTCTTATTAAAAGACTGCTCTAAGCTTAATTGACTAAAGCTTTCGGCCGTAGATTGCGGTATAATTGATCCTTTTTAAATTAGTAATTATTTAATAAATAAATAATAAATAAATAAAACACTTATTAAGGTTAATATCGTTTTTAAAGCTTCTATATTCATAGCTTTATGAAGGAATCGAAAGTGACTGTAATAATTGCTAGTAGGGGCGTTGACTCTTTAATTAATCCATTTTTTATTATAATTAATAATTAGTAATTATCTTTTTGAATTTGATAGAATTACTTACGTGCAACCTCTTATTAAATACTTAATAATAACAGTTCGATAATTTTCCAAATTTTCCAGAATAAGCTTAGCGGGATCGAGGGTTTTTTTTAAGTATTTATACTTAAATAAAGGAGCTTGTTGATTAAGAAGATTAAGCTTATAATTAGCCGAATTTTGCTTGATATTAAGGGTGGATTAAGACATTTTCGAGATATGTATAATATATAATATATATATATATAAGTATTTAATCAATTCTAAATTAATAATTGTCGGTATAACTGTACCGGGACATATAATAACAAAGTCACCTGAATAAATATCGATATTATTAAGTGATTTCAAAGGTGTTGTAAAGTGTGTTCTTCTAAGATGGGAGTAAAGCTCCTTATATACTAGTCCGGAACCCCACCGAAACTAGTATTCCATATCGGTAAGAGTCCTTACGGACCAATAATAATAATATGATTTGTAATTAATAAAGCTAGAATACGTGAGCTTTTACAAGTCGATTCTCGAAGGTTCTGTTACGAACGCCCCGCGTCCCGTGACACTGGACCCCGGGACAGCGTAATACTTAAGACTATAAGCTTAAGAGGGCAAAGGTTTTAGGAGAAGTATATTAAGAGAGTATTATTCTTAAGAGTATCCCTTTAAGAGACCCTAATACTTAGGATTTTATAAGTTATATATTATATAAATGTTATTATCGGTAAACGACTAAAAGGCAGATAAGCCCTTAAATTACGCGACTCTCTCACGTAATAGACCGCTAGACCGCTGAGGTCTAGAAGTCTAGGACCGACAGGACTTAGCGGTCTTGGCGGTCGTATAATATAAAGGTTTTATAAAAAACTAGCACGTCTGCTATTAAATAAAAGCTTTATGCTTAATTAAAAATAGTATTTTAATTATACTAGTTATTATTTATTTTATTATACGTAATATACTTACTTTTCGATTATTAAGATTAATATAATTTATTATATTTATATTAAGTAAATATATAGACCGTAATACTTTAAGTACTTTCTCGTTAAAAGTACTGACTCACGTATATTATATTAACCCCTTTAATTAAAGGCTAAGTACTGAGCTTATAAAGTAGTGCCATCGGCATCCCTTTATTATTTACACTTATTCCTAAGGGGAAAAGCTATAAAGAAAGCGAGGACAAAGAAATACTTAATATTTAAGATAACTTAACGCACAAACTTAAGGAAACCTTAAAAGTCAAGCTCTTCGATATCTTTTAAGGAAACCGAAAGGACTTAAAGACTTTTATTTTTTAAGTAAAACTTTATTAATATTTTAATAATAAGAAGTTCTTTATTAACGAAAATTACGCTTTTTAAACGGTATTATACTTTAAAAGCGAGGCCATGCGATAGGTCGAGCCGTTCCTTAAAGACTACTTCGAACACAAAGCTACTTATAAAGTAATACTCGCTATATAAATTATATTTAAAACTTAAAAAAGATTTAAAAAGAAAATTCGGCGAATATTTAATAATATTAATGAAATTAAGACGGCGAAGACTTACTTATATAACTTAAAGTAAGTTAATAATATAATAGCTTATATTACGGAATTCCAGAAGTACGTTAATAAAACTAATTAAAACTCTTAATTATTTATTAATTATTATTGACGAGGACTTAAAGATTATATTTAATTAAAACTCACTCGAATTGATCCTTAAGCTAAAGATATCCTTACCTTTATCGAATAGACCGTCTGAATTAATAACCGCTTATACGAGTTCAAATGCGAATAATAAGCGTACGTAAAAGGAAGCTAGAAGCAATTTAGCTACCGATAAAACGAAGGGCGCCGACGATAAGGTAACCCTAAGGATAATTAATAATTAGACCTTATAAAATGCGACGCTACTTATAAAAAAGAAAAGGGCAGAATACAATAAAAAAGACTATTAAAAAAAGTCATAAATAAACGGCGCGAAAAGAAGTTATATTATAAATATAATCTTCCGGGATATATAATAAGCTTATATTGCAAAAAGGGGGCTATAAGGAAATAATTTAACTTTATAGGACAAGAAGCATATAATATTACCGACGTATTACTTCCTTTCCTACCGAAGGAAGTCTAAATTAGCGCGACTTACTATTATATAATAATAAACGAGCTTAACGTTAATTATATTAATAATTAAATCGAAAGTGACGGCGGTAAAGAAAATAATAAATAAAGCGAAATAAATAATAATTATATTCGTTAATATATAATAAGACCCGAGTTTAATAACTGGACTTAATAAAATAAATAATACGTTTAATAATAAGTGTCCGAGACCACGCGTAAGATATAAAGCCTAAAAGATATAATTAATATCGAGAGGAGCGAGGACTCTTAATATTAAGGCAGTATTATGCCACTAGGACTAGCACTCTTAAGACTTTAAAAGCGTGAGGTCTAGCGAGTCACTTAGCGGGAGGAATACCTTATCCGCGAGGCTCTTAATATTAAGTATTAAACAAATATCGATATAAAAGTCACTTATATCGAATTAAGGGCCGTCTTACGCGGAGGGCCGTAATAAGGCGAGGAGCACGAGGTAATCTTCTGAAGTAACTTACGTATTGCCTAAAGGATAACGTCTAACCCCCCCCCTTCCGGCCACCCCCGCCTTCCGGCCACTCGCTTAACCTCACCGCTTTTTGTATCACTCAACTTCAATAATAATTAATTATTTCATTTCCTAATCGATTTTCTTGAAATTTGGAATGCGAATTGTTTCCATTATAAAGCCTGAATATACTGAATATGACGTTGTGTGCGCTTTAGATAAAGTGGCAAATAGCAAGTCCTTGCGGAAGGCATCGCTAGAGTAGGGTGTTCTAAGGTCTACCCTTCAAGACCGCAATATAATAACACAATCACGTCAAGACGGTGCTAGCCACTTGCAAAGGCTACTTACAGTTGTGGAGAATCGATTGACTAATTGGATTTTGAATCAAGAGGCTCTTGGTTATGGAGTGACGCATGCGCAGATTAGGACTTTTAGAGAGAGGCTCTTAGCTCTCTAAGGGGACCACAAACCACTTGGAAAACACTAGATGGCACGATTTTTGGCTCGGAATCCTGTTCTTAAGACTAAGAGGCAAATATACGTTGATTCTGTACGTGTCAATTGCGCTCGATCCGAAGTTATTAGGCCTTGGTTCCAAAAACTCGACATTCCGGCAATTAGAGCTATTCCAGCCAATTAACGATGGAATATGGACGAGATAGGTGTTATGGAAGGTTATGGTCTTAATAGATATGTTATAAGGAGTATCGAAACACGCAAGGTTCAAGGAAAACAGCCAGGTTCACGTGCTTGGACGATAATTATTGAGTGTATCTCTGCAACTGGAGCTTCTATACTACTACTTGTAATATACAAGGGAAAATCAGTACAGCAATAGTAGTTTCCATTTCAATTAGAGATATTCGACAATTAGCACTTCATTGCCACTGAAAATAGGTGGACTACTGATGCCACGGCTCTAGAGTGGCTGGAAAAGGTGTTTATCCCTCAGACGGAACTACGTGACTATTCAGTAAGACTCCTCATTCTAGACGGCTATAAGAGCCATAAAACTACGGAATTCCTTTGGAGGTGCTTTAAGCATAATATATACCTCTTATTCTTACCTGCATATACGTCGCACGTCTTGCAACCTCTCGATCTGACGGTTTTCTCTGTACTTAAGCGTGCTTACTGGAAAGAGTTGCAAAAGTTGAGTTCTCTAATTGATTCTATACTAATTAGCAAGCGCAATTTCCTCATATGCTATTATAAAGCACGCTAAGAGAGTATTACGCCTTCAAATATCAAGTTAGAGTGGAGGACTATAGGTCTTTGGCCGGTATCTGTAGTCAAGCCGTTAATGAGCCCTTTGCTGTTAGAAAACAGTAACAAATCGACAGATCCAACTCTACTAAAGCCTTAAGAGACGCTAATATAACCTCTAAAGATTTCCAATACTTTAATTGAGTTGCAGACTCCAAAAAGACGGAAAGATTTGTACGTACAGATTCGTACTCTAGCAAGCGGGTCATATGACTAACTTCTAACGCAACGTTTGCTTTTTAGGAAAGTGATAAAGGGAATTAACGAAAAGGAATACGAGCTAGGGAAGGCAAATATAAAGATTAAAGAGCTGGAGGAGAGATTAAAGCACTTGAGGCCGAAGAAAAAGAGGAAGGTCCAGACTAGTCCAAATTCCAAGTTTGCGATAACACGTGCTATTAAGGAGGCTCAAATTGCAGCTGGAGAACGTTAAATTGAAGCTGTCGAATCAGAATCAGGAGGAGATTTAGATTCTACAATATCTTGTATAAAAGTTGACGCAGAATAGAGTTATTAAGTCTTGAATAGGAAGTGTTGAAATTAAGCGAGTGGCCGGAAGGCGGGGGTGGCCGGAAGGGGGGGTTAGACGTTAGCGGACGTCGAGAATAGCGTTTTTCGAACTTACGTTTAATAAATCTCAATCAACGAGATATTATTTTAATAAACGGCGATACAAATAAGCGTAAGAGACGTATAAGAAGTTATTATAGAAATATTACGGAACCGAATATAAGTTAACTTATAAAATAATTTAGAAATTTATTATAAAAGACCTTTTAGATTCTTTATATTCTTAAGTACAAACTAATTATATTATATTTTATACGAAAATCTAAAGAATTAATAATAAGAAAACATATTAATTGAAGAAGTTTACGTCGAAGGAATAAACTTACGTACGCTTATAATTATAAGGAAAAGTAATTACTTAACTCTCGACGTCGATATTCGAGGAGTGAAATTACGGGTTATAATAAATTCTAAAGCGTAAAAGAATTTTATATTTTTTATTATTACGATTTAGTATTTCTTATTTATTAAAGTTAAAAAGGACGAGTATTAGTTAGTACTCGCCGACGGAAGGCTTACCGCGAACAGCCTGATCGATATGTAAATAAAGTTATTATATATAAGAACCGGCGGATATTCCGAATATATTTAATTTAATATAATTTAAATTAAAAGGCACGATATTATCTTAAGATTATTATAAATATAACTTTATAACCTTAAGATCGACTAGAAAACGTAAAAATTAAAATTTAATAATTATAAGAGCTATTTTTAAGATAAGAAATTAGCGAAAAGCTTAAGAAAGCTAAGCGCAACTTCTAAAGAAAAGCTAAAGAATAAAATAATTACCCCTGCGACGGATAATATATTATCAAAATATAAACGCTTTAAGACATTATTTAAAAAAGAACTAGGCAGTAGCGCCTTACTTAAATATTAAAATTATAATTATCGGATCGAATTAATTAAAAGCACGAAGCTAATATTTTAATTACTACGAGAATATTTAATTATAAACTTAATAACAATTAAGAAATATATCGATAAAAACTTAGTAAAAGGATTTATTCGAGAGTCTAAATCCTCTTAAGGGAGTAACGTCCTCTTTATAATAAAAAAGGATAGCGGACGAAGAATATATATCGACTATTATTAATTAAATGATATTATTAAGAAGGATTATTATATATTACCTTTAACTAAGGAGCTGCGCAATAAGCTTAGCGGCGCTAAAATCTTTACTTAATTAAACTTATAAGGCGCGTATAACTTTATAAGAATAATTAAAAGAAAAGAAGAAAAAATAATATTTTATATACGTTTTAATTATTATAAGTATATAATTATGCTTTTCGGACTAATTAATGCGCTTATTACATTTTAGCGTTTAATTAATAATATTTTATAATAATACTTAAACGTAATATATATATATATTATTTAAATAATATTTTAGTTTATTTTAAGATAAAAGAATAATACGTAAAAGACGTTATAATAATATTAAAAAAGCTAAAAGCTTTTTTAATACTTTTAAAACCCGAGAAGTGCTATTTTTATAAAGAAGAAATCATTTTCTTAAGTTATATAATTACTATTATAAGACTAGCTATAAACTTTTAAAAGATTAAAATAATTGTTAAGTAAATTAAGCTTATAAATATTAAGAAAATATAATCCTTTTTAAGATTTATTAACTTTTACCGACGGTTCGTTCGAAATTATTCGAAGATCGCTATATTATTTATAAAATTAATATATAAGGACAAAAGCTTCGATTAAAGTAATAAAGCAGAAATAGCCTTTTAAGATTTTAAGAAAGCCTTTATTAAGAAACCAATTCTTATGTTTTTTAATTTAGATAAGGAAATTACGATAAAGATAAACGCCTCCGATTATATTATTAAGGCCGTGTTAAGCTAACCGGACGAGGACGGCAAATAGTAACTAGTCGTATACTATTCGCGGAAACTCTTGCTAGTAGAACTTAATTACAATATTTATAATAAAAAGCTATTAAGGGCTGTGGACGTAGTACGCAAATAAAAGGTCTACCTCGAGGGATCGCCTTATAAGGTACGGATTTTAATAAATTATAAAAATCTTATTTATTTTACGATTATTAAAGAATTAGATCGACGATAGGTTCGATAATATAAAACATTCTTTATAATTAAATTTCGATTTTTATATATTAAAAGAACGAAAAACGCTAAAGCTAACGCTTTTAATAAGAAAGTAAAATATTTTATAAATAAAATATATAAGTTATATATTATATTTAAAAAAGATAACGACTCGCTAATAGTTAATTACCGGCAGCTAATAACGACAAGCTAAGCCCTTAAGAAGATCTGGAAAGGCTACGCTAGCGATCCGGTAGTAACTAAATAAAAGAAGTAGTTAAGCGAAGGATTCTTTTTTATTATTACCGGAGCTCTTTTATATTAAAGACGAGTTTATATCCTTACTCGGAATAAGGTAGACTTCGTTAAGAAATAATATAGGCTACCGACTTATAAATATTAAAAGATAGCTAAAATATTATTAAAGCTTTTTAAAGAATATTATTTCTTAAGAATAAGAAAAGTAATTAAGAACGTAATTTTATTTTATAATATATATATATAGAATAAGGTAAACCGCTATACGCCGTACGGGCTTATGAAGTCGCCGACGATACCGCCGCGCTTATAAAAGTTAATTGCCTTAGACTTTGTAGTCGAATTATTATTCTTAAAAGATTTAATTACCGGAATTATTTATGATTTTATTTACGTAATAATAAATAATATAATAAAGTATGCGTATATAATATTAATATTAAGCACTTAAAACGCGCCGACGATAGCGCAAGTATTCCTTCGAACAATCTTTACGAATTACAAAATATTAAACGAGGTTATCTTAAATAAAAATAAGCTCTTTATTTTAAAGTTTTAGAAAACCTTAATATCGCTCTTAAGAATAAAATAAAAAATATTAATAGTATTTTATTCTTAAACCGACGGTTAAATAAAACGAATTAATTAGATAATAAAGACTTATTTTTAATATTATATAAGCTATAAATAAAACGACTAGGTTTAATTACTTTTAACTGCTTAGTTTATATATAATAGCGCGAATTAAGAAATTATTAAAGTATCGCCGTTTTATATAAATTACGGGTATAACCTAACGGCATATAATATATTAATTGCGGGTCGAGGGACCGCGTATAAAGCTATATTATAAAAGAATAAGCTTAAGTAATTATATAACGAATTATTAACGGTTATTTTATTTATTATATAAAGATTAATTATTTATTATAATAAAAAGCGTAATATAAGATTAACGCTAAAGGAGGGGGATAAGGTTTACTTACTTAAAAAAAATATTGCGACTAAGCGACTAAATAATAAATTAAATTATTAAAGTTAAAGGATTAATTAATTACTAATTAATACTTTTGAAAACTATAAATATCTACTTGATATTTTATATATTTCTCTTCGAACTAGTACCGCCAGAAGTATTATTAGCTTTTATTATAAAAATATAATTAATAAACCCGAACGTCGAATACAATATCGAAACTATTTTAAATTATTAGTATTTCCGCGGCGTCGTTAAGTATTTAATTAAATAAAAAAAATATTTATAATTTAAAAATACTTAAGAATTTAAGTTTAATTTTTATTATTTTAAATAATTTTAAAAGTTTTATTTACGAAATTAAAATTTACTTAAAAAGTCGAATCCGCGAAATTAAGCAAGACTTGCTCGACTAAAAGGAACTCGGCGGAATCGACGGCAAATAGCGGAGTAAGTGGACGAATAACGGAGGTCTTTTACCTTTCCTTTTCCGTAGCTTTTCGCGCCTTTACTTCTTTTAACTTATTTATATTTTTAAAACCGCGACGAAGCATTTCGGCTTTTTACTTCTTTAAGAACTTCCGCTAACAAGACAAACGGTTTAAGCGGGCCGCGGCCTCTTATAAGGCGCGACGTGTCTGCGCCTCCTCCTCGTTTAGCTTTTCCTTTGCCTTTTCGAGAGCATCTTAACTCTCGATTAAAAGCATTTTAATATTATATTTCTTATTAATTTTAATATACTCTAAGTAACGACTCGACTTAGAGAATATTATATACGTCTTATTATTTTAAGTATAAAACGTATAAAGTATCGTTTTAAAACGGTTCTTTTTAATTCTACGGAATAAAGCGAATTATTTTCTTTTTCTTTTAAAAGGTATTATATTTTTTTTTAATATATACTTATTCGATTATAATAAAAAGAAAAAATAGCCGTAAAATATATATAATATTTTCTTAAGTTATTTAAGCGTAAAGACTATATTAGGTTAAGAAGAGAATAATATTACGAACGCCTCGTGTCCCGTGATATTAAACCTCAGGATAACGTAATACTTAAGATTATAAGCTTAAGAAGGCAAGGGTTTTAGGAGGAGTATATTAAAAAAGTATTACTTTTAAGAGTATTTTTTTTAAAAGACTTTAATACTTAGGATTTTATAAGTTATATATTATATAAATATTATTATTAATAAATAATTAAAAAGTAAATAGGCCCTTAAATTACGCGACCCTCTTACGTAATAAACCGCTAGACCGCTGAGGTCTAGAGGTCTAGGACCGACAGGACCTGGCGGTCCTAGCGGTCGTATAATATAAAGGTTTTATAAAAGACTAACACGTTTATTATTAAATAAGAGCTTTATGCTTAATTAAAAATAATATCTCAATTATATTAGTTATTATTTATTCCACCGTACGTAATACACTTACTTCTCGATTATTGAGATTAACATAACCCATTGTATTTACACCGAGTAAATACACGGACCGTAACAGGTTCCTTATCGCTGGCCCCGCTTGATAAGGGTTAGCTGCGGAAGCCTTTCCGAATTAGGTAAGGCTACCGCACTTTCTAAACCTTAAATTAAGCGAAAGGCTCTAATTGGCCAAGTAGCTTCTTACTCAGCAACTATTCAGTGTTATTTAACTAGAATAGAATAATTACTTAATATTAGTTAATTAGAATAGAATAACAGCTGATTTTGTTGAATAGAATAGACTAGTCACGTGTTATTCTATTCTAGTCTATTCATTCGACAGGCTGTTTCTGGCACCTATTTTTGAAAGCCATCTCAAAGTATGTAACTTGCAATATTTCTAGGCTCGACACTCCCGAAGTTGGCTCACCGACTACTAACTTATCTCCAAAGTAGATACAGTACTAGCCAACTGCTATTAATCATTTGGCCTTTTTACACCAAAACTCATAGTTTTACACCTTATATAATTGTTAGTCTGCCTTATATATCCTATTATCTCTTCTAGCAAATTATTATTTTTATATTACGAATACTTTATTAATAGAACATAAAGCTTGGCAACCTTATATAAGCGAGTTAATAAGCTCTAAAGTATCACGTGCGTGATATGAGTTGAATTTTGCGGGGAAACTAGTGTTTGTGAACACGTAGGTAAGTATCCTTTTAATTATACGAAAAAATCATCGAATCTAAATTAAAGTACGCTATATTAAAGGTTATGTTATAATAAATATCTAATAATAAAGAATTTTTTCTACATAGTCCTTAATATAGTATCACCAGTAGGTGTCGGAATTCGTTGACCACCCTAAATTAAGCGAATTTAATGAATCAAGACAACTCAATATTTGATTAATTACTACTTTACATTACTATTTAGCTGACTTAATAGCTTTTCCACCGTTTCTAGTAAGGCGTCTATATCGATACGGCATATCTGAAATGCGTGATCGAATCTCTTCAAGTGTTATTTTATCTTACTCCTCTAAAAGAGCTTCTTTTATCTCCTCGTCCGAATAGAAGATTCTTCGACGTAATCGTTGCTTAATAATATTCCAAATACCTTCGATAAGATTTAAATCAGGCGATTGTGCGGGATGGACATGATTTACGACTTAATTAGCGTCTTTAAGTGCCTTTGCGAGACCTTCTTTACGCATGCTATAAGAAAGGTCCTTATCTTCTTGTAAATATACTGATTTTTCGTCTCGGAGCCGTAGTTTAGATACCTCTTCGATGTAAATAAGTAATAACCTCTCCACGTAGTACTTCTGGGTCATATAATTCCCGGCAACTTTTTTCTCAACTTTATATAGCTTCGAAGCTTCTTATTCCTTGATTCTCTCGATGTGTTGCGCTTTTGTCTCTCGAGTAGGTCGAAAACGCGGTTTTGGTGGTATACGAGGTTGCTCGACTGTATCTTCTTCATCGTTATAAAATTCGAGCTTCGATTTCCCTTATCAATTAATCGAAGCAGCAATATAAAAAGCCGCTCTTCTCTTATCTTATCGTTCTATAACGTTCTCGTCGTCGTACCGTACGCCTTATTCTCGAAGTATATCACCGATAGCTTGCGATAAAAGATCGACGTGTGCTTTATCCGTAAAAGTAATCGTGCTCTAGAAGTCCTCGATTATCTTTTTAATATGATTATGCCTGTACTCCTGCCGAGCCTCGAGATTCGTTACTAAGACTTGTTTCTTGACGAAAGCTATTTTGTACCGCTTAGCACCTTTAATATACTCTCGTAACTTTCGCTATAATTGACGCTTTTGCATAAGCAAGTTATGATACTCGATTTGAGCTTCGTACAACTGATCGCGAACAGGATTCCTCTTTGGATCGATAAGCATTTGGCATATCGCTTTTGTGACTTTCGAAGGCCTCCCGAGCTTCTTTTTCGAGATTCTACGTGTTTTTCGCATAGCAAGATGCCTCATAATCTCCCTTTGAGTTTTCTATCGTATCGCTGTCGAGTGGTGAACCTCTTGCTCGCGGCAGATTTATCGAAACGACTTTGAGTCGCGATCTCGATTAAACGCGTCGTAAAATCGTGTACGCCATCGAGTTGTCGCAATTGCAAACTTATTAGGCTTCGGAGGAGGAGTCAATCGATTATTTGCGCGTGTTCTCGGTGCCGTAGGTGCTATTTTAGTGGTGTTGTGATCAAGTGAAGAAGAAAGTATGGTAGAAATCGAGGGGGGGAATTATTCGCGTTCCTCGCCTAATTTTAGGGTAGTCAACGAATTCCGATACCTACTGGTGGTATATATCTTAAGTGTAAAGTGTGACTTTTGGTGTGAAATAGCGTTTCGCTTAATAGCTGTTGACAGGGACTGTATATTAAACGAAAATGATCTGGGTGTCACCAAGTGATAGATGACCTTTACCGAATCCGGCTACTTTGATCTTGGACTAGGAGATTGGGATTCTGGTACACTACGGTTAGCCTCAGCATTATTTTTAAAGGCTCGCACATCCACGATATTCACGTACACTAAACCTTGAACTTAAAACAAATCACAGTACCAATCTCAAATATCCTCAATTCCTCTTTTTCAAAACATACAGCAAACTCGACTCAAAGTCAACACCTGCAAGTCTCTTCGAAAACAAGAACATCACTAAATCGACAAGATGTTACCTAGCATAGTGACAAAACTCGGGCTCAGGCAACCGAATCCAATTTGGAATGTCGCCCACACTCGACTCTTTACCACAGCTGTGGCACGAGTCACAAAATACTGGAACACGCCGCAGGAACCTCCACTACTATATAGGCCTACAATTAAAAGCCAAGGTCACTCGAACTCGAATTCCAAACACGATACAAACACAGGCTCCCGTTTCTTGCTTTTAGTCGTAACTATAAACTTTGCGCTTCAAGTCGAGGACCGGGTCAGCAATTTTGTTAGGGGAAAGTACGACTTGTTAAAGCGGGCTAGGAATGAGTGGGAGATGGAAATAAGGCGAGAGGAGCAACGGAAAGCGATGGATTGTCCTTGGCTACAGTCTTGTACTTCTTCGAATGATGAGGAAGTGAAAGCATTGGGTAGTAGTAACGGTGGGGACATTGCGAGTATGACGAGATGGGTTTGGATTCTACACAGGGCTGGTGAACTTGAGCGGAAGAAGAAAAGCGAAAGCTAGTGAAGAAGGCTCGATCGCTGATAGTCGGCGAGATAGGGAACTCACAGTATGTCTGATATGCAACAGTGATAAAGAATGATTTCTAGCACAGGTTCATAATGCTGATCGTCATACAGCTTTGTTCGTTCTCTACTACCCTTATGGCAATGGCTCACTATTTGCAACATTCGACACTAACAGATATATCAAGAAAGAGTCATTTTTCTGCTACGGGCTGAGTTTGAAAACCTTCGGACTACTCCAAGTAACGTCGAGCACCCCCCTTCCGCCCACCTCGCTTAACTCACCGCTACATCTACCCACTAACTTAAATAATTAATTACTCCTTGATTTTTTAATTAATTCTTCTCAAATTTAGAATATGACTTGCTCTTATTATAAAGCCTTAATATACCGAGTATAACGTTATATATGCGCTTGTAAAGATCGCAAATGACAAGTCTTTACGAAAGGCATCGCTTAAGTAGGGTATTCCGAGGTCTACACTTCGTGGCCGCAACGTAATTACTTTATCACGCCAGAAAGGTACTAGTCACTTACAAAGGCTACTTACGGTAGTAGAGAGTCGATTAGCTAATTAGATTTTAACTTAGAAATCTCTTAGCCGTAAAATTACGCATATTTAAATCAAGGTTTTTGGAGAGAGACTTCTAGCTCTTTAAAGAGATTATTTATTATTTAGAAGACACTAGATTTACAAGTTTAGCACGGAATCCTATTCTAAAAACGAAAAGGCAAATATACGTCGATTCTATACGTGTTAATTGCGCTTATTCCGAGGTTATTAAACCCTAGTTTCAAAAATTAGAGATCCCAGTTATTAAGGCTATTCCAGCTAGCTAATAATAGAATATGGACGAGACCGGTATTATAAAAGGCTACGATCTTAATAAATTCGTTATAAGGTACGCTGAAAAGCGCAAGATTTAAGGAAAACAATTAAGCTCACGTATTTAAACGTCAATTATTAAGTATATCTCTACAACCGAAATCTCTATATAATCTCTTGTAATTTACAAAAGAAAATCGGTGCAATAATAATAGTTTCTGTCTTAATTAGACGTATTCAACGATTGGCACTTTATTATAACTAATAGTAGGTAGACAATTAATAATACGGCTCTTAAATAGCTAAAGAAGGTGTTTATCCTTTAAATATAATTACGTAATTATTTAGCAAGATTACTTATTTTAAACGGCTACGGAAGTTATGAGATTACGGAATTCCTTTGGAAGTGCCTTAAAAATAATATATTTCTATTATATTTACTTATATATACGTTATACGTTTTATAACTTTTGGATTTAACGGTTTTCTCTGCGCTAAAGCGTGCTTACCGGAAGGAATTATATAAATTAAGTTCTTTAATCGATTATATGTTAATTAGCAAGCGTAATTTCCTTTTTTGTTATTAAAAAGCACGCCGAGATACTATTATTCCTTTTAATATTAAATTTGAGTAAAAAATTAATAGATTATGGCCGGTATCTCTGGCGAAACTCTTAATAAGCCCGTTATTATTAGAAAATAATAATAAATCGACAGCCTTAGCTTTCTAAGAGACTTAAAGAGTAGCAATATTACCTACCGAGTCTTCTAGCACTTTTATTTAATTATAGACTCTTAAAGCTGCGAAAGATCTTCGTTTACAAATACGTACTTTAGTAAGCGAATCATATGATTAATATCCGGCGTAGCGTTTACTTTTCAGGAAGATTATAAAAGGATTTAATAGTCTTTAAGTGCGTTGGCGGTAAGGTACTACGGTAAGGGCTTAGCGCTACCCGCTGTGCATATTTTTCAACACTAATATATCTGAAGATCATTCAGGGAAATCCTAAATATCTTACTCGAAAATTTTAGACAAACTTGATCATTTTTAGTCTCGGAGGCGGAAAATTTATGTGATAGTAATATATACATAGGTTGACAAGCAATAGTGCTCCACGTCAAAGGCCAGGCTCAAGGGGCCTCAAAAGCGGCAGTGTTAACCTACAAAGTGGCGTTTCAGTTCCCGGATCTAGGAACCAATCACTAGGTAGGTCCCGGATCTGAATCCTGCTGTACTGTAGACTGCTGAGAATTGGGCAATTTACTTAGCTTTTGATACAACAGCATAACCAACGTCAAAGACGCATCTTTAGAACTCGTATCTAGGCTCTGACTTTATGACATGACTACCCGTGACATATTCCCGTCTCTTGGATCTAAGAGCCCGGCCCCTTCTCGCGTCTGTTACAAACGGTATCATTTGGCTCCTTATAATTCGAACAGACTTCCTCCGCTTGTCGACATCACCAGTGTCTATATTTATGGCGGAATCTCCGATCAATGGATATCTCTTCACGAGCACTTCGAAATCATTCGTTCCTTAATCAAACCCATTCAATCAATGAATTCCACTTCAAATTCTCTTGGATCCTCCATTCGCCTAACGTCACTCTCACCATGTTGGCCACGATCTGCTACAGCATAGCTGCATCCACCATCTCCAAGCACCAAGATGAGTTCTTGAGGGTATGGGGGTTGAGATTTCTGATTAGTGTGGTGGTGTGTTGAACTTGCATGTACTGCGAAAAATGTGTGGAATACGTATGCATCGATTTGGCTGCTCGTGGTGAGCTCTTTTTTGCAGACGCTTCATCGGGATTAGTAGAGTGATACGGAAAGGAAGTTAGAAAGGAGTTCTGGACTAAGGGATCGAGATCCGTAGGGTACAAGTTCGAGGCGATTATCTATGGGGAGGGGTTAGAGAGAGATAAGCAAGATGGGACGAGGGATATGCAGATATTTCAATCCAGTCTGCATGCCCTGGCCGATATGAAGACGACCCTCCTGGTTGAACTGGAAGGCGGACTTGAAAAGCTCATGTCCCTAGATCTGACACAGTACAGTACGATTATACAATACTAAAGCCGGGCAATGTCGCGCACGAAAAGAAGTAGCCTAAATCCACCGCTCCTAGATCTGACATCTAATCATCACGTTTACGACATGATCCTCCTGTAAGACAAGCTAAAGAGATGATCCGAGCACTAATCACTCGATCCCCGATCTGATTAAGAGTTGTAGAGAATGAGACATCCCATCCGCTCTGTTATACATAAGCCTTACATCTTTAGGCTGAGAGTGATCTTTTAACAAAGTTTGCAGGTATAGCGGGATCAAGATAATGGTAAAGGCTTTCTTAACGCAATAATATGTAAAATCCAACGATCGTGTAATAACACGAGGGGTCCATGGATCGTCCAACATGGGAACGTGCTACACGGAAAATTCTCGTCGGGTATTCTCTTGTCTCGGGTTTCGTAGACAGAATCGCAGCGTAGTCCCATAAAAATAAAAGAGATTACAGTCCCAAAATAGCCTGAGATCCCAAATATGATGTCGAGCCTGCCAAAGCCTAATCTTGACCGCGGTATGAAAGGACGACGTTCAAGCCACAGCATGATGAGTGTGTAATATGTCATTAAATGTGAGAGAATGCCAACTGCCCGTAGGGTAGGGCAAAGCACCGGAAAGCCCTGAGTGCAGCCTCATTCTCTTCAGCGGAAGCATGCATTATGAGAGCTTCAGCAGAGCGAGTATGAGGAAAGTAGGATATAGAGGTAGCGGTAACGGTAGGATATGGACGACACACATCCTCTACTTAATAGATCCTCTAGTCTGCTGCGCACAATATGCACCTTGACTGAGCACAATTACAGGTTTTCGCAACAATAATTAGCCTATCGGGATTAAATACTGAACGCCACAAATGTGCTGCTAACACCATGACGTGTTAGGACACTGACCATAAACGACGAGAACGCCAGCTATTGGGTGATTCGCATCAAATGGAGCACCGTACATCCTATGAATATGCTGGGTTGCTCAAGTGAACGCATTATTGGACAGATACCGTGGTTGCCTGCGAACGCTGTGCCGGCACCCTGATGACATGCTGCTGAGAAGTGGTGTAGAAAACGAGCATTACCCCCCCAGATCGAACAATACGCAGACAGGAAAAGTTGTTCCCAACGATGGAACGCTGGACGGAATCTGTGGTTGTGTTTCCGGGCATTGTATAGGGCTGTGCTATTTGACTAAACAAGCCTTAGACTCGCCTTTCTACTTTTTAATCTTCGTACAGCCTTTAGAGATTCTCATCGGCATTCTGTAAATTGCCTAGGAAAGTGACTAGAACAGCAGTATACGCCGCTGTACCAACAAAAATCTCCTTATCGCTAGCATCAGTCAACATCCCCATGACGGTCGCGAATGCAATCATGAAGACGAGAGCTACGACCACAATACACCCTCGGCTCATGGACGTTAGAAGGAACAGAACGACCGGTGCGAAAAGCACGAGCACGGCGAAGAATACTACGATAAGCCGGGCAAAGAGTTTAATGCGGGCATCGTTGTACGACTCTTGGGCAGTGTCGAGATTTGGATTTTGCTGCAGTTGCTTGCTAGCTTGAAAGAATTGCTAACACCGTGTTGTTTAGCAGAGATACTAGAAACGACGGTGTGGAGGGAGAACCTTGAAACAAGAATCTGGCCAGCGATCTAGGTGTCGGAGCATGCACTCTTCAACGAGGCTTCGTCGCGAAGACAGCGTAACCAGATCTTCACGAGGGAGAATCGAATCAAAGGTATCCCCTGCTGGAGGCCTCTTCCACATGAACCATTTGAAAAGTTTGTTGTAATCTCTCTCCGAGGGTTTGTCTATTTTCCCGAGAGCCTGATAACTAGAAATTAGACCATCTTGACGAGATCCGTTAGAAGACTTGCGAATATAACATGGGCGAGTACGTACTGTATTCTAGGAGCGCTTTCCTGATCTTGAGCAACACTGAACGCTTTTCACCACCCAAGTCCTCGGCTGAAATAAAGTCATGCCCTGCAGCCCCTCCTTGGTTCTGGCCGACGTTCCTCTCGTCGAGCTTTTTCAACTCTTCTTCCAGAGACATAATCTCAACTTGTGCAGTGATAAGCAGTCTCACATGCAATTCCCGAAAATTTCTGTATATGCCGGATGAGCTACTGCTTTCTATGAAGGCTGCCGATTTTGAGTATCCCTTTGGATAATCTGGTGCTGTTGTCAATGAATGCGCGCAACGTAAATTGTGGGGCCTGCCTTACCATCCTTTGGCTCGGTAGTATCGCTCGCTTGTGCATCAACCTGTAAGCTCTGCTCGTTGTAAAGAGGATTTCGGTGGTACCAAAAGGCACGGGAGATGCGATGTCTCCAACGCAAAGTCGAAGACTGCTCCTGGTACGACGTTTCTTCGTTGCATTCAGTACATAATTGAGGTGCCAATGGAAATTACATACCCTGATACGGAGGAGGTGTGGCTAAATTGTGTGCAGCATCTCGACAATCTGAGTCCGAGTATCCCAAATGTGCTCTTGCAGGTTCTATCGGCAGCGCAGCATTGACTGAGCCGACCACAGCAGTGCTGAAGCCTTGTTCTGCCCTGTCATACGGGTCATTGGACCATGTACTGGGAAATGATTGATCCCGCCTGGACCTTGCCATCGCTCCAACTGTTCTTGCTAAAGGGACAGATGGGAAGTGACGATATATGGACACTGCACACCTGTAAGATATATACAAATTTGCGTTATGGGCGACCTCCGAACTGTGAGGCAGAATTGACACAGCCTCAGTGCTTGTAGTGTCAGGTGATGGTATCGGTCAGCGCCTTGCGTCCTGCTCTAGTATAAGTTACAAGCCACCTGATGCAAGTCGTGCATAAGTCGAACTACCAAACCATCGAAAGCTCCAATCAACTACTAAACGTCAACAATCTCAGGATCTACAGCCGAGAGCAGGCAGCACGTGATGTTAATTAGAGGCCGTTATACCAAGCTTGAAGACCTCGTTGTGAGAGGGCACCCACCCGGTAGTGTGGCCCAGACAGTAGAAACCTGCCGCCAAGCAATTCCTTTCTCAAACAGGAACCTAGAAACACAACAATAAGTGATTCGCTGATGGTCAAAAAATCCAGAAGGGAAGTCACCTCACCTTGCCTTCACTCGCAAGGACAAATGAACACAACATCAACAGCTTTGCCTTTGACGTTAGTTAAAGGTATAATGCGACTGTCTTGCTCCCTCTGGCCTTTGCCTTTGACGATTAGTCAAAGGTTGATTGCGAGGCTAATATAACGAAACAGCATGATAAATTATTTTGAAAACTGCGTTAGAATTGTATTAATTGCGTATTGATTATAATGCTATAAAATAGTTATTACAATGGTGCTGGTTGTAGTGGTTCCACACTGAAAAAGGGTGGCTTGGAGGGGGAGATTCGCTTATTAAAGTGGCAGGTGTGCCTGAAGACATGGGTGAATTTGGGTGTGTGTGCCTTGTGGCCTCGTGCCGTTTTAATCGATTCCTAAAAACAGCTCCCAACGAGGTATCTCAAGCTCGTTGATAAAGCACGGTCCCAATGCATTTTGTGAAAAATCGCAGAATTTCAGATATTACAAGTAGGTGCCGAATATTGATAGAATGGCAATAGGGAAAAGTTTAAGTGCTTATTAGGTGCACCAGAAGGAAGGTGGAATCAGCCAGGCTTTGGTGACCTCAAAAGCGTCCGTACGTACAACGCCGGGTTTCAGTTCTCGGGTCCAGCTGAATCTAAATCAATTGCACCGCAGACTAGAGGAGAATATGGCATACAATATATAACTATATTAGGCACGTATTGCCACATACGACCACAGACTGAGGAAAATTGGGCATCCCGTCCGCTCTGCCATACACAAGCCTCAGATCGGCAGATTAGTAGTTGGGTGGGTGACCACCAGCGAATACCTGCTGTTGTATGTTTTTTTTTTTTTGGTTTCTTGGTTCTTTTTTCGGAGTTGCCGACAGCTTGTCATCAATCCCTTCGATAGTCTCAAACCTCGCCGCCCTTTCTATATATTCCCTCCGCTCCCGCCACGTTTGCCTTGTATTCTCATCCAACGGCTCCCATTCTGATCATAATTCTAAGGCGCATCCATTAGGAGAGGTACCGTCAATAAGAACAATGGAAATTCCACTAGTTCTTAAGGCACTATACAAGCCCCTTCCCAATCAATACGCCAATTATCCTATATCTGTCATCGACAATAATATTGCTATGAAGGAAATCTCGGTGGGAAGAAATTCGACTAGCGACCGCCTTGACTTTGAGAAGGAATTCGACTATCGACATAAGGACTTCATTTACTAAGCCATTCTTTACGCACCTGCAGATTTCCGTCGCAGATTTCGGAAATGAAGTATGAGCAGCCTACGCTTCGAAAAAGGCTATTGCTGTCTCGAATAGTCCACGTATGTCTGGGAATGCCTCAATATTATAGCTGCCGTCTTTGCGCCTAATAATTATTCCTATCTTTAGCAAACGGACCGACGTCATCTAGACCTAATTATAACATGTTCACTGAACTATTTCAAAAAATCTAAAGTAAATGAACTTACCTACACCCGAGCGGCAGAAATATAAAAGCCCTCTCTGCGCTCCAGTGGAATCTGGCCACGATGAGCTTCATAGCTACCATCGGCGTCGATAGCAACATTTCCAGGTAGAAGTTCCATCAACATGAAGGCAACTCCTATCGGATTGTTGTCATCGATCTCGTATCCGAATACTTGAGGCAAGGGTATTTTCGTGCGTTCTCCCATCAGCGCCATGACGTCTATCTCTTTGCAGCTCTGTGGCCAGCCTCTCCGTAGATTTGTGCATTTAAATCCGTGCGACCCATCGAGTCTTGTTCTCGAATTCAAGTACGCACACGAGGTGATTCCGGCTATTTGTGATCTCTGGGAGCACGTTGCACTTGATGCCGCTGTTAAGCGTAGAGGCGTAGTCCTGAAGCCCACTCTAATCTATTATCTTAATACAATTATTCACTAAGTATCGAGAATGTGAGTTCTTAGGGTAGAAATCGGCACCCTTCCAGTTCTGTTTTGGAAAAGTTGGAGGCTGTCGCAAAGTCGATTCCATGGTGACGACGGGCCCCAAACGACAAGTGTAGATTGAGCAAAGAATCAAACGCCCAAGGTAGAGGGGCTGGCTTGGTTGGCAAAAGACTTAGGTCTAGGTCTAGCAGTGGCTACAGCTGGCTGCCTAGAATAAATGCAGCATTCAGCTTTTGCCCCACATTCCAAACTGACATACGATTAAAACTCAGGTACATCGACTCTGCCAAGCTTGCATAGTCGGCAATTGCTGCGTACTGGAGCGCTTGAGTGAGGCTCGATAACGCGAAAGTTTCTAATGCATTTAGCCTTCTACGGAGTACTCGTACTTATAAGAAATACACAGCTTCACCTAGCAAGTATAAATCTTCTTACATCCTATTGTAACGCTGCTTGCTGCTTGCTGTAAGATATCGAAACAAATTAATGCCCAGGAGAGTAAAGTAAGCTTACTAGCTTGGTCTGCATGCTATGAAAGTTGGAGGGGGGTTGGCGCCAAGGACTTTGATGGCATGCTCAACCTCAATCAATTGACGACTCGGCTCGGACTTTGCCTGGAAGGATGCCTGCGAGGGTTCCTCCACCGAATCCACACGTCACTCATATGTCTCCATATTTGCGTGGAGAGGGTGTTATGTGCAGCGCTTTATTGGTGCCCGTCTCTTCTCTTCTAGAATTATCTAAACAAAGAAGAGGTATACTCCTAACGACTCCAGAGTTGGGGAGACCGGGGTCGGTCTCTGCTACACCTTCTAGCAGGACGCAGACACAATCGTTCTGTGTTGGATGCTCACTGTTTTGCGCGTGTTAGAGAGGTGATTTCAAGTGTTTGTCCAGGGCATTCGGATCTGCTCGTCGACATAATCACTGTGATGAAGGAGTGATCGTATTGCCAGTTCAAGATTTTTTGGTATGGTAACTTGAAGTCCCAACTGCTGTCAGGAAATCCCTTGCGTCACAGGGGTTGGGGGTTGGGGGTTGGGGCTTACGATTGTATTTCATTTGGGTCGTGGTAGGGATCGGATCCTGAGTTCAACAAGGACTCGGCTATTTTCACCTGCCGCTTGATGATAGCTTACTGGAAGTTTAAAGATTAGCATAGTTCGCAGAAACTGAAAAGAATAGTTGTAATATATGAAATCTTGATCGAAAATCGACTCATCGAACCTACACAGACGGGACCTTCCCTTGAGAATGACAAGAGCAAGGGCACCACGGCTTGCAGATCGGGCCCTTGTACTGAAGGGCTTGAACTCTCACTCCTGGGATTCAGAACTTCTATTAATTCTTGGTCGATAATGACAACCTTTGTGCTTCTGGATCCTTAGATCTCATCTGCTTCTGCTCGTATAATATCCTCGATATAGCTCCCAACACCGACTTCTCAAAAGCCAGTCCTGATAGAACTGTGCTACTCCAAGCTGCTGCACCCACTTCTCTTCGAGTTAATCAAATCGATGTTCGAAATAGTTCTAATTTTCGAAAAGTGTTTGAAGGATTATCTCTTTCGGTTCACAATTCCCAGCTTTCGAGAAGCGCTGCCGGATAAGATCTTGTCAAATCTTCCATCAGAATTTTTGAAATATTGTCGGGAGCGCTGTTTGAAGCACATGTAGACGTCTCAAATATCTTCGAGAGTATTCTAAAGTTTTTGAGAGACATTTTTATTACAGATACAGCGTTCGTGATATACGCACTCCAATGTGCCAGGAAATTACATCACTCGATCCTCCAGTTGACGAGCCATTACAGAGGGTTGATAATGCCAGAAGAAGTGCGGCATGCTCCGACATCTTGCGAAGACATATGGAGCTATACCCCACATCGAGTTTATTGGTAAGTCTTCCGAGCCAGGTAAATCCCGCGTCTAATGGTAAAACAGAGGGGCAAAATTCAAGAGATTGTGCGATCTGCGGAGCACAATGTTCGACAGGAACCTAATGAGTATTTCCGCTGGGATCTGTATGACAGATCTCTAGCTAACAGTCACAGAACTGGTGCGGCAGAGGTACAGCCGTCGCCTGGCTCGGCGATAGATGTCAACCTACACTTGCTACCCCGACAGGTCTACACAAAGCATAGCTTTTTGTCTAAGATAAAACGGATAGCGGATAGTTGTGATGCTAATGAATTCATTCCTTCCGAGAACGCGGGTCAAGAATCTACAGTTCTCGAGAAACCGGTGGAACCAGCCAGCCCACAACAATTTATACAGCCTGAAAGTACTGACTCGGCTCTAAATGCTTCGTCGAGGATAAATGACAGGCAAGAGTTCACAAGAAAGGCTGCAGATTACGACATGACCCGTGAGTTCTCGCAAACCTCATTGGTTCCTTTTCTGGAGGTCCCAAAAACATCTGAGGTCATGTCCTGTACTCTCCCTACCAGACCTTGTTATGCCTTTGCTGACTCCTCGTTCTCTAGGTATGTTGGGCCCTGATTTTGCTGTGGGTAATGCCGAGTACGATGTGCTTATGGACCCCTTTTTGCATATGCAGAATGGACTTGAGAATGGTCCGTGGAACTCGGAGAAGTTTCCAGGTTCAGATCAGAAAGACACATTTTGCTTTTGATGGTAGATGCTAATTACACTGCCATCATTTCATTCTCCCTATAATAATCATGGCAGTAATCACCTGAGAGTCGTAATCTGAAGAGTGACTTTCAAGTGAACTTTCTGAGTGCTGGACTGCCTAGACTAAGAACACGCATTTACGAACGCCACTTCCCGTACCCGACGTTCTGGTGCAGCACCCCCAGATCTCATCTAGGGGATCATATCGGGGGTAGAGAAATAAACATATGTGGAGTTTCCATGTCTCAACGCAAAAGTGGGCTGTGTCGGCGGCTGTCAGGGGGAAACAATCAAGAGGGTCAAACACAAGGAGGGCCTAGGCAAGCCACCGAGACTCAAGGCTCGGAGACGAGGCTGAGATGTTGTGGCATTTCTTGCAGCTTTTCTCTTCTTACTTTCTATTTACTATTTTGACTATCAGCATCTTGAGATTTCAATATGGTACTCATTCGCCAGAACCAAAATCCGATGGACATTGACCAGGTCATTAGCCAGACCTCGGTCAAAGAGAAGTTGTCCTTAACAGCTGGTAAGGGCCGGCTAGAAGTTCTCTGAGCTATCCTCTGTGATCTCTTTAGCTAATCCGAGTTGTGTTCAGGTAAAGATTTCTGGCATACAACTCCTCTCCCGCGTTTCTCCGTCCCGTCAGTAAAGTGTTCCGACGGCCCCAACAGTGTTCGAGGATCGAAATTCTTTGACAGCGTTCCCGGTCTCTGCATACCATGCGGTTCAGGCCTGGGAGCTACATGGAACAAACCTCTCTTACAATCTGCAGGTGTTCTATTGTCTCAAGAATGCAAAGTCAAAGGTGTACATGCATGGCTAGGCCCCACGATGAGCATGCGCCGCTATCCTCTCAACGGTGTGGGTTTGAGGGCTTCTCTGAGGATCCGTTCTTGAGTGAAATGCTGCCAGCGAGGATTGTCGAGGGTGTTCGGAGTGGTGGAAGTGCAGCTGTTCTGAAGCACTTTGTTGCCAACGATCAGGAAACGGAGAAGAGGAGTGTAGATATAGTGATGTCAGATCGAGCATTACGAGAAATCTACCTTTTACCTTTCAGCTGGCTCTTAGGTACGGGAAACCCGAGGTGGTCATGTCATCGTATAACAAAATCTAGGGCGTGCATTGTTCTGAGAATAAGAATTTTCTCCGGGACATTCTAAGGACGGAATAGAGATTTCATAGCTTAATCATCTCTGATTGGTAGGTTTCCTGCTCTCTTTCAGAGGTCGGCTGATTTGTTTACTTAGGTTTGGAGCTTATTCGACGGAGCCCGCTTTTGCGGCTGGGCTTGATCTTGAGATGCCTGGACCAAGTCTGCACCGCTCAATCACAGCCCAACTAGTTATCTCGACCGGGAAATTGCAGATGAAAGATGTCGACGCAGCAGTTACCAATGTTCTTCGATTTGTCCAGAAGCTGTCAAAACAAGAAGTCGCCAGCGAAGAAGGCACGAGAGATTTCCCAGAAGATCGGGCAATGAACCATCAACTCGTAACCGAAAGTGTCGTCCTACTCAGAAATGACGGCAGGATTCTACAGTTGAGTCTTGACTGTGAGAGTCTCGCTTTGATAGGCCCAATGTCAAGAATGCGGCTACATGTGGAGGTGGAAGTGCGAGTCTGCACTCCTACTATACGACATCCGCAATACGAGGTTATTATTTCGCAAATAGCCCCTGGCACAGAGGTGAAGTATCAAGCGGGTGTTACAAGCATCTTCTGCTACCCGTATTAAATAAGAGCAATGCCCTAAACGCGAACGGGCAGCCAGGTGCGACAATCGAGTTCTTCCACGAGCCATATTCAAGTCCTGACCGGATAGCTTTCGACAAAACTACAGTTACCGAGACTGCTTATCAGCTGATGGATTACAAGCACGCCCAGAACGGCGAAAGCTTCTATATCTCTATGCGTGGATCCTTTGTTCTCGGTTATTCGGCAACATACGAGTTTAGCATGGCATCGTTTGGCGTATTGGACTTATATATTGATGGGAAATTTGTGATTGATAACTCGACTCTCGGCAGGCGGGAGGTATGTTCTTTGGCAACGGATCAAAAGAGACGAGGGCTACGTTTGAAATGGAGCAGGGCAGGGCGTACACATTTCGAATGGAAGCTGGCAGTGCATCGACGTCGAAATTGTTGGGAGGATTGGTTGACTTGCCTGGTGGTGCCTGTGGACTTGGTGCGTGTTTGAAGTTGGATCCTGAAGAAGGGCTGTCGAAGCGGCGAGAAGTTGCAACAATATCATCTTTGTTCTTGGACTGAACGTACGTATGTTCTGCATGTGAGTTCTGGTATCTCTGACAGTAAATAGGGAGACTACGAAAAGGAGGACCGAGATCGAAAGACAATGGGCATGCCAGAAGGCTACGATGCCCTCACCAGTGCAGTCTTCGCCGTCCAACCCTCCGCAATAATCGTCACGCAAGCGGGTGCTCCAATATCAATGCCCTGGCGGACCGAAGCCCAATCCATGATCCACAGTTGGTACGGCGGCAACGAAATTGGGCACGCACTCACAGATATCATTTTCGGAAAGGCGAATCCTAGTGGGACGTTGCCGATGACGTTCCCAGATCGCTTGGAGCACACAGCTAGTTTCTTGACCTTTGGGAGTGATAATGGTAAGGCAAGGTATGATGAGGAGATCTTTGTTGGGTATAAATACCATGACGTGATTGGTAGAGGAATTGCATTTCCTTTTGGGTAAGTTGGACTTGAAGTGTTGAGGGCGAGATGCTAATCTTTGCAGACATGGGCTGTCCTACACAGCATTTACCTTACGAGACATCAAAGTTACGCCAGAAGAAATTCGCGGTGGTGATTGAGAATACCGGAAGTAGAACAGGCTCAGAAGTAGTCCAATTGTATATTTCAGTAACTCGGGAATCTTCGTTATTCAAGCGGCCAGTAAAGGAGCTCAAGGGTTTCGAGAAGATTACTCTAGAGCCACAGGAATTGCCGACGGTCACTATTCAGATTGATAAGTACAGTACGTCTCTCTGGGACGAGAAGAGAGATGCATGGGATTGTAAGGAGGGGCAGTACACCGCGTCGGTATTCGGCGGGGATAATTGGCTGCAAGGGACGTTTGAGATGGCAGAGACGACGTACTGGAAGATGGCAGAGACGACGTACTGGAACGGCTTATAGACTCAGGACATCAAATAGAGGTAGATTTAGTTTCCATGGATAGCATATCCTTGATTTCAGGCTTGCTGTTTCTTATGGGCTTGTTGCTTATCCTGGCCGTTCGTCTTGGAACGCCGAGTCGGCATTCGCTTCATATCTACGTCTTACACATATACCCTTTCGTAAGCTCAAAGATCATGGGAATGCCGGAGACATGATTTACAAGCAGCTTCCTCCACAATATCGGCGTTCAAGATCGTGTGATCAGCTCAAATTAGGGATTCACGAGTTGAACAAAAAGTATTTCAAACTCCCCGTCCACCTCTTTCGATCCTCAATTATTCCCTTACCCCTCCCTTCTTGTCACAAGCTGTAAAACCATCCTCCCAACTCCCACTCAGAATGAAAATCATACTCACAGGAAGCACCGGCACGATCGGCACCGAAGTCCTAACTCAGAGCATCAACAACCCCTCACTAACAGAAATCGTCATCCTCTCTCGTCGACCCCTCCCACCCACCCATCCTACCTCTCCTAAAATAAAAACAATAGTCATCTCAGACTTCCTCTCCTATCCCGCTCAAGTTCTCAAAGAGCTCTCGGGCGCAGAAGCCTGCATCTGGTAGACCAACCCCATCTTTGCGTCTAAACTAAAGCAGAAGTAGCAGAACTTCCATTGACGAAGACTACATAGGGCATTAGGTGGTATACCCAGCCGCTTCCCCGACCTCGCAACCGCCCGTATGGTAAACATAGACTACCCCCTCGCAGCCGCAAAAGCCTTCACCGAGACCGTCGCGCCGGGATTGGGCGAAGGGAAGAAATTCCGTTTCTTATATGTGAGCGGCCATGCGGTGGATCGGGATCTATCAAAGCAGCATCGTTTCTTCAATGATGGGATACATATCAAAGCATGCCTTCCCCTGCCCTTCATCTTTCGCCGGGGATGCGTTGAATTTGATTGCTGACTCTAGAGCTTAGGGAGAGATCGAGAACAAACTCGTGCAACTCGAAGCTGACAATGCGGATAAACTGTCCGTCTACCTTCCCCGTCCGGGAAGTGTGATTCCACCGAACAACAAACTCATTACTGTTCTAGTCAAATTGACAACTTCTTTCTATCCGGCTATGAAGGGAGAGGAGTTCGCTGCCGCTATGATTGATGTCGCTATTCGGGGCGCGGATGAACAGACGTTGTCACATGATGTGATGCAGCAGAAGGGGAGGAAGGCACTGAGTGCGGAGTGAGGCGAGGAGTGCACGGCTGGGGAAGATCTGCATTGTGTCGATTGAAGGGAGAATGGTAGAGATGTGATGCGGTTCTGGATCGTTGTGGCTGGGCTTGGATGTCGGAGCTGTGTCGCATCCAAGATCTTGGAGGCTTGGTGAATTCTTGAATATGGGAATTGCCCTTTTTGCTTGGCCTTGGAACGTCTTGTGCAAACGAAACTTTTCTGGGGGATTGAAAGCGAAGGCTGAAGAATTTGACAGAATTTTATAATCAGGTTTATTCTGGACAATTTTCAACATGAACTGTTAGCACAGTTGGCTTTGTTCTACATCTCCGACAATCTAATTTGTTAATACATGGAAGTATCTGCGCCAGTATCGTACCATCTGTTCCGTCCTGTTCAGAACTAAAACTTTCCCGCTCATTTCCAAAGCCCAAAATGCCCCCAAACTCCATCTCCACGCAACCTGCAGTATTCAAATATCATAACTTTTTCTCCACCACGCATTTGGACTCGAACCATCTAGCAAACCGCACTGTCGGCGTGTCCACAGCCCGCCAAAATATATCCGAGACACAGATAACAATCGGAACATAGACGACCAGTCCTGCCAACCACGAGAGCTGTCTACCCCAAAACGTTGCTTTGCTGAAAAAACTGTCGAAAATTGGGTTGAATCGAGGCTCTAAGATCGTTAGGCATAGATTATGCATTAGATAAAGAGCGTATGAGATGGTTCCTAGATATTGAGCAATCTGAGTTGTGAAGATCCTCTGCATGAATCTCAGCTGAGTGCATGCTGCAATAATCTGAAAGGCTCCAAAGCAGAACCAGACTTGCTGTCCCTGGTATGGCGCGGGTGTATGGGCAGCCAAAAACCTCAATCCCCAGACTGCTTCAATGTGATTGTTGGTCCAGCTTGCGATGAAAAGCCCTGATAGAACGTTCGCCAACCAAAATATTTGAATCAGTGTTTGTCTGGCCGTGGATCTGCATTCCACATTTTGAGGTTTCTCATCGAATGAGAGAAGCATCGGACTTGACGATGGTGTGCCCAGCGAGCGATCCTGAAGAAGAGTGACTTCAGCAATAAACGTTCCACCTAGAAACTCCACAGTATAAAGCTGGCCGCTGTAGAAACAAAATACGATTATGCCAGCCAGCAAGAAAAGACGAATATTTGCTCGACACCTCGAAAGTCCGAGAAGGGCGGCAAAGAGGAGCAGAGATTGAGAAAATTCGACAGGTATTGTCCACAGAGCGGGATTGTATTGTGGATGAGGGTATGCCAAATCATCCACTGCCCATGATGCTCCTAACAACCTCATACATGTGTCCCAAACGTGGTGTATTTGTGATGTAAATTGGGGTTGCCTTTCGGCGTAACGGTCGGTCGAGAATCCGAAGAATACGGCTAATGCCATGATGTATAATGTGACAAACGAAGGGAGGAAAAGTCGTAGAGCTCGTCGAAAGACTGATGAAGAGAGTGTGTTTGCGAGTGCCGAATATTGTTGAGAGTGGATCTGCTTGAGAGGTTTATAGGAGAGGACATATCCGGATATGATGAGGAAGATGTGTACCATCGGCCGGGCAGAGAATATTACTCGAACAAATGGCAATTGTAATGGCGATGAAGCGGCTCCATCTTCAAACGCCCCATATGGCTCAGTATACCACCCTAAGTTCTCCTCCGTGTAATGTCCCAAGAACACAATGAATGATGATACCCCGCGCAATCCATCTAGATATGAAGTCGGATGTAATCGCTGTGGTTTCGTAAGGCCCGGACGTATCCTTCGTTGGAGGAAGCTTGGGAGGAGGCCGAATGCCATTCGTTGAAGCAGGCGTTTTCCGGAGAAGAGGAAGACGGCGTAATCGGGATGATGTGCTGTGTCTGCTTCGATGATGTCCCAAATCTCTCGCGGCTGATCCTTGATCATCTTCTCCCCGTCCATCGACAGATTCAACGCGCTGCCAAAGGGTCAATAGGGGGAGGTGTGTTTGGGAGCTCCTGGATGAACCACCACAACTGAACTGTAAAGATGGCAAGAGGCAATGCCGTTGAAAGGAAATAATAAGTGCCAATTGAATAAGGGATGCTTCAGACTGAATGGAAAGATGAAAGAGAAGGGACAGAAGGTTTGAAGGAGGAAGCAAACCCCATATTTTGGAGACAGGTCTGCCCGGCTCCTGACATGGACTCCACAAGATGGGCAGCGGTCAAGCTTTTCAATGCCTGTTCGATGGCATGCCGCGCCGATCATCAGCTCAACCGGCGGTTGTGTCAAAGCAACTCTGCAACATAGCATGTGCTAGGAGATTACTACTGTAGCCAGCCAGGGCGTGGTCGAAGCAGCTTCATGCCGCTAGGTTCAGACTTTCAGGATTGGTCCAATGTCGTTGGGCGTGGTTAAAGCATGACACAATCGAATCGTAATCTTCGGAAGAAAGCCATCGGACGACTTGCTGTACTGTGGAGAACAGAGTTCATTCTCCGAACGGGACAAGTTCTCACTTGTGGATGCCACCGTTGAGCCGAATGGCTGGATTTGGGAATGTGGTGACCGCCTCCGTCACTAGTAAGGGGGGAGGCTGATAATTCTGACAAGTCTCGCCCGCGGATGTAGACAAAAGGAGGGGAGGCGTTCAGGGCGGAGCTTGACCTTTCATTTCGACCTGAAGTTTTGCACTAATCTATACGAGCTATCCATGGCTCGGAGCGCTCGGAAACCTTGTGCTTCTCCTGAATTGGAACTGGGGGAGGCGCCTTGGGGATGTTAGGGGACCAGTTCTGTTGAACGACAGCGCAAGTGATTTCGATGGGCGATTGCCATGTTCATAAAGTCTCACAAAAGAAAAGAAAAGCGTCCAATGACTGACGCGTTTCTTGGAATGCTGCCAGGTCACACGTAGGTACCGATGTGACGAAATGTGAAAAGAAAAGAAAAGAAAGTTAAGGCTAAAAGGGGAAAAGCCAAATTCGAGACAGCCCAGCGGGAAGTATTTATTGATGTGTCAGCATCATCACCACATCTTTCCACGAAATGTATTTTGGGACTTTTTCACCAGCCTAGTTAAAATCCTTCTCGTTCCTGGGAAGAAAGCTTATTGCCTTCTCTTACTGGCTGAAAACCGATTATTCTTGCTTCAGAAAGCTCTTTGAAGTCGACTGATCTGGACAACTGGTACTGCAACATGTAGTGATCGGGTTTTTCTACCTTCGTCCGATGTCACCGATTCCACGCCATCTCCATTAGGAACCAGAGCATTGGGACTGTCCGAGCGGACACAAAGTAAGACTCTCACGTTCGGAAGTCGTGCAATGTTACAAGTACACACACGGCGTAGGGAAGATTGAGCTAGTCGGATGAATCTGCCTTGAGCAACTCAAGGAAATTAATTCGCGATGAATAAGAATCCATACAGTGGTTCATTACAAGGTCTGGATCTCGCCGTTTTCCTTTCTCTGTACTGGGTAAGTTTGCGGCTTCCAAGCACTTTACAATGCAAGTCTTCGGAAATGCCCTACATAAAGTGGCGCTTTAATAAGACCATCGAAATTTCAGCCTCCGCCACATGGTCACACAGGGACAGCTATATCGATTTTATCGCTTCTTCACCTCGATTCATACACCCAAACCCAAGCAAACCCTCCACCACCTCATCAATATTCATTCCCGCACCATAGCAGTTCAAAATATGCTGATCAGGCCGCACCCAAACCGCAGCGCCATGCTCCAACTGCATTCCCCTCACCCACTCATTAGCTCAGGCCCCAGTTAAAGGATCGAAGTCCTGGCCCAAGATAGTAGTATTCGTCTTCAAAGTCCTGGCACTGGATTTGGCTGGGCGAAGTCAAGGCTCAGAATCGAGAGCAGACCAGTAGGCAGACAATGTAGTCGAGAAGATCAGGGTAAAGGAGTCGAAAGCGAGGAGGTCAAGCGTGGAGTATTGCTTTTCAGCAAGCGCGGTAGCAGACAGTTCACTCACGCATGAGTTTGAAATGGCTGGGAGGGAAGTGAGTTGTGATGAGGGTGGTTTGGACAACCAGGCGTGAGACAGGCCAGCTCCAGTTCGGTATGATGCTGTGTTTCGAGATGCACTGGCTGCGATCTCTGTGTCACCATAGACATACCCGATATGCAAACTGAGGTTGTCGAAATGTTCTCTCTGGTTCGCTGCTCCTTTCATCACCTCGGAACGTGTTGCCAACCCTGTTTGCGGTGGGAGAGATTCTGGTTTGCTGTTACTAGATTGCTGTCTGTCGTCCCGAGCGTCTTCAAGAGTCCCAATATTTTGCTGTCCATACTTGACGCTTTGTTGGGGAATGACGAGGACTACATGCCGGCGCTCGTTTTGATACGCCTCGTGGAGAGAGATTCCACCGTGGCCTTGATGATTGCCTTTGTAGTACCTCTCAACAACCTTCCTGGTAAGTACCCAGGATCTCCAGCTCAACATTTCAAACGGAAGGGTTTTCCACTATCATGACTTCCCCGATCTACAGCGGTGCTTGACACATCGAACATGGAAAGAAGGATTTGCCTCACTTCGAAGACTCTCGCACGGAAGCTTCTGTTCAGATAGGAAGAGTCTCAAAGACGGCCAACTATCCTGGGCCAGATGGACCGGGACAGGTGCAGAAAGGATCGCTGACCTAGCACCCCACCATGAGAACGTTGAGCATCGACTACCCAAGAGTCACGACCACAATTCCCTTCGTAGCATATCCATCCATGTGTATTCGTTTGGATACTCATCAAGGATTTTGGCCACCCAAGCATGCCAGTCGTCATCCCACCTGCCGTACGTGAACATCGCCAAAGTATATTCCCAATACCTGGGGTACCAGCCAGCCGTCTCCCAGTCAATTATAACTAGGCCGCCATCGTTTCGCATCATAATGTTTTTTTCGCACCATGGCCTCGTTCAACTGGGTCTCTGTCTCGAATGGGCCATTGATCACCGTTGTAGTTGCGTCATCTGCCGTCCAGAATATAGAGTCTTCGAGTGGGCGATTCCCAAGACTCCCGAAATACCCTGGACAAGGAAGATTACGAAGTTGGTTGAACACGTCTCGCAACCTATCTGCTATAGCGGTCTTTGCAGTTGTGGAGAGGGTGGTCCAACAAGAAGCAAGGCTCCGCTCTTCCACGTTCTCCATCACGATATAGCTGACTCTCGTATTTTTGTCGGCATAGATAGCGTAAACTTAGGGTACTGGTATACTTGGGAATTGCCCGACGAAGAACATGTTCTTCCCTTCGATGAGAGTCACATTAAGACCATACTTGACGAGAAAGTGATGGCCAACTCGGACAATACGTTGACCAATCGACTCTTGTACAACGTCCGGTGACGTGATTATGGCCTCGGTGGTTGGAAGAGCCGTGGGAAGGCGGTCAGAGGTTGCAAAGAAAGGTAGAGGGTAAAAACTAGTCATGGTAAAATCAAACTGGTAATACAAGACTCGGCGGTGTCTGAACGCGAGAATTTAGAACCTGCCTGGTACGAAGCACAGGCAACCAAACTCGTACCATCTGAGTCACATGCTCATGACTTGAAGTTCAGTGGCCTGGCGTGCCCCGGCAAAGCTTCGAAGTACCTCCCTTTTCCATTCTATGTACAGTACAACCGAGTACCTGTGGCCTTCGTAATAGCCGGCTCGATCAGTGGGAATGCTGGATCCTATTCTCAAATAACTGCCTAGCCCACGTTGTAAGTTACCATCATCTGCTGCAGGCGTGCGAATTGGGCAAGCAAGAAGAATCGTGGTATTTGCGAAGATGTTTCCAAGCCAAAACTACAAATTCATGAACTAACAGAAGCAGCTTTCTAGTGAGCTCATGGTTACAATTTCCTGCCTCAAGTCACTTTTAGCTTGGACCTAGACCTAAGTAATAAACTTTTGATGGGACTGATTTGTCTTTATGGCTACAGCGTCTGTCAATGTCGCTGGTCTACTTGACGACTACCATTTTGTACTTCAAGGGCCAGACTTTCAGGCATGGATTCATGGTATAGATTTGATAAAGAAGGTGAGACCCGAGTAAGAGGCGAGGTCTAGCAGTAGTTTAGTAGTCTGAACCCGCTCATAAAGTAGTGCCTATTTCACAAATTTATGAGATTTAGTGCACTACACAGTTTCTCCCAGTTTTGGGAACATAATTGCCTGTTAACCTCCACCATGATCGACAGGGTGAGGCTTCGGTACTTTCCCCATCTCTACTTCCCCTCATGACCCCTCGCTACTCCACCTCGCGAGGAGGCGCCTCGCGCAAAGAAAGCATTGAGATCGTCTCATACTTGTACTAAGAAGTCACAGTCGCATCTTCATAGCGAAAAGCAGGAGCCCTTCATGTGAGTTTAAAGCTGCCGATTTGAGGGCAGCCCGCCAGCACTAATTCAACGTAGATTCTTGCTACAACAACGGAACAACTTAGTTTAAAAAATCTCTCGTCTTATAATTAAATATTAAGAACCCGAACTGTCATTCTCCTGGTTTTTCTTTTTGAAATAGTCCGAAAAACTGCTTAAAGTCGCGTTCTGGTGGACTATTGGTCCCATGCCCCCAAATCGGCAGGGTTAAACTCATACGAAGAGCAGGAGCTTGCGTAGATAGAGTTTGTCCTCGGCCCCCGACTTGCCGCCGATGCAACATGGCCCTCATGAAATCCAGTAACTGAGGACGTCACCACTCTCAAAATCCAAGACCGCGACAAACCAATCCAAACCTAACTCAATATGCCATCAGACCAAGCAACAATATTTCCACTCCTTCTCAAGGACGCCAAACTCCTCCTCGATACACCGTATCCACCTGTAGAAACAGGCTACGCCCAGACATCAGATGGAATGTACCATGTCGCCGCTTCAACCTACATGCCCAACTGCACCAGCGAAATGATCAAGTGGTGGTTCGGCTGGATACACACCACGGACCAGTACAAACTCTGGCACCCTCTCGATCATGTGTATTCCTCATGGGAAGGACCCCGAGATAACAACTCGACTTACATAGGCGGCCACCATCTGGTGCACGAGTATATCGGTGGCCATCTCGCGAAGCTGAAGATCTCTTTCTTGGATCCAGGATTGTATTTTGGCGATGATTGGGAGAAGGAGTTTGAGAGGGCGGGGTATGAGCTTGCCATTTGTGGAAGGACGGGAAATTGGAATGATGGGACGGGAGAGGTGCTTCATACGGGGCATTTGATCCATTTGATCAAGAAGGAGAAGATCGGTGTTAGGATGAGGAGCCGTTTCTGGCTGGGGGATATTGAGGGCGTGACAGATCCGGAGGTGAGGAAGCGGGCGGTGCCGCGTTTCTTGCCTGAAGGATTGTGTAGGCATGCGACCGAGGAGATGGCGATTTTGGCTACTGTGCTGCCTGGTTTGTATGAGAAGTATGGGAAGAAAGGGCAGGAGAAGCTGTAAAGAGAATGGAAAATGGTAGCACAAGAAAACAAATAAACGGAAATAGGCCTAGGAAATCCCTCAATTTCAAGCTCAAGCAGATATGACAATATTGCAGCAAGTAACAAGCCAACCTATTCTCGCCATCAAGCAAATCCTTCAAATTGCTTCAGTCCTTTCACGGGACCCAGCCAGCACGCTCTAAACTTGGTCCAATACTCTTCAGCTGGAGCGATGACATCAATTCCCATCGTCTTTTCCCCATCTCTCTCTTCTGCATCAATCGTACCCGCCTGAACCACATAGTAATCCTCATACTTCTCGCTTCCTCCGTGTTTGTAGAGCGCAGTGGAGCAATTACTGCAGAATGTAAGGGTGATTGCGAGACCAGTTTCGTGAGGCTGCACGTAGTCCTTCAAGTGTGCTGAGCCAGAGGTGATCTTTAGAGAGGATTTGGGGACGAAGATATTGGCTGTGAAGGCTGATCCGGAGATCTTTTGGCAGGAGAGGCAGTGGCAGACTACCTACAGTTGGTGAGAGATGCCAGTTCTTGGGGCCATGATTTGACTTACCTTCATTGCTGGTTCAGCGGTGAACTCATAGCTGACAGCCTTACACCAACAGCTTCCCTTTGGCATTGTATATTATATGGTTGAAAAGTATGTATTTTGTACTTGTTTCGAGTAGTTTCGCTCAGGTCGAAGGTCTTGGGGAAATAAACCATTCGGGGAACTGGTTGAAATATAGCGAAACACACTTCAAGCAGCTAGAAATTAGAATGCCACATGTATTGAGGCGTATGCAGAAGCACGGATCAGAAGCTCTAGAATCAGCCATGTCTGTTAGTATTGGAAGCTGAAAATCATGAGACAGAGTGGCTGAATCGGCTGACTTGATTGGACGGCAGGAGCCGGGAGCTGCTTATATACAGACTTTTGCCGAATGCTTCTCGCCCGGTAGGAACATTTGACTTAGGTACCATCCGAGTTATCTGAATTCAGTCAGTTAGTAAAATTTCTGAAGAATAGGTGGCGATTTATTATCACCTGATGCGAGCTGGTACCCATTGTCTGGTTTGTTGCATGTCGGGACGCCACTTAGAATTTCCTGCAGAAGCTTTACGCACCTTTAAAATAAGCGAGCAAATAGTACCTATCAACATCCCTGGAATCCCAGTAGCATGGTTTAGGGTCGCCCTTGAGACGTGCAACAAAAAGTGAGCTGGTGAGAGGTCGCGCCCAATCAGTTGGTATCATCTATAACAGGATAGCTTACAGTCAACAGCTAGTAAAACTTTGAAGATATGCCAATGAGTAATTATGTTGCATAAATTTATTTCTTCGCCTCTCGACGTAGTACTTCGCACTGGAATTTGTATAAATTATCGTCGGCGCCTTGTGAATAGCTTCGCTTCGCTTAATTCCTCAACGAACAAAAGCCTCGGACAAACAACAAGCTCGGCTACTAGGCAAAAGACGCGAAAAGCAATTCACCGGTCTAGAAAAATATAACAAAAAAGTAGTAACTGCTTCAGGATACCCCTTACATCCCATCTAGAATTGAATCATAACGACCTTTTTAAGATGCTGCTTCCCCTCTCGGGTGGAACTCGCCTCCGCCCTGCGACTGCCGCCGTGCTATGGTATTTTCTTTCACCCGTTGACCAGATTCCAATTCCTCACACGAGAAACTAGTTTGCCAGGGTTCACCACGCAGCTGGTATCAAGCCAAGTGAGCATCTCATTGCTGCAATCCCCAATTCACTTGGCCTTTGCAGCGAGAAAGACTGATCGAAGAACCCCGATCTGCCACCTCAACTCGTTACTGGTTGACGGATTGAACGTCGGATATCCACACATTTCTGCGTTTCATGTTACAAGAAAGTGAGTATTTGGCTACTTAAAGCACTTAGGAGGATGTGGAGTAACGGCCTGGTAAGCGAGGATGTCACCTTTCCCGAGATTAAATCTCCTTATCTCATCGTGCAATGGGGCACGCAGGTTTGATCTGACTCAAGCTATGAGCTGATCCTCTTTCAGATAAAGCTTATCCTCTACTAAACTGTCCTCAGGAATATCGAATCGAAGCTAATGTTTTGCTAGTGTTTGCTTTGCTAGAAGTTCTTTGTTTACACATCGCGTCAGAGGAAAAATAAGTCCTTGACAGGCTGACCACTTCAAGATGGGACGCTTGAAGCATGCGCTGGGACTTTACATTGATCTATTCTATCTAATTGATGATTCGTTGGCAGAATTTGCCTCGTTGTCACAGAATTGCCATGTACAAATTACCCAATTAGCTGCAGTTCGATTCAGACAAGCGAGGGCCCACCACTCCCGCGTCAAAGCACCAAGAATTGACTTCTCTACCCAATCTCGCCCAAGTATCACTTACAATACTTGATGGTCTCACCAGGGCTTTCCAAACCACCAGCGCATGCTAGACGCCTTGCCGAAAGCTCCATGCACTCAGCGCCGCAACCTTCGAGCCTCCCATCCGGACGAATCTACAGTTTACTCCGCACAATCTTCTTAGCCCATGGATGATCATCTCCCCGGTACACATATGCATCGATTTCTGCCGTGTTCAGGAGACCTGGATGTGCTTGGTCGAGGCTGGTGATACCGACAAGTTGCATCGCAATTTCAAGCTCCTCACGAAGAACTATATTTTGGTCAGCAGCAACGAATGATGGGAGGTAGCTTCCTTACTGCTGAAAGCTTTCCTTGCACCTTCTTCGCCATACTGCAACGAATATAGGAATGGACGGCCGATCAGCACACCACTGGCGCCCAAACAAATCGCTTTTAAGATATCGCTACCTCTTCGAACCCCTCCGTCAATAAACACTTCCATTTTCTCCAACATTTCGGGACAGGTGGCTTGAAGCTCCATAAGCACCAGAATAGAAGGCACGGCTGTATCTAATGCTCGACCTCCATGATTCGAAAGATAGATCCCAGCACATCCATATTCGTACGCTTTGCGAGCATCAGCTGCACATTGGATACCCTTGAGGAAGACTGGAGCTCCACTACGCTCTTTGATCCAGGCAATATACTCCCAATCGATATTAGCGTCCATCGGATTTGACGCAGGTGGCGGGGCAAGTTCGGCTTGTGGAGGAGCGGTACCATTTCCTGAGGATTTTTGAGACTGTCTGGCAGGGGATTCTCGTTTGCTGATCACAGGAAGATCGACAGTGAACAAGATAGCTTGGGGTTTGTGTTTGCCAACTTCCTTGAGTAGCCGCTCAGTCTCAACACGATCATTGTAGAAGTAGAGCTGAAAGTAGAATGGATGACCTGCAGGCATGGCTTCCATGATTTCGTCAAAAGAGTATGAGCCCAGGGTCTGAACTATTGGGGCAACTCCGTACGCCACAGCTGCTCTGGTGGTTGCGAGCTCTCCATCTGGATGTGATAGCTTGAGTGAAGATGTTGGTGCTATGAAGAATGGGAGATTATACTTCTGTCCCATTATTCGAGTGCTGGTATCAACTGTAGCAACAGCTCTCAAAATCCTAGGACGGAACATGATTCGCTTGTACCAATCCACATTGGCCTTGTTAGTTACCCCATCCTCAGTCGCTCCGAAAATATACCCCCATGCTCTGGAAGGTAGATTTGCCTCTGCAATGGCTTCGAACTGAGTGATGTTGACAATCGAGTTGATGTCTGGTCTCGGTGGTTTGTCTTGCTCCAGCGTCTGGGTAGAGAGTGGTTTTGGGGTCGGTTTTGGAACTGTTCCCTCCTCGACTTCTCCTATTCGCTTGGCGGGTCCGAGAAAATTGGAAACCACCCTTGGGCCGTGTATATTGTTATACTCTTCACTTCCATCCAGTCCATAGTGTTCCTGTATTATCTCTGCTCCGCCAGGATGCTTGGAAGCAAATCCAGAGATATCCCAAACGACACCATTGAGCACTATCCAAGCGTTGTCGTCTGTTTTATGCTTGTCGACCTCGGCAGCCGAGATCTTGGTTGCCGTCATTCTGATTGTGGGGAGATTTCTTAATATCCAATGCTGTACTGCCTGTTGTCTACCTCAGATATACAGATTTCCAATTGAAGAGGAGAGATTGGTTGTTGAATGAATTTTAAGTAAGATGTCCGCCAAGAGTGGGGTAGATATCCCACTCCTTACAGATGACACAACATCCATCCAGGAATTTTGGGTGTAAACAAACAACAACTCGACGCCTTCTGCTCAAATTGAAAAGTTAAACCAAGTCCATCAGCCTGTCTGGCTCCCTGTATGAGAGGTTAGACACGGACACGTGACGATATGTACTGCGCCGCAATCTCCTAATTTGTTCAGGATGGAGTGAAGCTGCCTGGTTAGGTACCAGGTCTTTATCATAGCCCCCCGAAGCATCACGATGATCTTCATAGCCGCAGCTCTGGTGATTGTACTGGTAACACCATGTGCATCCTGGACCTCCTCGGCCTACATGGATCTCATCTCCCCTCCTCGCTGGACCACAGATGTTGGCGATAGATACATGATTAAGGCCGGAGAAATCCAGCCAGGCTTCACCAATAGTCTAACCTCCTGTCTCAACGAGCCAACGCCTTTGAATGTTACCCGCTCTCTCTTCCCAATATCCGGGGGCTCACTAGTCTTTGGTTTCGTCAACGACACCATTTCACCTAACCCCGATCCGACGGATGAGAAGTTCTGGCTAGATCTGTATCTCACAGATGACAAAGCCGATTATTCGGATGACTATTTCTTTAAGTTTGGGAATCAGTTCAGGAGAATGGAATTCTGGCAAGGCTTTCGGACGGGTTGGAGTTGTTCTGTTGGTTTCAACATGACGAGCCAGTTGAGGCAGCCGACGAACGAAACTGCGATGGGCTTGTTGGAGGGGATGAACATTACGATTGCCCTCCTGATCAAGTTGGGGAGGGGCCCATACAGGGGAGATCCAAACTGGGCAGGTAATACGTGGGATGAGGTTCATCAGGTATGTTTTACTTTGATTTTAGTACTGGAATAGGGCTGATGTTGAGACAGTGTGCCTACGTCACCTTGACTTCCGATACCGCTAGTTCGAAGCGAGAGCTGGAGCAACGGGATGAGAATCAAGATATGTGTAACAGGGTGAATTTGGACTGGTTTCGAACCCCAACAACTTCCGCTTCAGGGTTTCCCACAATGACCTCTTCTGCAAACCCTACAGAATCAAGCTCAATAGCAAGTAAGAGGAGGATATATAACACAGCTTCCACTTTTTCCACGAGTACTGCCTTTTTATTGGCTCTCTTCAATAGCCAGTTTTGAGCTACAGCAGTTCGGAAGTAGTTAATGAATTATTGCCTCGACGTTAACTTCTGAAACGTCTTGAATAAGACCCCGCAGCTCAGCCAGATTTCTCTCTCAGATACCACGCCTCATCTCGAAATCTCCGCCGAGTTTCTCTACTACTGGATAAGCCTCAAACCCTGTCTTTGATTTAGGGTTTTCATGAGAGTAAAGACTCAATTCTAGCCAAGACCTCTTCTAATCCCTAGCTATTGCTTTCTGGGATTGAAATGTAAGACCTCAGCATGTTCCGCCCAAATGAAGTCATCGAGATTCAATGAAGCCCCACCAAAACCACTCATCTGTCAACTTGGAAATTTAATTAGATTCGAGATAGCCTCGTGATTCGCCAGTATCCGGAGCTGAAAACCTACAATGCAAGACGTGATTGGCCCATCGCCGAACGCGATTCTCAGCCACCCTTCTTCACGACATGCTGCAGAGCCTTACCATCCAAACTTCTATTCCAAACCCCAGCTCGAACCAAACACACCTATGTTCTAAAAGCCGCTCCCCAATCAACATACATTACCGCCAGAACTGACCCTGCGCAAATCACGCAGCCCTTGCTCCACCTGCCTCAACATGGAGCCATACCAATATACACCTCTCGAGCAAGGCCAAATTCGACTTCTGCAGATATTACCTGGCCTAGAAGCAAATTTGGTATTCTGCCAACTATTCACCGTCAGTTTTGACAATATTCCAGAGTACACAGCGTTATCATATGCTTGGGGTACTGGAGCTGCGGACAAGACCATTATCGTCGATGGAAAAGTGTTGTCAATTGGGACCAACCTGGATGATTCCTTAAGAGAACTCAGATCGAGGCCAGTCTGGACGGGGCTCGACAGAGGGCCGCGTAGGATATATTCGGTGCTGAAGGGCCTCATAGATATTAACAACCGATACTCTCCTCCAGGATGGGATAGCTTCATGAAAGGAAATCTGCACCGATTCAAACGTGGCATAGAGTTGATGTCAATAATAGAAGATTCCAACGACGATGATCAGAATATGCAGATCATTGCAGAAATGTGTGCCATTGCCACGGATTTGGAAGAAGCTTGGGAAGGCGTTGCATTGAGAGATGGTGTTCCTAGGATTCATCGCGATATGCCTCTTATATGGATTGATGCAATCTGTATCAATCAAGAAGATACCGTGGAACGCATGGAGCAAGTAAAGCTGATGGGGAAAATATTCAAGGGCGCCTACTCACTTACGGTTTGGCTAGGCGCGGAAGCAGACGAGAGCAGTAAAGCCGTGTCGCTGCTGAAGCAAATGAAGCTGGAAATCCCCGAAGTAGGAGATACTGGTGCTTATTACGATATAAAATTGCTGGATCCTGGTGTGCAAGATATGGCGTGTCCGATTCTTAAGCTCTTCTCAAGGCCATGGTTCGGACGGCTGTGGATTCTGCAAGAGTATGCCTTAGGGGGCCACACCAACATGCCCGGACAGAGCCTAGGCAATCACGTCATGTTTTGCTGCGGACGAGACCGGATTGAAGATCTTGTGGCCCTGGGAAATGATGTTCTAGAGAAGGTTACGGCTTCGCTAGTGCTTGCACAAAAATCCATGGTTCTGCTGGCAGTGAATCGGAATGTGTCAATCCACCTGTTGAGGCTTCTAGTCACTTTCTCCAAGAGAGTTGGGGCGATTCGAAACCAACTCTTGTCATTGGTGATCCAGTCTAGTACTGCATATGCCACAGACCCGAGAGACAAAATTTACGCATGTATCGGACTCGCTGAGGAGATCTTCCAAGGACCCCCTCTTGACCTGGATTTTGATTCTCTCATCTTCGACTACGCCGCCCCAGTCGAGGACGTCTACTCTAGTTTTGTAAGAGCTGTTGTCTCTGCTACAAATCGTCTTGACTTGCTCGGGCTTTGTACCGGAAAATCGTCACTTGTTACCAGGACTTGGACCCCTGACTGGACTACTCCGTTTACTGGTATTCTGTGCCTTGACCTTGCTACTATATTGACCAATCTGCAGTTGCTCACATACGACGTGACACCTGGTATAGACTGTGTCGCCAGATTTGGACCTGATCTCAGCACATTGACTGTCGGTGGGTTTGTGTGGGAAGTTGTCATGGAAGTGACCTCAGTCTTTGGTGTAAATATCGAGGCACAGGTGAAGACAGAATGCGTTCTAATCTCAAATATCGCAAAAAACCTCTCAATATCTGAGCAAGTTGAACGAGAATTGGATCATTATACCAGCTTTGCCAAGACTATGGCATGGAATCGCACTCATGAGCGAGAGGGAGGAGCGATGCCACAAAGTTGGGTTCGATCGTTGAAGGACTGGCTTGTGGAACACCCATCTGAAGAACACATTCTAAGTCTGGAATCAGTCTCCACTCCTCCAAATGAAGGGGTGTTGTGTGAGTCAGACTTCCTAGAAGCCTTGCATAAAACAATGAGGAGTGAAAACCGCATCTTTGTAACCAATAGAGGATGTATCGGCCGCACTGAATCTGAAGTAAAGAGAAACGATCTTGTTTGTCTCATCCTAGGATGTGCCATGCCGATGATTCTTCGTCCGGTTGAAAACCATTACGAAGTTGTTGGCGAGGTGTACTTGGATGAAATCATGCACGAGGAAGGTATGGTGGCACTACGAGAAGGGAAGAGGACATTGCAAGAGTTCGAACTTCATTGAGATCTATCAGCTATGAGTCCATAGATCAGTCGCTGTACATTCAAGAGCACCATTGCCAAGGACACCTCCTAGACGTGTGAGCTGGAAGCAGAACCATAGCTGCTGATCATGGCTGTACGGTTCCAATCTCTATACAACGCATATTTTCCGATTAGATGAGATTAGGGTAAGCCAATTGTATTGGCGCGAGAACGAAAAGGACTAATACAGCCCTTATTTGCAAGACTAGCACTCTCGGTATCACAGTCCTTCATCCAAGGACGGGTGCTGGGTCAACTAATCTTATCGCGATCTAGAAAACAGGGACGCGGATGTCTTTGCCCGAGGGCTCGATTCATGGGCCTGCGAACCCTAGACGGCCTTGGGAAACGGTGGGTGACGCTAATACTGGAATGAGAAGCTGAGCAGCGCAAGTCATGCAAGACCTTTTGAAGAAGACGGCTCCTGCTACTATCTAGAGAGGTACTACTGCTAAGATGGGGAAGATTGGGACGTACTTTCTGCATGGGATGTTAGATGGCATGGTTAAGAAGATGACGGGTTTCGATGTCGTGGAGCAGATGGTGCGGAGGTGAGGAATGTAGCCAGGAGTATAAATTCGGGACGCGGTTGATGGCAGGGGATGCAAACAACTGAATACTGCCTACGGGGAATTCCACGTTGAACCCAACTCGATTTGCAGAGAGCAGCTTCTTTGATAACCCAATCTTACTGATTCGGCTGTCTAGCTTTTTCTATCCCAATCCCTAATATACGTCCGTCCATTGTAGTTGATCACTAGCAGCGTGTCAGCAAATTTGATATCGCAACACGGGACTTCAAAATACCAAGTGAACATCCTCTACTTCGATGGAGAAGGGTCAGTGAGGGGTAGAGCTATTGTATTGCTCGAAAATGGCCTAGCTGACCACAGTTGTGGTAGGCCCATACCGGGAACAAGATGTTGATTACGCCATAATGGAGCTCCTGGCGGTTGAAGCCTTGTTGATACAGCATGAACCGGAAGAGTTACTCTTTTGTGATGTGCGAGATGAATCCGGGGTTAGTTCCCACTGTCTGACTCAGGAAAAAAATTGTTCTGGCTGCAGAGAATAAAGTTGGCAGTCGACGCTATAACGCAGTAGTATCGCTTTCATTAGGAGGGAGTCCTGATGTTGCATCATTGCCATTGATGATACAGATAATGTTAGGAACCCCCTTTCCCTTGCTCAGTACTCGCATATACGGGTAGGTCTTGTGGTTTACCAACATGACTGACCACCTCAGAGTACCATGTGGACCGAACTGAACAACAACTTCGCGGGGACAAAAGAAGGTACGTCTACATCCTTCAGTGTTTGTGTTAGATGGTAGGAGGATGATGACTGACCAGTTAGTTTGAATGTTATGCAAGGCAGATACCTGCAAACGCTGTGCCTCCAACATCTGATGCTGCGCGACTTCAGCCCCACCAGCACCATCATTATGGGAGTACTCCTTTGTGGAATCAATGGCCGAGTTGACTTCTCTTTAAAGCAGTCATCTCCTCCTTTATGGCATCTCGCTCTGCTCCTCCGGACATGACCACCTTCCACAATGTATCCACTGATCTTGCAAGGCATATAGATGCGCCATAATGGTCTCAACTTCCTTGGTGTGAGGAGCGCTCATGTTGGTATTTTTTGCACGAATTTGTAAGATGCCGTGTGTGGTAGGTGAGGTTTATGGTGGTGGTTTTGTCAATCTCTGCTATTGAGATCCAAGGAGGGGTGGTGGTGTTGGAGGATTGTAGGTGAATGAGGAAGGTGATGGTGTCGTAAAGAGTAGATCTTTTGCTAGGCGAGATACAAATTCATAGATGAAGGCTTGTGAGAAGTGGTAGTGCGACGGGGTGAAAATTTTGAAAGTAACAGGAGCGAGGTGGTTCACCAAGATTGGGGCTGAAGTAAACAAAGATCGGCACGTTATCGACATCCTCAAATTCGCTGCCTTCTCCCGTTACTATCTCCATCCTCGAGACTGCAAGTGCAGAATAGACTATAATACGTTGAAGGAATATACTATTTCAGCTTGAAATGTATTTCTTTTAGGGCTGCAAAGATAAACACGAGACCGGATATGATGCTCATGTGCAAATACAGACTCAGCGATCGATATGAAAACTTTCGGCTGCTGGTGAGGAACTACCTTGTAGACTAGGAACTGCCACTCTTTGGCCGATTGAAAACATTCTTCATTGTGCTATTCACGCTATTCATAACTCTACAACTTCAGGGGCATTTCCAAGGTCGACTGTACTCTGGTACACAAGAGCAGCATTAATCATCAACCCACCATTCCCACCTCTTGGTCCGACCATCAGCCTCTGCCATAAAATGCCTTTAAATCCATAGTACAGAACCATGATTGAATCCCACCAAGCAAGACTCGGCAACAAATCCGCAATTATTCCTCCCTTCTTCCTATCCATCAACCTCTCATAGGCAGACTGCCCCTCGTCCCAGAAAACAGATTCTCGACCATGTCCTGAATGCACGTGCCCAAAGACATGAAGTCGTGGTTTCACACGCCAGATCTCCTTGAGCAAGCCAGCACAACCCAGATTGAGGTCGAGATGATACCGTGGAGGGGTATGAGTGATCAGAACGTCTGTTTCCATAGGTATCCGGTTCTCCCAAGGATCCTGTTGTCGGACATATTGAAAACTACAACTGTCAGTCCCGGCCAGCAGCTCGGAAAGTCAACTTACGCCATATCACTGCCGCCACACCGAGGAATATCAGGAGATCCATAGAAATTGAGCTTTCGTCCGCCTTTGAACTTGAGAGTAATAGCTTTATTCTCGAGATAATGAAGAGACCTGAAGTTCAACTTCTTCCCCTTGTCTTCATCTCTCCTAGACTTGGGATCAAAGTAACTGTCATGGTTCCCCGCGATCAGTATCTTCTCCCTATGCGGCAATGAGGCCAACCAGTCCAACTGCGCCTGTATCTCCTTCACCGTGCCAGCATTTGTCAAATCCCCAGCATGTATCAACACGTCCCCATGCGGGATATCTTGGGTATTGGTATGTGTGTCGGATATGCAGACAACCTTCACCCTAGGCTTGTCTTTGCGGGGTCTGAATGGCGGGCCACGCAGACTCAGGAGGATGGCGTAGATTGTGGCTACTAGGAATCGTAGAGGGGATTCGAGGAGGCTATCGAGAACTGTACGGGGGTCGTATTTACTTCTGCGACGGGACCAAGGCCACTGGCTGGGCTGTCGAGACTGGGTTGTTGATGCCATTGGAGGGGTAGCGGCTGTCGTATCTGAGGCTGTTCCAAGGTGGGCAATTACCGGTATTCGTTGTTCAAGCACTCGATAGCGACATGCCTTGATCTCGAACTCTTCATTGAAGCCTGGTTAGTGTGGTGGGTGGTTGGATGGAGTGAAGTGTCCTTCTGTATGACAAGACGGACGATGATGGATGTTTGGGCGGGGAAGATCCGCGACAGGGATGAGCTTCCTTGGACTGCAGCTCCATTTGCTGCCGCCCTCTCGCCTCAGCGACGTCATGAGGTCCAGTCCAATCCAACCCGGCCTACAAACCAGCCAGCCTTGCCCTGCTGTCACACGGCAGTAGAGGATGCCAACTTCTGCGAAGTCTTCCTCACCCTCTTCCTCTTTCTCTTCCCCTCCTGCATTCCCAACATCTTTCACGCTTGAAACAGCATCTGTGATCTGGGCAGGAGTCATGGCTTCAGTCAAGAGTCTCTACGAACCCAGTTCCAAGGCGGGCAGTGCTTTGCACACCAATCTAGAGTATGCCACCCCCATTCTACGCCAAAAGCAGGACTAATTGGCCCAGTGTGGACTATGTGATCAATTACCGCTTTGCGACAACGAGTATGCCCCTCAATCCCCGTACAATACATGGCTAACAGCCGGCAGGCAAAGCCCAAGCCGAAGAGCAGTTCGTAAAGCTCATATACGCCCTCAACGATATCGGCTTGGCTACCGAAGTTCGAAATAGCGAGAACTGCTCCATTTTGATCTTTGTTAAGGTGGCTTCCGATAAGCATCTAAAGGCAGAGGTTTATCGATCAAGAGTCCAGGATTGGCTATATGGAGTACGAACTGCTGCTCCAGAGAAGGACATGCAAAAGGCAATCAACGATGAACCTGTCACTGAGGCTGAACGTCTTCGACTTACATATATGCTCATCACAAAGCCGCAGAGTGATGGTGGAGCTGGAATTACACCAAAGGAGGGAGAATGGAAGGGAGTCGAGTCGATTTTCGCCCTCCACGACCACGCATTCAATAAAGCATGGATCAAGGACATTACCTCGAAATATTTCCTCAATGCCGAGGACTTGGTAGCCATCAAGGACAAATTTGGAGAGAAGATAGCTTTCTACTTCTCCTTCCTTCAGTCATACTTTCTCTTCCTCACATTTCCAGCTGGATTTGGAGCATGTGCTTGGCTTATACTTGGTCAATTCTCGCCGGTATACGCAGTCATCAATGGATTATGGTGTATAATCTTTGTTGAGTACTGGAAGAAGCAAGAGACGGATCTTGCAGTCCAATGGGGTGTCCGTGGGGTGTCCAAGATTCAGCGGAAACGACCAGCTTTCCAGCACGAGAGCATCGTGACAGATCCAATCACTGGCGAGGATGTTAAGATCTATTCTCCCGCAAAAAGGCTTGCTAGACAACTCCTTCAAGTACCATTTGCTCTTGGTGCTGTTGTTGCTCTCGGAAGTTTGATTGCGACTTGCTTTGGAATTGAGATCTTCATTTCTGAAGTCTACGATGGCCCATTCAAAGCTTACTTGGTAAGTCCACTCTCCAGTGGGTGAAAGCTATTCTGACATTTTAGGTCTTCTTGCCAACAGTAATCCTCACAACTGTCATGCCTACTTTGTCTGCACTTTTGACAGGTTTCGCCTCTCGATTGACTGACATTGAAAATTACGAGACACAAGATGGTAAGGAATTTGCGAGCTCGCAAGTCATGTCTAACTCTTCGCAGCATACGAGGCCGCTATGATCTCAAAGATCTTCATCCTCAACTTCATTACCTCTTACCTACCAATATTCCTCACGGCCTTCGTATACGTTCCGTTCGCACAAATCATCGTGCCCTATCTTGATGTCTTCCAACTGGCCGTTAAGCCTTTCGCCGAAAACAAAAAACAAATGTCTACACCAAAGGTCGGATTCCAAATCAACCCCGACAGGTTGAAGAAGCAGGTCATCTACTTTACAGTCACTGCTCAAATTGTTAGCTTTGCTCTCGAAGTTATTGTTCCATATGTCAAGAGGAAGGTCTTCCACAAGGTAAAAGAGGTCCAAGCTGATAGAGCTGCTAAACGTGGAGGGGATGCTGGAACAGTCTCCATGGAAGATCACCCAGAAGAAGCAGAGTTCTTGACTCGCGTTAGGAATGAGGCCGAGCTGGACGTCTATGATGTTACCACTGATTTCAGAGAGATGGTCGTTCAATTTGGTAAGTTTCATATGTCAAGATGGCCTGCAATTGCTGACGAAATAAGGCTATCTCTCCCTCTTCTCGGTTGTTTGGCCATTGACAGGTGTCTCTTTCTTCATCAACAACTGGATCGAGCTTCGTGGTGACGCTTTGAAGATTGCACTGGAGACTCAGCGACCTGTTCCATGGAGAGGAGATTCCATCGGCCCTTGGTTGGATGCTCTAGGATTCCTAGCATGGCTTGGAAGTTTGACTTCAGCTGCGCTTGTATATCTCTTCAGTGGGGATGGTCTTGGTCCTTCGGGGACTCCTTGGAATATCAAGGCATGGGGTCTCCTCTTGGCCATGTTCTTCTCAGAGCACATCTACCTCGCTGTTCAGCTCGGTGTCAGGAAAGCCTTGAGCAAACTCGACAGCCCAGGCTTGCAAAAAGAGCGATCTGAAAGATTTCTTGTCCGAAAGTTAGTTAACTCATCTAGTTAAATAGCCATTGCTAATGAGTACAGGAAATATCTCGAGGAGAGTATCGGACAAGAAAAGGCCAATAATGCAGCCACGGGTGGAATTGCAGCTGGTGAGAAGATCAGTAAAAGTACACTTGACGAAGAAGCGGCCAGACAATCAGCACTCAGCAGTCATGGAACCCCAGAAGAGAGGTTCTGGGGCAGACAAAGGGGTCAAGTGGAAACCCTTGCTATTGGCAAGAGTTTCATTGCCAAGGTACGTTTAGTGGCATCAATCAAAGGGTCTTGACTAATTCTTCTCCAGGCGGCGCCACAAAAAGGAAAGGAGTCGAAGAAGGAGTTGTGATAAAGTAGGGAGATCGATTCATGGGTTTTAACCGTTGGGCATTAGGTATTGCACGTTAGAAAGTTTAGGAGGCTTGGTCCAAACATGGGTTTGCGTATCTACTCAGCGTTCATGAAATGAGATGATTTCACACAAGCCGCACTTGTGTGCCTGATGTCCTTACGAGCTGGTGGCCATTGGTCTGGTAGCAGTCCACAAGTTTTCTGGAGGCCTGTAAGCTCATTGAGTGGACGAAGGCCTAAAGACCCCAAGCACACCAAATTCAGGAGCCAGAAATCAAAATCAGGTGTAATCGAAATCCGAAAAAGGCTTAACGTCTTGCCTCGTCACAACCCCCTCTAACTACTCCTGGTCCTACTCTTCTGAACGACATTTCGAGAACTCTTAATTCCCAACTTCACGCTGGTCTGCGGCACTCATCGAGACTTGAGCCAGGATGTTGACATGCTCTCCCAGCCCACGACAGCTGAAGGACCTCATTGTACAGTCCTGCATCCACCGCGAACGTGACCAGTTGACGGCAGCTATCCATGAAGATGACATGTGCCGTCTGGCGTCCTCGCACCACAACGGTGACCCCTTCAAGGTCTTCAAGCCAGCATCTCGCGGAAACTACAATATCCGTTATTTCGTGCAGTTTTTATCGCATGGACCCGATGCTGTTGCCGAGACTGGGAGCGGGAATGGAAGATAAATCCAGGATGAACATGGGGAGAAGTGGGCAGTCTGCGTGCCTCTAGCTCCTTGCCTGGCGTTTGGGGGGGAGGAACAAACTCGAGACCAAGATTTCTACAGTGCAGTAGGACTGCTCTCCATCTGGATGTATGAAACCATGCTGATAAGTATTGTTCTATTAACAGGCTGGTAGCTGTTAAGTCGCCTTAGAAAGCCCTCCTCGAGGTTACCTCGAGGAGTAACCTATGTAAAACGATTGGATAAGACCTGCCGGTCTGAGTTCGCCGCCGGGGCAAGGTGGTACGTGGTGAACTTAAGAGGAAGATTGTACGGGGAGGCTCTTTAAGCTTTTAGCTCGTTTTACTTTCGGCTTTTAGAATTTAAATTAATTGATCTTTTTACGAAGATATAACGAAAAGAAACTATTAAAGGATTTTAGGAGAGACTACGAGGGAAGCTATAAAGGAGACTACGAGGGAGTTTATCAAAGAGACGACGAAGACCATTAAAGAAATTATACGAAAGAAAAGCACTTAGAAAAATAAAAGAAAAAGAGAAAGAAGACAAAAAAACAGAGGAATACAAAAGGTATATATATTCAATAAGTCTTATCCTCGAATACATCGAGGGGCAGAACCTCTCGTCTACTCAGCTGAAGGCCTTCTCTGCCCTAGAGAAGCACTCCTCGAGGTTTAGGGTTACCAAGAGAAGGTACGTATTCCCCTGCCCCGCTTTCCTGCCATTCTACAACTGGGGCGGGCGCCCAACTACTTTACTTGGAACCCTGCAGGTATTGCGAGATCCGAAAGATGTGGGATACAAAAGAGTCTTCAGATTAAGTATGCACAATAGAGCTTGCTCAACTTTCTTCCTTATACAGATTGCCAAGGTGGCAGTGCATGGGTTTTCCCCCTGCCGCCCCGGCCCGTCCCGCCCCGTTCTTTCAATGGAAGTTCATCCATAGAAATACTTCACGCACTAGCCTGAGTATGGACTAGCTAAACGACAAACTAGTTCGCGCAGGGACTGGCTTGCGCACGGACCTAGACCCTTACTGATGCCCCTGCCCTTACCTTACCCCTCCAAAGCTCCCCGCGCTCGAAACAGACTGATTTGCAGACAATTGCAGCAATAACGTAATTCTATTATAAGTACTTAAAGTATAAAATATTTACTTTATAGAATTAAATTATCTAAAAATCCTAAATTTTTTAATATTAAATCCAGACTTATACCGTAATATTTATTAAACGCTAAAGAATTATAAAATATCTCTTAAAATAATTTTAATAATCTCGTTCGATATAATACTGCTTCAATATAATATTAATATATATTAATAGCGGAACGAGTACGGAATACTTGTAATCATTATTATAACTTCGCGGTATAATAGAAATTCCGTTATTAATTCCTTTATTAAATTATGCGTAATCTGTTCGGATTCGGAAGCAAGATTCTTTATAATACGGATATTCTTATAAAAAGAATAAGAAAATTATTTATTTTATAATTAATATACGGTTTACTTTTAACGCGTTTAATATTATATTATAAATAGATTTTATAAAATTAAATACGTACGATAATATAAACGGCCTTTTACTTTAAGTAATAATCGTAATTTTTCTTACTTTTCTTATTAATATAATAAAAGAAAAAGTCGATTAGTATAACTTTAAAGTATTAGCCGCAAGAACTTTTATAAGGCTAGTTTATAAAATCATTAAATACAATAACTTTAAGATATTAAATAAAAGATAAAATAATAATAATAATAATAATAATAATAATAATAATAATAATAATAATAATAATAATAATAATAATAATAATAATAATAATAATAATAATAATAATAATAATAATAATAATAATAATAATAATAATAATAATAATAATAATAATAATAATAATAATAATAATAATAATAATAATAATTTAAAAAAAAAAAAAAGAAGCAAAAAGACGGGAAGATAGCGACGAATAAGTATTAGATGGAGTTCACGGTAAGCAAAGCTTTGTAGAGGTTTAAGGTAAATATATTTAAAGAACTAATCTCTAGCTTTTAAAGAAGTTTAAAAGAGGCGCGTATATATAAGAGCTCTTATATTCATATTCAAGTACTGTAATTATCGTTATTATTAAAGAATTATCTTCGGTCGGCGAAGTAATAAGTAATTTACGCGTTAATAACGTATTTACGTTTATTTGCTAAGTAAATAAAGTGTAAATAATATAAATATAATAATATAATTACGTAATAATTACGACCCTCGCTACTCCGCCGAAACGTATATATAAATAACCTCCTTATCGCGTTAATAATAACCTTTTCTTTTTAGCTTATTTATATATAATACCCGTGCTTATACGTTGCTATCTTCTCGTTTCTTTTTTTTTTCACTTTTTTAATTAATTATTATTATTATTATATCTTTTGTCTAGCGTCTTAAAGCTATCGCATTTAATAACCTTATAAACTAGCCTCGTAAAAGTTCTTACGGCTAATATTTTAAAGTTATATTAGTCGACCTCTTCTTTCGTTATATTAATAAAAAAAGCAAAAAGAATTATAATTATTACTTTAAGTAAAAAGCCGTTTATATTATCGTACGTACTTATATTTACAAAGTTTATTAATAATATAATATTAAATACGTTAAAAGTGAACCGTATATTAATTATAAAATAAATAATTCTTTTATATTTTTTATAAAAATATTTATATTATAAAAAACTTTGCCTTCGATTTTAAGAACTAATTACGTAAGAATAATTAATATAATATCGGCGTCGTCTTCGAGGATTATAACTTTACGCTTCTTACGGGAGTTTAAAGCTTCGCTACTTAGCTCGAGAAGTATTATATAACTAATTCCTCGTCGCGCGTATCTTTTAAGCTCGATAAAAAAGATATTAATTAAGTCTTTCTTTTTATTAATACTTTTCTTATAAATTATATTTTTCTTCTTTTATTTTGTTTATAATTAAAGATGCTTTCAACTTCTTATTCTTAAAAGTCATCTTCTTCGCTTAGCTTCGGGAGCTTACCGAGTAAGTAATCATTTAATTACTTATTAGCTTATATTATATATTCTTTTAGTAAAAATATATAAAATATTAAATAAAGCTTTTTAAATAAACTTAGAAGCTTTAGAGTATATATCGTATCACTTACGCACTTAATAATTTAAAATAAGCCGATATATTTTAGCGATAGCTTTTTAATCTTTAATCGAATATTCTTAATATTAAATATTACTTATTATTTTAATTAAAAATATTTATTTAAATACCGAGTATTATAATAACCTTCCCGACTTTATTACGCACGATCCTAAACTTTCGTAAGTTTAACTCGTTAATTATTTAGTAACTTAACTCTATCTCGGGCAGCTAATACTTTTCTTTTTTAAATATTATCTTTAAAGTTTTATAATATTACCGGCTTATAGCCGTAATAAACTTAAAATAAAAATATTTAAAGCGTTTAATAAAAGGAATTATTATAAATAAACTCAGCAAAAGCTAGTTTCCTTACTTAGTTTTTCTATAATATTCCGTAAAAAGCGCGGAGATATATTTCTAGATTTTAATTTTAATTTTTTTTATTTATTTATTCGTTTAAAGATAATATATAAAGCCTAGTTTTATTTAATATATATATAAAAGTGAAAAATAAACTAAAATTTACTAATAAATACCGTACTTTTATCGAATATAATACTTTAAAATACGTTAAAGAAAGAAAACACTTTTTTAAATAGCAATTCCGTAAGTTCGGGAGTATTAATCGTTTTATAATATACTAAATATTAAGCTATTTTCGAATACCGATTAATAATTATTAATATATAATTAAGATTTAAGCTATTAAATAAGTCTTTATAAAGCGGTAACTTTATAATAAAATCTATTAAAATCTCAGATTAAAGCCGCGAAAGCCTCGGGAGGCTTATTAAAAGTTTATATAATGTATATTATTTCGATTTAATCTTTTAATAAATATCGCATTTTTTTAATATATATTTTAATATCGTTTTATATTTTATTTTAAAAGTAAGTTTTGCAGAGGAGTTGCGAAGTCTTTATAATATTATAATATCCTATTAATAAATCATAATAATAAAGTTTTATAATTTCTATTCTTAATATTAAATTATTTAAGATATAAGCCTTAAAATCTTATTAAAAAAGTCCCGATATATTTAAGTTTTACCTTTAATTTAACCAAGATTTAAGTTTACTCGCTATATTTGTTATACTTTTGTAACTTTTATTATTACGCTAAGCGAAGATAATTAAATCTTATAACACCTTCGTTAATAAAGCTAAAGCTATTTAACTTTTAATTATTACTTATATTTATAATATTAAAACAAAATTTTTATAATTATTATTTCTTACGATAAGCGGCTAGCCTTCACTTTTTATATATAATAATATATTTATAAATAAAGCTATTATCTTAAATATAATATCTAAAAGATTAGGTTTTATATACTGTAAAAGGGAAAATTCCAAGCATACAATAAGAGGGTAGCAAAGCAAGTACCGGAGGATAAACGTAAGAAATACTTATTATAACTTCGCGGTATAACTGAATCTCTGTTATTAATTCCTTTATTAAATTATACGTAATCTGCTCGGATTTAAAAGTAAAAGTAATAATATACGTATTTTTACACTTAAATATATTATTAATTAAGCGTATTATATTTTTATAAAACTTTTCGAACTGTTTTATTTTATTAATATATTAATAATATTCCGGATAAGAAAATTGTCGTATAAGCACGGGCAGCTGCTCTCTTGGTACTGCACGTGACCTAATTAGGTTCTGCTACTGTAGACCGCTTTTAAGAGAATAACTGTCTTCTCCTGATTTTTAAAAGCTTTTAAAAGAATAATTAATCACTTTAATTCAATAATAATTACTTATAATACTTTAATTTACTTTTATATTATAATTATAAGCCTTATTAATAAAGCTATTAAGTTAGTATTCTTCCTTTTATACGCTGTTAATTTAAATAAAGCTTATGAAGTAAGTTTATAAGTAAAGAATATTTATTATACGTTATAAAGTTTTTTACTTTATTATAAAATATAATTCATACCGCTATTTTTCTATTAACTCTTCGATTCTATTTTAGACGAGTATAAAAGCCGAGCAACTAGACTCGATACTTCTCCAGTCTTTCTTCTTTTATTAAATACTCGGAGCTTACGAAAGCAACTCTTTCGTTATAATAAATTTAACTTTAGTTTCTTCTTTAAATAATTAAACTTCTTTTAATTATAATAAGCGCACTTAGACTCTTTAGTATTAAGCGTTTAAATCCTTTTGTATTTTTTATAAGATATAGAATTTAATAGACTTTGCGTTATTAATTACTTTTAACCTTTTCGACGCCGAACCGAAACCCTTATCGCTAAACAATTTAAAAGTATAATAAGATAAAGAAATTATTAAGTATAACTTTTAAGCTTAAGCGAAGTAAGACGAAGATACTCGCGACTTTGTAAAGAAAGGCTTTAAGTCGAGCGTATTATTATTAATAAAAGCTATAATTAAGAATATAGCTTTAATATATATTATTCTTATAAAGGAATACGTAAAGAAGCTCGTATAATAAACAGAAAAGGCTTGAGCTTATAAAATAGCTTATAAGTGGATTTAAGAGATAATTAATCTTTTTATTTATTAAAAAGTAATTAAGGAATACGAGAACAAGTAAGCTCGTATAGAAAAAGAGTAATTAACCGAGATAATAAACGGAGACTTTTAATTAAAGTTATAAACTTTTTAATTACTCCTCCGAATCCTTAAGAGAAATTACGCTTCTTCGGAAATAAGTACTCGTACGCTAATATAATCTATTTATAAAAAGAAGTTCGTTATTATTAAAGTAAAGCGAGTTAATCTTAAGAAGTAGCTCTAAGAATAAAAAGCGGCTTATTAAGATGCTCTTTTATACAATTTACCGAACGTCAAAAAACCGCTAATAATACTTGATTTTATTAAAGCGGTATAAGAGAAGCTCGCACTAGAATAAGCGCGCGAACGGCATTTTAAATTATTAAAAGATAATACTCTTAAGGTAATAAATTAGTATTTTTTACTTAATTACGTTAATTAATTATTTACTCTTAATAAGAAATCACTTATAGCCTTTAAATAATAAAAGATAATAAGCTTATATATTATTCTTAAAAGAAAATTAAATACTCTTATAATTTTATTTATTTAACGAAACTAATCGTTAAATACGCGAGTAAATACTTGCTCGTATAAGTATTACTTTTACTATTATAAGGCTATTAATTATTATAAACTTTAGTATTATTACGACGGCTCGACGGCGAATAACCTCAGGAACTTATTATTAATAAAAGAAATTAAAAAGACTCGACTTTAATTAAAAAGCGACTTCCTTAACTTCCGCCGAAAAATTACAAACTCAGCGAGAATATATTATTAATAGCGCAATTAGCTTTTAAGCTACTTTTTAGTAATTTCTTTTTTATTTAAGCATTAGTAGCTCTTATAGCTTTAAAACTAATTGTTTTAATAAAAGTAAAATACCCTAGAAACGTTTAAGCTTACTTTATAAGCCTTGAATTTCTCGACGAAGCTTTCGCGGCTACGGAGATATACGCTATTATAAATATAAACCGCTATCCGCTCGTAAAAAGCACTTTGCTCGATAACGGAGCTATTATTTATTTAATAAATTTAAAAGCTCTCCTTGTCCTCGGAAGCTTTATTAAATTTATTACGGATAATAGCGTTAAAGCCGGAACGTTAAGCTTAATAATTAAAGGCCGCGGTACTCGAGTCTTTAAAGGTGCTTTTTACGGCCTTAATAGACCGAATACAGGCGATTTAACCCTTTCGAACGTTGCTATCGTTAAAAGCTTTAATATTAATATTATTTCAAAAGCTCGCCTTTTGTAAGTAAGAGTTTAATATAATAGTTTAAATTATATTTTACGCACGGGAATAGCTAAAGATAATTTAATTTTAAAGTAATTATAGCGATAATTTAATTTAATTTTTTTTAAATATAAGCTTTTTAATTACTTTTCGGTTTCTTTAACTGCTTGCCGTATTTTAACTCGCTTAAATTATAACTTTTTAATATTTCTAACGCTAGAAAGAAGCATTTGCTAAAGCTTTTAATCGAGTAAACGATATTTAAAGCTATAAGTCGACGAAGCTTATTTATAATATTTACGTATAAATTACTTAGGAAAAGAAGCCTTAGAAAACTTAATAAAAAATGCGCGTAACGTCGAGATTTAAAGTTTAATTCAATTGAAATACGAGTATTATATAATAATTATAATATAATAAATAATAAGTCGTCGTTAATTAAAAAGAGTAATTACCTGTTCTTTTTATCGCATTTCTTAAGATTTATTCGATTTTCTAGTAAAGTTTAACGGAAATAGCTAGCTTTTATTAATTAAAAACGAATATAATAAGAAATTCTACGAGTAGCTTTTAAAAATTAAAAGGTTAATTGCTGTCTTAAATACTTTTAAACCGTTTAAAGCATAGACGAGACGTTAATTCGGGCTTTCGGTTTATAAAATACGTTAAGATAATAATACTTTAATTATAAGGATTAATAAATTAATTGAATATAAAAAGTAATATAAGGAAAATAATATTAATATTAAATTTACCTTTTTATATATATATTAATTTAATAAAGGAGTTGAGCGCGTAAGTAAAGAAATAATCGATAAATTAATTAAAATGCGCTTTTCCGCTAATTTACCTCGGGCGCTTTAAACGGAATTAATAATAGCGGTAATTATTCTTTATAATATAAGTTTATTTGCTCGTAAAAGCTTCAAGAATCTTAACGAAATATTCTAAGCTTAATTTAAGTAATATTTTCGGTATTACGACCTTAAGCTTACGCTGAAGCTAATAACCGATTTACGGCCTGATTAAAGCAACTTATATGCGTACGATTATAAAGTTTATTTTATAATTAAAGACCGAGAAGCTTTCTGCTAAAAGAAAGCTTTTAAAGTCAACCTGCGAGCGCATTTTAATTACTTAATTAAATACGTCTTATTTAATATTTATAAGATTTAAGTGCTTTAATTATAATATATAATAATAACTCGGAATATTACTTTTAACGAAACTTTCTTTTATTTAAGCTCTTTAAATATGAAAAGAGCGGTCGGCCAGCCGCGCTTAATATTAAAAGATTTTACGGAAATACTAAAAGAAGAAGAAGGAGATTAAAACGTTAGTTTTATTATAATTAATCGATTAAGCGCACTTAATATATTAAAATTAAAAATATTATTTATTACTTTAAATAGAGAATAATTAAGCGAAGCAATAAGCGCTATAGAAGTCGACGAGCTTATGAGTTCGGAGGTATTAAAACTTTTAATTAAGCTTTTAAGTTTAAAAGTAAAGTTATTTACTCCTTCTTTAATTAAATTAATAGAAGTAAATATACTACTTTTAGTTAATTTAATAGCTTTTAATTTTATTTAATCGCTTATTAATAAGAACTCGGGGGTAATTTAATTAAGAAAGAGTATTAGACTTCTTATTTACGAGTACTTTAATTAAGTCTTAAAACGAGCTAATACTTTAAAACAATTAGCGTTTAAGAGCGTAACTAGAAAAAGTATTTTACGTAATATATTAAACTTCTAAAATAATATAAGCTCTAAGCGGAAGTCGATATTATAAATTATAATTTATTTTAAAAAGCTATACGACCGATAGCGCGGTCTTAAGCGTCGAGGAGTACTTAAAGAAAGTATTAGCCTTAAGTAATTAGAAGCTTTACTTTAAGTAATTAAATACGAAGAGTATTCGTAATCATTAGAATTAAAAGAAGACGGAAAGTTAAGTTTACGCTTATTACTCCCGGCTTTAATTAAATCAAATTCCGGTTTATTTAAATTTCTTAAGAGGAAAAGAATAAAAAATTAAATAATTAATAAAAGTCGAAAGACTCGAGTTAATAGTAAAATAACGAAACCGAATCGAAGCGTTTATATAATAACTATTAAAGAGTTAATTACGAAATTATTATAACCGTTAAGCAACCGCGAGCACTTAAAGGATTTTCTAAGGACTTTCTGGCTTAATTAAAAATTAATACGAAAAGACGGAAAAGACTTAAGCGCAGTTTATGCTATTATATCAGCGTTTATGCTTAAAAATATCGAAATTCGATAATTAATTAAGCTCTTACGAATTTACTAATTATAAATGCTTAAGGATTTATTAAATTAAAGAGACTTTAAGGATTACTTATTAAGCGAGCACTTCCGAGCCGACGTTATTAAAGAGATTACTAACCTTGAGTCGTGTAACTGCTGAAGAGTCGTCAAATATACTTTTACTATTAAGCAATTAATTCCCTTAAAATAAGTATTTCACATTAAAGTCGATTCATTAAGATATTTAACCCGCTGTCGCTCCCGAGTCGTTATAAAAGGAGACTTACAGCCTGAAACGTTAATTTTATTAATATATATAATTACTTTAGTTACTTATTCCTTTAGAACCGCTATAGTTATTATAATTTAATTTAATTTAGAAATAATTTAATTTAACGTAATAAATGCCTTTATTAACGTTAAACGAAATAAGACAAGTGTTCGCGTACGCTACTATTTATTAAACGGTTTTAAATAAAACGGAATAATAATAAAAGTTAATCGCGCATTTTACGGACTCAGGGACTTACCGGCGCTATAATACGGTGACTTTACTTATATTTTAACAACTTTAAAGTTAATTACTTATAAAGAAGAGCCTTATATATTTATAAACGAGTAACGTATAATATTTATAATATTTTATATCGACGATATTTAAATGCTTTATTATATTTCGGCTTTTAAAGACGCCAAATTAATTACCGACGGCTTAAATACAATATATAAGCTTACCGAAGGAGAGCAAACGGAATAGTTCTTAAGCGTTCGTATTATTAGAGATCGATTAGCGAAGACTATTTCTTTAGTATATAATACTTATATTTAAAAAGTTGCTCTTCGATTTAAATTAATAAATAGAAATTGCTTAAGTATATTATTACTTTAAGTCGAGTTATTAAAGAATTAAAAACAAGCTATTCTAGCTTAAATTAAAGAATTTTAAGAGAAGGTCGGATTAGTGCTTTATATTATAATTATATTACGCGTAAACGTCGCTTTTACTGCTTTAAAGCTTTCTTATTTTTTGATTAATCTTTCTTAAGAGCACTTAATTATAATTAATTAGATAATTCGTTACCTTTTCGGCACTTATTTCTTAACGATTATTTATAATTATAAGCTACGCGATTCTTATTTTATAATAATATTAAATGCTTCTTTTATAAATAATATCGAAATAAGGCGATCTTCTAATAGATATATTTTTATATTTTTTGGAGGTTTAATCTTTTAAAAAGTAGCTTTATAAGATATAATTATTACGTTTATAATATAAGCAAAGCTTTTTGGAATTAAGCGCACCGGTAAGGAACTTATAGCACTTTAGCAATTCTTTTAAGAATTACGCTTTAATATAAGAGTAGCTTAAATAATTTTCTGTAATAATTAATAGACGATTCGGTTAATTGTTAAGGAAAATTAGCGTATTTTTATTAAATTGCGCTACGTTAATATTTAAAATATATAATTGCGCTAAGAGTTTTAGAAGGGCACTTTTATAATAAAATATCTTCTTATAAATTATATATTAATTAACGGACTTATTAAAAACCTTTCTCGGCAGAAATTTGAAGTATTTATTGCTTTTATTAACTTAATAGATATTCGTACTTAATTAAAATAACTCTTTTAAGAGACTCGTTTTAAAGTAGTTTTTTATATATATTCTTTACTTTTTATTTATTCTTAAAGTAATTATATAATAAGCTTACTTTTTAATTAAAGAGCTTTATTTGTATTATTATATATTCTTTTATAAAATTCTCTTTTATAAATTTTTATTTATAATTTTATTTTATTAGAAATTAATTAAGCTCGAGGGTATAAATTATTATATCTTAAAGAGCTAATTACTTTTAACGATTCTTTAATTTAAAAGCAAACGCAAGCTTTAGTTTTTAAAATATAAAGGGATATTTGAAAAGTAAGAAGTTCCTAAGCTTTAGAAAAAAAAAAAAGAATAATTTATTTATTAAAAAATAAAAAGCCTAAAACTTCCTAAACTAGTTTACTTAAAGCATTAGTTATTATATTAATTAGCTTTTCAACGCGAGCAGCTTGAGCTTCTTACTCAAGAATAAGAATAACTCTACGAGTAGATATAACTTAAAAGATTAGAATATTAAGGCCCGGATTATAAGCGCGAGCAGCTCCGGTAGCAGCCTCAGTAGCGGCAGTAGCGCGAGCAGCTTTAGCAGTAATAATAGCAGTAAGATAATTAACTGCTTTCTTATTATTTTTCTTAATAAAGAAAGCATTCGTAGTAATAGTAATTTTCTTTTTAATAATATAAGTATAAGCTATAAAAGCAGCTAAAGGCTTTTTTTTTTCTTTTAAAAGATTAATTAAATTAATTCGATTTTCTGGAAATAAAGCGAGTAACTTATTATTCTCTTTATTATTATTATTTCTATTATTACTTTTAAATTTATTAATAACTCCTAGAGTAATTCTATTATTAAAACTAATAGCAGCGCTAATAGCAGTAATTTTACTAATATTATTATTTTTAAGGGCGGCACGGACCGGGATTCTTAATTGCTTTAGCTCTTAAAAAAATCAGTAATAAATTAAAAGCGAGAAAAGAATAACTGAATCGACTTACCTTTTTGCTAATTTTATTCTTTAACGTATTATAATATACAAGGAAAGGAGCTTAAGCAGCAGCAGGAGTAATTACGCACTTATAGCCGGACGAGTAAGCGAAGCAGCGAGTATCCTTTTTAATAATATTATAATATTAACTGCTATTTTTTATTTAAAGGACGCTATTAATATAATTTAAACAGATTATTATACGAGCACTTACTAGCTGCTTTAAAGCCCGGGGAGCAGCAGCGGCACGGCGAAAAGCGGGGGCGGGGACGGGAGTAGCCGACAGTCGTGTTTTAGCGACGATTTTCTTCTTATTATTAATAATAGCTTTAACTTATTATAAGTTAATAGTTATTCTTTAATTAATTAATCTTTAATTAGTCGATCTCTAATTAATAGATTGAAATTAATAAATCGAAAATCGAGCTACTTATTTTACTTTAGCGAGTAGATTATTATTCTATTATAACGATTCTGGCGGAGCGCTTGGAGATACTTATAATATCGAAAAGAATAATTAATTAATTAATTAATTAATAAATTGATTAAGTAATAGATCGAGAGCAGTCGATTTATATATTATCGAGTATTTATAGGTTTAGGTTTAGTAGGAAAATCGTTAGTTTATGTAATTAGGTTATTTGCCTAATTACTGCATATAAATGAATTTATTTATTTAATTCTTTTTTATTATTTATTCTCGCTTAATATAATTAATTATAATAATAATAGCTTACTATTATTAATTGCTTAAAGGGTGTGTCGTATAAGCACGGGCAGCTGCTCTCTTAGTACTGCACGTGACCTAATTAGGTTCTGCTACTGTAGACCGCCTTTAGGAGAATAACTGTTTTCTTCTGATTTTTAAAAGCTTTTAGAAGAATAATTAATCACTTTAATTCAATAATAATTACTTATAATGCTTTAATCCACTTCTATATTACAAAAATATAACTTACGGGAAAAGTATTAATAAAAGAGGAAGTCTAATCGTTATTTTTCTTATTAAATTTAAAAAAAATGCGCGACGAGGAATCGGTTATATAATATTCCTTAAGCTAAGCAGCGAAGCTTTAAACTTTTATAAAAATCTAAAAAATTATAATTATTAAAAGTAATGCCGGTATTATATTAATTATATTTGCGTAATTAATTCTCGAAATCGAAGGTAAGGTTCTTTATAATACGAATATTTTTATAAAAGAAATAAAAGAATTATTTATTTTATAATTAATATACGGTTTACTTTTAACGCCTTTAATATTATATTATTAATAAACTTTAAAAATATAAATACGTATAATAATATAAACGGCTTTTTACTTAAAGTAATAATCGTAATTTTTCTTGCTTTTTTTTATTAATATAATAAAAGAAAGAGTCGACTAATATAATTTTAAAGTATTAGCCGCAGGAACTTTTACAAAGCCAGTTCGTAAGGTTATTAAATACGATTACTTTAAGACGTTAAACGAAAAATATAATAATAATAATAATATTAATTATTAATAAAAGGAAAAAAAAAAGTAAAAAAACAAAAAATAATAACGTATAAGCACGGGTATTATATATAAATAAGTTAAAAAAGAAAGATTATTAACGCAATAAAAAAGCTATTTATATATACGTCTCGGCAAAATAATAGAGTCGCAATTATTACGCGGTCATATTATTATATTTATATTATTTATATTTTATTTATTTAGTAAATAAACGTAAATACGCTACTAGCGCGTAACTTACTTATTACTTCGCCGACCGAAAATAACTTTTTAATAATAATAATAATTATAATATTCGAATATATAATATAAGAATTCTTATATATATACGTAAAAGTCTTATAATTAAAGCAAATATCTTCTGTTATTTTATAAAACTATTTTTATTTATTAAGTTAAGAATATTAATATATTATATAAGACAGCTTATAAAATAATCGGACGACGTTCGACGTATTAATCGCGGTATAATATTATATACTTTGCGTAATATTTGAATAACTGTATTAATTTTGTTAGATTTGACTTCGGTAACTCGTGCCGATTCTACCCTAGAATAGCCGAAGGAGTTTCCACTGCTTACGCGGCCCGGAAATTACCTTTGTATTCCGGGAAATTACGCTTGTATTTAATTACGTAACTCGTATAAGCTACGTAATTAGTTACGTAATCGTAAAAGCTTTTAAAGAAGCTATTATTTTATATATAACTACCGAAGAGCTCTTCTAGCTCTTTAAGCAAGCAAGCAATCAATTCTACTTTGTCTTTGATCACGTGTCCTCACCTACTGCGCTTCCTCATTCTGATTGGCTCGCCTATTCTCACAAATTTAATTAGCTAACGTCCCACCCCACCATTTGGCCCACCCCCCCATTTGGCCCACCTCACTTAATTTTAACACTTCCTCTTTAGGAGTTAATAACTCTATTTTACGTTAACTTTTATACAAAATATTATAAAATCTAAATCTCCTTTTAATTCTAATTCTTCTAATATAATTTAACGTTCTCTAGCCATAATTTGAGCCTCCTTAATAGCACGAATCGTCGTAAACTTAGAATTTAGACTAGTCTAAACCTTCCTTTTTTTCTTCGGCCTTAAGTGCTCTAATCTCTCTTTTAACTCTTTAATTCTAAGGTTTGCCTTCCCCAATTCGTACTCCTTTTCGTCGATCCCTTTTATAACTTTCCTAAAGAGTAAACGTTACATCGAAAGTTGGTTATGTAACCTATTAGCTAAAGAGTAAATCTATAAGTATAAATCTTTCCGTGCTTTTAAAGTTTAAAGCTTAATTAAAGTATTAAAAACCTCTAAAAGTAGTATTAGCGTCTCTTAAGGCTTTAGGAGCGTTGAATCTATCGATTTGTTATTGTTTTCTAATAGCAAAGGGCTCATTAACGGCTTGGCGACAGATACTAGCTATAGACTTATAATCTTCCACCCCGATTTAATATTTAAGGGTGTAATACTCTTTTAACGTGCTTTCTAATAGTAAATAAGAAAATTGCGCTTGCCTATTAGTGTCGAATCGATTAAAGAACTTAATTTTTACAGCTCTTTTCGATAAGCACGCTTAAGAAAGGAGAAAACCGTCAAATCGAGAGGTTGTAAGACGTGTGACGTGTGGGTAAGTAAGAATAAGAGGTAGATATTATACTTAAGGCACTTCTAAAGGAATTCTATAATCTCGTGGCTCCTATGGCCGTCTAGAATAAGGAGTCTCGTAGAATTGTCGCGTAGTTACGTTTAAGGGATAAACACCTTTTCTAATCACTCTAGAGCCGTAGCATTGCTAGTCCACTTATTTTCAGTGGCAGTAAAGTGCTAATTATCGAATATCTCTAGCTAAGATAGAAACCATTATTATTAAACTAACTTTCCCTTGTAAATTACTAAAGGTAGTGTCGATTCGCCTATTACAGAGATACATTTAATAATTGTCGTTTAAATACGTGAACCTAGCTGTTTTCCCTGAATCTTGCGTATCTCGATACTCCCTACGACATATCTATTAAGATTATAACCTTTTATAACACCTGTCTCGTCCATATTCTATTATTAATTAGCTGGAATAGCCTTAATAGCCGGAATTTCTAATTTTTAGAACTAAGGACGAATAATTTCAGACCGAGCGCAATTGACACGTACAGAATCGACGTATATCTGTCTCTTAGTCTTAAGAACAGGATTACGAGCCAAAAATCGTGCCATCTAGTGTTTTCCAAGTGGTTTATAATCCCCTTAAAGGACGAGGAGCCTCTCTTCAAAGACTCGAATCTGTGCGTGCGTAACTCTATGGCCAAGAGCCTCTTAAGTTAAAATCCAATTAGTCAATCGATCTTTAATTACCGTAGGTAGCCTTTACAAGTGATTAGCGGCCTCCTTATGTGGTTGTGTCGCTGCGTTGCGATGACGAAGGGTAGACCTTAGAACACCCCACTCTAAAGCAGCCTTTTATAAAGACTTGCCGTTTACGATCTCATTTAAAGCGCACCTAACGTCATATTCGGTATATTGAGGCTTTATTATGTAAACAACTAATATTTTAAATGTAAAAGAAATCGATTAAAGAATTAAATAATAATTAATTGTTGAAGTAGAGAGGTAAGAGTGGCGGTGAGGTTACCCGAGGTAGGCCAAATGGGGGGGTGGGCCAAATGGTGGGGTGGGACGTTAAATCCACTAACCGGAATGCGGCTATCCGACTTATCGCGGCCTGACCCTTATTTTAAGTAACGCGAAAGCGTATTAATATATTAGTAATTAAAGTATTAGTATCGCGGACGCTATTATTAAGAGAAAAAATAATTATTATATATACGCTTATTTATTTTATTAATATAGAATCGGGCCCGTAATATAAAGAAGCCGAGGCTTTTATAATATAAATAAAATCAATTTTACTTATATTTCTAATTACGCCGGCGTTTTATTTCTTTTACGAGTAACTTTCTTTATATATACGCTTCTTCTCTGGACTTCTTTAAAGGCCAGAAATTAGTTTTTTAAGTCTATTTTCCCTGAACCTCTACGAAACTTTGCTTAATGTGAACTCTATCTGACATATTTCTGCCCCTCGACTCAGCTGCAGTCTGCGCAGTGTCCGAGCTCGGTCTGTGATGCGTAGCTTTGAGTGTAAGAGAGGCACTTGAAGTTGAGGTAGATTATAGTGCGTTTTAGTTCGTGTTAGCAGCCTTCGTAAGTTATGGTTATGCCAGTGTAGCACATTTTAGTAAGTCGGCTCGAGTAGATATTACTTCACATTCCTATATAGAGTGAAGAGGACAGACTGAGGTATCAACCCTACAGTCCTCAGATCAAAATCCTTGTAACCACTTCGGTCTGGCTGCAATCACTGCCAGCCTTCCTGTTCCAACTCGTGCTTCTCTATCTGTATTTTCTATTCGACGACGCAGGCTTGTTTGCAGATGCGCACCAGAAAAACAACTATCCATCTTCAATCAACCCCGGCCAATGTGCCCCCTCTGTCTCCTTCGCAACCGACTTCCGTCTCAACGGTTCAGGGCTGACAATAGGTGTATCGACTACATGCTTGTTAATGTGAATATGCTGTATGGTAGCTGACTGCACAACAGGTGTAACCACTGGAGCATGTCCAGCACTGCTCTCTAAACTTATAGAGATGTCCACATTCTCGGTACCGGGCGTGTAAATCTACGATACACATGTTAGCGGTTTTTTGAGATAGAAGGTATTACACCAGATTGGAGGAGCGCGAGTTGAGAAGTAAGTATGCCGCCCTTTCAAGAGATAATGCCTTGTCTTTCTTATCCTTGCTTCACATAAAGTTGAGTTTGTCCGCTTCCGATTTGAACTTCAGTTGAGCAGGGGTATGTGAGGGGGGAGCAATGATATGGTAGAGCATAGGGTTCACAGCAAAGTAAAACTATTCCGAGAGAGTAAGGAAAACTAAAAAAAATAAAAAAGTTTCCGATATTCATCTATGTCCTTCAGATCACAGCCTACTCCATATAATTCTACGCCCAATCAACCCACCTCCAATCCCGAAACCTCACATTCCTACGTAAAGCCTCTGCCAGCTCATCTAATACCTCAATTACAGGTTCATATCTCTTCTCTAGCTGACGCTGCTGGTATAATCCCCAAAGCTGTGTGCCAAACGCAACCAACGAGAAGCCTAAAATAAAAACCAGACCAAGTCGTTGAGATCGATCTCCTGGACTGTTTGCGGGAAGTTGAAGCCGTTGGGATTCAAGGCCTTTCTAGTGCAGCGCCGACATAAACCATCGAATTCTTGATCGATGTGCCGAGTTGTTAGGAGGGTGCAATTGGGAAGGTGACAAACTTGTATTTTGGCCCCTTTGTGCTTGTAGCGTAGGTAAGTTGTTGTGGTTTTCGTTTGGCACATTTTGTAGTCTGGTGGGGGATTGAGGTTGCGACTGAGATTAAAGTTGGTATATCGCCAAAGTTAGTTTGCGTATTGAGGCATGATGCACAAGCCAGATATTAAGAAGATTTCAGTGTCTTCCCCGGGATATACCGTTCTCTTTGTAGGAAAGCCAATTCTGGATGCAGGGCTTGACAGTGGACCCAAATTTTGTAATTCTGCAAGCGAGCGACCTTTAACCAGCCAACACTTCAACTATGTGACGCATCCACGAATTCTCATCATACCTCCTCAGGCCGAAAGCGGTGCAACTCGGAGTTGCAAGAAGTTAACATAGTCCTGCCGTTCGCAGCTACTTGTACCATTTTATTTCTTTGTTTTCCACCCTGGTTTCAACTTGTAATTAAGCGAGACGAAAGGGGGTCTTATCGTTGAACAGGCCAAATCCAACACTTCAATATAATTCTACCTACTTTCGAACGACACTCAATCACCACCGGTATGTGTATATTAATGCAAATAAATGTCTACCATTATTGCTCTCACACGCAGAGGGTGTCTGTGCCTAGTGTAAATCCCAACTGTGGCAGAGAGGTCCTTGGGCGGGGATACTTGATGGGAGAATGGTGTCCTCGTTGCAGGTGAACATGCCAACCAATTTCCAAGTTTGGTCTTCTAACGCAAGTGAACAGATGGACAGGATTCATAGCTCCTTATGAGTACGTAGAGTTCGCAGAAGGACTTCCCTGTAAAGGCTACACCGGCAAAGTCACCAGGACCGTCAAACTCGACCCGGGAGAGTTCAAACATCCAAAGACAAAAGAGCAGATCTGGGCTGGTCGAATAGAGTACCAAAAAAGAATGTTAGAGTTCCGAGGAGACCAAGAGGTCGAGAAGTATACCAAGATTCGAGACCTCGAAGAGCAACAAGAACCACCAATCTCGGATCTCGACCGGACTTACTTGATGGAGGAGAACGAGGAAAATGAACCCGACTTCAATCACTGTCCGGCCCTTTTCTACAATCTGAACCAGGATGCGATTCCTGATGATAAGGAGGTCTGTGGTATCTGTACGGAGAAGTTGAAAACGCTTGATGTGGATGGGCGTTGCGCGAGTGGTCTTCTGATCGTCCTCCTACCTTGCGATCATTATTTTGGACAACGCTGCATTACGCAATGGATGAGAGATCCGAAAACTCCTACTTGTCCTGAGTGTCGACATCGGTACAAGATCAAGTACCAGATCCCGCCTGGGGGATTGAGTGCTGTTGTGCCTCCGGGGTTTGAGGAACAACTACTCGTTGACTTTTATTTGGATGTGGATGTACGATGGTTGTACTTGAGATTGATGCTCATTTATTATCTTAAGATGGCTTTCATCGCTGTTCTATTCGCGCCTTTTCCGGTATGTAGCTACTACTTCAGGTTATTGGAAGCTTTACTGACGAGAGATACAGTGGATGAGTTGGACGAATCTATGGATGCTCACATTCGGAGGAATTCTCTTCTACTGCTCGTTCATTCAACTGATACAACTAACCCCTGTTTTCTCGCCACGGGAACGGATAATTCAGAACCGCTTCGCGGTCTTTTCTGCCTTTGGAAATACGATCGAGCTTCTTTTCGCTAGGGCGATTGGTGTTCCGGGGCCTTCTCTGCTGGTTTATGGTGCGTCGAGTTGGGTTTTACTCACGGCGATGATTTATATTTTCAGACCGACATTCCGTCTACCTGTGTAAAAAGTGAAACAAATCAGCTCAATAGAGCTGGAAATCAACTTGTTGTCATAAACACATTAAGCAGAATGTGGATGTATTGAAGTGTTGTGGTTATGTTGAGACGAGGAGATGTAAGATGCAGCCGACTTGCGATTGTAAAGGTCCAAGTTGGTCGGATTGCAAGCACTTCATAAATAATCCGAGTAGAAAATCAAGAGCTTTTGGAGTATGTATTATCGTGCATCTTGTAATAAGTTACAGGATCAGACATGCAGCAAAAGCCGAGGAGCAAATGTATCCGGAGTTCCCCAACTTTGTCACTCCGGCTGACATAATATACCAACACCTCTGTACCAATTCCGGAGCTCTATAGAACACAAGAGTTTTAGAAAAGAGTAGTCTCATGCACGTTTCGGGGCTCCGTAAGTTCGTACCTGATATCATGTCGATCAGTTCCTTATTTCCACCATTGTGTAAGTGTGACGCCAGTAGCTGCATCCGTATCTGCAGGTCGAAGCTCACCTGCATTCAAACCTTCGGAATAACTTTCCAAGACAGAAAATGTAGGCTTGATTTGACTATTTAGCGGAATCATGTCATGTCGGAATGATGAGGCTGGCTGGATGTCGGAATCCAGCTAAAAGTTAAGCATTGCGGTGTGGGTAGCGGCCCAGCATAAAGGGAAGGACTTGCCCACATCCTATTGAACTTCTATTGATATCTAGATCAAACAATTATATATCTATTATGCGTTTCCAAACACTGTTTATCGCTCTCGCAGTCGGGCTTGCCAATGCCAACACCTTCCACCCATTCTCACTTGATCCAGCAGCCGAGATCCGCAACGTCCTTGCTCACTACTGCTTAATTCTTGACACCAAGACATACAGCGACCTGTCGTCAGTATACACGCCAGATGCCATTGCCAATTTCACAACCATTGGCCTGGGAGTCTTGAGTGGTCTGCCTGCGATCCAGAAAGCAATGAACAGTTCACTGTTTGGAATCCCAACGCAGCACGCAATGACAACGAGTTATATATCGGACATTAAGAAGAATGAAGCGAATATTATCACTTAGTGAGTACTTAGTTAGCTGCTCAAGATGATTGCTGATGCGTTTAGCTATACACTTGAGCAATTCGGAACTGGAGAAAGAGCTGGTCAGTTGTTTACTGTGTGGGGAAAGTGGGAAGACCAGCTTGTGAACGATGGTGGCTGGAAAGTGAAGAATCGGCAGGTTGTGGCAATGGGCGGACCCTTGATTGGTAGCTTTGTCGTACCTTCACATTGAGCAAAACTCACTGGGAGTGTGAAGGGTAATGAATGAGTGACAATCAGTTTGTGTGTATCTCAGTTCTCGGAACTTGACAACCAGCCTCGACAGCTGGCCTAGAAGATGTACAAATGCTTAATTCATCCTTACTTCCATATTTGACATGCTAAGTCGAAGAGAACAAGACGTCCATAACCCATATTTAGTTTGAACCATCGTGTACTTCAAATTGGCAATCTGCCAGTCCCTGGGAAGCAAAAGTAGGCATGCTCGCTCCAATTCAATTAGAGATGTAGGGAAAGCTGAGTGCTAAACCCCAAGTAGCAGCCCATCACAAATTTTGCTGTCTTTGGGTCGTGACTTCCTTGAGAGAGTGATAGAATACCTAGCTCCCCGCTCTCATATACGACTTTAAGCAGTGTCCCACGGGAGAAGATATTGGCTCAATGCCTTTGTGAAAACCAAAATCTTACCCTATCGACTCAAAGAAAGAAGATTTAAATTAAGAAGGAAAGTTTGCACAAATTCAATCTCCTCTCTATGTGGGTCTCGGTCACAATCTTGCTCAATGCATGAGTGACCATGATCCCGACTCTGGTCTTCACAACACCTGGAAGACTTGGGGACTTGTGCTGAGCTGTATGGAGGCCCTAAAGCTACAATTCATACCATTGGCGCTGCCAATCCTGGGCAAAGAGTTTTCTTACCTGGAAGAGTACAGAGAGAATCTTGACAATAAACTCAAGGTGTCTGTCAAGCAAAAGCAGCCAAGACGCAACGCTCTAGCATCAGAGTTGAGTCAGGCACTCAGACGCATCGGCAGGTGGCATATTAGATCTGAGTTATGTCGTAGCTTGAAGGTTAGGAAAAGCCGTTATCGGTGCTAAGTATTAAGAAGACACCCTATAGGGAAGTATATTAATTGAGGTAATTAACCCTGCTAATTAAATTATACAATTAGCCATTAAGTGTAACGGTCCGTGTATTTACTCGGTATAGATATAGTAGGCCGTTATTAATCTTAATGATCGAGAAGTATATTACGTACTGCGGGATAAACAGTTATTAATATAAGTAAAGATATTATTTAAAGTTAAGCACGAAGCTTTTATTTAATAACAAACGTGCTAGTTTTAGATAAAACCTTTCGTGCTTATTAAATCTGCTCTTCTGAAACGTCGATTCCCAAGACGACTCGTGGGACTTGCCGTCCATTTGAAAGACAGCGACAAGAAAGAGTTACAACAATAGTACAAAGGTACATTAGATATACTCCACCAAAAATTGCAAATCTAACTACCGACCAGGTTTCTTGACGGACTGTCCCTCGGGCATGCTCACCAAGGAGGAATTCCAAAATATCTACTGCCAATTCTTCCCCTTCGGAGACCCTTCCTCTTTCGCTGACTACGTCTTCAACGTCTTCGACAGCGATATAAGCACGGCTTGATTGATTTCAAGCAGTTCATCTGCGCTCTGAGCGTCACAAGTAGGGGAAAGATAAGTTAGAGGACAAGCTAGATTAGGCTTTCCATCTCTACGATATCGACGGAGATGGAAAGATCAGCTATGATGAGATGCTAGCTATTGCCGAGGCGATTTACAACATGGTACGTCCAGTCCAACTTCCACATGGCATTTTGGTGATGTGACCCTTACCCCTGACGCAATGGTTGTGTCTACATCAGCTTCAACTCAGACTCTAACATCTCCTCCAGGTCGGCTCAATGGTCAAACTCCCCGCCGACGAAGATACGCCCGAAAAGCGCGTCAAGAAGATCTTCCGTATGATGGATAAGGACGAGAACGGCAGGCTGGACATGGAAGAGTTCAAGGGGGGCAGCAAACGCGACGAGACCATCGTGTCGGCACTCTCGCTCTACGACGGCCTCGTTTGAGTATTTTTCTTCTCTTTCTCTTTTTCGGCATTGCGAATGGAGCGAAATGAAAGTTAGACTTGGAGGCAGACTCCAATTGAAGATGGGACTTGGACCCCCATTTGCAAGTCTTGGTAGCTAGTAATGGCAGAAATGGGATGTGTTATTCGTATAGATTAAGTCTGTAACTAATAGATAATATCTAGGAATTCGCGCAGTCGAATGCCGTGCAAAAACTAAGTAACGTCCCTCCCTGCGTGCCGAGAAACTGTTGGATCCCAGATCACATGTGGCTGCCTACTAGGCAGCTACAGTCTCTCGTTTATATAAGAACGCCCAGACAGCCAGCTTCTACAATTAAGCATGCTGCTATCACTTCTTCTTCTGATCTCCAATTGAAACCCACCGTGCCGAGAAAATAATAGGTACTTCGACTTTGAGCAACTTAAACTCCATGCACACATCGACACACCTTATAATTTTATGTTAGTCGTATTTCGCGGCTACTCCTGAATAATCTTCCCCCCCAAAGGGCTGGGGGGACACGATTAAAGCCAATCCCGAAATAATAAGAATAACCAATGTTTTAGGAAGAGTATTAGAGGTCACCTAAATAGGCACGCGACCTTGACGAAGCCCTACAAGTCTTTTTCTAAACGCCATAGCAGTCTCTCACTAGATAGGTGACCAACAGACCATTGCAGTCCACGCAAGCCTTTACCTGGGTAACAAATACTAATGGTCGCGGCATTTCTAACGGCCTTGCAAACACTGTCCAGCCTCATGTTCGATGTCATATGTCTCAGATCTATTATTAAGAACTAGCGGGGTTTCAACTTCGTAAACGTGGGCCTTAGAGTCTCGCAGGGCGCCAGCGTAGATGCCTGGATGTACAGCGGATAGGAGGACGGCGGAGAGTAAAATCAACCTAATTCAAGCGTAAGCGGGAGTCACAGCTGAAGGTAGGGCAGACAGCCCAATAGAAGACTCACAAGCCATCGAAGATCATAAACTCGGCTTCTTGTCGCATCAGGGGTCCACCAACACCGCCAGCTAATTCAGGGATACTGTCCGATTATCAGCATCACGTCTATCACCCAGCATGACCGTCTTCAGTCTCCCACTCACCGATAAATGCATCGTGTCAAAATCAAGAAGAACGCCGCCGTCATCGCCGATAGGAAAAACTTGAGATCTCTAGGCAGATCTGCAAATACATGAGCACCATGTCGCCTACCAATCCGCAAGGCAAAGTCAGCCGTGAGGAGACCCGCAAGTACCATAATGGCGGCCTGGAACGAAACACCGAAGATCATAATGGTGTTACCAACGGACGCCAGGCTTGGATTTCTGTCACCCGCAGCCGCAACGACGCCGCCACCACACTGCAAAAAGAAGCCCACCAGATCAGCCGTGACGAAGGGCCAAGTCCAAAACCGTTCAGGCAGTCTCGTATGCTCCGGGCCAAAGTGTTGCACCAGCGCTCTCAGCGTTCTCAGCGTTGTGTACAGCGCTGCCGCCAGGAAGGACGGCGAGACCATGAGCAACACAAGCTGGATCGGCAGAGCCGCGCCGTTCCACGGGTTCTTGTGCAGGAATAAGCGGCCGATGTAGCCACAGCATTCACCGCAACAACCGACGAAGGTCAGAATGGAAAAGGTTTTCCAGGACTGCCAGAACCGGCAAATATGATAACACTGGATAAGGGCACAGAGGGCGAATACAACGGCGTAGAAAGAATTGCCACCAAGATTCGGAGCGTAGCCGTATACGGTCGCCTCGACGGGACATTAGGGGAGACTACCTTGCAGTTATCAGTAGAGTCAGGCATCTTCGTAAAAGAGGCAATAGGCGTGGATCGTCGATTTAAGTTGACGGTTCGAGGTTGAAAATAGCAATAGCGTTGAATTAGTGGTGATAGACACGAGGAGTAGAGGGATAACTTGCGGGATGTAATAAGCAACCGTCATCGAGAAATCCATTCCATACTTATAGAATGTCTATTGTTTAGCGAAAGCCTTGTCAAGGTGGCTTATATCGAATGCATAAGTGCAGGAACGATGGGATTGTAGATCATGCTAATAATAAGGGCTGATCGATGGCACTGCAAAAACCACTAGTAGTGCGGAGCGGCAAGAACGGTGTAAACGGTATAAACGGTGTAAACGGTGTAAACGAAGTAAGCGCCCAAAGTGGAGACTTCGTCAGGCTGTGATCCCGTCCTGTTGACTCAGTGCTAAGCGATTAAGAAAGCGAGAAGATCTTCGTCTTCACAGCAAGCCTGCGTAGCTGAGCAGTGTTAGGATTGGAGATACTTAGTACATGCCCGAAATAATATGCACTCGCAGTCTGAGCGCGATTCTGGAGGTTTCTACTTGACAGGGCTTTACACAAGGGTACTACCCAATGATAAAGTAATGCTAATTCGCCGCATTGGCAAGTACTTGAATTTCATGGGTCTACGCACAGACTAGAATTATACATTAATTACCCCAAGTACGAAGTAGTATCTCTGAACCATGGCGAACAAAAGAAATGATCGATACTGTAGGAGCCGAATGGTATAGACATAACCCGGCGGCTCAGCCCTGTTTCCACTTATCTCTGCCTCGATCTCACGGTATCTGCTAATTCGTCGGCCCCTGCTCGTATTCGATGCTCGTGGTAAACCCAATTAATCGTCGCATTTACCTCTAGGCTCATGATGTCGCTACAAGCCCGCAAAATCCGTCCAGACCATCCCGACATCCAGCAACATTCATGTTCCGAAGCGCGGATGAGGAGAGCGCTGTAGGCAAAAACTACAATCGCGTCAGGATGATGATCACGGAGACGAGCCCAGTAGTCATCTTCGACTGAAGCCATCCAGGTAGCGGCCAATCGGTTGTAGTCGCTTCCTGTCATATATCGATCAAGCCATATCTGCAACTGCTGGACTGCATTTTTGTCGGATTGATGGTCTACTTGGTCCCGTAACAACTGTAATGTTTGGCGCGCAGAGGAATCTTGGTCTTCGAGGATAGGTGCTGGTAGGGGCGGGTCTAGGAAGACGCGCATGGGACTTTCCTTGATGACTTCTTGATAGAGACGGGCAACCCTCCGGGAGCCACGTACCACCTCTATCGTACTGAGAATGTCGTCGAGAGACGGTTGCTCAGCCGCTATTTCCGGAAAGGCGTAAGTCCATATACTAAGAAGGACGGAGTACGCAACAATAACTTCTGCTGTCTCAGACGACGTGGAGGCGACCATTTCCTGGAAAATTGGGAGGCTCAGACCATGATGACGGAGGGCACGACTCCGATAGAGGTCGCGTCGGGCTGTTTCTTTCCAGGCGCAGTGAATGGCGGTCACCGCGAGGAAGCCATGCACCAAGATGACGTTGGAGGCGGCGAGAGCAGGTATCTCATGTTGCCAGACCTGTTTTTGTCGCGCTCCGTTAAAGAGATGCTCGCAAGTGTTAGTAACGCAGTGATGCATTAAGGTCATGTCGAACAGATCAAAAGACGTTGATAGTGCGGGGGAATCCCAAGCAACTAATGACGAAGGCGTTCCAGACGCATTTGACGTTAAGGGCGGCGATTTTGGATTCGATTCCGCGCATGGATAATGACACTTGGAGCGAGTCCTCACGCATCTTCCGCAGATCGGTTCGTTTTCGTCGCACTGGTTGGCGAGCGAGTTAATTTGTGCGGCGGGAACGAGCGCTCACGTTCGAAACGTACCTTGACCCTTCGCTTCCTGCATTCGGAACACCCAAAGCGGGACTTTCGGTGGAATTGGCGTGGCATCTTGATCTTATATCCCCTTAAGTGCGACAAACACAGCTGTTCAGGCTGTTCTGCCCCTAAAAGCTCATGAGTCTCGCTAAACAGTGGCTTGGGACAGGCTTGGCTATAGCGCCTCCAGGTTGTGTTCCGAATCGCACTTAAAGGGATAGATCCCAGGCAGACAATAGGCAAGGTAAGGATCAAGAGGAGTAGCGGACGCTCGAATGAAAGGAATAAATCAAGTCTCGCCCAGAGACCGAACAAAGCAACACCCATCAGCTTCAACTGTCCGGCTCTCTAACCTACGGTCAGGGTGATAGCTGTCAGCAGGCTAGTAAGCTGACGTAAAAACACGTGATTGCCTTAGCTGCGCCTGTTTGTCAGCCAATTAGCGAAGAGCGCTTTAGACTAACCTTCTTGCCAGTAATTCGATGCTATCCTAGCTCGCTCCAGCTGTTTTTGGCTTCTTTCGCTACTCCGTAAGAAGCTACTGTCTAGGAGAGCCATTCCTTTAATTCATACTGTGGAGAGAAACAAAACCCAAATAACCACATCAAGAGACAGGAAACAACCACAAGATCAGGTGATTGAGGGTGGAGAAACAAATATTAAGTAGAATACGGAGACCGCGTTCAAAAGTCTGGAAACCTTAGGCACTTAGATTTCTATTTAGGGGGTCTGAGCGCTAAAGGCTTATTTTAAGCCCTGTAACTTAGGCTGTGCCCCTTAAAACTACCCTGTAAGCATAGCATAAAGCCTGTAAGCTCACTAAAAGTGATTACCCCTCGTTTATGAAGATATACTCATGGCATTACAATCTAATGAATCCTTAGCTTCTGCTGACCCTTCTTCCTCCCTTCCTCATATCTATTGTCCCCTTCTAGCTTGATTATCTCTTTAATATGTACAGGAATCCTCTCTATCCACGCCTGAATCTTTTCTTGAGGCAAATCCTCCTAGCATTGAATCCAAGCTGTTTTCAAGTCTGCTTGGGAGGTTATAGGACCTTTTTTAGTAGTCTCCCTTTTCATCCAAAACCACGTAGGCTCTATAGCATTGAGGTCAGGTGAGTTACCTGGCCACAAAAGCCTCATAACCTCATAGAAATCAAACACTTCTTGACTGTACCGATTCCAATGAGCTGGAGCTTTGTCCTCCTGAATCAGCATACCTGATAACTCTTTCTCACATTCTAAAGCAAAAGGAATAAGCTTAGGTTTCAAGACCTTCTCTTGATACTTATACCAATTGATTCCGCCCGCTCCATCTTTTACCACATATGCTCCAGTATCCTCATCATGCACAAACTTAGCTCTAGGGCCTGGCTGATTTCTGTCAATATGAATGCGGTGCATCCCATTCTCAAGCTCCCAAATAGCCTTGTCTTGTGCGTACCTCTCTTTGTTCCTCTTGTTCAAGTCCCGAGTCCTAGCTGCTTTTTCAGCTCTACTCTCAGGCTCCCATATATGGTACGGGCCCTTCCTATCATAGGTAAAACAAGACCACTATATAAACTCTGAAAACCCTTTCCACCTACGGACTACCACATGCCGATGATACGTCTCATGCTTAAGTCTCCATACCCTTCTTCTCCCTCTCACCCCACCTAGCTATACGCTAGTCTCATCAGACCATATAACTTTCTTCCAATCCTCAAGTGTCCAATCCCTATGCGTAAGACACTAATCCAGCCTAGCTGTCATCTGCTCTGTCGTCAAACCTGGCTTAACTGTCCTCTTAAATACTCCATAACCATGCTCTTTTAGTACTCTGTACACAGTACTACGTGAAACAGGCTTAATCCCCTTAGTCTTATTAACCTTATACGCAATACGAGCTGTTGACCATCCCCTAGTTGTAGAGTTTTTGGTCATTGTCTTGATAATAAGCTCTGCTATTACAGTAGAGGTTTTAGGTCTACCAGACTTAGGAGCATTATCCACATGATGCGGCTCCACAATGCAGTTTTGCCCTGGCATCCAACCACGTGAAATTGCCTTAGCTCTGAGCTTCCAAACAGAGCTTTTTGACACACTAGTTTTAGCTGTAATGACCTCATGGTGGACGTTGTCGTCATAAAGAGTGAGAGCTCTGATTCTGGTGCTAATAGTGTTGTTTCTACTAGCTTTAGAGGTAGTAGAGCTAGTGATTGAAGCCTTAGATGGTGCTATAGTAGGTGAAGGAGGGGCAGAGGACTCAGGAGAGTGCAAATCAGGCTCTGAATCACCTGCGGATTCACATTCTTCTCAAATATTATTAAAAGTGATTTCAAGCTCAATGAGATCTTCAGCGGCTATTCTTGATTGAACTGGAGCCATTTTAATTAATTGAAAGGTGGGAATGTGGGAATCCCCTCAAAATTTACTCTACTATAGCTAATTACTAGCTAAGCGAGCCCTGTAAGGCCCTGTAATTATAGAGCCATATCGCCTAAAAACTATTCCCTTTTAGGGACTACCCCCTGAAGCTATAGGGGCTGGTTATTAAGCCTTAAGTGCCTCAGGTTTCCAGACTTTTGAACGCGGCCTCCGTAGACGAAGTGTTATTATAATACCGTTCTAGGGAGGGAAGGGGGAGGGAAGGGGGCGTATAAAAGGTGATTTGAGTTGCGTGGCGTCTACGGATGGTGGGAAATTGACCCTTTTGTACGTCCGGCCCCGCGACCAAATGTCATGTAATAGAATCCGCACCATAATATTAATTTGATAATAAAGCTATAACGTCCATCCCTGCGTGCCGAAAAACAGTTAAATATCAAGAACAAGTGATAGCAGCATGCTTGATTATAGAAGCTGGCTGTTTAAGTATTCTTATATAAACAAGAGACCGTAGCTGCCTACTAGGCAGCTACGGGTAATCTGGGATCTAATAGTTTCTTGGCACGCAGGGAGGGACGTTACTACTAAATTTTTTCTTTATGTATTATTGGACATTATTAGTGTACATTTTAAGCCAGTAAATGATAAGATACTCTAGCATACTTCCTTTATAAGAAAAGTAGCATACGCAGTCTTTGAGAAGCACTTATGACGGTCGCGAATTGGAGAGCAAAAAGGCGAGAGGAAATAAAGACTCTGTAAGGTGGGCGATCGCTCAGACCCTGAATATGTGCTGACCTGAAAATACCCACTTTTACTAGCGATCCACTCCTTTAAGCTAATAACTGTTAATATGTTATCATTTTGTGATGACGTCACTGCCTCGAGCCTCTATCTTTCACGGTGCTTCGCAACGTCATCACGGAAGTTTATTGACCATGGCAATTGGCCTTCCAAACCCTTACGGACTGCCATCTCCTGGTGGACACAACTGCGGAAGCTCAGTCTGCACGTGGAGCTGCCAAAGGGTGACATTTTTTCCAATTCAATAAGCGCAGGGATGCGGGGTCGTACGCCCCGAATCTACAAGGCTAATTTAACCATTAACCTGCGTGCTTGCCGCGCTGTTTTGTGAGCAGGCTACAGAACCTCCTTAGCCGCCGCGAAAACAGCGACCTCATCTACCACAAATTCCATCAGCATCGTGAGACGGATTGATTGCAGGTTCGCATAGGAATTGGCGGCCGATTAACGTACTTAATAAGTAAGCGGATCATGCATGTTAACGGATCACACCCCACTAAAACTACCACTTTTACACTATTTAACTAGTTATGTCTCAACTAATTAACACTCAATTGGCTTCTAAGGAAGGCCGAATAACTCTTGCGATTAATTCGTATAAATCTGGCTATTTTACAAGTATTCGCGAAGCCGTAAATACTTACGACGTTATTTATTCAATTTTACATACGCGACTCTATGGACGCGTTCCACGATAAGAAATTCGATCCGTAAATTATAAACTCACAGCTACGAAAGAATTAACGCTCGTTAATTAGATTTTATTTATAAACGAACGAGGTTTATCGGTCCGTACGGCTTTAATTCGAGATATAGCTACGTTACTTCTTTAAAAACGGACTAGTACGGACGCGTCTTTTATGCGTACAATTGGAGTTCGGTGGCTATATAACTTCGTCTAACGTCACGACTCTTTACGGACCTAATATAACCGAAAATACGATTATAAACGTGCTCTCTGCGAAGATCCTACGGTTATTCGAGATTAGTTTTAATTAATATAAAATATAATCGTAAAATATAGGATTTAAGACGAAAATATCTACAATTTTAATAAGACGGGCTTTTAAATGGGCGTAATTTTAATTACAAAGGTTGTTACGGCTTCTGAACGAGCTTTGCGGCTCGTTACGATTTAACTTAGAAACCGCGAATGGGTTACGGCTATTAAGTATATTAATTCGAGCGGTTAGTCGCTTCCCTCGATGATTATACTTAAAGGCAAAACTCATATTTCTTTTTAATATCTTAATTCTTTACCGTTTAATTAAACAATTGCAATTAATAATAATAGCTAGACGACTAATTAATTAGGCCTAACTTAGCTTACGGACGTGTTTTATTTGTATATAAAAGATTATATAAAGGGTATATATCGGCTTTTAATTCTTAACGGATACGAAAGCCACGTAACGCTTAAATTCGACTTATTTTATAAAGACTATTATATTATTACTTTATATATGCCACCACATTCGTCGCATTTATTTTAACCTCTTAATATCAGTTGTTTTACGGGTTTAAAACGGTCGTACGGACGTTAAATTAAAGATTTAATATAAGTTAGAGTTAATTATATTAATAAGTTTAATTTTCTTTCAGCTTATCTTATAGCTCGTATAAAAGCTTTGACTTTAAATATAATCCATAATAGATTCGTAGCTACTAGATTAGTCCCGTACGACCCTAAACGTGTCCTCTCGAAGCTTAATACTTAATTACGGACGCCTATCCCTCCTCCTCCTCCCGCGACCGAATAAGCGACTTAGGTCTTAGAGACGCTATATAATATATAGAAGTTGGAATTATAAGCTAAGGCAATCGGAGACTTCGTATAACGTCGTACGGCTGGTTCTTTTAGTCTTATAAACTGTGCGATTCAATAATTAGTTAAAGGTTATTAAATAGCTATATATTTTGCGGTTCTTTTTATAAATAAAAACAAAAAGCTACGGGCCGTAAATAAACGCCAAAAGAAGAAGAGAGTTATACGAAGGTTATATATTACTATAAGGGGTGTTTTGACAATACAAAAGGGCTTAAATCGATCCGTAATTACAAATACAAAGCCTACGGGTCAGTCTATGGATAAGGTTAAAGAGGGACGAATCCGCGCGCCGCGGACGTGTAATATATATAAATCGCTCGAACACACGGCCCGTACGTGTCCACTTAGATTTAATTTAACTTAATTTAATTTAATAATAATAATTTTAATTCGTTGTTAAGTTATTAATTCTTAAAGTAGTAGTTTTGGTAGGGTGTGATCCGTTAACATACATAATCCGCTTACTTATCAAGTACGTTATTGGACTTGTTTACGAGATTGCGGCTTATCGTAGCCGTGCCGCTCTGGTGTACTGTACCTTGCATTTACAGTATTGCAGGTAGCTTAAATCCTGAGTGGAAGCCAAGCAATCTGCTAGCGCTTACGCGGTACTGCTGTACTACTTAAACTTCGCTCAGCTCTTGAGCTCGATCTGAGTTGTTCCTATCTTGCGTTGTAGACAACATCTGAGCATCATATCTGCCCGAACCTCGATAGATGCACAATGTCTTTACAGAATGATACTGGTATCTTCCAGACCACATCTCTGCTAAGATGGAGAAACGTCGTGTGCGCTGTTGCCCTTTTTATATTGTACCACACCTGGAAAGCTGTTTATCGTCTGTATCTGAGCCCTCTATCCCATGTCCCAGGACGGAAACTTGCTGGTATGTCAAACAACATTCAATCTGTTTCTTTCGTTGGATTTAAGTTGTCTGAACCTCAATTCCCTACACCCTTCCCCTGTTCCTCCTGGATTGGACCTGAATCTCGTTAGCCGCATCGAACCTCTACGCTTTTTATCATGACACGGTTCGTGGTGGACAATACATCTGGGAGATAGAAGAGATGCATAAACAGTTTGGTAGGTCTACTTGAACCAAATCGACGGTTCGCAGCTAAGTAATCTACAGGTCCCATTGTTAGGATAAGCCCCGTCGAGGTTCATGTGAATGATCCGGAATTCATAGACCAAGTATTTGCCGGATCGGGAAAGAGGCGTGAGAAGGGCCAGTTGACGTTGAATGGACTAGGCACGACGCCAACAGCTATTGGAACACGAGACCACAGTCTCCACAAGAGTCGTCGAGCAGCTCTCAATCCATTCTTCTCAACGGCAAAGATCCGCCGCCTCGAGCCAATGGTCCACGAGGTACTTGATCAGATCTTCCAGAGGCTAGATAAACACCGCAGAGCAGATATGCCAGTCAATTTGAACGTTCTCTACCGCGCTGCCACGCACGATCTCATTGCCGATTATGCCTTTGGACAAGGCTCCGTCTGTTTTAGCAGATCAGACCTCAACCAACCTTACTTTGACTCATATCACCAAATGGTGATGAGTTGGCACTTTGGGACTTACTTTCCGTCGGTTGGTCGTTTATTCAGAAGACTTCCACCTTCCGTGGTCAAGAAAGTGATGCCCACGGCTCTCCCATTTATCGACTTGATTGGGGTTTGTTCTCACCGTGATTCCCTATACCACCGTGCTAAGCATGCTACAGATCGCAATAGAGAAGATCAACCGAATCAGATCTACTGCAGCGCTTTCCGAAGAAACAACTATATTTCACGGTCTCCTCCAGAGCAATCTTCCGGAATCAGAAAAGACCTCTGATCGATTGGCAGAAGAGGCAGCCGTTTTGTTATCAGCAGGTACAGACAGCTCCGCCAATACACTATCTGCCATCACATATCACCTCCTTGCGGACCCTAGTAAGCTGCGAAGACTGCGGGCCGAGCTCAAGATTGCAGTTCCCGAAGGACGTCTTCCAGCATTCGCCCAAGTCGAGACCCTACCATATCTCAGCGCTATTATTCAAGAGGGTCTCCGCCTACATCCTGCCGTCTCGTCTCGGCAACAACGTGTAGCACCTGACGAAGATCTACTCTACACGAATCGCAAAACGAGCACTACTTACAAGATCCCAGCCGGTACTTGCACTTCCATGACTCCGGTGCTCCTTTCACGGCTCCCTGATATCTATCCATCCCCCAGTGAATTCCGACCCGAACGCTTCTTAGAGAATCCAAAGCTCAAACAGTACCAATTGACATTCTCACGCGGGACCAGAATGTGTCTCGGAGTTAATCTGGCGTATCAAGAGATGTACATCATTCTTGCAGGTCTCTTCGGCAAATTTGACGTCTGGGATGGGACTGGAGAGCAGAACTCGATGACGCTGGAACTTTTCAAGACAACACGAGAGGATGTGGATATAGTACGAGATCTTGTGACTGAGAATGTGAAAAACGATAGTTTGGGAGTGAGAGTTGTGGTAAAAGCACCATAGATTTCTGAGCACGTATCTACAAGGAAAATTCCTGAGGCGCTAAAGACCTTCTTATACGCTCGCCAGGTACGGTCTGGCGGAGCAAAGGGTAGCAAGTCATGATCGCCTGAGAATTCACTTGTTTGGAGGGTCTCGTTGTCAAGCCACCTGGAAAGTGTACTGCACAAGCAGGATGACCAACCTTTTCACATCATCCCTCAACGCCCTACAGGCCATTATATGGACCCTCGAATGATGGACATCTCCGTTGCAGTTTGTTGTCATTCGCACTGCGTCGTTCTTATATGTAGTGTACGCGCCGTTCAGAGAACCCGTCCGTGCTCGCCTGCTGTTGGTTGGAACACATGGTTTCGGGTGTGCCCTGCCCCTCCCAAATATCTAGCGACGCAGTTGCGGACGCACTTCGCTGGGTCTTCCCCAATCGTGGGATGGTGGGAGACAGGAGCCGGGGCAATAACGAATTTCCGGTGCTCCCCAACTCCCTTGTCGCCAGATCCCCATCGCGCGGTGTTCGCCTCGGATTCTACTTTTTGCTAAGTCCTGTGTCTCGGGAAAGTGATACAGTGCCGGGGCGTGTATGGAATGCGCAGGTGGGCGACGGAGCCGGTGGCGGGACGTCAGTGATGATTGGTACGCCCTCTAGTCCAAGGGTTTCACCATCTTGTTGTATTCCTGCACTTTAACAGGCCATTCTAGAAACTCAAAATTCTGCCCCTGGTTTGTCGCTTAACTTATGCTTATTTTTACATATGCACTTTGCCGAGACAGAGACTCGTGAACAAAGTAAAGCGTCGAAAGCCAGCTAGCGAGACGAAAACGGCGGATGCCATGGCATACTTGTGATTGACATAGTATCACCCGGGAAAGTTACAGATATCAGTGTCGAGAGTGACAGGTTCTTGACGGAATTTCATCCAGTTCAAATCAAAAGATATATATGTTCGAATGCTTCTCCTTCCTACGTAACAGACATTGTAGCAGCGATACGCCAGCAAACTGCCGACCGCTCACTGCTGCCCTGTAAGTTGCGCAGCCTGGAATTCTGCTGAAGAGAATGGATCGAACACATCCAAGCAGGTATCGACGCGATTGACGATTCCATCATTCACGCCGTCCAATCCATCGCAGGCCATAGTGGCCTCGTCGGTGATAGCGTCCAGTTCGCAAGGATAGGAATATTCGCCTAGTTGGTCCATGACCTGCTGCAGCCAATAGATGTAAGGAAAAAGCTCGCTCCAGTAGAGTGCAGGTGCACCAGCCGCGATGCCGTCGTTGGCATCGGGGTACCGTTGAGCCAACATAAGGCCCTGTCGGCCACCTCCTAAGCACCTAACATAGTACGAGTAGTCTAGCCATTAGCCTCAGAAGCTTCGGATAAGCGACTTGCCGATGATAGGCTATGATGGCTATGAGATCAAAGCAATGTTCGTCTATATCAGTGCCTAATGAACGAATTGCCAGATTGAGAGACTAGACTTTTTCTACAGTTGGTCACTCATTGGTAATAATTACATTGAAGGGTCTACAGCCGTTTAGTCCTGAAGGCGCAATCACTTCAATTGAGTTTAGAGCTACTTGGTTGCCCGCTGAGACTCCAAGTGCTTTCTTTTGTGAAAAAGCGCATCTATACTTTTTAAGCTCGCGCTGCTTTTAAGTAATCTGTTCTTCGGTAAGTATACTTAAAGCCGTAAGATTAGTATTAATATTAAGAATAAAAAAGATTATATTATCTGTTATATAATCGGATATATTTAAGTTACTTTTAATTTAAGCTATAGCCTTACTTCTTTCTTTACGAATATAAATAAGCTAGCTATAAGTTTAAGAAGATTTTCTATTATTATTACCGCGAGTATTTAAAGCAGTTCGCTATCAAAAGTATGTTCGCTTTTAATTATATAAAAAAGATTCGCAGATTTTATAATTTTACGAAAAGCGTTACGAGCGGCACCGCCGAAGCGCGTATTACCCGTAAGTTTAGCGTTATTAAATATAATTACTTAATAAAGAACTATGCTTTTACTTTTTATATTATCTTTTTATAAGATAAAAAGATTAATTTATTAAATAAAGTCTATTATAAGTAAAGTTTCGTAAAAGTTTAAGGAAAATATATTTAAAGAATTAATCTCTAGCCTTCGAAGAAGTCCAAAGGAAAAGCGTATATATAAAGGAGATTACTTATAAGGGGAAGTAAAACGCCGGCATAATTAAAAATATAAGTAAAACTGATTCTATTTATACCGTAAAAGCCTCGGCCCCCTTGTGCTACGGGCCCGATCTTATATTAATAAAATAAATGAGCGTGCGTATGACACGAATAGCTAATAGAAGATACTGCTAGATTTCTCTGGCTACTTATTAATTATTAACTTACTTGTGAAGCTGCATAGGGTATAGTTGTCGCTTTAAGATATGCGTCAGGGAAATTATTATTTCTTTAGATTCAATAAGGGCAAAGCAAGTGACAGAAAAGTAATTCTTGTCAGTGAAAGCTCTTGATATAATATCTATTCCCCCACCTCTGCTCTTCTGTAGGGAGCCTAAGAATGTATAATAATTTAATAATTACTCTTCACTTCTAGAATCATCTAAAATATGTTAATCATGTGTAGGGCTGTAATATTATCCACGTAATAAGTAAGTCAAGCTACATGAAGAGTTGCATTAATTGGCCGTTCAACCTAATGGCTCGCTCTACTAAGTACATCTCTTCCATGAAGTATTACGAGAGGACTTTAATACCGGGTTAGTATTATATGAGATGCGAGGATTCAAAGAAGTATTGTGTCCCCGTTCACTCCGTCTTCCCGATCATTTCCCCGAGGCTATGCGGCAAACGGAGGCGACCTGTTCCGACGTCGGCCAAAATGGTCGAGGTGGTCTGTGCTAACGTTATTTTTAAGCCAGACGACGCGAAGCCGATTTTGCAAGTGACTTGTACTATTCCGAATTTAAAAAAAAAGAATTGTATCTAAGAATAAGAGACAAAAGGCCCGTCTTCCTCCACGCTAATCCACGCTAAAATTAACACTGCCTCTTTACATAGGTGAGCCTGAATCCTTCGAGTTTGTCGCAAGTGTCTCTTCCTTGTCAACAGAGACTTGGTATCCTTTGAATTTCCTCGCTGGCAACTTCGCAGTAAACATTAGATCAATCTCCAAATCCGATCGACCCTGCGTCTCGGGGAAGTAGAAGTAACCCTAGATAAGTGTGAGGGAAGCGGTCCCAAACTAGATAAAACTCGTTTCGCCTTTCAAATTCCATTGAGTGGGGTTCATAGTAAAGGGTTCTATAACATTGGAAGCAACATTGATGATATAGTATGCGTTGCGTGCCAAGCAGACAGTTTTCTGTCGTAGACGCGTAGATCCTATTTCCGCAGGTATAGCCCATTCAAGCTGCCCGACGGTAAGCTGGTAGAAGAATGTCTAGAGTAGAGTCAAAGCCGTTTGGGCGATTCCGAAGGTGTGCTCTGAACCTCTGACACTGAGAATCCCAATCAGAAGTAAAATAGATGCCATAATGGCTAGGCCCCATAGGTAGATAGTGCGACGTCCGAAATATGGGATGACGACGAACTAAGAGGCGAAATAGCCGACGAGAGCCAAACCAATACCGCTAAGGTTTATATTATATATTAATTGTTTCTCGAGTCCGACCTGCTTAAAGAAGTATGTGGAGTTATAGGCGAAGCTTGATCTAGAGAGACATTGACCAGAAAACATAACGCAAGCTATTATCGTTCTACGACGTTCGGTGCCCTTGAAGCAGTCTAGAAAAGATGTCCCGGCCGAAAGCTGTTTTTCGACATCGTTGGTATGTATAATGTCTCTGAGGGTTGCTTCGGTGTCGATATTAACTGACTCCCGAACCAGTCTCTTTAGAACAAGTCCAGCCTTATCGTATTGATCTGTTTGAACTAAATGGTATGGCGACTCCGGAGCGAAGAAGAGAGTAGGTATTAAAAACGCTGGCCATACCCATTGCAAAGCGAAAGGTATCCTATAGCTCCATTCCGAGTCGATGTGAACAAGACTAGCGAGAACACCAGATGCAATTAATTGATCAATGACAAAGCATATATTCGTATAACTGGTTAAATAGACACGAAGTTTGCGAGGAAGGACCTCAGAAGCGTATGCTGGAGAGATCGTGGCAAAAATGCCCTATGTAATGCCGTAAAGAGCTTCTCTAACCAAGAGCATTGTAGCATTCACGGCGAAGAAGGTTAGAGAGACGAAAGCCGATAAAGTAATGAGCGACCACAGAAGCACGCTCTTTTTCCCGAATTTCTGAATAAGCCAGCCGGACAAGAATGAACCGAAAAATGAACTAACTCCAGTAGCGTTTTGCAAACCAGCCATTCATGGAGCTGAGACCTGCCATTGGTCGATATCGGCATAGTATCTCCTATATTTCTTTTGGAAAGTGGGAAATGCTATGAAGTTGCCGACAAGCATTAAATCGTAGCCTTCTATGATTACAGTCATAGAAATCAGGAGGGACCACCCTAAAGCCCAGGGATAGGCTTTGATGAGCTCAAAAACCGAGAGTGTATCTTTGCGCAGGACTGTATATCTGTCCGAGAAGCTGTCTTGACTCTCCCCAGAGCTGCGGCTTACGTTTTCATCGCGTGAGAGTGCGTTCTCGCGGCTGTCTGAGTCTTTGTTCTTGTCTTTTAGATCTATGTCATCGAGTTCGATTTCCTGAGGATTGTCGAGCAAGGGCTCTGCGGAACCCTCTTCTGGGTCCGTCAATGGTTTATGTCTCATCGTGTCATTGACCTCATATCGAGGCTTCTATACATAGTATAGTAGATGCTAGTGGAAGGGGTGGGTGTTGAAGCTTCCTAGTTTGAAGCTGGAAGTTGGAAGTTGGAAGTTGGAAGTTGGAAGTTGGGACCGAAGGACAGCCTAAATAACCCCTTAGGAATCCCCCGCAAAGCGCAAGTATCGCGCCTAGGCAAAGATCGCGCTTGATTAATTAATAAAAAAGATCGTTAGACTGCAATTGCATGTTCTTAGATCATATATTCGATGTTGTTCCTTTGAGAACCCTCTTTACGTACTACTTATGTGAGGTCAAATTGTTGGTGGAGATGGCGGAGAGCCAAGCCACTAACGTCGCCAAAGACGTGCAGCTGACCCTGCCACATTATGTCTTGGCACGGCTTGCAGTGCTGAAGAGGAGCACAACAAATAAATTATGGTTCAATCACGCAAGAGAGTTAGAGTGCCGAACACAGCCAACATTGGGTTCTGTGGTACGTCCCTACCACTTAGCTGCTGTTGTGCGTACGCCTCTGGCGACGAACAGCGACGAACAATGATGCCTGCCACCATTCCCGCGAGGCTGCGTTCAGCTGAATCGGTTTAATCGACAACCTTTTATCCAGTATCGTGTCCTCACCCTACAATAATATCCCCATTCTGCGACGTAAACCTAACCAATAACCTCTTCCCTTTCGACGCTCGAATGCAGGCTGAATAATGCGTTTTTTGGAACGCAAAAACGACGGCGAGTTCACCCTTACTAAGGATATTATCGATAATATTCCGCTATAAGTTCGAACTTGTTCAGAGGATGCTTCACTTGGTAGAGCAGTAGAAGATCAGTCATCACGATATCGAAGATGCTACAGAGGATTCGGAAATCGATTGTGGGATACCTCAAGCTACTCCTCAAGCACATTCACGAAGCGCATCCGAATATTGTCACCATGTGCTGAATACTGGAACCAGTTGCTTAGAGCCTGGTCAGAAACCATCGACTCAGCAGTTATGGTGATTGGGATACTATCTCGAAAGAACTCGGACAATATTTCTAGTCACCTCCTCGGCACATTGTATGGAGTTTTTTTTTCTCTTTTGGGAGCAGTATGAAAAATGATTTGATTTGATTTGATTAATGGCTATTGATCATATTTAAATCAAGTAAAATCTTGATTAATCAAAATCAAATCAAATCAAATCAAATTAATCAAGTATTAATTGATTAATTTGATTAATATAAGAGCCGCATCCGAATTGGGACTAGATTTTAAAACTAAGATTAAAGAAGATTAGTATATACTAATAATAGAATCAATTAAATTCTAACAGTCTCGGTTAATCTAGAGAGCCTCGCTTAACCCAAATAAAGTAAGAAACATATTTTATTTAACTTATAACACTTAATTAGTAATTAATATTGGATTAGTAAGCCGTATTAATAACTTAGTAATAATATAGTCTGTTTTAAGATCGAAACGCAAAAGGTTTTATTAATATGAAGCCTATTTATAAGCAAGTGTTTGTATTTGTCAGCAAATTTTAAATACTAATCTAAAGAATTCAATAGGTTTCTACTTATTATTTATTTAATTAAGTAGTTTATAAGTTGATTATTCTTAATTCATTTATTATTTATTAAAATACCCGCTTATTTAATCTATTCTTATATTATATATAAATATCTAAAGAAAAAAGTCATTAATCAAATTAATCTAGATTAATCTAGATTAATTAATCAAAATCAAATCAAATCAAGTAAAATTTCGATTAATCAAAATCAAATCAAATCAAATCAAATTAATCAAATATTAATTGATTTATATGATTAATTTTGCTCACACTGTTTGGGAGTAATGTTTAATAAATCTTTATGCGTTAAACGTAGAACATTTCCATAATAGAATGCAACCAGACTGTTAACCCGTGACAATAGGATCAATCCACGGACGGGTAAGAGGGCTGCCGACGGTTCAAGAGTGGACAGAAGTAAATGATTGTCGAATCCAAACTGATGTAAAAGAAAATCGGTACATGACCATATTGAGGAGTGCTAGGGAGAATGCACCATGAATTAAAGGTTGACATGTTCCTACCGACCTCGCTCTCTCCCTCGCACGAGACTCCCCTACTCGGCAGCCTTAGACTTCTTAGTCCTTAACTTCATAAGAAGATAGACCAATGCATATCCGCTGAACACGAAGATGGCTACGATGGCTGAATCTCTCCAACCAAAGTAATAATCTTCCAAGTTGATAGTCACCAGATAATCACTGCCGGTCCTGTACTGGCAGACCTTGCAATCCTGTGTTGCGTTTGGATTAACGAGATTCGTCCGAGATCCCAGGCCCATCATGTAGTCGGCGAGATACTGTTGGCATGTTTGGCCGGAAGGAGGGTCGAAGCGTGCAAATTCGGGCTCGGCGCAGTGGATGGGGGCATCGAAGGATGTGAAGACGAGAAGGGAACCCATGAGATAGTTAAACGGGTTCAAATAGTAAATCCAGTATCTGCGATGAACATTGTTAACATACTGATCTTGCCAAAGAGTTGAAAGAATAACTTGCCTCCAGAAAGCTTGGATCTGAGCGTATGGTACCAACACGCCACAGAAGGAAACCAACGTTCCAATGACAAGAGGATTAGCAAGGGCAGCGAACACAGCATTCGGTGCGTAAGCAGCAATAAATTGCCCAATGCTTGTGTAAACAAATTCATACATGAGCATGACAAAGAAGACAGCGCCAGATTTATTTGAATCTGATGGAAAGCCAACAGTGTAGTACCAGCAGACGTAGTACAGAACAGCACAGACACAGAGGTATGGGATTTCGGAGATAATGAGGCCAGTAGTAAATGCGACCCAAGAATACATCTTCGATTTCTTCTCTCTTGCCTCGTAGATATCTCGGCGTTCGATAAAAAGTGGTTGCAACTGAGCCAAGACGCCAGGGGCGACGAAGATGAAGTTGAAGATAGTAAAGAGGCGCAATTGCATATCTCCTATAGTATCGCCAATCTTCCAGAAGGAGAAGCCATTGAAGAGAGCCGATATGATATGTAAAGCAAACTTATTGTTGATGTAATCTGTGTTCCGCCAGAGAGAAGTGTTCATGCGTGAAGTGACAAGCTTGGCTTGCTCCCAAAGTGGCATAGCAAACTCGAATCCATCATCGGAGGTACCAGGCTCCTTGGCAGCTGCATCGTTATTAATGCGGTCCAGTTCCTCAACAGTGTATTTGTGTTCAGGAGAGTCCAGCCAAACTTGATTCCAGTCTCTACCTTGTGAAAGAGACCCTGAAACGACGTCGATCATATGCTCCGCTGGGTTAGCTTCCTCAGGGCAAAGGGCGTCATAACGAGCGAAGTACTCTTTGACTGTTGCTCCGTTTTCGCCGATGTCTCCGAAGTAAACCGTTTTGCCTCCTTTTGCCAGAAGCAAAAGACTATCGAATTGAGCAAATAATTGAGCACTAGGCTGATGGATAGTAACAAGAATGGCTTGGCCGATATCAGCTAGTTTGCGAAGGAACCGAACAATGTTATATGCTGCTTGTCCATCGAGGCCGGAAGTGGGTTCATCCAAAAAGATAAGGATACTTGGCTTCGAAACAAGCTCCACGCCGATAGTAAGTCTCTTTCGTTGTTCGATAGAGAGACCAGCACCAGCAGTTCCAACAAGCGTGTTTTCAATATCGTGCATCTCGAGAAGGTCAATAATAGTATCAACATACTTGAGCTTATCCTCACGAGGAATAGTGCGAGGCTGTCTAAGGAGTGCAGAAAATTCGAGTGCTTCTCTCACGGTTGAAAGACGCTCATGAATATCAAGTTGCTCACAGTAACCGGCTGATCGTTGAAAGGAGACAGAAAGGGGGCGACCATCAACCAGAATTGATCCTTTCACAGTGCCATCTGTCTTTCTTTGGGCCAAAACATCAAGCAAACTGTGAAATCTTAGTCAGTCTTCGCGCGTGAAGGGACGGAAACGGAAACTGATAGCTCTGGAAATTACTTACGTAGTCTTGCCTGCTCCTGACGAGCCCATGAGCGCTCCAAGCATACCGGGTTTAACCCATCCTTGAACATTGTCCAGAAGGACTCGATCACCTGAAGGTGTCTTGACAGTGTAGTTGAGGTTCTTCCAAGTGAACACCGATGTGTTGCGGACCAACTGATCGTCAACCTTCGTCTCCGACGAGGCGGTGCTCGAATGTACAGCGGCGCTCTCCTTTACAGCCTGAGACTCCTCATCGTTGACCAATTTGGGCATAGTCTTCTTCGCCTTCTCACGTGGAATAAGGAGGTACCCGCCCTTTCCGCCTTGAGATTTCCAGTTACTTGTGGCAACGATAGTAAGGGCAACGAACAAAGCCCAGAAAGCCCAAATGGTGCCGAAGTTCATCCAGATGTCTCCAGATGAGTATGATAGAGAGCTGAGATATTGTTCACCTGTGATACTGGTGGCACCTGGAAGAGCTCCTGCCACGCCTGTACAAGCTTGGTGTGTTGAATTTGTATACCCCGGCCCATTGGGAACGAGATTTATGGCCACACAAGGGATGATTTGACCCTTCAACTCGTTTGACAAGATAGCGGAAAAGGCGTAAGCCAATGGATCAATCCAGTAAATCCTAGTCAAATTAACTCTGCTTCATGATAACGGAAACTGATCGCAGTACTTACCAAACAAACCAATCGTGCATTTGTGGCTTTGGAATCATATAACCGGAATACATGACCAATGCAGCGATTATGAAGCCAGAGACCTTAGATGCACTATCAAAAGTCGAGAACCCAGCGCCGATAGATCGAAAGAGAGCCGTCATACACATAGTAGTTGCAAATATCAAGGCCCAAAACGTAAAGAAAGAGCCGGCATCTTGTTTTAGAGAAACCATAAAGTATAGCACAATTGAAAAGTGTGATACCTGTATGAGCAATACTGGAATATCTGCAGCGATTTGCGCGATACAGAAGGCGGCGGGATGATACAAGGCAAATGCTTTATGTTTAGCTAGAACAGGACGGCCGGAAAAGGAATCGGTAACTTCGGACATAGCGAGAAGACTGTTGAATAGAAGAGCCAGGAAGAGAGCACCAGACTTGATAAAGAGACCAGTCGAGTCGCCGGTGGCATTATAAAACAGAGAACCGGCGATAAGAGCTTGGGCGAGGGTTGACGCTTGTTTAATAATGAATGTTGCTTTGTCTCCCCAGAGGATCTGGTATTGTCGAGCCACACATGTTTTCACTTGGGTGACGAAGCTGACTGTGAGGGGTGACTTTTTTGGCAGACTCTTATGCTTCTCGTATTGGACACCTTCTTTGAAGTCTTCGGTTTCCTGTTTCGCGATTTCGGTGGTTGGATAGCCATATTGTGCTTCCATCTGAAGAAAACGAGTAGTCAGTACTCATTCGTAAAATCTGGACTGTTAAGAGTATCTTACCTCAGCTTTGACACCACTCTTCTCATATTGCGCCTGGATTTCTTCCGGAGTCCTAGGAAATCTTTCATCAAAGCCGTCTTTGATCGTTCTTTCCGTCGGAACTGTTACTCCAGTCAAATAGTCGGCGACGTTGGCTCCATCGCGGCAGACGAAGCCAAGTTCTTCCATAAATGGTCGGGCTTGCTTCATGGGACCGTAGTAGATCTCTTTTGCTTCATCTAGGACTAAGACCTTGTCGAAGAGATTATAGATACCATTGCCAGCTTGGTACAATGTGACGATAGTTGAAAGACCAAAGATATCCGTCATCGCTCGAATGGCTTTTGTGTATCCGAGAGCAGTACTCGCGTCTAGGCCTCGCGTACTATTATCCCAACAAACAACGCTTCCTCTGGTAGCTATTGTCTCGACAATGCTTACACGCTTCCGTTCTCCACCGGAAACACCACGAACATACTCGTTGCCGACTTTGGTTTCGTGAGTGTGAGAGATACCCATTGACTGAAGAAGAAAGTCTCGGCTTGTTTTCTGGTACTCGGCACCGTTCTGCATGTCGGAGGGCAGGTTGAATGGGATCTTCATCCGCGTTGCGAAGTCGATAGTCTGGCCGACGGTAAGGGTTGGGAAGAATAGCTCTTCTTCCGTATTCATCACGATCTGGCCGCGATATTGAGCAGCCTCCTTGTGATCCAGCGTTCCGAACTTGACGTCCCCATCGACTACAGCGTATTCCTCTCTTCTGTTGGCCAATATCTTCAACAATGTCGTGCAGCCAGCTCCCGGTCGACCAAGAACTAACAGCATCTCCCCAGGTTTTACGCATCCGTGAGAATTGTCGATGATTGTTTTCAATGGAGCTTCCTGTCTTGCTTCCTTGATGTTCTGCGCGATATTGAACTGCGATCCCACGTTCTCATTGATCGCCGCATCGGCACCAATGCCCTTGACCGTCAAATTCTTCCATGTAACACCCAGTTTCCGTTGTTTCACATGGTCCTTGTCGGCCTGATCCTGGAATGCCTTAATATCTGGCATCATATGCCAATCCGCCCTGTCAATCTCACTATTGTCCTCCTTCTCATCCTCGGATTCATAGACGCGAGTAGGTCTCCGTTCCAGAAATGAGGAGGCATTAGAGAGCATCCGTAGGAGGGAATTTCCCTGGTTCTCGGACACGATCGAGGCAAATACCTCTGATTCCGTGGCAGCCATGTTGAATCCTCGACGCACGCAGTCAAAGTTCGTCAAGATGAACTTGATGAAGTGACTTGAATCGTCCGAGTGATTGATAAGTTGATGCGAAATCTCACAATATAAGATAAGAAACTGAGTATCCCAACACAACAATTGAAATCAAAGCAGCAGATCAACCAATCTTATAACACGCCCTCTTTGTGCATTTCGGCCGCTTGTGCCTTCGGACCGTCAGGAGGTTCAAAGTGCGATGCCCTCCGATTACCTACGCCACGACCCCATCCTGGTAAAGCAACCAATAATGTAAGAAGGATCATTGAGATCTTAGCCCCACTGGCACATTCGTCATACCGTTAAAGTTTTGTATCTGCTTACGTTCGTGCTGTTCTGTCAAAATAGAAGAGAAGGGACCGGTATCTCACGGAGATCCGGCCATGAGCAGACCCCGACATGTCAATCCGTCTAATCAAGTCTGATCAGTGAGAGGGAAAGATGAGTCGAGATTGAGCGTGGACTGCAGAGTTACTGCTTTTGGCCTGGCATGAGAGAGCTGTGGCGCCAAGCGTTTAGTAATTAACCCGGGCCAATCGGAGTATTTTCATGCTCCATGAGAAATAGGCGCGACCGCAGTATAAGCTTCGAAGATCTTCCGGTAGATGCTCCGGAACTACTCGCGGAAGCATTCAAGACATTGTTATGGAGCATATGTAGTCACCCCGCAGCCAAGCTGGTGGCATCTCAATGGCGGTCAGTCTTGCCGGAGCATATCGCATGGACAACTTCCACAAGATTTAGGCCCATTTGCCGGCTTGGCAACTTCTCGGACAGAATGCCGACAGTGAGTTGCTGGGACCAAGCAACTGGTTCCCGTAAAGCGCGGGTAAAACTTAGATCGGGCCTTCCGAGCCAGAAGCAGGCCTTGCATGAATAGCAGCCATTATACGGTATGATGATGGATGAGAGAATGGCCTACATGGCGCAGATGGAAGGCCAACTTCGGCGGTATTACAGTTCCCGTCTGTCGCCGACGTCATCTTAGTTGTAGGTGATTGATAGCCGGCAGCCACCTGAATGAAGATTATCAGACCACCATGGAAGATCGAACAAACAGGGTCCGCTTCAATATGTACTAGAAAACGGGAAAATGGTATGATTGAGCACAAGATTATATATTTCTCTGTCTTCGCTCCCTTCGACAATTGTGGAAAAAGAAGGACTCATCAAAATTTCTCAGTGCCCTATCACTTGTTTACCTGTCACCATCAATGGGTATGTTGGATAGAAACATGGAGCATTGTTGGTACCGCATCGATTTGAACACAATCCCTCAGCCGCAACAAGAAGAGCATCTTGGTCCTTGCGGGGGCTTCATAGATTGGGCTGATCTTGACGACACCGCTTTGAGTCCGAATATGATACCAACAGCGCTGTACCCTCAGTCATTTGATCCGAACATCAGTACTCCGCCAGGTACAGAGCAGCCAAGCGAGTGTTCCGCACTTTCAAGCCCCATTTTGCCCGAAGCTCTTCCATGCCCAAAAGAAAGGGTGCGCAGACCCCTTCCGTCATTCTCTTTCTAGGGTATTCTGACTTTCTATCTTAGCGACGAGCCCAGAACCGCGATTCGCAAAGATCTTATCGCCGGCGGCAGGCGTGCTATATCCGTACGCTCGAACAGGAGCTGGAGGAAACTCGCGCCAAGAATGAGAAGTTGCGGAAATGCATTGAGCGAATCAAGGAAGCGTTTTGTGAGGTGCAGAAGGAAGACTGGGCCGCAGACTGCCTTGAAAGTTGTAGTGAGAGCTTGTTAAGCGAGGATGAAAAGAAGGGGACGCGGAATTAATGTATACTTAATGGACGAAGTAATGCCAGGGGCATGCAAGTGACGGGGACTTGGCATCCAAGGAGTTTGGGGAATTCAATTTTGGTTAATTTCATGCCAAACATATATACATTCATATGTAAAAAGTTATTCAACCTTAGAAACTTTGCGGAATCGAGCCCATACTTGAGAGATTCCCCCACAGCTCCCAGTCGGCAAAGTCCATCTCAGGGAACGAATAGATATCGAAATCTTGTTGGACTTCGGCAGTGAAATCCTCAGGTGTTATAGATAGAAACCTGAACCATCCTGAATGCAGTGCTCCTTGCATCCGTTCCAAGATCTGGTCGATGTCAGTGCTTGTAAGGGGTCCCGAAAATCGCTCTGACAGCTTTGTGAATGAAGCTAAAATATTAGGTTAGATAGCTGCACCAGTCCGTTCCAGGTCGCGATTGCTTACTAATGAGGAAGCGCGGTAAATTCCAAATGGTTGCAAACTGCTCGAGAAAAAGGAGAAGGAGATCTTTGTGACTTCGGAGTCTTGCCTGAAGCTCTGGTTCAGAGTTTGCCACATCCTGAGAATGCAAATGTATTATCATAAGGGCCTGCGAGATAATGAAGCAGACGGCTGGATCGACTGATAGACACTGCTGGGCGTCCCATTCTCTGACAACTAACACCATATCTTCGCAATATTCGAGGGTTCTCCGCCAACAATCCAACCACTCCGACTCGTTTTCTTGCAGATGTACATGGAATAATAACAAGAAACGAGAAGCATGCAGGTGCAGGATAGAAATGAGCCGAGCGTGATGCTCAGTATTTGATTCATTAAGCAAGACATCACGGGCCAAATTGAAATAGCGCGTAGGCAGAGACAGTCGAATGGCGGAGAGATCGTTTTTGAGAGCGTCAAAGCGCGATCGTAAGCGTTCAGAAGGGTTTTGCCTCCAGAGCCGAGAAAGCCTTGCAGCCCCCCTAAGCATAGTTGTCGTTACTATGTGTATATTGAAGTTGAAATCGCCACCGCGAGACGTGATATCCCTGCTCGTCTTCCAGAGCAGCTCTGTCTCAGCGGGCAGAAAGATTGGCCCCTCAGAGATGAATTGTCTGTCGGCTGTTTGGGAATTCTGTACTAGCCCCGTTTTGACACTGTCAAGCTCCACCACGAACGGTGTTACTGCTGTAATGTTGCAATATGAATCTAGGCAGTATATGCACCACCAAAGACTCCTCCATTCCTCAATTTCCTCATCGCTTATAGGATTAATATCGAATAGTGGACATTGATTTTGATTATCAAGCTGGTGCAGCCCACATTGATATGCCTTGCGCGTGAGCTGGCCAACTCTTAACCACGCATTTTGCCCCGGATATTGGTGGAATTCATAGAATGCGAGCAAGCATGCTTGTTGAAGTTTCCCAAGGGATACCAAGCTATTTGAGATTTCTTCATCGGCGATTTTGGTCGACGCTACAAGAGATCGTAAACAATTCTCCAAGCTAGGGCTGGCCCAGACGGTTGTGAGCCCTTGAATTTTTGCAGAGATCCCAAGTATCGTAAGAAGTAGACTACGGCTAATGCACCCACGCTCGTATCGCTGTAGGAACGGGCGTCTCCGGAGCAAGGGTATTGATGGGTGAATGTATGTGAAGAAACTTTCGAGCCTGCTCGCACGCGAGTTCAGTTACAAAAACTTATCGTACTTAAGAGCTTGGTGGACTTTACATACAGTTGAAGTTCCTGGCCGGGTTGAAGTTGTGGATCTACTGGGCGTTGATTCCTTTCCTGGCAAGTCCTTGCTACGGCAGAATGAACAGAATGAGATACGGTCTCCCCTACAGTTGAGGATGACGCCATCGATTCGGTAAAGTTGCGTTGCGGGAATAATTCTTCAAATAAAGTGAAAGATTGTTGTGCTTCACTTGAGGTAACATCGGCTGATAATTGAGGCTCCCGTCGTGACGCTTCAGAGCGCACCTGATTAGCAAGCTACCGACAAATAGAATACCGCCGGCCACTGACCAGCGGTTGATTGAGAGGCAATGGCAGCCGATGTTTTTCGGCGTGAACCTTTAGCGGGCCCCGGTCTTCTTCTTGTAGAAGAGTAAACACAGGGCGTGTCTTCCTCAACACAGCGAGAGCATGCTGGCCTTCGTAGATTGCCTGTATTCTTTGTTAGAGGTGGGAAAGGGGTCTCGGTCGGGTTACGCTCGCGTACACTTGACTTTCTTCCTAAGGCATGTTAGCCAACCTATTATAATCTCGGGAGACATTCCGCAAAACCAACAGCATGCATCTGTCACAGACTCGACTGCTCGAAAGTTGGGGCTGTGGTTGTTGTGTGATGGGCGGATTGATCGGGTGAATGGCCCACTGCGCGTCGCTAGAGACTGGCGGAGGCCCCTTGGAAAATTTGAGATTCGACATCCGGAACGTTTGACCCCTAAACTCTGATGCAACATGCACCGCGCAATGGGACTTCGCGGTCAAAAAGGAATGCCGCGCTGTTTAGTCCGTTGGGGAGTTGATCATCTTTGAGGGGGGCAAGGTGGTCCGTGCCACAAGCGGCGCGGGGAAGGAATGAATGGCTCGGGTTTCAAGAGGATCGATCGTAAATCCTTTGATTAACTTACAGCGCGAATGTCGGAATGGAGGGGCGCTCACGTGAAAACAATCTTATTCTTCACAATCCCAATCTTCGAAACCTCTACCTCTACGACGTCACCATTGGCAAGGAAAGTTCTGGGCTTCATAAAGGCTCCAACTCCTGCGCATGTACCCGTCATGACAGCTGTTCCTGCTGGGATGGTAGTTCCTATTTTCTCATTAACCATCGACTCATCGGTAATTACTTGATGAAATATGGATATCTCGAAGGATAAGGCTGCCAAATATCTGGGCACACAGTAGGAGCGGAGCGTTCAGGATACGACCCGCCTGCTGTCGGGTAAGAAGGCCATTGACCTAACCGAGCCAGTATGGCCCTCGAGCGTTTACGCGCTACTCCCGTGGTCGCGACCTAGAGATTCATTTTAGGTTCGTTATTAGAGTGCAGATAGTAGGGGGTAAGGTGCTAGGACTTCAACAGAGGTTAGCACAATTAGTCTAGGACACATTACGTGTTAAGACAGTTATACTGGCACATTATCCGTGCCAGCACAAACGGGCCAGCCCTCCAGTGAGCCAGCCTTAATATAAGACTAGCCCGTTCGTGTTGACACGGATAATGTGCTAATATAACTGTCCTGACACGTAATATATCCTAAACCAACTGTGCTAACTAATATTATAAGCTAGCACACTAACTGTTCTAGCCCTTATATCCTAGCCTTCGCAAGTGCTATACTATAAACTCGTCGTTATACTTATTTTCATAATAAAGCAATAATCAATTTTTTTCCCTTTAAGCTAAATACTTAACATTAAATCCCCAATTTCCATATCTAAGCCCTTTCTTTTCTAAATATAGCGGATAATATGGACCTCTACTCCTAGGTGCAAATACTAACTTCCATCGTTACAAGAGTAAACACTACAACACAATCTATCTCACAACAGTTTTCTTTTACAAGCATATATAATATCTATTTTAATTAATTTAATTAAGTGTCTCTATTCAAGGCATCGGAATAAGAATTAAACGAACGGCGTAATAACAAGAACTAAAAAACATGTCACAGTTCTAGACTCTCATTTATTCGTGACGAGCTCTATTCTACCTATCTCCCGGGGAAAGCTCCCTCTCAGGCATCTTATTAAATACGGACACTATAAGCTAATGTAGTATAGAAGTGGATCAAAGCACTGCGAGTAATTTGAGTTAAATTAAAGTAATTAATCGTTATTTTAAAAGCTTAAAGAATTAGGAGAAAATAATTATTCTCCTGAAGGCAATTTATAATAGCAGAACCTAATTAAATTACGTATAATATTAAGAAAGCAGCTGCCCGTGCTTATATAACACATTCTCTAAGCAATTAATAATAATAAGCCACTGTTATTATAATTAGCTATATTAAGCGAGAGCAAATAATAAAAAAGAATCAGGCAAATAAATTCACTTATATATAATAATTAAGTAAATAACTTAATTATATAAACTAATAATTTTCCTACTAAACTTAAACTTATAAACACTCGATAATATACAAATCGACTACTCTCGATCTACTATTTAATTAATTAATTAGCTACTCTTTTCGATATTATAAGTATCTTTAAGCACTCCGCCAGAATTATTATAAAAGAACGACGATTTACTCGCCAGAATAAAGTAAGTAGCTCGATTTTCGATTTATTAGTTTCAATTTATTAATCGGAGATCGACTAATTAAAATTAATTAATTAAAAATTATTTAATTAAATAATAATTACTGACTTATAATAAGTTAAAGCTATTATTATTAATAAAAAGAAAGTCGTCGCTAAGGCACGATTATCGGCTGCTCCCGTCCCCGCCCCCGCTTTTCGCCGTGCCGCTGCTACTCCCCGGGCTTTAAAGCAGCTAATAAGTGCTTATATAATAATTTATTTAAATTATATTAATAACGCTTTTTAAATAAAAAATAATAGTTAATATTATAATATTATTAAAAAAAGTACTCGCTACTTCGCTTGCTCGTCCGGCTATAAGTGCGTAATTACTTCTATTATTACTTAAGCTCCTTTCTTTATATATCGTAATACGTTAAAGAATAAAGCTAATAAAAAAGTAAATCGATGTAGCTGCTTCTTTCTCGCCTTTTTAATTTATTATTAATTTTTCTAAAAGCTAAAGCAATTAAGAATCCCGGTCCGTGCCACTTTTAAGGGTAGTAATATTAATAAAACTACTGCTGCTGCTGGCGCTGCTATTAGTTTTAATAATAAAGTCGCTTCAGGAGCTGCTAATAAATTTAAAATAATAATAAATATAATAATAATAAAAAAAACGGTAAATTATTCGCTTTATTTCCAGAAAATCAAACTAATTTAATTAATGTTTTAAAAAATAAAAAACTTTTAGTTGCTTTTACAGCTTATACTTATATTATTAAAAAGAAGAATACTGCCGCTACGAGTATTCTTTTTATTAAAAAAAGTAACGAAAAAGTAATTAATTATCTTATTATTACTACTACTACTGAAACTGCTCGCGCTGCTGCTATTACTAAAGCTGTTACCGGAGCTACTCGCGCTTATAAACCGAGTCCTAATATTCTCGCTTTTTAAATTATATTTACTCGTAGAATTATTCTTATTCTTAAGTAAAAAGCTTAAGCTACTCGCGTTAAAAAGCTAATTAATATAATAATTAATACTTTAAGTAAGCTAATTCGAGAGATTCTAAGCTTTTTACTTTTAAATAAATAAACTATTTTCTTATTTTTTAAAACTTAAAAACCTTTTATTCTTTAAGTATTCCCTTATATTTTAAAAACTAAAGCTTGCGTTTGCTTTTAAATTAAAGAATCGTTAAAAATAATTAATTCTTTAAAATACAGTAATTTATATCCTCGAGCTCAATTAATTTTTAATAAAATAAAATTATAAATAAAAATTTATAAAAGAGAATTTTATAAAAAAATATATAATATTATAAATAAAGCTTTTTAATTAAAAAATAAGCTTATTATATAATTATTTTACGAATAAATAAAAGATAAAGAATATATATAAAAATTGCTTTAAAGCGAGTTTCTTAAAGAGGTTGTTTTAGTTAAGCACGAATATTTACTAAGTTAATAAAAGTAATAAATATTTCAAATTTCTGCCGAAAGAAGTTTTTAATAAGTCCGTTAGTTAATATATAACTTATAAGAAGATATTCTATTATAATAAATTTTTTTAAACTCTTAGCGCAAGTAATCGCTAAAAAATGAGTACCGAAAAGATAACGAATTATTTAATTAATTACAGCCAGGTGCTTTCGGAAAAGATTAATCAAAAAGTAAGAAAGCCTTAAAGCAGTAAAAGCGACGTTTGCGCGTAATATAATTATAATATAAAGCATTAATTTAACCTTTTCTTAAAACTCTTTAATTTGAGCTAAAATAGCCTATTCTTAATTCTTCAGTAGCTAGACGTAAAATAATAATATATTTAAGTAATTTCTATTTATTAATTCAAATCGAAGAATAACTTTCTGAATATAAGTATCGTATATTAAAGAAATAGTCTTCGCTAATCGATTTTTAATAATATAAATATAAGATTATATTAAGCATATTACCGTATTCGGTATAAAGCATACCTTTCCATAACTCAACTACTTTTGCATAAAGCTCCAGCTGTTACGATTCCCTAAGCCTCGTATTCTAACCGAGCGAGCTCGGTATCGCTCGTAGCATTGCCTTAGCATGACAACCATGGCGCTAGGCCTAATCGGGAAAAGCTAGGGAGACCCTTTATGTATTTATATTAAAGCTCCCTCTTATAAAGAGCTTTTTTTCTCTCTTTGTCTTTTCTTTTTAATTTTAAGCGTAACTTTAAGTTTAAATATAAAGTTATTTTTTATATTATATTAACTTTTAGCCAGCCGTAATATAAAAAAAGACTAATAATCCCTTCACTATAAAGCGTTATATTTTATTAAGTCTTACGCGTCGCGTCTTTTTACCCTTAAAATAAGTTAACAATAAACCTTAATACTTTAAATTATTTAATAAATAAGTGCTTCTTTGCCTTAATAATAAATTGCCTTAAAAAAAGCTAAAAAACCTCTTACCGTTAACTTACTTTATGCAACTTAACGCGCGCTATTCGACTTCGAACTTCGACTTTAACTTATATTTAATTAATAAATCGATCAACAACTTTAAATACTTATTTACCTCGTGTTACCACCTGTCAGGAGTGGAATCTAGTATAAGGAAGGTCGGGGGTTTTACGGAAGGTTTACAAGCTTAACACAGATTATATATTAATATCTTTATTTATTTACTTTAGAGGAGAGTAGGGAGGATTAAAAAGGCTAGAAATTAATTTAAATTATAATTAATATACCTTAAACGTTTTAAATAATAATTCCTTATTATTTAAACTTTATATTTTAATCTCTTTATTTATATAAAGATAATATATTACTTATTTAAAGTCTTTACAAAACAATTATAATAGCTAAAAATAAGAAAAAGACAGCTTTAGCGGTAAAAAGGACATTACGATTACCTTTACTTTATTTTATTAATTAATTATTAAATACCTTTTAAAATAACCTTAAAAATAATTTACTTACGCGTAGCGAGTAATTCTAGCGCTTTAATAAAGGTTTAAAAGATTTTATAAATAATTACGAAAGGGGCTTAAATACTAAGGAAGTTATTAAAGCTAAGCGATAATAAATCTTAAAAATTTAAATATAAATTAAATAAAAGAATTTTTTTTTAAAAACCGAATTAAAGAGTTAAAAAAAGTAATATAAGAGCGAGAGGACTTAAAAAAAGAGTTAGTAAATATAATATAAAGAAAATAAAAAAAAAGTAAAAGATATATAAATAAAAAAAAGCGTCGACGCGTAAATACGGCCGGGGACCGCTATTATAATAAACTTATAAAACCTCTTTAAAAATAACTTCGACATACGCTTAATACTATATTAATAAATCCTAAAAATATAAGAGCTTTTAATATATAAAGGCAAAAACGCTAAAAAAGCTTAGTCTTTTATTTAAGGTATTAAGCGAAAGTTTTATTAAAATAAAAGAATAATATATATTATAAATAAAGACAAAATTAATAAGTATATTTTTACTTTTAACGAAAAGGTAAAACAAAAGTAAACTGGGTTTAAATTAAGAGCTAAAATAAACTCATTTATTTAAAAAGGGTTTAAATAATAAATATTAAACTTAATTATAGACTTTAGAAATCGAGAGCTTACGGTGCTTAATCAGTATAAAAACGCTTAATAGCGCGAGAATAAGTCGGTTAATAATTTTATGTTTTTTTTTAATAATTTAAAATAATAATTAAAAATTAAAAACAATATAATAAGACGACAGACTTTTTACGTTAAATTAAAGTTTAAGTTAAAAAGAGAAATTATTAAACTTAACATTATTAAAATTATTAAAACTTATAAAGAGTTAATATTTTTAACTTATTATATTAAAAATGTTAATAAAGTAAATAATTAAAATAAACCCTAAAAGGACATCGATAAGGCTTTAAAGAAGGATAACGATTACCTTTATAATAATAAACCTTTTTATATTTCCTTTTTAAACTTAAATCGAAGGCGAGACGAGTTTAATAATATAAATCGAACCTTTATTAATATTAAGTCGGGAGTAGAAAAATTAAATAATAAAGAATACTATTATTATAAAAAGCTAAGTCACTTAATAATAAAATATTTAAAAGTTACGTATTATAATTATTAAAAAAAAGAATATATTTCTTTAAATTATATAAAGTTACGACAGACGGAAAACGGACTAGTTTAATCTTAATCTTTTTATTATTAATAAAATTAAGCGAAAAAGAAAAACGGCAGAAGATTATAATATTAATAAAGATTTAGACTTAAAACGGAAAGGTGCGGATTAAACGAGCACTTTTTAATAATAATATTAAAGGCAATTGTGTTTCTTAAGCGCTTATAATTAAATATAAATAAAAGCTTATAATTAATTAAATGTGGTGTAGAAGTGGATCAAAGCACTGTGAGCAGTTGTAATTGAATTGAAGTCATTAATTGTTATTCTAAAAAGCTCCAAGAATCAGGGGAAGACAGTTGTTCTCCTGAAGGCGGTCTACAGTAGCAGAACCTAATTAGGTCACGTGTAGTACCAAGAGAGCAGCTGCCCGTGCCTATACGACATTAAATTAATTTAATTATAATTAAAAAAAAGAAGTTATTACTTACGGAACTTATTTCTTATAATTATATATTATTAATAGTAAAGGCATTATAAAAGAGTATCTGTAGTTATATATTGTGTCGGACAGATGTGGAGCAGGCTTTTAGTGGCTTAAGAGCTCTACGATCAACGTAGAAAGCAAGGGTTCAAAAGATTTATTAAAGTAAGCGTTACCCTCTGTAAGAGAGGACTGTGACCTAAGTATATATACACGTGAGTGCTTACAAGAGCATATACATAACCAGTAGACTGCGCTAAGGCGCGACATATTGCCTATAACTTTGAGATTTTAAGAGTTACTTTTATTTTAAGATTTCTTTAACTTAAAGAAGTTGACTTTATTATTAGCTTTCGATCGAAGACTTAGCGGTTTTCTTTTAAAAAGAATTAAATTAATATTATTTTTATTAAAAAGTTTACAAAAAAACTCAAAAGGATTAAGTATATTACGTCGTATTTAACGTTAAAATTATTAAAAATGCCGAATTACCTCCGAAATATATCGATTATTAAGAAATCTTTAACGAAATAAATATTAAGACGTTATTTAAATATTATTTAATAAAGTATTAAATCGACCTCGAACCTAATAAGGAATTATTATAAGGACTTATTTACTTACTTTTTAAGTTAAAATTAATAATACTTTAGGAATACTTTAAAGTAAGTTTAAAAAAGGATTAAATCTAAAGGTTTATTAGCCTTATAAAAGCGCTTATTTTATTTATACTTAAAAAGGGCGGAGGACTACGATTATGTGTCGATTATAAAAGACTTAATATTATTACGGTAAAAAATCGGACCCCTTTATTTTTAATTAATAAAACCCTCGATCGGTTAAGACGCGCTAAAGTGTTTATAAAGCTAGACTTAAAGGATGTATATCACCGACTTCGAATTAAGTAAGGCAATAAATAAAAGACGGTATTTCAGACTTAATATAAATACTTTAAGTATTACGTGCTTTTTTTTAAACTCTTAAATACTTTAACAATATTTTAAGCTTATATTAATTAAGCTTTAATTAAGTTAATAAACGTTACTTATATAATTTACTTAAATAATATTCTTATCTTCTTTAAGAGCATCGAAAACTATATAAAAGCTATTTAAGAAGTCTTTAAAAGGCTTTATATTTATAAATTTTATATTAACCTTAAGAAATACGTATTTAATATTAATATTATAGAGTTTTTAAGGTTTATAATAGGCTTAATAAGTATTTAAATAAACTCCTCCTGAGTCGAGAACATTTAAAAATACCCTTTATTTAAGTCGTAGCGAAATATATAAGTATTTTTAAGGTTTATTAACTTTTACCGCCGCTTTATTTATAATTATATAAAAGTTACTTAATTTATTATTAATTTATTAAAAAGAATATAAAAAATAAAAAAGACGGAACCTTTTCGGTTCTTTTGCAGAGTTATTACGGCATTCTTAATCTTACGAGAAAGATTTTCTTAGGCTTTAATCCTTTATTACTTCGATTTTAAACTAAAGATTTAAATAAAAACAAATGCTTCGAAGTTCGCTATTAATGGAATTTTGTCTTAGCTCTTCAGAAAGAGTGCGGAGGCTCGATGGCACCTTATCGTATTTTACTCGAAGAAGCTCTTTTTTATTGAATAATGATATAAAGTTTATAACGGGGAGTTAATAATAATAATATATATATATTTAAGTAATAAAATTAATACTTCTGGGGCGTTTTGTCAGAAGTGGAATCTAATATAAAAAGGGTCGGGAGTTTTACGAAAGGTTTGCAGGCTTAATATAAATCACGTGTTAATATTTTTATTTATTTACTTTAAAAGAAAATAAAAAGGATTTAAAAGGCTAGAAATTAGTTTAAATTATAATTAATATATTTTAAACGTTTTAAATAATAATTCCTTATTATTTAAATCTTATATTTTAATTTCTTTATTTATATAGAAATAATTTGTTACTTATTCAAAGCTTTTACGAAAACAATTATAATAGTTAAAAATAAGAAAAAGACAGCTTTAGCGGTAAAGAAGACATTACACTTACCCTTATTTTACTCTATTAATTAACTATTAAATACCCTTTAAATTAACCTTAAAAATAATTTACTTACGCATAATAAGTAATTCTAGCGCTTTAACGGAGGTTTAAAAAGTCTTATAAATAACGACGAAAGAGGCTTAAATATTAAAGAAGCTATTAAAGCTAAATGTGGTATAAAAGTAAATTAAAGCACTGTGAGCAGTTATTATTAAATTGAAGTTATTAATTGTTATTTTAAAAGCTTTAAGTATTAGGAGAAAACAGTTATTCTCTTAAAAGCGGTCTACAGTAGTAGAACCTAATTAAGTCACGTGCAGTGCTAAGAGAGCAGCTGCCCGTGCTTATACGACATACCCCTTAGGCAATTAATAGTAATAAGCTACTGTTATTGTGATTAGTTATATTAAGCGAAAGTAAATAATAAAAAAGAATTAAGTAAATAAATTCACTTATATGCGGTAATTAGGCAAACAACCTAATTATATAAACTAACGATTTTCTTACTAAACCTAAACTTATAAATACTCAACAACTCATAGATCGACTGCTCTCGATCTACTACTTAATTAATTTATTAATTAATTAATTAATTAACTGCTTCTTTTAACATTATAGGTATTTTCAAGCGCTCCGCTAAAATCGTTATAATAGAACGATAATCTGCTCGCTAAGTAAGGTAAGTAATTCGATTTTTAATTTATTAGTTTCGATTTATTAATTAGAGATCGACTTAATTAAGAATTAATTAATTAAAGAATAATCGCTAACTTATAATAGGTTAAGGCTATTATTAATAATAAGAAGAAAGTCGTCGTTAAGATACGATTGTCGGTTACTCTTGTCCCCGCCTCCGCTCCTCGCCGTGCCGCTACTATTCCCTAGGCTCTAAAGTAATCAATAAGTACTTATATAATAGTCTATTTAAGCTATATTAATAGCGCCTTTTAAATAAAAGGTAGCGGTTAATATTACGATATTATTAAAAAGGGTATTTATTGCTTTACTTATTTATTTAGCTATAAGTGCGTAATTACTCCCGCTATTACTTAAACTCCTTTCCTTATATATTATAATACGTTAGAAAATAAAGCTAACAAAAAGGTAAGTCGATTTAGCTACTCGTTTTTTACTTTTTAATTTATTATTGATTTTTTTAAAAGCTAAAGTAATTAAGAATCTCGGTCCGTGCCACCCTTAAGGGTGGTAATATTAGTAAAGCTACTACTATTAGCGTTACTATTAGTTTTAATAGTGGAATTGCTTTAGGAGCTACTAATAAATTCGGAGGTAATAATAAAAATAATAATAAGGAGAATAGTGAATTACTTATTTTATTTTTAAAAAATTAAATTAATTTAATTAATTTTTTTAAAAAAAAAAGAAAAGCTTTTAACTACTTTTATAACTTATACTTATATTATTAAAAAGAAGATCATTACTGCTGCGGGTATTCTTTTTATTAAGAAGGGTAGTGAGGGAGTAACTAATTATCTTGCTGTTGCTATTATTACTGAAGTTGCTATTACCGAGGCTATTATTAAAGCTGCTCGCGCTTATGGCCTAGGTCTTAGCGTTTTAGCCTTTTAAGTTATATTTACTCGTGGAGTTGTTTTCACTCTTAAGTAAGAGGCTTAAGTTACTCGCGTTAAGGAGTTAATTAATATAATAACTAATGCTTTAGGCGAGCTGGTTCGAGAGGTTTTAGGCTTTCCTTCTTTTAATAAATAAGCTACTCTTTTATTTTTTAAGACTTAAGAACTTCTTATTCTTTAAGTATTCTTTTATATTTTAAAAACTAAAGTTTACGTTTGTTTTAAATTAAAAAATCGTTAAAAGTAATTAATTTTTTAAAATATAATAATTTATACTCCCGAGCTTAGTTAATTTTTAATAAAATAAAATTATAAATAAAAATTTATAGAAAAGAATTTTATAAAGGAATATATAATAATATAAATAAAGCTTTTTAATTAAAAGGTAAACTTATTATATAATTATTTTAAAAATAAATAAAAAGTAAAGAATATATATAAAAGATTACTTTAAAGTAAGTCTCTTACAGGAGTTGCTTTAATTAAGTATAAATATTTACTAAGTTAATAAAAATAATAAATGCTTCAAATTTCTACCGAAAAAAGTTTTTAATAAGTCCGTTAGTCGGCATATAACTTATAAGAAAATATTTTATTATAAAAGTACTCTTTTAAAACTCTTAACGTAATTATATATTTTAAATATTAACGTAATATAACTTAATAAAAATACGCTGATTTTCTTTAATAATTAATTAAATCGTTTATTAATTATTATAAAAAATTATTTAAGTTATTCTTATATTAAGACGTAATTCTTAAAAGAATCGCTAAAGTATTATAAATTCCTTACCGATGCGCTTAACTTTAAGAAGTTTTATTTATATTATAAACGTAATAATTATACTTTATAAAATTACTTTTTAAAAGATTAAACTTTTAAAAAGTATAAAAATATATTTATTAAAAGATTATCTTATTTTAATATTATTTATAAAAGAAGCATTTAATGTTATTATAAGGTGAGAGTCGCGCAGCTTATAGCTATAAATAATCGTTAAAAAACGAGTGTCGAAAAGGTAATGAATTATTTAGTTAATTATAATTAAGTGCTCTCGGAAAGGATTAATTAAAAAGTAAGAAAGCCTTGAAATAGTAAAAGCGACGTTTACGCGTAATATAATTATAATATAAAATATTAATTTAATTTTTTTTTAAAATTCCTTAATTTAAGTTAAAGTAATTTATTCTTAATTCTTTAATAGCTTGACTTAATATAATAGTATACTTAGGCAATTTCTATTTATTAACTCAAATTAAAGAGTAACCTTTTAAATATAAGTGTTATATATTAAAGAGATAGTCTTTATTAATCGATCTTTAATAATATAAACGCTTAAAAACTACTCCGTTTACTTTCCTTTAGTAAGCTTATATATTATATTTAAGCCGTCGGTAATTAGTTTGGCGTCTTTAAAAGCCGAAGTATAATAAAATACTTAAATATTGTCGATATAAAATATCACAAATATTATACGTTATTTATTTATAAATATATAAGGCTTTTCTTTATAAGCGATTAACTTTAAAGTTATTAAAGTATAAGTAAAGTTATCGTATTATAGCGCCGGTAAGTCCCTGAGTCCGTAAAGTGCGCGATTAACTTTTATTATTATTTTATTTTATTTAAAACCGTCCGGTAAATAATAATATACGTAAGCACTTATTTTACTTTGTTTAGCGTTAATAAAGGCATTTATTATATTAAATTAAATTATTTTTAAATTAAATTAAGTTATAATAGCTATAATGATTCTGAAGAAGCGAGTAATTAAAATAGCTATATATATTAATAAAATTAACGTTTTAGACTATAAGTCTCCTCTTATAATAACTCGGGAGCGACAATAAGTTAAATACCTTAACGAATCGACTTTAGCGTGAAATACTTATTTTAAGGGAATTAATTACTTAATAATAAAGGTATATTTAACGACTTTTTAATAATTACGTAACTTAAGGTTAGTAATCTCTTTAATAACGTCGGCTCGGAAGTGCTCACTTAATAAGTAGTCCTTAAGGTCTCTTTAATTTAATAAGTCCTTAAGCATTTATAATTAATAAATTTATAAGAATTTAATTAATTGTCGAATTTCGATATTTTTAAGTATAAACGCTAATATAATAACGTAAATTACATTTAAGTCTTTTCCGTCTTTTTATATTAGTTTTTGATTAAGCCAGAAAGTCCTTAAAAAATCCTTTAAGTGCTTGCAGTTGCTGAACGGTTATAATAATTCTGTAATTAACTCTTTAATAATTATTATATAAACGCTTTAATTCGGTTTTATTACTTTATTACTGACTTAAGTCTTTCGACCTTTATTAATTACTCGGTCTTTTACTTTTTTCTTTTTAAAAAGTTTAAGTAAGCCAGAATTTAATTTAATTAAAGCTAAGAATAATAAGCGTAAACCTAATTCTTTATTTTCTTTTAATTTCGATAATTATAAATGCTCCTCGTATTTAATTACTTAAGGTAAAGCTTTTAATTACTTAAGGCCGATACTTTCTTTAAGTGCTCCCCGACGCTTAAGACCGCGCTTTTAATTATATAGCCTTTTAAAATAAATTATAACTTATAATATTAACTTTTATTTAAAGCTTATATTACTTTAAAAGTTTAATATATTACGTAAAATACTTCTTTTAATTACGCTTTTAGACTTTAATTATCTTAAAGTATCGGCTTATTTTAAAACTTAATTAAAGTGCTCGTGAGTAAGAAGTTTAATACTTTTTTTTAACTGAATTACTCCCGAGTTCTTATTAATAAGTGATTAAATAAAGTTAAAAGTTATTAAATTAACTAAAGTAACGTATTTACTTTTATTAACTTAATTAAAGGGGAAGCGAATAATTTTACCCCCGAGCTTAAAAGCTTAATTAAATGTTTTAATACCCCTGAACTTATAAGCTCGTCGACTTCTATAGCGCTTATTACTTTACTTAATTATTCTCCGTTTAAAGTAATAAACGGTGTTTTTAATTCCAGTGTGTTAAATGCGCTCAGTCGGTTAATTATAATAAAACTAACGTCTTAATTTCCTTTTTTTTCTTTTAATATTTCCGTAAGATCTTTTAATATTAAGCGCGGCTAACCGACCGCTCTCTTTATATTTAAAAAGCTTAAATAAAAAAGGGTTTTATTAAAAGTAATATTTTGAGTCATTATTATATATTATAATTAAAACACTTAAATCTTATAAATATTAAATAAGACGTATTTAATTAAATAATTAAAGTGCGCTCGCGAATTGACTTTAAAAGCTCTCTTTTAGCGGAGAGCTTCTCGGTCTTTAACTATAAAGTAAGCTTTATAGCCGTACGTATATAAGTTACTTCAGTCAGGCCGTAAATCGATTATTAGCTTTAACGTAAGTTTAAAGTCGTAATACCGAAAATATTACTTAAACTAAGCTTAAAATACTTTGTTCGGACTCTTAAAGCCTTTGCGAGTAAATAGACTTATATTATAAAGAATAATTACCGTTATTATTAATTCCGTTTAAAGCGCCCGGGGTAAATTAATAAAAAGGTACATTTTAATTAATTTATTAATTATTTCTTTACTTACGCTCTCAACTCTTCCATTAGGTTAATATATATATAAGGAGATAAATTCAATATTAATACCACTTTCCTTATATTACTTTTTATATTTAATTAATTTATTAATTCCTATAATTAAAATATCGTTATTTTAGCGTATTTTATAAACTAAAAGCCCGAATTAGCGTCTCGTCCACGCCTTAAACGGTTTAAGAGCATTTAAGACGGTAATTAATCTTTTAATTTTTAAAAGCCGTCTATAGAATTTCCTATTATATTCGTCTTTAATTAATAAAAGCCAGCTGTTCCCGTCAAACCTTATTAAAAAATCGAATAAATCTTAAAAAATACGGTAAAAAAGACAAGTAATTACTTTCTTTAATTAACGACGACTTATAACTTATTATGTAATAGCCACCGTATAATACTCATATTATAACCGAGTTAAACCTTAAATTTCGACGTTACGCGTATTTTTTATTAAGTTTTCTAAGGCTTTTTTTCCTAAGTAACTTACGCGTAAATACTATAAGTGGGCTTCGTCGACTCGTGGCTTTAAATATTATTTACTCGACTGAAAACCTTAGCAAATGCTCCTCTTTAACGTTAGAAACATTAAAAAGCTATAATTTAAGCGAGTTAAAATGCGGCGAATAATTAAAAAAACCGAAAAATAATTAAAAGGCTTATATTTAAAAAAAGTTAAATTAAATTGTCGCTATAATTACTTTAAAACTAAACTATCTTTAGTTATTCTCGTGCGCAAAGTGTAATTTAAATCATTATATTAAACTCTTATTTATAAAAGGCGAGCTTTTAAAATAATATTAATATTAAAGCCTTTAATAATAGCGACGTTCGAGAGGGTTAAATCGCTTATATTCAGTCCGTTAAGGCCGTAAAGAACACCTTTAAAGACTTGAGTACCGCGGCCTTTAATTATTAAGCTTAACGTTCCGGCCTTAACGCTATCGTCCGTAATAAATTTAATAAAGCTTTTAAGAATAAAGAAAACTTTTGAATTTATTAAATAAGTGGCAGCTTTATTATTGAATAAGATGCTCTCTACGAGCGGATAACGATTTATATTTATTATAGCGTACACCCCCGTAATAACGAGAGTTTCGTCGAGAAATTTAAGGCTTATAAAGTAAGTTTAAACGTTTTTAAGGTATTTTGCTTTTATTAAAACACTTAGCTTTAAAGCTATAAGAGCTATTAATACTTAAATAAAAAAGGAATTATTAAAAGGTAGTCCGGAAGCTAGTTGCGCTATTAATAATATATTCCCGCTGAGTTTAGTAATTTCTCGGCGGAGGTTAAGGAAGTCGTTTTTTAATCGGAGTCGAGTCTCTTTAATTTCCTTTATTAATAATAAGTTCCTGAAGTTGCTCGCCGTCGAGCCGTCGTAGTAATACCGAAGTCTGTGATAATTAATAGCCTTATAATAGTAAAAGCAATGCTTATATAAGTAGGTATTTACTCGCGTGTTTAGCGACTAGTTTTATTAAACCGACGAAATTACAAAAGCATTTAATCTTTTTTTAAAAGTAATATATAAGCTTACTGTCTTTTATTATTTAAAGGCTATAAGTAATTCCTTATTAAAAATAAATAATTAATTAACGTAATTAAATAAAAAGTATTAGTTTATTACCTCGAGAGTATTATCTCTTAATAATTCAAAGTGCCGTTCGCGCGCCTATTTTAGTGCGAGCTTCTCTTGCACCGCCTTAATAAAGTTAAGTATTACTAGCGGTCCTTTAACGTCCGGTAAGTCGTATAAGAGAGTATCTTAATAAGTTATTCTTTATTTTTAGAGCCACTCCTTAAGATTAATTCGCCTTACTTTAATAATAGCGAGCTTTTTCTTATAAATAAACTATACTAGCGTGCGAGCACTTATTTCCGAAGGGGCGTAATCTTTCTTAAGGATTTAGAAGAGTAATTAAAGAGTCTATGACTTTAATTAAAGGTCTCCGTTTATTATCTCGGTTAATTACTTTTTTTTTTATATAAGCTTACTCGTTCTTACATTTCCTAATTACTCCTTAATAAATAAAAGGATTAACTGTCTCTTAAATCCACTTATAGGCTACTTTATAAGCTCGAGCCTTTTCCGTCTATTATACGAGCTTCCTTACGTATTCCCTTATAAGAGTAGTATGTGTTAAAGCCACATTCTTAATTATAGCCTTTGCCGATAGTAATACGCTTGACTTAAGGCCTTTCTTTATAAGGTCGCGAGTATCTTTGTCTTATTTTACTTAAGCCTAAAAGTTATACTTAATAGCTTCTTTATTTTATTACACTCTTAAATCGTTTAGCAATAAGGGTTTCAATTCGACGTCGAAAAAGTTAAGAGTAACTAATAACGTAAAGTCTATTAAATTTTATATTTTATAAAAGACATAAAAAGATTTAAACGTTTAATATTAAGAAGTCTAAGTGCGCTTATCGTAATTAAAAAGAGTTTAATTATTTAAAAAAGAAGCTAAAGTTAAGTCTATTATAGCGAAGGAGTTACTTTTATAAGCTTTAAATATTTAATAAAAAAGAAAGGATTAAAGAGGTATTAAGTTTAATTACTCGGCTTTTATACTTATTTAAAGTAAAATAAAAGAGTTAATGAAAAATAGCGGTATAAATTACACTTTATAATAAGGTGGAAAACTCTATAACATATAATAAATACTCTTTACTTATAAACTTACCTCATAGGCTTTATTTAAATTAATAGCGCATAAAAGAAAGAATACTAACTTAATAACTTCGTCAACGGGGCTTATAACTGTAGTATAAAAGTGGATTAAAGCACTGTGATCAGTTATAATTAAATTGAAGTAATTAAATGTTCTAAAAGCTCTAAGAATCAGAAGAAGACAGTTGTTCTCCTGAAGGCGGTCTACAGTAGCAGAACCTAATTAGGTCACGTGCAGTGCCAAGAGAGCAGCTGCCCGTGCCTATACGACAGGTATTAAATAGCTTATATTAACGAGGTTAGGCCTTTATTGCGGAGGCGAATATAACATGGCTTAAGAGTATATAAGCTAATTAAGTGTTATATAAGCCGGTAGAATTTAAAGGGCGGCCTGAGCTCTTGCACCAGGGCTTTTTGAATGGCTACTGTCTTAAAAGATATAATATATTATATTACAAAAAGAAGAAAGTACGAGCTCGAAAAAATAAAGGAAATATATAAATAAAATATTAAATTAAAAAGCTTATAGCTTTAAGCTTCTCTTGAGTTAATAAAGCCCGAAAGACGCCGAAGTCTAATCCTTTTGTCTTTATAATAAAAAAACGTATAAGTTTAAGTAAAGTAAATAAATCTCGTTAAATATTAAAGCTTTATTATTATTAAAATTAATCTCGGCATAAAATAACTTAAGACCGAAATTAATTAAAAAAGCATAAGGTAAAATCCTATATACTTTTTATTAAACTCCGTTTCGTTAGCTTAAATTAGGCTCTTAACGGGAAGAAAAAAGAAAAAAGAATAATAAATACGCTTATTAAAAGTATAATCGGCGTTGAATTTGCCGGATTTATTTTAAATAATTTACTTTTTATTTCTGAAGTATTAAATATACTTTAATATTAGTTAAGGCGTTTTTAATAACGTAATCCAGCTATTTTCAGTCCGACTCTTTTTAGTATCGATGCTTCACGTGCTAGAGCTGGCATTTTTAATAGTTTAAGTACTTTTATATTAAAATTAAGTAGTTTTTCTTTAGACTTTTTATACTTCTTGTTATATTATAAGAGACTGTCGAGGTGCCGTATTTAGTTTTATTTTAAGGGCTAAGAAATCTTTAAGTAAATAAGTTTATATTAATTCGAGCATTTAATGGTTTCAGTTTTTATAATTAGTATAAAAGGCCTTTAAGCTTCTTTACGTACTTTACTTTAGCTTTTTTACTTACTCCTTACGTCGGTTATTAATATATATAAAAGGAAAAATACTAAGTATATAATAAAAGGGTAATAAAGTAAGTATTAGAGGGTAAACGTAGGAAATACTTATTTAATAAGTATTAGAGATATTATATATTGAAAGTATATAATTTATTAAGAAAGGGGAAAGGTATAGTTTAAATAAGAAGGAAAAGTTATAATAATAAAAATCGTTATTGTCCTTAAAGAATATTGCCCTAGAGGCTGTCTTAAATACAGCAAGAGGCAGCTCAACCACGTGACAAATGGACTTCTGAAGTCAACCCCACCACAATACTCGCTAATTAATATAGCACGCAAAATCATCTAACGTCCTACCCTACTATTCCGCCTACCCTTTTACACCAAAAACAGCGATTTTGAGGTATTAATATCTTTATAACTAATTAATAAAAATTGTTAATTTTTTAATATTCGTATTTATTAGCCCTTTTTGACTAAGTGTGTAAGGCTAATTGCAATTCGGATCATAAAGTATTACGTAATCTTAAATTTACGTTTTTACATATAAAAAACGCCAAAAATCACTTGCTAATAACTTATTTAATAATGAATATTATTTTATAAAATTTAAAATACATAAAGATTGTATATATATCTCAATATTTTAAAGAATTTAAAGTAATTGTATTAGTAGTTGTATTTTAATTAAGTAATTAATTTATCTTATATAAATTATTTATATGGTGCTTTATACTTTACTTAATTGTAAAATTATTATTAATAGAATTAACTTAGAACTCAGGAATTCAAAATAACATATAAAATACACCTTATCTATAAGTTTTAAGGTTTTATATTAATAGTTGTGGAAGTTATTAAGAAAATACAAAAAATCAAATTTACACCAAATTTGTATGAGAGAAATTTCTTAGACCTTTAAATACTTAGTTTATAATATTGTGTAATACAAAATGAATATCCTTATAAAATATAAAATTTCTTATACAAAATATTATTAATCTTTAGTTTTAGCTTATTTTATTAATAAACCATAGAAATATTAATTATTGAAAGTAGTGAGTTTTGGTGGAAAAGGGGTGGCGGAATAGTGGGGGTGGGCGGAATGGTGAGGTAGGACGTTATAGCCTAATCTATCTCGAACGCGAGAAGTTCTAATATAAATCTCTCTACTGCTTAGTTATCTTCCTTAACGCTTAAGGCAACCTTAAGATTAATTAGTCAATCTTACCCTAACTTTTAACCTCAATTAACAAGACCAGTCAACTTATAATGCTGTGAAACTATAAATAGGAAAAGCAAGCCTCGGGATGTGAGAGCGCTTAATTTAATTATAATGGAATTAAAATAAAAATACGTTAAAAATAATAGCGCGGTTAGCGTAAACAATTTGCGCCGTTAGTCTTCTAATTATAACGCCGTGGCCTTTCTTTCTAAGACAATATCGACTGCGTCCGCGTTCGAATTATAAAGCGTATATAACTCTCTTTTATTAATAACCAAAGGCTAATAATCTTAGCATTTACTGTTAAAACATCGTACTCATAAAGAAAATCTTTTAAGTTTAATATTTTCAGCTAAAGTCACGGCACCAAGAAGTTATTCGTGTAGCGGTAATTATTCAGTTTAGTACAGATAACGGGTGTCTAATGTTTCGTAAATAGAGTGAAAAATCAGCGTGAGCAAAAATAATCACGTTAATCGATTAATAATCAGATTAATTTATTAGATTAGATTAGAATTAGATTAATAAATTTAAATTAATCTAGATTAATCTGATTAATATATAACTTATAAAAATACTAATTTAATTAATGAATTCCTGTTTATTTACTTAAAATAGATACTGCTATTACTAATCGCTTACAAATATTATTAATATATTATATTAATAGACTATTAATTATATATTATATAAAGAATAAATAACTTAAAGATCGATTTTACTTCGCTTAAATTAGCCGAGTCTCTAAAGCTTTAATTAGCTTTATTTTGAGTATATACTAAGCCTTATTCGGACTAGCTCTAAGACTTTAAGCCTAATTAGTATGCGGCTCTTATATTAATCATATTAATCGATTAACGCTTGATTAATTTGATTAGATTAGATTAGAATTAGATTAATTTAAATTTTTCTTGATTAGATTTAGATTAATAGCCATTAATCTAATCTAATCTAATCATTTTTTACACTGTGAAAAGTTCAGAAATCAAGCTACTTATACTGCTCTCTTTACGTCGGCGTGTCACACTAGCCTTAAGAAGTGGAGCAAAAATTAGTACCCGACGCTAGCGTATCTTGTTCCTTATCGCCAGGTTCCTATATCGCGAAGTTCAAACGTTTTATAAGGCTAATACCTTGTATTCTACAATATCTTTATGCTAATCCGGTGTATTGAGAAAGCAATACAGCGCCGGGCCGTGTATAGAATACGCAGGTGGGCGACTGAGCCGGGGGGGTATCAGTAACGACTGGTGCGCCCTCTAGTCGAGCGGACAAGTCATCCTTAGTATATTACTCCACTTTAGCAAGCTATTCTACAAAATCAAATTCCACCCCTAGTTTATTACTTAATTTATGCTTATTTAAATATATATTACGTTAATAGCTATTTTACAAAGTCTCAAGCATCCCTACCGAAAATCACAATTTCTAACCAGCGTGACCAATGATTTGATTTAAGGCTATTAATTAAATCAAATCATTAAATTTCAATTATTAATCAAATTAAATCAAATCAAATCATGATTAATTAATTATTAATTAATTAATACGTCACCTAATATAAACGTGACTTTTTATAAATAGATTATTTATTTAATTAATATATTAAGAACTTTTTAAATATAAGTTATAAGTTTTATTAATAATAATATAATTTATAATCAAAATAGAGAAATCTATAAGCTTCTAATAGATTCTAAGTACTTTTAAATAGTTTTAAGTATATTATTTTACTTATAAATCCGATTTTAATAAGAAATATAATATTATATAATATATTACGTATTTTAATAACTTATATATATTAATAATTATATAATTTATAATTAAAACTAAAAGATTCTATAAGCTTTTAAAATATTCTAAATAGTTTTACTTAATTTTAAACACTTCTTTAAATTTATAAATCATATTTTATTATATAATTTATTAATTTTTTAATATTTATAAAATTTATAAGTATTAGTAATTATATAATTTATAATTTAAAATAAAATATTTTAAAAATATTAATCGTTTATATAAATAATTATTAATTCCTAAAGAATAACTTTTTCTTTTTATTAAAAATCCTTTTAATAACTATTACTACTATTACTATTACCACTACTATTATTATATATATTATATATACAACTATTATAAGCTTTTATACTTATTAAAATATCTACCTTATAACAAATTGCTATTAAGTTAAATATAACTTAAAACGATTCGAATTTCGCTTTAGATGCAATAGAAACTTAAGCTTTTATATTTAAAAAGAAGCTATTTTCGAAGGTTTTAAACCTTATTAAAGAAAATCCACAAAATATCGATAATTATCGCACGGTTATTATTAAGTGCCTTTATTTGAGTTGCCGGTAAGTAACTTCTTTAATATAATATTAATATAAATACTAACGTACTTTAGTAAAACTTGGCTTAATTAAAGAGTATATTATTTTATATTAAATTATATAACTCATTATAAGACTTCGCATAAGGCCTTTAATATAAGCTATATATTAAATTAATTAAATAATAGTAAGTCTTTTTTATATTATAAATATTATATATAATATTAAATACTAACTTTTAAAAGACGATTCTTCCGATTTTACCGAATCCTCTTAAGCTAGTAATAATACAACTATTACCGACGTATTTACTCGACAAAGAGCCTCTAAGAAACTTATATTATTTAATAACAAAAAGTTTAATTTAATAAAGTTTAAGAAGTTACTTTTAAACTTTATTATATTAAATAATATATTGTTCCGAGTAGTTTCTTTTAAGTTATTTAAAGAATTATTATTATATCTCTTTAAGTAAGTTTTCTTTTTTAATATTTTATTATTAATAATATTAATAATTAATACTTTATAATCAAATTCTACCGCTTTATTATCAAACTTTAAAAAATAATTTAAATTCTATTTATTTAAAAAAGAAGTCTTTAATAAAAGAAGAGTTATAAGACAATATAAAGTCTAATAGTAGCTTTTCTTTAACTTTAAACGCTTAAACTATTATTAATTAAGACGCTTACCTCGGAATTACTATATAAGTAATAATATAATACCTTAAAAACTTAAGATTAATTACTAATTTAATTATAGTCATTTTATAAATAAGAACTTTGAATTAAAGTCTTATTTATTAATTATAAAAGACTTAAAAGAATGACACTTAAGTCTTTATTTAAATGAGGTCTTATTAAAGACCTTAAGAGACTATAATATCGAATATAATATTACAAGGTATTTACTTCTAACTTTATTAAAAAGAAACTATTTTATTAATCTTTTAATAGTATTACTCGAGATAACGCTAGCTCGAACGATACTTTAATTAATGACTTTAAAAAGCATTATTTAATTTAAACAATTTAATTTACTAGAGATATACTTTATGTAGCTTACGTATTAAATCTTGTCATTTAAGATATATTAAAGACTATTATTAAAGACGTTTATAACGATCTTGACAATTAAAATATTTTTAATATAAAAAACGAAAATAATAAAGAAGAAGAAGATAATTTATTTAGTAAGTCTTTAAATTAATATTCTTTAAATTATATTAATTTTAATAGCTAATTCTATATAGCAAAAAGTCCGAAAAATAATAATCGGAATTAAATACTCTTAAGAAAATAATCGATTATTAAAACGACAAATTAATATTTTAGAAATTAAAAACGCTAAAATACCTTAATTAGGTAAGTGTTTAATTTAAGTTATTATTATTATTAAACTAATATTAATATTAAATTAAAAGACTCGGTGGTCTTCGACTTATAATATGCTTAAAGAGTTTAATAACCTTTGGCCGGCGATTAAATTAATAATTATATTATCGAATTTAAAATTCTTTTAAAAAATAAATAAGCTTTATTATTAAAAGATATCGATATAAGTAATTTAAAACAATACTTATAAGTATTTGCTATATTTATTAAAGTAACTATAAAATTATAAGCTAAGAAATACTTAACTATATATTATATAATTTTAGAGATTTATAATATATATTTAAGATTAAAGAATATTTAAGATAAGTTTAATATAAGTAATTTCTTTTAATTATATTATTTATTATAAGTTATATTAATATTATTAAGATATACTTTTTACTAATACTATTAATAAAGGAATAACTAAACTCCGGAAATACTTTCCTAAATAAAGAATATTATAAAATAATAAAGCTTTATATTTAGCTTTAATTCTTAATTTAAGAATAAAAAGAGACGAATTAAAGCTTATAGGACTATTACGTGGGCAAAGTATTAATATATATAATCGCTTATATTCAGAATTTTAAGTGTAAGTTATTATTTTACCTTTTTATATTTAATAAAATTAACTTAATTTATTAATTATAAAGCCGATTATATTACTACTTAATTACTTATTAATAATGCTTAAGGTTTAGCTTTAAATAATAATATTATTGACGACGATTTAAATATATATTTTAAAGAAAAAGAAAAAGATTTAGACGAATTAAGTCAATATTTAAAAGAGAAAAGATCCTCTTAATAAGTAAGTTTTCTTATTCTCTTATTTTTTAAAGAATATTTACTAATATTATTTATTTAAATAAAACCTTTATTTTATTAATTAATTAATAAAAATAAATACCTTATATTATCTTTATTAACGAAATCCTATTTATAAATTCCGATAACCTCGGCTTCTTTAGAACGATTTTTTAGTTAAGAAGTTATAATTATAAATAAGGATCGAAATAGACTTAATAAAGATACTTTTGAGTATATAATTAGTTTTAAAAGTTAAGGGTTATTTAAAGAAAATTCAGATATTTAAGTTAATAATAATAAGGCAATAGAAGATTATTTTGAAATTAATTAAGTAATATAATTAGTTTTATTAGTTTTAAATTATTATATAAATATATATATCGTTTCTTTATATAAGTTTATTAAATAATAATTTTATAATTATTAAAAGTAAGGTAATTTACTTTCGCTTTAAAATACTAACTTAGGGTTATATATAATTAATGATTAATCATAATTAATTATAATTATTAATTAAATTAAATCATAATTAAGGTAAAAATCTATTAATTAAATCAAATTAAATCAAATCATAATTAATTGATTATTAATTGATTAATATGATTTTTTTTGGTTACGCTGTTTCTAACACAACTCTCTCTTTACTTTATTTAAGCCTCTTATTATACTAGAGATTATTGTCAGACTTATAGCTGCTATAGCTCGCAAATTTATACTCTTTAGGGAGAAGAGAACTAAGAGCTAAGTCACAATAGAGAAAGGTAAAAGAAAGATTTAAAAATTATAATAGAAGAACCTATATAATAATGTAAAGGTACGCTCTTCGTTCCTAGCTACCTCGAGATATAAAAGAGTCATTTAATTTAAGATGTTTTTAAGAAGACTTTTATTCTCACTCGTTTGCTGGTATTCTTTGGCGGTTTTACCGATGTCGAACCCTAGTAAGCTGGTACGGCAAATATGGCCGCCCTCCCCCCTAAAGTCCTTATCCTCTATTCCATTGTCTTCTAATCTATTATCCTCTATTCATTTGTCCTCAATCGTTGTCGTAAATCGTTGTCGTAAATCGTTGTCGTAAATCGTTGTCGTCAATATCTAAGTCGGGAATTCTCTTGTCCTTAGAATGCCCTTGCCCCCCTAAGTCCTCTATATCGTCCCTAAAGTCCATAATCTTGATGATTCTTACAGGGGGCATATTCTGGCTCTCACACTTAATCCGCTGTCTACCTATCCCACCATAACCGCCTTCACTTTAATGATGGCTATCTATTTAATTTGGCGTATGCTCAAATAATTCTTCCTTTAACTCATGCTCTTCTCCTTCCTTCTACAGAGTTCTATCTTTCCCCGTCTCCCTCCCGCCTATCTTTCACTCATTCCCTCTCGATCGTCTCTTCATTCATATCCTTATTTATATCATAAAGACCGTTTATATACATATAATCTACGTTAACGGCATTTTTATAAGATTCTTTGTCCTTGCCTTTCGTTCATATATTTAGCAATTTATTAAATACGTCGTTTTCTTACTATATAAAGTCCTAGTTTATTTACAAATCCTTTACCGTCACTCGTCACTTAAGCCATAAACACTAGCAGGCCTCATTATATAGATAATAAATATTACCGCTAACGTTTATAGCTTCGGCGCGATGGGCCTTGCTGGGAGGATCCATTGATGTCACCATGGTCAGCAACGCATCACTATGCTTCACGCCAATATTGACAGTCGAATATATATCCAACGACAAGGGGAGGCTGGATCCCTCGCCGATGACTAATAATCCTCAGGCAACATTTCATATTTCTTATGGAAAGATTCCTCTGTGATAAGTTATGTTAATCGGATAGCCTGATCTTTAATGATGCGAGATAGCAGATCTCTTCTATCGAAGGTTTCGTAAAAGGCTATTAGGACAGATCGATCTGCCAGACTCTGTAATTAATAAGCTAGACGAGACAACGATCTATCGCATCGCAGTATAACGGGATGCTGACCTTCGAGATCATCTATATGACGTTAATAGCCACCCCAAAACATGATAAGGGCATAATAAGGGGACGCATAGTAACGGTAGACATATAATAGCGAGCATACCGGCGGGTACGATAGTACGGCAACAGCCATCTTAAGGCATAATAGGCGGGCATAAAGTCGGGACTAGCCATCGTAAGTTAAGCTTTCGCGAGCTTAGCGCCCATATATATGAATTTTGTATTAATCCGATCGGTGAGGAGCGCAGGGTAAGCTTATTACGAGCTTGCTTTTGTATCGAACTTATATTAAATAAAGTAGTAGTAGCTTTAATCTTAAAATTTTATTACTTTAAGAAAATAAATTTAATGACCCTTTAATATTAATCGCTATTCATAGACTCCGAAAATGCCCTTCTGCGCGACATGTAATAATATGGACTTTCTTAACTTGCTTAACATCTGCCTTTCGTAATATCGAGATAAATAATAAGCTTTATCCGACGACAAGACTTATAATAACAAATTTAATAATTATAAAGGATCCGAAGCTAAGTACTACGGTAATATTTTCGAGATTAAGAAATCAAGTAAAGATTGCAGTCTTTGCGATATTATATATCAAACTTTTAAAAGAATTAATATTTAAGATAAAGAAGTTGTAAAAGAGTTGCAGATTATATTTCGTATATCCGGCAGTAAGATTTAAGCATGTTATAATATAGGTGCTAAAGAAGGATTAATTAACTTATACGGCTTAGATGTGTATATAAATAAGGCTAATAGCGAGTATTACTCTTAATAATTATATAATAGAGCTTATTTTTTTATATAATAAAAGAGCTTTTCCGGGATATTTAAATAAAAGAAGATAATTCGCCGCTTATTTTAAAGATAATAAAGAAGGACCTTACCTCCGAAAGATCATTTGAGATTACTTCCCGCTAGTTAAAGAATTGCGTAAAGAGCTATTCCTCTTGCAAGCCTCCTATTAAGTTCTAGTAACCGCTCAAACGGCTAATTTACGTTGGCAATAAAAACTCTAAATCCCTTACTAGTAAAAACCTTCTCCGATCTCTAATACACGGAATAAGTTTCTCTAAGCTACCGCTGGAAAGAAAAGCCTTCGATGAAACTTATTAATAATACTATGAATGCGCTGAAGAATAGAATACCTTTAAGTGATTTCGATGCTACAATTCGAGACGCCGTGGTAATCATTAAAGCTCTGGGGATTTCGTATATCTGGATCGATGCATTTTATATCCTCCAAGATAATAACGAATAAAACGAAGAGGTTTTTAAGATAAATAAAATCTATGAAAGATTAATAATAACTCTTATTTTTATCAGTTTAAATTTTATAAAGAATAGATTTCTAAAGGAATGCTATCTCAATTATATCCTTATTATATATTCCACTGACTTAGCGGAAGATTATAAAGCTAAATTATTCGTATTACTAGAATAAGACGATAGTAAACGCGAATATAACAGGCCTTGGAGTAATCGGGGATAAACGATGCAAGAAAGGCTATTTCCTAATCGCTTACTTTATTATATATCCTCATAAATTATCTGGAAATACTATAAGGAACAGAGATTCGAAAGGAGTGTAATAAAACGTGTCGAAGATAAGATAACTGAAACTTTAACTTATTTAGATTACGGCGATATTGTATTTAGATCTGGATTTCTCTAGCAATTACTGGCATTCCTGAAATTTAAAAGATTTAAAGCTTATTTACTTATTAGCTTGGATTATCCATTACTGTCAGACTTAAAGATATTTCGCTTATAGTACGATCTAATCGAGGATTATACTCCGAGAAAGTTTACAGATATTAGTAATCGTCTCGTGGCCATCTCGAGCTTAGCTAGAATGTATAGCGCAATGATTCGAAACCCCATATACGTGGCTGGGCTGTGGAAAGAGGACTTCATTCGGGGGCTTTTATGGTATATTAAAGGTGCAACGCTTACTCCTAAAAGCTCTGCAGATAATATCTTAACTTCTTAAAAATTTCTTTTATCTTAGAGCTAAGCCGGTATTAGATATGAGGTTGTTAAAAATAACTTGAAGATTAATAATAATCTTTATACTTTATTAAATGTCGAGGTTATATATATTATTCTTATTAACCCACGAGATCTATTTAATATTGTGGGGAGTAGTAGTGTTATTATAACTGGCCTTATAAGAAGACTACTAAGGCTTTATAATAAGGAATAGACATTAGAAAAAGCATCGATATCGAAACTTAAGCGCTATATTTCTGAAATTGTCGACGAGAAGACTTAAGGAAGTATAGCTTATAAATACTCTTCTTTACCCGGGGGTTATTTTAGTATTCTGCAGATGCTTAGAGGTATAGGTTTACTGCATTTTCTTATATTGGAAGTTATAAGTGATAGTCTAAATGGTATTAATGTATATCGTCGAGCTGGGATACTCAAGCTCCGGTATATTAATCCTTTATATTACATATCGCCTGAGCTTATTACTAAAATAAAGAAGATGGAAAGTTCAATTCCTAAGCGGCTCGGTCTGCGTAAGAAGCCGCGCAATTTGCGGGTGCCTCTTAACGCTGTATTTATAGAAGTAAAGAAGGGGAACTGGGTGAAGGAAATAGTGATAATAAAATAATAATTTAAGCGAGAGCTGAAACTCTATCTTATATCCATGGCTTTGTTCATGAACTTTGGCAGTTTTACAGAAAAGTAACTGAATAGAATAAGGCTAGGTAGGTTTTATTAAGGCCCCTCCCGCCATCAGCATTCAATAAGTTATCTTTAAGATCTCGATAATCCTTGAAATATAACTCGTCCAGTTGCTAGGCTGACTCTGAGGGTCTAGCCTTAAGTGAAACATCTGCTCTTCTGAAACGTCGATTCCCAGGACGACTCGTGGGACTTGCCGTCCATTTAAAAGACAGGTCTTGAGACATCTAATAGATAAACATAATTCCTAGTCGCATCCCGGAACCAGCGAAGCATAGAGTGAATAGCCTCTGTGAGCTCGCTGCTATTTAATTAGTCGATACAACAAGCGTCTACCAAAAAGTATTGCAACCCGTCACGCCTACCCATCATCATCATCAAAAGAACTCGATCGATACGAATGAGAGATTCTTAGATGAGATGGAGGAATCTTCCGAGACAACAGCAGAGAATCAGATAGCTCCGCAAGAGAGCGATACCATAGAGGTCCTATGGCCAGCTGGTGTGGAACGAGTAGCGCAAAGCGACCCGCGATCCGGACACGTCAACAAGAACGACAAAAAATGAAGCCATCACGAGAGAGTTCTCCGACTCTCCAGGAACGTCAATGAATAAGACACACAAGACCCTACCGGCACGAAAGCGAGCCAGGAAGGACACAGAAGCAACCGGAGGCGTCAATTGGGACGGCGCTTTCGAGTTTACCGGCGGCAACGGAGGTAGAGGGACATGGCTAGAGGAAATGGCCTGGCTGATTGCAGAACTGAAAACAGGTCAAGAGGAACTCAAGGTTGCCCACATATGAGAAGTACCTTGTGGTTTATTTTGTATTCCTACACCATTTAAAAACTTCGTTTATTAGGTTGGGGCGTTCACGGAATTCATTAATCTTTAAACAGAATAGCTCTATGGCCACCTCAGTGCCAAAATATAAAAATACAAATATCTGTTGCCCCAGAATACAGTAATACAATCCTCTCCTTCAGAACTCTTCACGAGACGCCAGCAGAATAGCAGAATATCAGAGCGATCTAAAACTACCCTTTTGGGAGAACGACCCGGCTGTTGATGTTATGTTCACCTCGTCCGCCCTCGATATACCCTCCGAAAATCCATCCCCGAGTATGTCCTTCTGGCTCTCATTATCGGTGCATGTCTGCTGTTTGATCTTTCGGGGGATGCCACTCTTCCTGTGTCCATCATACAAGTCAAGGTCGTATTCTTCGGTCAATGTACGAGATATAGTATTAGCGGTCTTCGTATTGGATGGCGCTGTGATGGCTGTTGAGTGGTAGCTACTCCCAATCACCTTTGGGAGATAGCGTCGAAGAAAAGGTTTAAAGCTGGAAAAGCAAGCACAAATGATTCCTAGAAACACTTCCACAACGCTAACGTTTTATTAGTGCTAAAACTCTGTAGTGTTGTGGAGGCAAAGGAGAAATAAGCTTACGACCATACTGTGTTCTCAGCCCCCATCCATGTGAAATCCGGAGAACGAATGAGGTCCATGATGGTCTTCAGCCGAATACAACTAACGATGCAAACACTCGTAGAAATTAGCCATTTGTTTGATTTGCAAGCATATACAAAAAGGAGCAAGCCTACAGTGTCCCAGTCATAAAGAGACCAGCTAATGCCACCTTTTGTTTCATTGGCAATTTCAGCTTCCGTACCAGCGCTATCGGCAGGACCAGCATTGCAACATCAGTTGCGATGTTGATTGAACCATGTGTCATGAGAATTTTGGACACGTTGATGCATTTCCCTCCGGTAATCGTAAGATCCCAGTTTTTGGCAATAGGCTGGCAGTTGAAGATAAATTCGAATGACCCAAGAAAAGAGTATAGGACTGTTGTTATTATGACCACCCATACTGCGATTCGGAATGGTCGATATGGCGAGAGCCGGAGGTAGAGTAGTAGTATTGATAATTTGACACACATAAAGGACATGCCATAGAAAACTCCAGTAATCGCACCTATCTAAGAACAACGTCAGGGAATAGTAAAGATTGGCATAGAAGGGTCTTATCTGGCTCTGGACTCTAGTAACAATTAACTTACTCGTAAGAAATGAGGACTAAACGTTGTAAATGGAACATCCCACATATGGACACCGAGGCCGAGATGGGTTACTTTACAGCCGAGAGTTAACAAGAACCAGTTGAACGCACTATAAGTATTTACTCACAAATTATGAGAGGAACAATGTAGCCAATCGCCAAAATCTATCAGACAGGAAGCATAAGCGTTCGTTCTGTGCGTGTATTTTTGTGATTTATCGAAGACTCATACCCATGCAAAGATTATCGCGTCTAAAACCAATTAATGCAGGCACTCAGTATCTTTGACAGTAAAGAAACTTACAATCGTCAGTCCCAACATTCCGAACGATCACCACTCTTGTATAGACTCGTAGAAGTAGAACTATAGTTGCTAGCGGGAACAAGATTGCAATTGTAAGAATGACCCGGTCTCCTTGAGATTCCGGATTCTCAAAGTTCGGAATGACTCCAGGTGGCGGGGGCAAGGCGCCAACGATTCCATCTCTCTCGTCTTTGAGGATAAAACCCATCGCGCCAACGAGCCAGGAAGAATACTGAGCACAACAAACTCGTCGGAACAGAGAAGTGTTTTGGTATTGAATTATGATCTGCAGGGCAATCGGAACACAGGAAGGAGTGAAAGATGCTCGATTGGTCTTGCAAAACTGACTTTTGAATATTGAATAGATATAAGAAACGATTCTCGAATGCAACGTGAACAAAGTCAGCAGCCACTATCCACCCACCAAAAAGCCGTGGTAGCCATTGGCAAGGGATGACCATCCGGGAAAGACACCGCAGTCGATCAGAGATTAAAATGGAGGGTGTGCTTGTCTCCTATTTGATCATCACAATAAAAAGAAAAATCGCAACACCCCCCTTCCCCCTCAAAAAACGTCGAGAAAATACTTCGTAGACAGGCAACGGACTGCTTTGGCTCCGAGTTCTAGATTATCTGTGTTGCCGCAAACGCCACAGCTATCACTGGATGCTTCCCGGCCAGTCCTTTCGTTCAGTCACCTCTCCTCAAGTGGAAGCGAACGACCTCTTCGTCGTCTTGATCGGACAATGCAGACGCATCGATAATCCGCGGAAGCGGATAATTATCCTGCAAGTTGCACGCGCATTGCGGTGAAGGGCGCATCGAAGGATTCGAGGGGCTGATAATCTCGTGTCGCAAGAGATCCAAAAGGACGGGACAGCCAATGCAAAGAGACGGCACCAGCCCAATTAGCCAAATTACTTCGTACAGGGATAATAATCTGAAATTTTACGTCTGTGCTAAATGACCCGGATTTTACTTGTTACGGAAGAGAGAGAATAAATAAACCAGATTAGTTCATTGGATAATACCCCATGTAAAGTGGAATATGCTAGTACTCCGCACAGACGCAAAAGGTGGGATGATTAAGCCCTGTACTGTACCAAGTACGAGGAGAAGGCAGCAGGGGCCAAGCCACCCAATATGCCGGGCCGAGGAAAGGCTTAGAAAATGGTTGGACTACAGGGACCCCTATTGCTGAATGCGACAAAATGCCGCAGACTTATTAGCCACATATTAAAGGAGCCAATGATTAGGACCTAACACGAAAGTTTGCCTTGACCTCATTTGAGTTTGAAGCCGCTAACGCGTCGTTCTACGGAAGACTTCCCCGTCGCGCCACATTACGCCACCGTCTTCAACAGAGGAACTAAGAGCTTGTTACCATCGAAAACAAGGCGATGATCGATTAACGTGCCTTAGGGCGGCTGATTGCTATATCTAAACCTGCGTGGTATTACACCGATTGGCTAGGGCTTGAAGATAAGCTGCGAAATAAGCCCCGCAATCCAGCTTTTACAATCCCTTTCTACATTGTTTCGGAATACTTGGAAACTGCTTAAATAAGGTAAGAAACATTGCTTTTTCTCCCCGGAAGTCTAAGCTAAATGATCATTAGTATGTAATAAAGCCTCTGGGAATGCTGTAGACCCTAAGAATCGTTTGCAAAAGAAAGTCGCGAACAGGCTTTAGCAGACCTTGAAATAGCAGAGATTCCGAACCTTAGCACGAAGGGACTGTACACACCCCCGAAATAGGTGATTTTACTTGAATTCTGGCACTCGCTATTCGTAATCATCTTCCGTGTGCCTACAGAATGCTGTCGGTAAATCCCTGGTCAAGCCGAGCTGGTGCCAGCCAAGGTTTCTGGATGCCCTACTTTGCGCCACTGCCAACTTCTCGGTAAGGGCGCGAAAACACTACCCCGACCGGATTACAAGGACTCTTACGACAAAAGACTCAATTTGTGTCGTTCGGGACAAGGGGTTTCTCTGGCGGTTCGCACAAGGCGTTTTCCTATATTTAAGAGAGCGATAGCATTTTGTAGCTTTGGCTACCTTTTCATGCGATACGGAAGCTTATTGTGGCTGTTGGTGGCTTCTGATCTCGATTTACTTGTGCTTAAAGTTCTGGGTTACATAGATTTCTACGGAGGAAGGGAGAGCTCCCCTTGCCGCCTTAAGCGCTGATAACACAGCCTCCAGTCAAGGCTCGAAGACTTAAGAAATTATAGAGTTCGATTGGCAATACTTTTGAATATTAAACTCGTTAGAGCTGATATCTGCCACTAGTTGGGGGAAAGTCACGTATTATTAATTGTTAGACCTGAATCTGTCCCTTTTCCTGAACAGTTAATATGTTATGGGGGATGCGCGCCTACTGTGAGGGCAGGTCTTCGGCAGTTCTCGGCAGTATTTTGTGACGCATAATTAATGTGTGGGTCTCGCGGTTATCCTCGTCTCTATTTCGTCTCTTTTTCGTCTCTTCTTCACACAGCCTCTTCTCCTCACACATGTGTCTATGCCTCGAGCGAGATATAGTGAAGATGTGCCGACCCTCGACGATGAGAGCACCTCCGATTCCGACACGGATAGCTTGTTCGATGATGGAAGCAGACTCTGGAACCGATACCCCGACCTCGACAGCCTCGTAGCCGAGGATAGTGTAGCTCGAGCTCAGCCGAAGAGCCGCATTTGTGGAACAGTGTCAGGGGTGGCATCACTTGCCATCGACCTTCTTGATCAAGCACGGGCTACAAGAGTTGGCCATAAGAGTATACCTTGCTCTTGTGGCCCGTGCGTCGATCAAAAGAAAAGTAGTGCCTCTCCCTCAGAACTTTCCAGAGTGCGGGAGCGGCTCTATATTATTCCGGGCCAATCACATTTCGAACCTATGACGCCGAAGTACGAGCCAAGTACCCAGCTAAGGACAAAGTGCATATACAGTACAGTAATGAGTTACGTAACGAAATACCTTGCTGCACTGGTGCTGCGGGGTTCAAGGCGGATTTGGCTTCGACCTATCACAAATCCTGAGTTATATCAAAAACTAATAAGCAAGAGCCCGTAATATAAGTGGCAAAGAGAGATCATCACTCGTAAAGCCGAGCAGTCGATTTGATGTCAGATACGGTGTACTAGTGTAAATACTATCCCCCCCGGTTATATATTAAAAAGTGGGCTGGAAACTTCTAGAATTATCAGCTCACCGCTTTCCTTTTAAGCTCACCGCTTCCAAATGTAGAATAATATAAAGATCATAAGAAGTATATGAAAATCAGTATATTTCCTAGTATTTTATAAGTCCTCCTTATGCAATTATCACAGCCTGATATCTCTTCTACTAAGAATCAAGAAGCGTTTTAATATACGAATCAAGGACCGTATTCCAAGCCTTTTATATGATTTTTCGAAGCTCTAGAAGAGGTATTTTCGAGGCGTCGTAATATACGGCGTAATAATAAGCTTGAATCTAATTCTTTATTTAATTCTATACGTACTTAATAAAGTTAAGGTCCGGAGAGTATCGAGGAAACTTGATCTACGGTATTCTACGCTTATAAAAGTTCTCGTAAGTCTGCTAGGATCGATGGTATACTGCGTTATCTTATATCTAAATAAAGCTATGATTTTAATAGTAGATTTGTATAAATATCTCGATATTACTTAAAATCAAAGCATCGTATTTCGTTGAGTTCATCGATCCTTGTTCCTTTTCTCAAAAGACAGCTAGCTTTTTCTTTCTTAAAGCAATCGTACCGTGAAATATCTAAGCAAGCCGTTTATTATATTTATATTATAAATAATCTGCTGTGACGGTTTAGAGCTTCTAGAGCCTCATTTCCAGTCTCGGCTATTCACTTCCTAACTGGGAAGATGCCGAGATTAGACGAGCCTCTGCGGAGCCTACCTTTGTATATAACCTACTTCTTTCCATACCTTCTTTCCTCCGTAGTTATATATTCTAAGAGACACTTGGTATCTTCATATTCCCGCCATAGAATGTGAGTCGCCAGTCACACGTGATTACCGTCTTTTATAGAGCAAGCGTCACATCTGCGTAGTATCGATCAGAGCCGTCGACTTTACAAGAAACGTATAATTATATATACGCTCTTTTAAAAGCCTAAACCTCGTCCGAAAAGATCTGTGAAAGAAGTCGTTCTCGAGACTATTTAATTGCCTTATTAGCAAAGTCGAGACGCTTTTGCTAAACCTCAGGATCGTCTGAAAACCTCTTCTTTTTAGAAATTCTTCGGCTATAATCTACGAGCTTAAATGCCGTACGAACTGCTTTAGCAGAATATCCTTAGAGTTTGAGTTCTAATGCGATATAAGGTATATATTTGTATACGACTCGTCGATGAGAAAATGAAGCCGTAAGCTATTTCTTTAGTTGTTATCGCTTTAGCGTATTAATCGCAGGTTTATAAGAGCCGCAACGAGTCTTTTGAGAAATTAATCTGTTTTCTTTAGTATATTAAATCTGCTTTAAAGTATAACTAAGCTTTAAATAAATTTCTGCTAATATATAACCGAAAAAAAGAGCTATTTTAATACGAATACGATCTGATCGAGTCGTTAAAAGTGCATATACTCGTCGTGAAGTTCTAACTTAAATGGAAATCCGAGATTTTTACCGAGAATTATTTTGAGAGTCTCACGTACGTATAAAAGCTTAAGAAGTCGGTACGGAGGTTTGCGAATCAGGAATCTCGTAAATAACGCGTATAAGCGTCTGCGGCGTGCAAAGAAAGCTCTGAATATTTATTATATCGTCTGCGGAATAAGTAATATTATTATAAAAGCGTTGAATTAAGTTATTTATTACGTTTAAAGATAATTTAACTTTTCTGCCGGCAAAAAGTATCACGTGAGTATAACGTGCGTATTTCTAGAGGATTCTATAATGATTTAATTAGCTATAAATGTTACGAACGCCCCGCGTCCCGTGACACCTGGCCCCGGGACAGTGAAGTACTCAGGATTATAGGCTCAGGAGGGTGAGGGTTCCAGGAGAAAGATACTAGGAAGAGTATTGCTCCTGGAAGCACCGCTCTAAGAGACCCTGATACTTAGGATCTCATAAGTCACATGTTATATAATTGTTATTATTAGTAAACGACTAGAGGGCAGATGCGCCCCTGGATTACGCGACCCCCTCACGTGACGACCGCCAGGACCGATGGACCGCCAGAGGTCCAGCGGTCTCAGCGGTCCTGGAAGAACGAAGGTTCTATATAAAACTGGCACGTCTGCCATTAGATAGGAGCTTCGTGCTTAACTAAAAATAGTATCTCAATCATACTAGTCATTGTCTACTCCACTGTACGTGATACACCTACTTCTCGATCATTGAGATCAACACACTCCACCGTATCTACACCGAGTAAATACACGGACCGTGACAATAAAGCCCTGTCTACCCCCTGATACAGCCCCTCTTAATTCCCCTGCAAAATCGACACATTTAACATTTAACCGGAGGGGGGGATAGTAGAAACAAGGTATTTACCTTTATTTAGGGGGGGGCTATCGGGTCGGGTAGGAAGTGGCCGATTGAGGCACATGTAGAATACTAAAGTTACACAACTCACAATAATAAGAATTAGAATTGATCTTTGGATTTGTTTCTAAAATAATATCACAATCTTCTAATATTTTCTTGTTTGTTTTTAATCATAATATCGTAGTCAAACATAACACTCTCGTGTTTGGGCACCTCGCCACAATCGGCCACTTCCTACCCGACCCGATAGGGGGATAGTATTGGTAACAAATTTCGGCCTTGAATCTGGCCTTAGCCTTAGGGAGAATTTAAACTTGGGAGGTTTAGACATGGGAATTTCCCTACCTCTCTGTGCCTGTGATCAAAAGCCATGCGCCTGACAGTAGCTACATCCCAAATTATAGAAGCAAACTCATTTCAGGGGTATATTAATAGGACAAAACACATTACTCCCCCAGAATATCCGAAATCAGGAGAAGGATCTCAAGCAGGAATCGCCGCTTGTTCCGCTCTGTCATGACCATACAGATCGACGTACCCACAATAACATCTCTAATCCTCTTCTGCGTCTTCGCAACCTCCTCGCCTTCCAATTCCCGCTCCTCCTCAGATATCTCCTTGTCCCCACCTTCTAGGGCAGGCAAAATATGCTCTGCAAGAAATCCATCAATCACATCCTGGTAAACCTCCAACCTCCCCGCCTTCCGTTTCCCCATCACACAGACATACTTCCCCAAACACATCTCCCTCTTCCCCGCATCTTTCGAAATAGGGGACATATCTTCTGGAACAAGCACTACCAACTTCAAATGATTACAAAACACAAATGGCCTCGCACCCTTCTTGACATCAACCTTCCTCGTTCCCTTCCACACGAACTCAAAGCCCCGCCACTCAAACCCATGATTCCTCGCCCTCAGCGAAAACGGCGCTTTCCACCTCAACGTGACGATTTCCTCCGGCTTCACCTTTCCCTCCAAACCTTCCTCCGACTCAAAATCCGCACCATCAGGAAATCCCGCCTCCTTCTGCGCCACCCACCACGCCTTCCCACTCTCACCCCAATGCCTCTTCTTCCTCACCACATACCCCTTCAACATCCCCTCCCTCCCATCTTTCGTCCCAAACTTCGCATTCACAACCCCCCGTCCATCAATGACTCCCTCTTGATTCAAAACATCCCCAAACTCAAGCCGCCAGCCTTTCCAGCGCCACGAAGCATGCAGGAGACATGTGACAGGCGCGCGTTTGTGGCCGCCGTTTCGGAGTGTGTACGGCGGGGAGTGGAAAAGGAGGGAGGGGAGGTTGAGATAGTAGGGTGTGCTTTCGGCACGGGGGTCGTAGTCGGGGCAGTCGAGTTTGCAGGTGCGTTGGGTGCCGGTTAGGGGCTTGGGTGAGGGGGGATCGCTGTCGGTGTCGGTGAGTGAGGAGGCTATATGTGCGTCCGGATTTGGGGTTGGGGTTGGTGTTGTTGAGGGCGAGACTTTGGGTTTGGAGAGGATGGTTGTTTCGGAGTCGCGGATTGAGTGGAAGGAGTAGGATGTCGGGTGTTTTCCTTGGCCTGCGTGGTAAACATGATAAACAGTTGTCGCACTATCCGGTTTGTGCTTAGTGGTAGAGCTTGTGTCTTGTTGTACCTCCATCGCAAAGAGATATTCCGACCGCTATGATTTGGAAGAGGAAATGGAATGTAGTCAGAAAAGAAAAGCGGAGCACTCGTCGCGATACATGTACAGCAAGATTGAGGATCAGATCATTATTGCTTCCCCTGCCCTTGCCTATAAATTTCGCACATGCTTCATGATTTTTTGGAGGAATAGATCGGTGTTCTTGTGGGGTTGACACAGCCTCCACCAAACTTCCGAATCGGTGGGGTTTGCACAGGCGGGTGCAGAATCCCCGCATTGCCCTGGTAAAAGTTACGAAACCGGGACTTGTCACGTGGTCATGGTAGATTGCAGCTCATCGTTATGCCAGAAAGGTATTAAGTCTTCATTGGCCAAAGACCGTTGATGATTATTCAAGATGGTGCACTAGAGGCGCATTCTAATAATAAAAATACTAAGGTTCCAGAGACTGACCAGGCTTGAATGTAGCTTTTATTACTGGCTGTACACCCTTTGGAAGCTGCCCACCACCTCCTTGTATTTGCCAGGGGTTAGGCTGTTATTTAGGCGGGATACTACCTCCGTAAGTAGTACTTCGTAGTAGGGTAATAGTTGTCACTGCAGGGGGTGCTGCTCTAACTTAAGTAGGGAATAATGCTCGGAATTTGGAAACCCTATTCCCCTGTTATTGAAGAACTCTCTAGAACTCTTGGCACCACTATTTCCCTTGATACCAAAGTATAGGTATCAAGTAGAGAAGGCATTAAGGCCAGGTTTAACAGGGCGGGATCATGCCACCCATCAAGCCACACGGCCGTGTTAGGGGATGCTCTGTATTTAGTAAGTGAGTTGTTCATCGTAGCGGCCAAATGATGACCCGACTGAGTCAAGCGGGCCATTCGCCTGACCTTCCAGAACATGCGGGGAACGTATTGCAGTGGGGAAAGCCGGAGTGATTTCATTGGAGTCGCGGTAGTTCGCCACCTCCAGTTTGAGAGTGGAAAGTCGTTTTTGTGTTACAGTAAGGTGCCATACGGAGGTACAGCGGTTAAGTGTTATTACAGCACTAGGCAGGGGGGCAAAAACCTAACCTAGAAGGGTAACATTACGTCAATACGTTCACCACGCATTTTTAAGTGTACAAATCATTAATTTAATGATTATTTACAATTAATATTTTGTAAATCTACCCTTGGCTTTCTCAACAGCTAAACAACGCTCTGGCATACTTTTAATTAGAGTTCTAAACTCTTCTTCCCCTACTTTTTCCCACGCATCCTTTATAGCTACTCGAAGATTATTATAAAACATGATTTTAGAGTAATTATCTTAAAAATAATTCTTTATAATATACTAGACTCTTTTGATTGAGTTCAAATTAAGAGAGAAAGGAGGCCAAAAGATAACAACTATTCCACGCTCTTAAAGCTCTACTTTTGTGTCTATAGCTATATAACCTAAAGCTAAATCTTGCATAAGAATAAGATATATTCCTTAACGCCGCATAAGTTTTAAATACCCGTGGATAATTAGAACCGTGTGTTAATAGTAGCTTTCTTAATTAATCGATCCCTAATCCTTTTCCTAAAAGATACTAGGCCGTTTAATATATCCGTGAAAACTGTAACGACAAGTATGCTTTGGCTAGGTCAGGGGTCCGGAACAGGTCCGACCCCCCTCCGACTCCTTATATATATGGCTCCCTCTTGTACAATAGCTCTGTAGTTTTTGTATTCTAAGTATTAAGTCTATCTTCACGTCCAAGGCTCTTGCGTCGTTACAAAAACATCCCCAAAACATCTAACCCTTCTTTTGTTAATGTCTTTCGATAATACAAGTCTTATCCTATTCTTCTCCGAGTCTACGAATGACCTAAGTTTATATATGTCTTCCTCTAGTAATCCAAGTCTTATCGGTCCATAAGATTTAATACTATTAATCCATTGTCTAATTCTTATATTCAATCGCCTATACGAAACGGAGTTGTCGATTCTTTTCTAAAATCAAAGGCTTTCGCATAGCTAGTCGACAGTAAAATCCCTCACGAAGAAGGGCAAAGCGAATAGTATCTTTTTTAATATCAAAATCGAGAGCCTCAACGAGTTAAGTAAAAGACATTCAACGATTTCGGCGAAATGCGCAAACAAACTCGACTAACTCTTCGATTTAAGTTTGTATAAGGACAGGAGGACGGCCTATTTTCTTTTACGAAATAGCTCGAACGTTATAAGCATATTAAATCTATCGTTTTATAAATTAAAAAGGTAAATGGTGACGAATTTAAGTATAAGACTAGCCGATTAAGTGAAGAAGAACAATATTGCGTCGTTAATTGCGTGTGAGTTTAGGGTTTTTATAATACTTCGGCAGAGGGTAAAGAATAGGTCTATTTAAAGCAACGAGAGGAGTCTTATAATTAAGAAGAAGAGCTAAAAGATTGATTAAGAGAAGATTTATTAAATTGGTATTATTATTATTAAAATGTATATAAAATTAAATAGAAACGCGTGTTAGCTGTATTCTCGCGATGTTCCCCTTTTAGGTTAAGCTTATGCCCCCCTTACCTAGTGCTGTAACAACACTTAACCGCTGTACCTCCGTAAGTATTTGCACCCCCCCTTGCAAATCCCACTTTTCTCAACCAGTGACAGCCCTCGTTTAGCAGTCTGATAGACTTGATTGGCTACTTATAGCAAGGGGGGTGCAAATACCTATAGCACCTTACTGTACCCCCCAACCTTTCCCCTCATTAACGACCTCAACTTCACTCCGCGCGATAGCACTGAAGATGTCTGAAAGTAGCCTCTTCGGCATCGTGATCAGTCTTAATGACTCTCTCCCTACATTCACGACATCCTCTCGGCTCTCCGGTTATGCGGCCATCACTGCAGTCCAAACTGCTCGCTTTGATGAGGCGCAGATTACGCTGGAAGGTTGCTCTAGAATCATCGTGGAGCCAACCGCGCCAATTGCCCAGACGCGAGGCATCAACGCAAAGCATGTCTTCCTGAAGCTCGCGATGCCAATAGATGAATCCGAATATCCTCCATCTCACATCGCTGAACCTGGAAAAACATACAACTTCGCCTTCAATTTCGTTATCCCAGAACGTCTTCCTCTAAGCTCGTGCAGCCATAGATGTGCAGGGCCGCACGTGCAACAAGCTCATCTTCACCTTCCACCTAGCATGGGCGATGGGGGATTTACACCACTTTATCCGACAAAATTCACGAGGAAGATCGAGTACGCCATCTACGCCAAGGTTTTGCAGTTCCGTGGAGCCGACTATAAAGCTGGGATAGTTGCATCTGATTCAAAAGAGCTTCGCTTTATCCCAGCCACATCGGAGGAACCACCTATATACATACAACCTTCGGATTCAGATTACTCATTTATTCGCACCAAAAACATGAAGAAAGGGAGATTCAAAGGAAAGCTGGGAGAGTTTACGTTATCAGCCGAGCAACCAATGCCTTTCCAAGTCTCTCCCATATCCAGTACACCAGCAACCATCACTGTGACTCTGAAAGTCCGTTTTGACCCTTTGGATCCCTCGTACGAGCCTCCACGTGTTGGAAAATTGACGACCAAAATCAAAATCTCCACTGTCTTCGCCACTCGTGCATTTCCAGATCTCCCTAAACGATGCCCAATAGGAACAGCCTACGATCAAGAACGTTGTGGCTCTTTAGTGATCTTCCCTCTTCTAACTATGAGTATCAACTTCAGTAGTCTCTGGGCTCCGTATCACAGCTCGGACTCGGGAATTGAACCTGCACCACCGTACCCCGACGAAACCCCTCAAAACATACATTTAACACAATCAACTAGCCAGCCTGGGAGGGGTTCCCACAATGCGAAAATTCTCGTTCCTATTACCTTACCGTCCAGCAAGCAGTGGTTACCAACCTTTCACTGCTGCCTTGTTTCTCGCTTCTACACTCTCGAGTTTTCTCTCGCCGTTCAGTCGCCTGGAAATAGGGGATTTTCAACTTGGGTTTTGAGGTTGCCCGTCCAGGTCTCGTCGTCCATCCTATCGAGGACGGTTGAAGTAGCCACGGGGAGCGCTGGGGAGGGTGGCTCCATTCAATCATCACCAATGTCTGAAAGACCAAGTGAAGCATTTTTCCGAAGTAGAACACTACCAGGACAGGCTGACGAGGAACCACCTGGGTATGAGTTAATAGTTTGAGGGGCCGTCGGGGAAGGCTAATCAGGAAGGGCGTTAGCCATATGAGGAGATTTTGAGCCGTAAGCTTAGGGAATGGAAAATTTCGTTACGGAGTGAGTACTAGTCTTTATTGGCCGCTTCTTAGTTTGAATTTTCCACTCAGACGTCCTGGTATTTCATTTCTTATCCAAACAGAAAGTCATGTGAAGGTTAGAAGGTTGTACTGACTATTTCTTAGTTGGAGGTCAAGACGCCGTTCCGCCTATTTGAACAGCGCAAGGGAGATCCACTATTGTTAATTTTGCTTGCTCAAAAGAACATCAACACCTCTACCGACAACCAAGGCAATCTTCTCGGTCTTTTCGTCTACTAAAGTAACAACCCCCGATTTCGAGGAATCAAATCCAGTTAGTGCAGACGAATTCCCACTCCCACCTTGGACTGCACCTAGCGCCAAATCCCCACCAAGCCAATCATTGACCACCTCAAAAATCGCCTTCTCGCCTATGTCAATTCGATTCCGCATGCGCCTGGACCGCTGTCAACCCCCCGCGACTGCACCTACTCCTCCCGCTGCCATTACCGCTAAAAAGGGCAAGCCCGGAGCCAGGGTAGCAGCTGCATCCTCGTCCAAGAGCAAGGCCGCAGCAACTAAGCGCGCTACACCTAAGCAGGCCGGCGGCCAAAGACGTCAGAGGTCAGCCGGAGGGGGCATTTCGCCAAGTCGCTGCACGGCTGCCACTCGTCATCAAAAATCCTTCGCCGAGCTAAAGAGCGGGCGTTGACGGTCGATGAGACGGTAGTAGAGGCATTTGGAGCCTATTCTGAAGTCATGCAATGACAAGGCCGAGAAGATTGGGAAAATCTTCCAAGACGTTGTTCGGACGGGTGACGAAAGATGGCATATACGATACAGGAAAGCCGTGGGTGCAGTTCTAAAAGAAAATCTGCTAGAGTCCCGGATGCAGGGAATCTTGATGGACATCCAAGTACTTGCATGCGGGGAGCTACAAGGAATCGCAAACGACGCCAATGCAAAGCAGCTCGAAGATTCGATCCAGGAGATGCGTGAAATGCCTGATTCTCTTCTACTCTTTCGTGCAGCAGTGTCATATCATCCGCGCAACTGGTGCCCTCCATGGCACTGGCGTATTGATCATCGGTAGCGCAGCAGAGTTTCCGGCGTGCCCTCCAACCCTCCCGAGCTCAGAGTTTGAAGTCTCTACTAGGAGCCTAAAGGTAGAGATGCGAGACGTGGGTCTACGGGCCTCCTCCCCGGAAGAGGAGCAAGCCTTCGAGTCGCAGTTCTCGACGATATAGGAAGGGATGAGGGCTTTGGAAAGGAAGCCAGAATAGGAAGATGTAATATCGAGGTAGCGATCGGACGTGTGGTTTTCCCGCAACTCGAGCCATATCCCAGTGGGTATCAAACGGACTCATATCGCCGCATCCGCCAACCCCTACTGAATTGAAGTCGCTTGCATGGTCGAATACAACCGACGCCGGGGTTTTTACGAGCTGAATAGCGCCAACTTCGTCAACAACGATGCGAAGGACAAAGTTTTCGAATGAGCCGCATGTAGCAAATGACCCAGCACTATGAAGACTAGATATGAGACCAAGAACGAGACTTTTTAGATTGAACCATCCTTTCTCACTCGCGGGCGAGTCTCGATCATCTTCGGAATCACTTAAAGAGGTTACTATTTTGTCAAAGTGGGCTGGGGAAGTTGGATGGGAATTTAATAAGATCTCCGCGGTGAGAGGGGACCTTTATAGCGACCGTGGGGCTATACACTTTTGCTGGTGCTAGCAGATCACCTAAGTTGCACAGCTATAGGCCTAATCTGCTCCAGTGGATGCTGCTGAAGGAGGTTTCAGGTTTTTCGTTTAACGTTGGTGTGACTCGAGATCCTTTCGCTCTGCCGGTGCCTATTGGGAGAAGACTTTGGCACTGGCCGGTTTGATCTGCCTCCAAATGAGTTGATTTGCACGAGACAATTTGGGAACAGCGTAACAGCCAGGAAGAGTCTAAACTCAAATTTCCTTCTGAATTTCACTAAATTGCACAATTAGACATTAATCCACAAATCTAGCATCCAATACCTCTACCAAATTAAGACCATTACAGCTACCTCACAACCTTTTCGCGAATTCAATCAAGAGCTGATATTGTAACCGTAAGTCCAGAGACCAATAATGATCGCGGCCCCACCGAATGCTCTGGGAATTGTTAGAAGAATACAGGTAGGTTGATATGCAACAAACTTACAGAATCCAATACGGGACAGGATTACTGGAATTGAGCTTGTTGGTCGACCAGATATAGTAGATGGTTGTGTAGGGCCCGACAGCGCTGGGGTTCATTAGGTATGTACTCCTTCGAAGATGTTGGAAAAGCTTACTTGGAGACATCATTAGCACCATGGGTGAATGAAGCAGTCGCAGCCGTCATTACTTGTAGAAACGAGTACATGTACTCGACCTTGTTGTTGTAATGTGCGGCATGGGCATGCATCAATTCCAAGTCGCCAGTCAAGATATTGCGTTTTCCCTGCAAGCTGACGATATCCTTGTCGACGCCTCTAAAGAAAAATCTCTTGAATTGCCAGAATAAAACATCGGTGGTGAAAAACTTGCCAGACGGCTTAGGACCAATGATTGACACGTGTTCGCCGAGCTCATGGTGCTGATTGTCCTTTGGGGCAACATCCGTTTCTGGGGAGACGACACCATTCTTGACTGGGGGGTGAATGTCTTCCTGTCCTGCGGAGTCGACACCATTAATTCTTAATGCCTTTTAGCTTATAAGCGTCGAAAAGGTTTAATAAAATAAAAGCTATTTTAGGTTTTAAAAGCTTAACTTTAAGCTTAAACGTCGGCTTGACTTCTAATATAATATTACGTAGATTCGGATTTAATTCAGGGTCCTCAGGCGTATGTCGGTCCTTTATAAGCGTATTTATAAGACTAGTGTGGTATAGAAGTAGATCAAAGCACTATAAGCAGTTATAGTTAAATTAAAGTAATTAATTATTATTCTAAAAGCTTTAAGCATTAAGAGAAAACAATTATTCTCCTAAAGGCGGTCTATAGTAGCAAAACCTAATTAGGTCACGTGTAGTGCCAAAAAAGCAGTTACCCGTGCTTATACGACATACCCCTTAGGCAATTAATAATAATAAGCCACTGCTATTATGATTAATTATATTAAGCGAGAGCAAATAATAAAAAAGAATTAAGTAAATAAATTTACTTATATGCAGTAATTAGGCAAACAACCTGATTATATAAACCAACGATTTTCCTACTAAACCTAAACCTATAAACACTTGACAACTCATAAATCGACTGCTCTCGATTTACTACTTAATTAACTGCTTCCTTCGACACTATAGGTGTCTTTAAGCGCTCCGCCAGAATCGTTATAGCAGAACAATAATTTATTCGCTAAAGTAAAATAAGTAGCTCGATTTTTAATTTATTAGTTTCGATTTACTAATCGGAGATCGACTTAATTAAGAATTAATTAATTAAAAAATAATCGCTGACTTATAATAAATTAAAGCTATTATTAATAATAAAAAGAAAGTCGTCGCTAAAGCACGATTATCAATTGCTCCCGTCCCCGCCCCCGCTCTTCGCCGTGCCGCTATTACTCCCTAGGCTTTAAAGTAATTAATAAGTGCTCGTATAATAGTTTATTTAAGCTATATTAATAGCGCTTTTTAAATAAAAAGTAGCGGTTAATATTATAATATTATTAAAAAAGGTATTCGCTGCTTTACTTACTCGTCCGGCTATAAATGCGTAATTACTCCCGCTGCTGCCTAAGCTCCTTTCCTTATATATTATAATATATTAGAAAATAAAGCTGGCAAAAAGGTAAGTCGATTTAGCTACTTTTTTTTTGCTTTTTTAATTTATTATTAATTTTTTTAAGAGTTAAAGCAATTAAGAATCCCGGTCCGTGCCGCCCTTAAAGGTAGTAATATTAATAAAGCTACTATTATTAGCGCTGCTATTAGTTTTAATAATAAAGTTACTTTAAGAGCTATTAATAAATTCGGAGGTAATAATAGAGATAATAATAATAAAGAAAACGATAAGTTATTTACTTTATTTTTAAAAAATTAAATTAATTTAATTAATTTCTTAAAAGAAAAAGAAAAGCCTTTAATTGTTTTTATAACTTATATTCGTATTATTAAAGAGAAGATTACTATCGCTATAAGTGCTCTCTTTATTAAGAAAGGTAATGAGAAAGTAACTGATTATCTTATTACTGCTACTACTATTAAAGCTGCTGCTACCGAGGCTATTGCCGGAGCTGCTCGCGCCTATAGCCTAAGTCTTAGCGTTCTGGCCTTTTAAATTATATTTACTTATAGAGTTATTTTTACTCCTGAACAAGAAGCTTAAGTTGCTCGCGTTAAAGAGTTAATTAATATAATAATTAGTGTTTTAAACGAGTTAGTTCGGGAGGTTTTAAGCCTTTCTTTTTTTAATAAATAAATTATTTTTTTATTTTTTAAAGCTTAAGAACCTCTTATTTTTTAAGTATTTCTTTATATTTTAAAAACTAAAGCTTACGTTTGCTTTTAAATTAAAGAATTATTAAAAGTAATTAACTCTTTAAAATATAGTAATTTATACCCCTGAGCTTAATTAATTTTTAATAAAATAAAATTATAAATAAAAATTTATAAAAGAGAATTTTACAAAAGAATACATAATAATATAAATAAAGCTCTTTAATTAAAAAGTAAGCTTATTATATAATCACTTTAAGAATAATTGAAAAGTAAAAAATATATATAAAAGACTGCTTTAAAGCGAGTCTCTTAAAGGAATTGTTTTAATTAAATATAAATATTTACTAAGTTAATAAGAATAATAAATACTTTAAATTTCTGTCGAGAAAGGTTTTTAATAAGTCCGTCAGCCGGCATATAACTTATAAGAAGATATTTTATTATAAAAATACCTTTTTAAAACTCTTAGCGTAATTATATATTTTGAATATTAACGTAATATAACTTAATAGAAATACGTTAATTTTATTTAATAATTAACCGAATTATTTATTAATTATTATAGAAAATTATTTAAACTATTTTTATATTAAAGCGTAATTCTTAAAAGAATTGCTAAAATATTATAAATTCTTTGTCGATACGCTTAATTTTAAGAAGCTTTACTTATATTATAAACGTAGTAATTATATTTTATAAAGCTACTTTTTAAAGAATTAAACTTTTAAAAAATATAAAGGTATATTTATTAAAAGATCGCTTTATCTTAATATTATCTATAAAAAAAGTATTTAATATTATTATAAAATAGGAGTCGCGCAGCTTATAGCTATAAGTAATTACTAAAAAACAAGTACTAAAAAAATAACGAATTATTTAATTAATTATAGCTAAGTACTTTTAAGAAAGATTAATTAAGAAATGAGAAAGCCTTAAAGTAATAAAAGCGACGTCTACGCGTAATATAATTATAATATAAAGTATTAATTTAACCTTTTCTTAAAATACCTTAATTTAAGTTAAAATAACTTATTTTTAATTCTTTAATAACTCGACTTAAGATAATAATATACTTAAGCAATTTCTATTTACTAACTCAAATCGAAGAGCAACCTTTTAAATATAAGTATCGTATATTAAAGAAATAGTCTTCGCTAATTAATCTCTAATAATATAAACGCCTAAAAGCTACTCCGTTTACTTTCTTTTAATAAACTTATATATTATATTTAAGCCGTTAATAATTAATTTAACGTCTTTAAAAGCTAAAGTATAATAAAGCACTTAAATATTATTAATATAAAATATTATAAATACCGTACGTTACTCGTTTATAAATATATAAGGCTCTTTTTTATAAGTAATCAACTTTAAAATTATTAAAATATAAGTAAAGTTACCGTATTATAGCGCCAGTAAGTCCTTAAGTCCGTAAAGTGCGCGATTAACCTTTATTATTATTCCGTCTTATTTAAAACCGTTTAATAAATAATAGCGTACGCAAGTACTTATTTCATTTTATTTAGCGTTAATAAAGGCATTTATTATATTAAATTAAATCATTTTTAAATTAAATTAAGCTATAATAATTATAGCGGTTTTAAAAAAGTAAGTAATTAAAGTAATTATATAAGTTAATAAAATTAACGTTTTAAGCTATAAATCTCCTCTTATAACGACTTAAGAGCGATAACGGGTTAAATACCCTAACGAATCGACTTTACCGTGAAATACTTATTTTAAGAGAATTAATTACTTAGTAATAAAGGTATATTTAACGATTCTCTAGTAATTACGCGACTTAAAATTAATAATCTCTTTAATAACGTCGGCTCGGAAGTACTTTTTTAACGGGTAATCCCTAAGGTCTCTTTAATTTAATAAGTCCTTAAGTATTTATAAGTAATAAATCTGTAAAAACTTAATTAATTATTAAATTTCGACATTTTTAAGTATAAACGCTAATATAATAACGTAAATTACGCTTAAGTCTTTTCCGTCTCTTTATATTAATTTTTAATTAAACCAGAAAGTCTTTAGAAAATCCTTTAAGTGCTCGCGGTTGCTTAACGGTTATAATAATTTTATAATTAGCTCTTTAATAATTATTATATAAACGCTTTAATTCGGTTTCGTTACTTTATTATTAACTCGAGTCTTTCGACTTTTATTAATTATTTAATCTTTTACTCTTTTCTTCTTAAGAGGTTTAAGTAAGCCGGAATTTAGTTTAATTAAAGCCGAGAATAATAAGCGTAAACTTAACTCTTTGTCTTCTTTTAATTCCGATAATTACGGATATTCCTCGTATTTAATTGCTTAAGGCAAAGCTTTTAATTACTTAAGGCCGATACTTTTTTTAAATATTCTCCGACGCTTAAGATCGCGCTTTTAGTCGTATAATCTTTTAAAGTAAATTATAATTTATAATATCGACTTCCGCTTAAGGCTTATATTACTTTAAAAGTTTAATATATTACGTAAGACACTTCTTTTAATTACGCTTTTAAACGCTAATTATCTTAAAGTATCGGCTCGTTTTAAGATTTAATTAAAATGCTCGTAAGTAAGAAGTTTAGTATTCTTTTTTAATTAAATTACCCTCGAATTCTTATTAATAAGCGGCTAAATAAAATTAAGAGTTATTAAATTAATTAAAAGTAACGTATTTACTTTTATTAACTTAACTAAAAGAAAAGTAAATAGCTTTATCCCCGAGCTTAAAAGCTTAATTAAAAGTTTTAATACCCCCGAGTTTATAAGCTCGTCGACTTTTATAGCGCTTATTACTTCGCTTAGTTATTCTCCGTTCGAAGTAATAAACGGTGTTTTTAATTTTAATATATTAAATGCGCTTAATCGGTTAATTATAATAAAACTAACGTCTTAATCTCCTTTTTCTTTTTTTAATATTTTCGTAAAATCTTTTAATATTAAGCGCGGCTGGCCGACCGCTTTATTTATATTTAAAGAGCTTAAATAAAAAAAGGTTTCGTTAAAAGTAACATTCCGAGTCACTATTATATATTATAATTAAAACATTTAAATTCTATAAATATTAAATAAGACGTATTTAATTAAGTAATTAAGGTGCGCTCGCGGGTTAACTTTAAAAGCTCTCTTTTAGCGGAGAGCTTCTTAGTCTTTAATTATAAGGTAAGTTTTATAATCGTACGCATATAAGTTACTTTAATTAAGCCGTAAATCGGTTATTAACTTTAGCGTGAGCTTAAGGTCGTAATACCGAAAATACTGCTTAAATTAAACTTAAAATACTTTATTTAAACTCTTAAAGCTTTTATAAGTAAATAGACTTATATTATAAAAAATAATTGCCGTTATTATTAATTCCGTCTAAAGCGCTTAAAGTAAATTAACGGAGAAGCGCATTTTAATTAATTTATTAATTATTTTTTTACTTACGCGCTTAGCTCTTTTATTAAGTTAGTATATATATAAGGGGGTAGATTTAATATTAATACTACTTTCTTTATATTACTTTTTATACTTAATTAATTTATTAATTCTTATAATTAAGGTGTTATTATTTTAACGTATTTTGTAAACCGAGAGCCCGAATCTATGTCTCGTTTACGCCTTAAATAGTTTAAGAATATTTAAGACGGCAATTAACCTTTTAGTTTTCAAAAGCCGCTTATAAAATTTCTTATTATATTTATCCTTAATTAATAAAAGCTAATTATTCCTATTAAACCTTATTAAAAAGTCGAATAAATCCTAAGAAATACGGTAAAAAAGACGGGTAACTATTCTCTTTAATTAATAACGACTTATCACTTATTATATTATAATTACTATATAATGCTTATATTTTAATCGAGTTAAACCTTAAATCTCGACGTTACGCGCATTTTTTACTAAGTTTTCTAAGGCTTCCTTTCTTAAATAACCTACGCGTAAATGCTATAAGTAAGCTTTGTCGACTTATAGCTTTAAATATCGTTTACTCGATTAAAAGCTTTAGCGAATGCTCTTCTTTAACGTTAAAAATATTAAAAAGCTATAATTTAAGTAAGTCAAAATGCGGTAAGTAATTAAAGAAACTAAAAAGTAATTAAAAGGCTTATATTTAAAAAAAGCTAAGTTAAATTATTATTATAATTACTTTAAAATTAAACTATTCTTAACTGTTCTCGTGCGTAAAATGCAATCTAAACTATTATATTAAACTCTTACTTATAAAAAGTGAGCTTTTAAAATAATATTAATATTAAAGCCTTTAATAATAGCGACGTTCGAAAGGGTTAAATCGCTTATATTCGGTCCGTTAAGGCCGTGAAGAGCACCTTTAAAAATTTGAATACCGCGGCCCTTAATTATTAAGCTTAACGTTCCGGCCTTAACGCTATCGTCCGTAGTGAATTTAATAAAACTTTTAAGGATAAGGAAAGCTTTTAAATTTATTAAATGAATAATAATTCCGTTATTAAGTAAAGTACTCTTTACGAGCGGATAATAATTTATATTTATAATAACGTATATCCCCGCAGCAGCAAGAGCTTCGTTAAGAAATTCAGGGCTTATAAGGCAAGCTTAAACGTTTTTAAAGTATTTTATTTTTATTAAAATAATTAGCCTTAAAGCTATAAGAGTTATTAATACTTAAATAAAAAAAGAATTATTAAAAAATAATCCAAAAGTTAATTACGCTATTAATAATATATTCTCGCTAAGTTTAGTAATTTCTCGGCGGAAGTTAAGGAAGTCGTTTTTTAATCGGAGTCGAGTCTTCTTAATTTCTTTTATTAATAATAAGTTCTTAAGGTTACTCGCCGTCGAGCTGTCGTAATAATACCGAAATCTATAATAATTAATAGCCTTATAACGGTAAAAGCGATACTTATATAAGTAGGTATTTACTCGCGTATTTAGCGACTAATTTCGTTAAATCGATAAGGTTACGAGAGCATTTAATTTTTCTTTAAGAATAATATATAAACTTATTATCTTTTATTATTTAAAGGCTATAAATAATTCTTTATTAAAAATAAATAACTAATTAACGTAATTAAATAAAAAGTATTAATTTATTACTTCGAGAGTATTATCTTTCAGTAATTCAGAGTACCGTTCGCGCGCCTATTTCAGTGCGAGCTTCTCTTATACCGCCTTAATAAAGTCAAGCACTACTAGCGATCCTTTAACGTCCGGTAAGTCGTATAAAAGAGCATTTTAATAAGTCGCTTTTTATTTTTAAAGCCATTTCTTAAAATTAACTTACCTTACCTTAATAACAGCGAGCTTCTTTTTATAAATAAATTATACTAACGTATAAACATTTATTTCTAAAAGGACGGAATCTCTTTTAAAAATCTAAAAAAATAATTAAAAAGTCTATAACTTTAATTAAAGGTTTCCATTTATTATCTTAATTAATTACTCCTTTTTTATACAAGCTTACTCGTTCTCGCATTCCTTAACTACTCTTTAATAAATAAAGAGATTAACTGTCTCTTAAATCCACTTATAAGTTGCCTTATAAGCTCGAGCCTTTTCCGTTTATTATACGAACTTCTTTACGTATTCCTTTATAAAAGTAATATATATTAAAGCTATATTTTTAATTATAGCTTTTGCCGATAGTAATACGCTCGGCTTAAGGCCTTTTTCTATAAAATCGCGAGTATCTTTGTCTTACTTCGCTTAATTTTAAAAGTTATACTTAATAGCTTTTTTATTTTATTACACTCTTAAATCGTTTAATAATAAGGGTTTCGGTTCGGCGTCGAGAAAGTTAAGAGTAACTAATAACGTAAAGTCTATTAAATTTTATATTTTATAAAAGACACAAAAGAATTTAAACGTTTAATATTAAAAAGTCTAAGTGCACTTATTATAATTAAGAGGAGTTCGATTATTTAAAAAAGAGGCTAAAGTTGAGTCTATTATAATAAAGAAGTTGCTCTCGTAAGCTCCGAGTATTCGATAGAGAAAAGACTGAAGAGTCCAGTTACTTGGCTTTTATACTCGTTTAAAATAAATTAAAAAAGTTAATGAAAAACAGCGGTATGAATTCTATTTTATAATAAAGTAGAAAATTTTATAACGTATAATAAATGCTTTTTACTTATAAACTTACCTTATAGGTTTTATTTAAATTAATAGCGCATAAAAGGAAGAATACTAACTTAATAGCTTTGTTAATAAAGCTTATAATTATAATATAAAAGTAGATTAAAGTATTATAAGTAATTATAATTAAATTAAAGTAATTAATTATTATTCTAAAAGCTTTAAATATTAGGAGAAAACAATTGTTCTTTTAAAAGCGGTTTATAATAACAGAACCTAATTAAGTCACGTATAATGCCAAGAGAGCAGCTGCCCGTACTTATACGATAACTAGACTAATTCTTAAAATCTTTAAAAGCTTCGGAAATAAATAGTGTAATAAACGGCACGCTACTTTCGTTAAGTAGGTTTACTTTATTACTTATACAAAATAAATCGTAAAAGTTATTAATATTACTGTCGAAATCGTCGAAATCGGACTCCTTAAGTACTAGTCATACAGGATTCTTAAAGAAATTAAAATACTTTAATAAAGCTATTTACAATAATAAAAATATAAATAAAAAAGGGTATAATACCTCTCTTAAATCCTTTAAAGTATTTTAATTAAAAAGACGCATTAAAATAGCGTTATTACCTTCCTTTTACTAATCTTTTATTATAAAAGACGCAGCTTAACTCACGAGTAAGAACTTATTCCTTTAAAAAAGGGGTAATTTTAATAAAATTAAGAACACACTTAATTTAAGCTATCGGAGCTCATAACTTATTACTAAAATAATCACGACTAAACTAAGAAGTATTAAAGTATAAGATTATTAATTAACTTATAGTATTAATTACAATTATTATGCAATCTATAAATACGCTCCTTAATAACTAGTAGTCTAATTAACGTAACAGAGTTTACATCCGATTTTATTTATATAACTAACCCGTGACTTAAACTAATATAAACTTATAATAAAATTTAATAAATACGAATATCTCGATTAAAGCGTGCCTTAAAGCCTTTTATAATTTAGAAATAATTAAGTAGAAAAAAACTTAATAAATAACGGAAAGCTTTATAAATAATCACTAATCTGCCACTTTCTTACTTAAAACATTATATAAAATAAAGCTATTATAAGCCCTCAATCTGGGGTTTTATTTTAAAAGATCCCCTTCTAGCTCCTTCTATTTTTAGATAGCGTATTAAAAGATTATTTAAATTAGTTAACTAAAATACTATTCTAATTAACTAGAATAAATTAGAATATAAATAACAGATATTTAGCTTAAATAAGATAATTATTTTAATTAATTAATTAATTATTTAATTATTTAACTCTATTTTTAGAAATAATATAAGATATACGACTTTTATTAATTAAGACTATAATTAATTAAACAACTAACTAATATAATAATTAATTAACTAAATAACTAATTAATTCTTCTCTTTAATATAAAAGGGATTATTTTTTATATTTAAGCCTTTTATTACCGCTTTATATTCTTTTCTTTCTTCGCGTCTAGTATTCCTTAACTTTTAAGACAAATTATCTTCTTAAAAATCTCTTTACTAAATCTATTTCTTAGCTTAAATATAATTAAAGCCTTTTAGCTAAAAATCGTTCATTAGCAGCCGAGCTAACGGGAATTTATAAATATTTTCTAGCAACTTAAAATAATATTTTATACTTCTTTTTATTAAGTCGTTAAGTTAAAATAAATAAGATTCTACGAGTTAATTCTCGAAGGTTCTTAATCGCTGGCCTCGCTTAATAAGCGTTACGTGCGGAAACTTTTCTAAATTAAATAACGCTACTATACTTCCCGAACTTTAAATTAAGCGAAAGACTTTAATTAGCTAGCAAGTTCTTACTTAGCAACTATTTAGCGTTATTTAATTAAAATAGAATAATTACTTAATATTATTTAATTAAAATAGAATAATAATTAATTTAATTGAATAAAATAAACTAATCACGTGTTATTCTATTTTAATCTATTCATTTGATACGCTGTTTTTAGACTATTAGTACTGGCAAGGCTAGCTGATCAATTAAATAGCTTCGCCTCGACTTAGGCGAAGCATAATATAAGAATACTACTTAAAGATATAAGAACTCTTTTACTTCGCATAACTAAAGCTAAAATAGTATACGTTAAGTCAGTAAACTAGAACTAAAATTAAATCTATAACTTATTTAAAGTAAAAACTCTAAAAAAGAATTAAATTTAATAAAAGTTATATTAAGCTATTAAAAGTATTATTAATTATAATTATTTATAGATTTATTTTAATATCATTACTCCTTTATACTTAAATTTAATGCCCGAATCACACATTCCTTATTCGGTTCGTAAACGATGCTTATTATCACGGCTAATAATACACCTTAAATAGCCGCTGTCAAATATATATAAGGGGCTTACTTAATATATATTTAAAACTATTAAATACTTAAACCTCATTTTCTTTATTAAAGCCTTTTCCTTAAGTCTTTCCTTTTATTTAGCCTTTAAATATTATCTTAATTCCCGAGAATAGCGTCTTTAATAAGCCCGGCAATCTTATTAACAGCTGCCGCGTTATTAAAAATACTATTAATTAGTTCGAGATGCAGCTATTCTACTAAAGCTCCGTTCATACGTAATTTAATCTTACCTACGCCCTAGCCGTTTTTATTGCTTCTTTTAATAGCGAAGACTTTAGAACTAGTCAAGTCTTTAATAAATTATTTATTATAAGCCTTAACGTCGTTATTACAGCATTTAAAAAAGCTATAAATAACGCCGATATCGATAATTTTAAGATTATTATCTTAGCTAACATTACTAAAAGTATCGAAGATTACCTTACTAAATACGGCATAAAGAAGCGTTAAACCTTAACGTAATAATTAATATTTATAACATAAGGAGGCACGGCGTATAAGCGCATAAAATAAACATATAATACTAGAATATTATTATAAATTATATTTAAAGTTTAATATAACGAAATTTTCGGGATTTATTTTATATTATTTTCGCGTTTCTTTTTAATTTTAATAATAAAATAAAATTCATTTATTTTTATTAATATTATTATATTAACACAGAGATTAATAATATAAATAAATATTATATAATATTAATTAATATTTTAATTGTAAATCATATAAAGCTCGGAAATTTTCGGCCTAAAAGAGTACTCATAATATTATTATTATTAAACGTGATTACATCTTTATAATTTAATTATTAATACTTATTATATTTCTATAATAATTGGAGCTAAATTAACTCGTAATTTCTGATTACTTACTTAAAGCACGAAACCGACTTCGATCTATATTAAAAACTTATTTAACTCCTTTTTATGAAATTCCTTTTATATCGCGATAAATTATTTTATCTCAATCCTTAAGCGTTCGAGATACTGGCGGAATAAATACGCTGTCTTATAAGATTTTAATAAGAAATCTCTTAATCTTAGCTTTTAAATAATTAATTAGCGTCTTACAGCAACCTTAGCTGAGGTTCGAGCGGAATTAAAGCGTCGCGGTCTTCTATAATATAAAAATAAAATAAAGATATTTAACCGACTTAAAACTAATAACGATTTCTACTGAAATCCTCGCGATAGGTACGAGATCTATAATCGAAAGCTTATAATTATAAAAGCGGAAGAGGCAATTATAAAAGCAAATATTACTTCTTTTACCTTCGACTGATTCCCGAAGTTTCTTTTAAATATTTAAATATTAATATAAAAAGCTTTTCTCTTAAGACTTAAAGTTTTATTAGCTAGCGATATACGCAACGATTATCTTAATCTAAATCGAGTAACTATAATATACTTTAAGGAGCACAATAACTAATTAAATCTAATAACACTATTTATTTATTTAGAATCGCGGCGAGTTACTTTAATTAAGTACCGCCTCTGTTTCGGGACGCTAAATATATACGCGAATCTTAACTCGGATATATTATATTTTAAATTATATTAGAAGGACGCTTACGTGTATCAATAAAATAAAGAAGAATTACTATAGTCACCGACCTCGCCTTATTTAACGAAAGCATTAAAAGGCTTTTTATTAAATAACTAGCTTTATGTAAAGCGTATTACGTTACGGCATTTTATATAAGATACTTAGGCGCAAAGCAGAAGCTTATATACTAAGATAAGGCTTCGCCGTACCCTTAAACAGTTCGTTAGCTTAAAAGAACTTATCCTCGTTAAAGAAAAAAATGCAAAGAAAATAAATAAAATAGCTGCTTTAACTCCGAGTTATATTATTTTCCATAATTCGACCCGAAACCCTTTCGAGGATATAGAGCTTATTTACTAAATCCGTCACGAGTTCTTCTAACGGTGCTTCGAGGCAGACCTTAATAAAAAGTGCTTCGAGGGGATGAAATATATTTCGGAGGACGATTTTAAGCTAAAAGAGAGTACGAACCCTCCTCTAGCTCTGAAGTTTATTAAATAAGAGTAAATTACGGTTTTATTAAACGATAATTAAAATAAAAATAAAAAAAAGCCTTTTATTTATTTTTAAATAAAATTATTTATAAAAGTATACTAACGTCTTTTATAATATATACTCGAAGCTATATAAGAAACGCTATATTTTAAACCCTCTTACGAGTTTAAGGAAAGTAAAGTTAATATAAAATAATAAATTCGGCGACAGAAGGAACTTGTAAAAATACCTTATCTTAGGCGAGCAAGCGACTTGGACACCTATAATTCGCTATTAATACACTGCCTCCGCTTCTTATTATTATCTCCTTTAATATAAAACCTTTCCGCTTCTTCTTATTTCTTATAAATAATACAAGAAGTTTAAGAAGTCATTATACTATTACGATTATAAGGCACCGCACCCCTCCTTTATTACGAAGGAATATAAGAGCCGTTTAGCGGCGGGATCGCAGCTTTATTATAATAAGGCGAACCTTGCCTCTTCCGCTATTCTGATATTAGCGCACATCGATTGCTAAGCATAATAACGCGAAAAGAAACAATTAATATTATATTAGAGAAGCAAAATATGAAATTCGCAATATCGAGGGAATTATTATAATTCTATTACGAATCGGAAGATTGGGCTCGACAGGCTCTAAACGCTCCCGTTTACTTATAAAATTAAAAGATATAATACTTTTATATATTAAGCGATTCTCTGGCATTTTTTATAGTATTATTAAATAGAATTACGCTTTTAAGTATAAAATATATAAAGTAAAATAAAAGGTGGACAGCTTTATTTTAAATTAATTAAACTAGAATCTGGTTTAACGTAATAAGCATTTCGTGTAAAACGAGGTTAATAATGAATTAAATATAATATATATACACGAAGGAAAATAAAAATTATTAATTTAATTTATATAAATATATAAAAGCTTTAAAATTTTTAAGATTTTATTTTCTAAAGACTTAAGAAAAGACTTTAATATTACTTAAGCTTAGCTAGCCATTCCAGTGAACTATTAATATAACCTTAAATACTCGCCTCACCATTTCTCCTCCGTTAAATAAAATTATAAGGCTAGAAATTATTATAAAAGCCTTTTCTTACCTTATAAGTTATTATAACAATACCGGAAGCTTTATATTTTGTTTACTTACGGCACTTTAACCAGAAAGATTAAGCAATAAGTCAGAGGTCCCTCGACAAGATTAGCCTTAAATCTACTAGAACTAGCTTTACACTTAAAGATATTAAAAAGCTAATAATAATTATACTCGAAAATAATACTAAGCTTAGCTTTTATTTATTCAAGGGAGATATAGTATATACGAGGCTAAGATTCAAGGAAGTAAAAAAAGATTAAATAAAATCTACTTTACTTCGCGGCCTACGCTATAATATTAAGATTTAAAATAAACTTAAGTTATAACTCTTAATAAACGCTAATAAGTACCTCTTATTAAATATAAATACTAAATTGCTTAAAGAAAAATTACTAATATATTTCGCTTTTAATATTTATTTATAATTCTTTTAAAACCTTTACCTTAAAAGTAAATTTCGGAGTCGACTTACTTTTAAACGGCGGACTAATAATTATAATCGGTTAATCCTGCGGAAAACTAAAAATAACCTTTTTAAGCGTATAATAAAAAATTTACGTCGTAGTAATAGACTGGCCGTCTTCAAGCTTTAATAGCTAATATAGAAAGTGCGGCTCGCTTAATAAGATAACGACCCGTCTCGTGTAAGCTTCCGCATAACCGAAAGGAAATGTTTTCAAAGATAAGGGTACCTTCTCGTAATTATCTAAAAACGTAATAGATATGATAATAATTGGCGTTCTTTAAAGGGTAGTAAAAAGCTTAAGGAGATATCAAACGTAAGATAGTCGAAAGTTCCGGTTACGCCTTCGTTATCGAAGCTATATTTCACTTCTGGAATCCTACTAGTCAAGTGAATACTTATTTGGCAAGCGTATAAAGTATTCCTTCCGTTAATATAAATACTCTTGTCAGAACTTTTTATAATAATAAAAATATAGGCAATATGCGCTTTAAGAAACACAGCATATACTTCCAATTTGTAAATATTTAATTATTTTTAACGTTAAATAGTTTTTAAGTATATTATATCACTTTTTATTAAATAAATACAGATATTTAAAGAAGACCTCTTTTATTTATAATCATTTCCCCTTCCTTTACTTTATTTACTTCCCCGCCGTATATAAACTAATCCACACTTAAACCTTATATTTAAATATAAAATTAACTTATATAATAAGTATAAAGTAAATTTCCAAACCTTATCTTTTATTTTTATATTATATAATAGTCCACTCTTTTATTATATATATCTTAAAAGTAAGAGTTTGTTATCGTTAGAACCAAACAAAATAATAGAATTATTATAATAACTTATTCGTTATATTATTTGCCGTAAAACTAATTAATAAGTCTTACTATTAATTATTAAATCTAAATATCTAGCCTTACTTGAGCGAGTGACTTACGCCAATAATATAAGTGTCTTCGGAGTATATAAATTATAAGAAGACACGTGATAATAAGAGTCAGGATACCGACGAAAGCTTTTGTCAATAACCTCATAATATACTCAGATTCGAGATATGAAAAAGTAATTAATAAGTATTAAGCGATAAAACTCTCTCTTTAAGTCGTCTTAATTAAAATAATATATTAAAAAGTAATATCTCTTTTATAGCCTAAGTATAACTTAAATATATTACTTTAAATAAAAGCCTAATCTTAAATCTCGTATTAATAATTTTAGCATAAATTAACTACGATAATATCCCTAAAAGTATTATTTTAATTATAGCATTTATTAATCATTATTTATTAAAACTACAGTTCTTAAGAAGCTTAATCATATATACCCTGGATTATTAATAAAAGACTTGTCGCAACTAAAATACTTAGCTTAATAATATGTAATAAAAATTAGGCATTTTGACAAAGACTATTAATCACGCGCATATATATTATTCTGGTATACGCTAATTACCGTTAATCTCACAATAAACACTCGAGTGACGGCAAGCTTCCATAATAAGAGCCTTATCGCTATCAGGCGAATTAATACTTATACCGCCATTCCGATAAAACAGTATTGAATAGCTTGCTACTCGATTGCGGCAGGCTGCGACTTTTTAATTAAATAAAAAACTTAAAAGAGAGCTAATACGAGTCCATTAGCTTAAGAAAAGGCGGGGCAAGAAATGGTCGGACGTATCCGCCTTACTAGCTGCATATATAATAAATAATAAGCATAACTCTACAATTCTGGCTAAGACTTATTAAAGTCTTTAAAAGATTTACAAAGCGAGCTAATCTTATATTATAAAATAAAGTCTTAAGCCTTAATAGTTTACTCTTTTACGTTAGCCTTACCTTTTTATATTATTTTACTTTCTTCTTTATTGCTATTCGAATTATTCTGTCTTTCTACAGAGTCTTTCGATAAAAGTTAAGCACTTAAGTATAATTTCCTTAATTAATATATCTCCCCTTTGCTTTACTTTGTCGAGTCTTAATTACTTATTAAAACCGTATTAAGGACGCGGAAATCATAACAAATTAAAAGTAATATTATAAAGTGCTATAAAAACTCTACTTAAAAGAAAAGAAAATTATAAAAGAGATTAAAAATCACATAAAGACTAATTATAAATTCGATCGCAAATAAGTTATAAAAAAACATTCCTAACGTCATATACTTAATACAAATATTTAATACTTAGCTAAAGTAAAATAATATTAAACTTAATTTAAAAAATAAAAATTATTAAAAAAGAATTAAAAAAAGAATAACTAAGTGTTCATATAGTAGAAATTAGAACGGCGTAAAGAGAAAGAAAGCGCCGTTTACTATAATAAGATTCTTATTTTATTACTAAAAGTTATAAAAAACGTTTCGCGACATATTTACCTTAATAATATATTAAAGCTACGTAAGTTTAATTTAATCTTAAATTAATATATCAAAAACTTACTTCTATAAGTCATATTCCTACGAAATCCAAGTCCAAAGAATATTATCGTTTACTTACCGTTTTCGAAATTCGTGACTCAGCCTTTATTTTCGTTCCAATCGATCCACACCGAGAAACCAATAATTAATTCGATTGCGAGGTCTTCTAGCTTAACAACGCAATAGCTATATAATACAAATAATTTAACGTTTTAAAACAATTAAATAATTGTCCTTCTAAACAGTCAAACGTAACAAAATACCTTTTACGTATTAAATAACGTAAACCTCAGCGACCTCCTATATTTTTAAATCCAAAATATACTTAACTCAAAAAGCATATACTTCTTATTCACTTTATAAAAATACTTACTAATAATCTTAAATATAAAGAAATAATTCCAGAATTATTTTATAATAAATAACAATCTCTTTCATAACTTTTGGCCCAATTCCTCTTCACCGTTACCGAACCAATTGCTATTAAAGTCATATTACGTAAACGTCTACATAAATATAAACCCTATCTAAAAAGTATTATTTCAATAACTACTTTTTAAGCCTAAACCTTTTAGCATCTCCTTCTTATAAAATATATTACTTAATCATAATAGCTTAATCTAAAAATAAAAAAAAACCTTAAAATTAACCTCCGTTTTAGCTAATATATCGTTCTTAAACAATAAAGAGGCGCAAGTTTTGAATAAAATATTATTTAAACTACCAATTATTAAAGCCGCCTGTCGCTATATGTAATTCCTCTTAATATATATATTATTTCCAAAATATCTTTTCATTCGTAAGTACCTTAAGCCAGTCTTTAAATAAGTTAATATAATAAAGATTTAAATTAATTCACTTTTGTATTTTCTTCAGTTATAATTAATACTCTGTTTCTATAATCGTAAAAATTAGAATTTATTTTATTTTTAACGGTTTTAGTTATTAAATAAAGGAATTAATTAAAACTATGCTTTTGAATATTAATTAGCCAGTTTTACGCTCTATTCTCTTACTTTAAGCTTTATTTATTCAAACATTTACCGAAAGAATCTTTTTACATACGATTACTACGACGAATATCCGTATTATAACGGACTTTTTATAACTTAAATCTATTAAGGCTACTATAGTTTTTAACGGATTAGCTTTAATATCAGTAATCCGAACCTCGAGTTATAAGCTAGTCGGTCTTATATTAAATATAAAGGCGTCGCCAAATAAAGATTAAAAGTATGGCTTGCCTCTAATAAAGGCAAGAACTGTTTAAGTTGCCCAATTACTTCTAAAAGCAAGTGCGGATATAAACTTAATAAAAGGCTTTTATTTTCTTCTTTTAAAGGAAAGCGCTTCTAGGCCGGCAGTGGCTGCAGTAACGGCACTCAGGGATATTGAGGTAGTTCAATACTTAATTAAGGCTAAAGCCGGTGTAAACATGACTATTAATGAAGCTATAGGCTAATATAACGTATTAATACTGGCTGTGGAATCTAGCTCGATTGAAATCCTCCGGATACTCTTATAAGCAGGTGCGAGGCCAGATCAGATTAATAACGCCAGATTCGGGCCCAGACCTAAACCGAAGATGACTCCGCTCCAAAAGGCAGTTATAATACATGAACTCGAAGTTATGCAAATACTAGTTAAATATAAAGCAAATACTAATATACCTGCCTATAGGAATTTGAGGACAACTGCATTACAAGCGGCGATATCGTAGGACGATATTAAAATAATTAAATTTCTATTAATTTATAATATAAATATGAATGTCGTTAGGAACGGTAATACTTAATTCTTACGCAGCGTGCTTACTATAGTAATAGAAAAAAATAACCTTAATCTAATTCAACTTATCCTCGACACAAGTATTAATATTAATATTCTCTTATTTAGTTTTTATAACTATATAGCCTTAAAATCCGCTACGTTTTAACCATATACGTTAAATATTTATAATCTCCTATTAACGAAAAGTGCTTAACTAAATACCTAACTTAATAAAAAATACCGCCTAATTTAATTACGAAAAGCTATTTTAACTAAAAACGTTAATAAAATTAAAATACTTCTTGGAACAGATATTATAACCGACATAAATACGTTCCAAGTCCTATTACATAATCTCGAATCACCGCGTAATAAGTCGATTCTATAAGACGCCGTTATAAGTAATAGCGATATTTTCTACCTCTTATTTAATATAATTAAAACCTGTGATAAGGAAATAGACTTTCACTTAATTTTAATTAAAGCGATATTAGTAAAAAATATAAATATTTTAATAACCTTACTTAACGTTAGTATAAATATTAACTCAAAGAGTTATTATACAGGAGAACTTATTAATACTCTATTAATGTTTGCTATTAAAAATAATAACCTTATAACAGTACAGTTCCTGTATAGAAGAGGTGCAAATATAAATATAATTATAAAAGGATTTCATTATAATCTAGATTATAATGCTTCGACTGCGTTGCAAATTTCGCTATTTATATCTCAGAATTTATAAAAAAATCTTTTTGAGAATTTTTATTTCCTGCGAGACCTCAGAGCAACTATTAATATATTAATAGTATAACGTAAAGGCCTTAGTAAACTAATATTAGCTATAAGAACAAAAGACTTAACTATTATATAAAGATTATTAAATTCTAATGCCGATATTAATAGCTTTCTTACGGAAAAAAACGGCAGAATTATATTATAAGCGGCTACTTTATTATATTTACTAAACATCGACCTGGTTCAATTATTACTTTAAAGAGATATAAATATTAATATATCCCCTGTACCTTACGGTAAAATTATAACTCTTGCGGCAGCTACAAAGCAAGGTAGCTATTATATAGCGCTTATTTTATTAAAGGCTAGCGTAAATATTAACGCAAAATATATTCTTTATAAATTAAAGATAACGGCTCTTTAATTAATAATATTAATAGCTCGTCTAAATATAGTATATTTACTTCTTAAAGCAGAAGTAAATCTCTATCTTCTTAAAGATATACGGTATATTAGAGCTGCAAATAAAGCACGCGGAATAAAATATATCGCTATTGCTACGATGCTCGAAAACTGAAAAGCTAAAGATGCATTAATTAATGCTATTATTATTATATAAAACCTTTCAACTGGCCTCGAGATAACCTCAAACCGGAACAAAGATCGAGATATTGTTAAACTAAATTTAATAATCGGGAATCTCTTAAATATTAATACTAACACGAATTACGTTTTAAGTTCTAGACTTAGCTTTAATAATATAATATCAGCTACTACGCAGCTCGAGACTCTTAATAGTCCGTTAGATTCTGCCTTATAGACTCGAACGACACCGTATTCGTTAATTTCACTTAAGCACGACGAAACGCACGTTAATACTAAATACCCATTCGAAGCCCAGCTATTAAATATACTCCCGCCTTTAAACTATATTAGATTCTCTACTTGAAAACGACAAGTGATAAGGCATAAGAAGGAGCTTTATTTAAATAATATAGCCATCGTTACAAAATAAGTTAAGAAAGTTAAATATTTTAAATAAGAGATCTTTACTATTTATAAAGTATTTAATTTATTTCTTATATTTATAAAATATAAAATATACGTATGAGTTTGAGCAAGTCTTATTTAAGACCACGTATTATGTTTTAAATACGGAAATTTAATAATTAAGTAATTTAATAATATAAGAGTCTTTATTATTTAAGTATATATACGCTTCGTGAATCGTGCCTATAGCATTATATAATAACTTCTTCTTACTTACGAAGGATATTTTCAAAAGAAAAAAAAAAAGTAGGTTTTAAGTTGCGCTACATCTGCTTCGACTCGCTTAGCGACCTCCTTTTAAATAAATAATCCAGGAAAGCAAAAGTAAATTCCTAGAAATCAAAAGTTATAAATTTCTTTTTATATTTTAATAATTAGCTTTATTTAAGGTTTGGCCGCGAATCAGAAGTAATAACTAACGACTGGAGAGCTTCGATGATCACGTAATACACTTCATTATAAGCCTCCGATAAAGATGCTTAATTATCGCTTATTATATAATAATATATTTTCTTATAATTATATATAAATTTAAGTATAATAAACCCGGAGCTTAAATTACCTCGTAAACTTAATCGAAGGATTACATAATATTTAAAAACGTCATCTTACCTTTTATATTAATACCAAAAAGCAACTTTATATCCGCCTCAAGCGCCGTAAACCTCACCGGCCTATTATATATTATAAAATCCGTAAAATCGTTATTATTTATTATATTAAAAAAGCAAATTAAAATTAACAGGAAGATCGATTCGAGTGGTTATATTTAGCTTAAGTATGAGATTTTAGTGAATAAGAAGGTAGATTCTAATAAGAAGATTACGTTAAGAAACAAAGTAAAAGTTAATAAAAAAGTAAATAAGAATAATATTATTAAGTGAGTGTTTTCTTTCCTTTTCGCTTAAAAGCTGTCTTATTATTTTGATTTAAAGTTGCGATTACTAGAGATTAATATTAACAAAACCTAAATTAACTAATAGCATTTATATTACCGAGAAAGTCGACGCTAGTAATACTTTCTTCTTTATAAGCGGCGAGCGCGGGATTTTCATCGGCGGTAAACTCGTTAATAATAGTACAATCGACATTATCGGCCGCGTCGAAATCCTCGGTCTTATTAAAGCCAGTAGAGTTATTTAAATAAGAAGTAATAACGAGAAGAGGAAGGAGAAATAAAGGGCTATAATAATAAAATTAAGAACAAAAATTAAGGCGAGTGAAAGTATAAGTTCGGAAGGGTAAGTAAAGAGTAAGTAAATAAATCCTATACTCTTATAAAAGACGATTTATAATAAGGTTAAAGCGGAAAGGAATAAATATTAATAAAATATATAATAATAATTTATATATCTCGAAGACGCCGAAATTAAATAAGAATTTATATATTAACGGGGATTTGGAAATTAAAAGAGATCTAATAATATAAAAGAGAAATGTATTTACTATTAAAAAGAAGAGGACGATTTATAAGAATATAAAAGAGGTTTAAATTAAATAAATCAGGTTCGAAAAGAAAGATATAATACGATAAAGAATATAAAAAAAGTAATAATAAAAGAAAAAGAAAATAAAATATTAATACCCGATTGAATAAATAACTATCTTTCAAATTTGAAGTTCTCAAGTAATCGGTTTTTAAATTATCGGTAAAAGGGAAAGGGGCTAATTATATTCTATCTTAATTAATATTTTATTTACGTTAATAGATTCCTATTTTCAGGAAAGCGCGATTAAAACTATATATTATACCTACGCTAATAACGCTATTAAAAAGAATACCTTAATTAAGAAAATTAAACGTTTAAAATTAATAAATTTAAAAAACTATTTAAATAAATAACTTAGCTTCTTTCAAATTTGTCCTTACGAGACTATGCCAGTTAGGACTACTAATAGCCCCAGAGTTAAGCTTTAGGGAATATAATCGTTCTTGCCTTAAAATAAAATAGAAAATTAATTAAATATATAGCTAGGTCGTACTTATCTTAAATCTAATATTAAAGTAAATAACCGGGAATAAATTATATCTTTTAATTATTTATTTAAATACACGTCTACGTATTTAAGTAATTAAATTATAAAGATAATTCTTACTTTTTATAAAATCAACCTTTAAGTAAAGCATAAGAAAAGAGATAATTAAGAAATCTTTTACGCGGGATAACAATAATCGCATACCTCTTTAACGTAAGTCTGGCATTATTTTGTTATTAAGCCAATATTATACTTTAGCCTTATGTAATCTACTCCTAAGCTAAGGCTATTAAATGCCGACTAGCGCAATAATATATAAAAACTAGAGTTTCTTTTTTAAATAAATTAAAGTTATTTACTTAAATAACTTCGTATAATTCATTCTCGCATCGCTATTATTATGTCTTCCACTACGACTTCCACAAAAAGCTAAGCTGCTATTACTCGCAAAAATAAACTATTCTCAAGCCTCACCGTATATTCAGGATTTTATTTTCGCTATTAAGCTTAAAGACGCATAAGGTCTATATGTCCCTCGCACTAGCCCCGCGAAGCGCAAATCTCCGTCTACTGCATTACAATACTCTCAGTCTTATATAACCTTTTTAAATGATTTCCTAAATACTATACTACTCGCACAATCCAAGCCAGAATTCGAAAGTCTCCCTTCTCGTATTATTCCGGCTCGAGTCAAATTGCTATCTATTATAATATAACCTTCTCTATTCTTATAATTTAACGTCCATAATCCAGAGCTAAATATATAATTAAAAGAATAATTCGGTATTCTTCTTATCGCCGATATTTCAGCGAAACGCAAAACAACCTTTGATTAATATATAAAACGGAAATAAGAGATTCTCGCTCTTTAATTATTTAATAAATATATAAAAGTCTTTGTTATATAAATTATATAATCTAGGATTAAAAAGAGAAAATAAAAAGTGTAATTATTGTAATTAATAATTCAAAGATTATATATTTTCTAATACTAAGCAAAGAATCAGTAACGACTACAAGTTAAGTTTCTAATCATATAATTTCAATCTCGTGCGGCGTATAATAAAAGAGTTTGGCTAATAAGTCTTTATAGTAATGTCGATGGTGCTAAGTCGACGGAGACGAGAATCTCGATCTTAAGCAATAGAGAGTCGATATTAATAGGAGGAGTCCGCAGAGGAGTTGGAGTCCGTAACTTTACGTCAAGCTTTAAAAGTATTACTTATAGGTCAAAAAGCATAAGGCCAGCTCCACGGAACCCAGCTTAATAGTTTTAAGTTGTTATTAATTTCTTATATGCTGCCGTAAAGGCCAAAAAGAACTCAACTTTTATAATATAATTAATATAAGCCTTAATAAAAGTCTCGATCTGCCGGCTATACGCCCGCTTTAAGATATTAAAATACTCGACGTTAAGAAGCTAAGTGAAATAAAAAGAGTAAGGAAGTAATCCGAAAGTTATAATATTATATGCCTTATAGTACTCTTGAAATTCGGCCGATTCGTGACTCTTATGCTTATTAAGGACTAGTATTCGGTAAGGATCCTTTACTCGAGTAATAATATGCTTATCGAAGTGTTTTATTTAATTTAGACTTATATTATTATTTGTTTATTTATTCTTTGTCGGCTTAATAATCTAGTTCCGTGAGAGGCTGCTTTCCGTAATTAGTTCGTGAGGTAATTCTTCTCTTAAATAATTAAAAACAGGGGCAAATTATAGCTTTCGCTATTAATATAAATAATCGCTATAACTTATTCCCGATTCCTTAGCTGAACTGCCTTGCTTTTGTTACGTCGATTTGCCCGAGTAACGACTATTATAATGTAAATAATATTTATTATAAAGCCTGTCTCGTCGAAGTTATAGAAGTCAAAGTCCGTAATCCCGTATTTCGCTTTTATATTCTTAATTAGCCAGAACCACGCGCTTAACGCGTTAGAATCTTCGCACAAAGTCCTTTAAAAGTCATAAATATAAGTAAAACGCGTCTTTAAGTCTGGTTAGCGTTATATAAATCGATACGCTTAGAGCTTGCCGACGCATCCTCCCCCCTTCGATTTTAAGATATAATTCGCTATATCTTTTATATTAAAGAGCCGGGGTATAAATCTTCTTAAATTTAAATTAAGTATATATTAAATAATTACTTACTCTTTTAATTTAAAGAGTTTATAATAATTAGGCTGTATTTCGCTGCGAGGGATTCGACCGGCTATTCTCTTACGAAGTGTTATTTCGGATATTTTATAAATCTTTATTATAAACCGCTAAGTTTTTTAAATATCCGAATAGTCTTAATAGCTAGAATGATTCGAGCTTCAGTTATATAGATTTTTATTTGTAATTATTAAGCTATCGCGTCGTAAGGTATAAAGTAGAATGCTAAGGAAAAGTGCGCCGCTCGGTAATAAATCACGTTACTTTCTGCTAGATTGCCCCTTAGCCTTACTGCGGGATAATGGATTCAAATAATTCGTCCTTTAAATTTATAATTATTATTTCTTATAATATTCTTGCTATTAAAATAATCTTATTTTATAATTTTATTCATTCTTATATTAACGAAGTATTAAATAATTTCAATTACTAAAATAGTTGGTAAGAGTGTTAAGTAAGCGTTTAACTTAAAAATAATTAACTTATTTTTTCAGCTGAGATCTGGTGCTATTGACAAGTAATAGCTTTTATTAAAAAACTAATATTATAATAATCTAATAGTATTTCTTTTTACTTTAATATATTCTTTAGTTCTCGTTTAATTTATATCAAATATTAATTAAATATCACGAAACTCCTCGAATTAAAGTATCGCCTTATCCGTCTTAATTTATATAATACTCCGCCCATCTCGATTCAAATTATTTTTATTTGCCGCTCGTAACGGCTTCCGCGGAGAAAGTTAAAAATATCGAACGTATTAATTTAGCTTTTCGTAATTATCTAAGTAAATAAGAGTATTAATAACTATTATTCTTAGCTAGTTAAGATTCGCCTTATAACTTCGTAAATAAAGGACTTAAAAGGCTATTATTATATTATTAGTAATTAAGCTAGTAGTTTATATTTAATATTATTTGTTTAATATTATAAAGATCTTCTTTTTTACGCCAGGTATTAGGAAATTAATAAAAGCTCTTTTAAAAAGGACTTCGGAATATAATATTAAAGCTCCGCTCTTAAAGCTGAATATATAAAAAACACTTACGAGGTCTCGGGCAAATCCTTCGGATACTAATGTAAAATATACTTTTTTCGACGAACTGAAACCTTTTATTTATACGCCGTTAAAGTACGAGAGCTCGTTAAGGCTACTGCTTTTAAAGAGCGAGAAACCACGCGATATGCTCGAGTGCGAGCTTATAAAGCTCTTAATTAATACTTACGCTTATTACGACGCCTTATCTTATAATTAAGGCTCTTTAACTCCCCGAAGATATATTTTATATAACGGGAAACGGCTAAGTATCTTATTAAATTATAAGGCGGCATTACGTCGTCTTCGATATTCTTATTTTAAGAGAATACTATAAGTAGATACTATTTGTATCGATTAATCTAATAAGAATTTGGCGGAAAAGAATTAGTAATTAAAGCTTATAAGTTATATTTATAATAAGGCGACGAATATTATTATTTAGCTTAGAGATTAGAATAAGGAGAGTAATATAATATTTACGTATTTAAAGTTCTTAGGGATAATAATATATTTTCCGAAGTTCTTAAATAAGTAATTAAATAATTATATTTAAGTGAAAATAATTAATAAGTAAATTCTAAGGAGATAATACTAAAAATAACTTAAATTATATAAAGTAATTAATTATATAATAAAGAACGTAAGTATTAGAACTTAGTTCTAGATCTTATTATTAGATTATAATTCATACAAGTCTAGGTATATTTAATTTTCTAATATCCTCCGGCGGAAAACTCAGCGCCGAGAGCTATAGAATTGCTAATAATAGTAGATTATTTTCTTAATCTTATTAAGTAATATCTCGTAGCTTCCGGCAGTTTTATATTTCTTTTAATAATATAGAATATATTTATTAATTTATTTTTAAATATTATAAGAAGCGGCTTTAGTTCTTTTCTTGCTAAAGAATTTTATATAAAGAGATAAATATAAGTTATAATTGGATATTATTCTAATTATATAATCTTACGATATAAGGTAATTTCAATAGCGGATATCTTCTTAACGTTATTTTTCTTACTTTCTTATTAAAATTCCGTATATTAATATAAGCGAACGAGATAACGTATTCTAGATTTAAAATAATAATAAATGTCTTTTCTTATAATATAAAAAATCTAAAAGATAAAGTGTATATTTTATACGCAATTCTCTAAAAGTATCGTATTCTTATTCTAGAACCGGATTATACGAAGATTATTAGTCAAATATATTAGGAGGTAACGGCAGTAATTATAAAGAAAAAAAGTTCGCTTAATATACTTCTGCTTAAAAAGTATATTAATAACGAGTTAAACGATATTCCGTTTTAAGTCTCGGACTTAACGTCTTTATTTATTCCTAAAATTATTTTAATTACTTGCTTTTCGGCGACAGGAATTAATAATATTTAATTCTTATTAAGCGTAAATAAGCGAATAATATCAATTTTAATTTATATAATTAATACGATTCTCGAGTGCTTTATTATCTTAATTTAGCGTTTAAAAACCTTAACCGATTTATAAGTAAAAGACAGCCTCGAAATCAACTTATTAAAAGGCTTTTAGTAAATAATTCAGGTATTCTAAATATGGTTTTTTATGCCGTTTATAATAAATTATAAGTTACGATATATTAAGAATCCCGACGCTTAAGAAGTATATTAAAAAACCCTTCTCTTTAGCTTTAAAATCGGCTATAATAATCGCGATTGCTTTTAATTATAGCTTAATTTTATTATATATAATTATCTTATGTTTAAGAGTATTAAAACCTTAGAATTTATCTTAGATTTATATAATAGCAATTTTAATAATTACTTTTATCTTCGGTAAACGAAAGTAATCTAGAACTCCGAATTAAGTTCTTTAATAATCTAAAATTAAAGTATATAACGGAGATAAACGAGTAAAAGATCTTAGCGGCCGCGAAAATAATTCTAAGTATTAAAGATATATATTATTAAATATAAATAATATCGAGGGATTATATGTTTTTTATTACGGATAATAAGTATATAAGAATAAAGACCTTAGCGATTCGAGATAGAGATGTAATAGCGTTAATAAAAGGTTTAAGGATATTAATAATCTTGAAGAAGACTAAAGATAAAGAGTGTTAAGAGATTATTAACGCGGTATATATATATAAGCTAATAAATAAGGAGGTTTAAGAAAAGTAAGAGAGGAAGATATTACTTGTTAATTTAATTTAAGAATATATCGAAGTTCTTAATAAGCTTTATAATCTTATTAGTATCTTAAAGAATATTAAATTATTATAAATAGATAATTATAACTGAATAGAATATAAGTTAAATTCTAAAGATAAATTTTAATTTAAAATATAAATAATAATATAAATTAAAATTATAAGTAGCTTTATTTAATAATTACTTCTTAAACGTTAATAAAAGAGAGGTAAAAATAATTTCTTATTATAAAATCTTATTTAAACGCTGGTAAGGAAAGCTAAGCGAGGTTATCAAATAGAGTTCACGGTAAGCAAAGCTTCGTAGAGATTTAAGGTAAATTATATTTAAAGAATTAATTTCTAGCTTTTAAAGAAGTCCAGAAGAGAAGCGTATATATAGAAGGAGTTATCTATAAAAGGAAATAAAACGCCGGCGTGATTAGATATATAAGTAAGATTAATTTTATTAATATCGTAAAGCCTCGGCCTCTTTATACGGGCCTGATTCCGTATAAATAAAATAAATAAGCATATATATAATAACTATTTCCTTTTTTAATAATAGCGTCTGTAATATTAATACTTTAATTAATAATATATCGATACGCTTTCGCGTCGCTTAAGGCGAGGATTAGGCCGCGGTAAGTCAGATAGCCGTATTTCGGTTAATAAGTTTAATTAATTAAATTAATGCGGTTATTTAGATTACCGCGTAAAGCATATAGTGTTATATCGCGATTAGTTCGTCGGACGTCGTCCGATCACTTTATAAGCCGTTCCGCATAATATATTAATATTATTAACTTAATAAATAAAAATAGTTTTATAAAATAACAGAAGATATTTACTTTAATTATAAGACCTTTACGCGTATATATAAGAGCTCTTATACTTATATTCGAATGCTATAACTATTATTATTATTAAAAAGTTATTTTTAATCGGCGAAGTAATAAGTAAGTTACGCGCTAATAGCGTATTTACGTTTATTTATTAAGTAAATAAAATGCAAATAATATAAATATAATAATATGGTTACGTAATAATTACGACCTTATTACTTCGCTAAAACGTGTATATAAATAGCCTCCTCGTCGTGTTAATAATAACTTTTCTTTTTTAATTTATTTATATATAATACTTATGCTTATATGTATTATCTTCCCGTCTTTTTTCTTCTTTTTTTCTTTAATTAATTATTAATATTATTATTATTATATCTTTCGTTTAGCGTCTTAAAGCTATTGCATTTAATAACCTTATAAACTAGCCTCGCAGAAGTTCTTGCGGCTAATACTTTAAAGCCATACTAATCGACCCTTTCTTTGCTATATTAATAAGGAAAGCAAGAAGAATTACGACCGCTGCTTTAAGTAAAAAGCCGTTTATATTATCGTACGTATTTATATTTATAAAGTTTATTATTAATATAATATTAAGCGCGTTAAAAGTAAACCGTATATTAACTGTAAAATAAATAATTCTCTTATATTCTTTATAAAGATATTTATATTATAAAGAACTTTGCCGTCGATTTCGAGAACTAATTGCGTAAGAATGGCTAATATAATGCCGGCGTTGCCCTTAAGGATTATAACTTCACAATTCCTACGAGAGCTTAGAGCTTCGCTGCTTAGCTCGAGAAGCATTATATGACCGATTATTTATCACGTGTATTCTTTAAGCTTAATAAAAAACATATTAATTAAATCTCTCCTTTTATTAATATTCCTCTCGTAAGTTATACCTTTTTCTTTCGAAATATTATTAATATATTAATAGAATAAAGGAGTTCGAGAAGTTCTATAAAAATATAATGCGCTTAATTAGTAATATATTTAAATTCAAGAACGCTTATATTATTACTTCTGCCTTTAAGGCCGACTAAATTACGTATAATTTAATAAAAGAATTAATAATAGAGATTCGGTTGTGCCGCGAAGTTATAATAGCTATTATAAGTATTCCGTGCCTGTTCTGCTATTAATATATATTAATATTATATTAAGGCAGTATTATATCGAACGAGATTATTAAAGTTATTTTAAGAAATATTTTATAATTCTTTAGCGCCTAATAAATATTACGATATAAGTCTGGGTTTAGCGTTAAAGAATTTAGGATTTTTAAATAATTTAATTTATAAAATAAATACTTTATACTTTAAGTACTTATAATAAAATTACGTTACTACTTTATAATTAAAATAAAATCTCGTTGCTTTTTAAATTATAATTTAAATATATTTTATAAGCTTATTCTTTTTTAATATAATATTATATATTTTATATTTACGTTAATATTATTTTTAAAACCTTAATAAAATCCTTAAAATCTTTATAAGAAAATATAATAAAAGAGTATTTTTATTTATAATTAGCGGTGCTTTCTCGGCTTCTTAATCTTTTATAATATTCTCGGCTTTTTCATAAGTTACGCGGAAGTTTTATACTTTTTTATATTTAATATTTAACTTTTTAATTTATAATTTTTATTATATATATTAAGAGTTTTCCTAATATTCTCGAGATTTAAATATATTAAGAGTTAAATATAATCTTCTGGGAAATCTTTTTATTTAATTAAATATTTTTTAATTTTACTTTTTTTATTTTATTTATAATTAAAAATACTTTTAATCTCTTATTTTTAAAAGTCATTTTCTTCGCTTAGCTCCAGAAGCTTATCGAGTAAGTAATTATTTAATTACTTATTAACTTATATTATATATTCTTTTAATAAAAATATATAAAATATTAAATAAAGCTTTTTATATAAGCTTAATAGCTTTAAAATATATACCGCATTACTTACGCACTTAATAATCTAAAATAAATTAATATATTTTAACAATAGCTTTTTAATTTTTAATTAAATACTCTTAGTATTAAGTATTACTTATTATTTTAATTAGAAATATTTATTTAAATATCGAATATTATAATAACCTTCCCGACTTTATTACGCACGATTTCAAACTTTTATAAGTTTAACTCGTTTATTATTTAGTAATTTAGCTTTATCTTAAGTAATTAATACCTTTCTTTTTTAAATATTATCCTTAAGGTTTTATAATATTACCAGCTTATAATTATAATAGACTTAAAATAAAAATATTTAAAGCGTTTAATAAAAAGAATTATTATAAATAAACTTAACAAAAGCTAATTTTTTTATTTAGTTTTTTTATAATATTTTATAAAAAGCGTAAAAGTATATCTTTAGATTTTAATTTTATCTTTTTATTTATTCGTTTATTTAAAAATAATATATAAAACTTAATTTGTATTTAATATATATATAAAAGCAAAAAATAAATTAAAATTTATTAATAAATACCGTACTTTTATTAAATATAATACTTTAAAATACGTTAAAAAAAGAAAATACTTTTTTAAATAATAATTCCGCAAGTTCGGGAGCATTAATCGTTTTACGATATATTAAGTACCGGGCTATCTTCGAATACTAATTAATAATTATTAATATATAATTAAGATTTAAGTTATTAAATAAGTTTTTATAAAGTAATAACCTTATAATAAAATCTATTAAAATCTCGGACTAAAGCCGCGAAAGCCTTAAGAGACTTATTAAAAGTCTATATAACGTATATTATTTCGATTTAATCTTTTAATAAATATCGCATTTTTTAATATATATTTTAATATTATTTTTTATTTTATCCTAAAAGTAAGTTTTATAAAGGAATTATAAAGTCTTTATAATATTATAATACTTTATTAATAAATTATTATAATAAAGTTTTATAATTTTTATTTTTAATATTAAATTATTTAGGATATAAGCTTTAAAATCTTATTAAAGAAGTCTTAATATATTTAAGTTTTATTTTTAATTTAATTAAGATTTAAGTTTATTTATTATATTTATTATACTTTTATAGTTTTTATTATTACGTTAAATAAGAATAATTAAGTCTTATAATAGTTTTATTAATAAAGCTAAAGCTATTTAATTTCTAATTATTATTCTTATTTATAATTATTAATTCCTACGATAAGCGGCTAGCTTTCGCTTTTTATATATAATAATATATTCATAAATAAAGTTATTATCTTAAGTATAGTATTTAGAAGATTAACTTTTATATATTTAGCTTTTAGAATTCTTTTTTAAATAACTTGTTCCGGTTTTATTAATATTAAGTCCGGTCTTATATTAATAAGATCTTAAATAATATTAAATAGTTTTCTTAATAATATTTTATAATCTTCGTTTAAGAATGCTTCGATATTGGCTCTTCGATTTTATAAAATACTTATAAAAGCTTTTTTTAATTTATTTTAAAATATTAATAATTAAGTAATATTAACAAGGCTTTTAAATTCCTAATAATCTGGCCTCTTATTAAGTTTATTCGCTAGGTTTACGGTACTTTTATAATAATAAATTTCAAAATTATAAATAATAAGATATATTGCTTATTGTGCTTATCGACTTTCGAGATATTTCATTATTATAAAATATTTAAAATTATTATAATTTATAAGTATTTTAATAATATATTAATTGCTTTTAAAATAATGCCTTTATTTTTTAAAATATTTAACGATAGCTAGAAGCTTTTTATTATAAGTAATATAATTCCGTTTAATATTGGTTATTTTACGGGATTAATACGTAACGGGTTTTTAATATTATTTAAATCTTTCTTTAAAATTAATTTATTAAGAAAAAGTATTAATAATTGCAAATTTAAAAGTATCGGTTTTAACCCGAATGCGCTTTATAAAATCGAAATGCTTTATAATTAATATATTAATTAAAGCTACTTTTAAATTTTTAAAGCTTTTTTTAATTATATTAATGAATTTAAAAAGTCTTTTTTTTATTTTATTTTTTATATTTTAAAAAACTTTTATTAAGCTTACGGCTATTTTAAAGTATTTTAATATAAATTTATAATAAAAATTCGCAAAGCTTAAAAAAACCTAAATATTTTTATAAGATTTTAGCTTTAATTATTCTTAAATTAAACGGATCCACTTTAAGTTTGCTTAAATACCGGTTAATCCGACTTTAAATCTTAAGAACTCGATTTAATTTACTTTAAACTTATATTTATTAAGTTTAATAAAAAGCTTATACTTATGTAATTATTTTATAACGGCTTTAATATACTTACGGTATTCTTTTTTATTTTTAAAATAAATTAAAATATTATTAAAATATATAATAACGAAATAGTCGATTAGTTTTATTAACGTTTTATTAATATACGCTTAAAACGTAATTAAAACGTTAAATAATTTAAAAAGTATTATTAAATATTTAAAATATTTATATTTTATATAAAAAGTTATTTTTTATTTATATTCTTTTTTAATTTTAATATAATAATATATATTTTTTAAATTTAAAGCCGTAAATATTACAGCTCTATTGAAGTAGTCTAGCGTCTTATTAATTAAAAGAAGGAAGTAGTGATTTTTAATTATTATTTTATTTAATTTTTAATAATTTATATATAAATGTAATTCTTTATTTTTCTTTAATATAAATAATATTAGCGTACTTACGAGATTTTTTAATAAACGAATTTATTTCTTTTATAATAAAGTAATAAAGTATTCTCGAAGCATAGTAAATTATAATTTAAAAAGGTTATAAAAAAGGCTATATAAAAGTAATACGCTAATGTCAATAATATGCTCGAATTTAACTTATTCTTTAAGGAGAGTAGTTAGCGGATTATTATTATATATATTTATTATATTTATAAATTAATTTAAGAGAAGTATTAATTTAAAAATTTTTAATTAAATAATTAATACTTACGACGGGTTTACGACGCCAGTATTAAGATAAATATCCTACGATTATTTTAAATATTTATATAATTTTAAATTCTTTAAATAATTATAATTAAATTAAAATATAAATATAATATAAAGTATTATTTTAAGGTCGGTATTAAAAATATTAATAAATTCTTTTATTATTATAATTTAAATCTAGTCTTAAGTTAAAGCGTAAGCTTATTTCTTAAGTTTTTAGTTGTAATACTCGGCGCTTTTATATTTAAAGAACTTTATTTCGAGAATTATATTATACTTTAAGTCTTTATAATTATAAAATCTTTTTTAAAAGGTTCTTAAGATTTTATAATTATTTTATATAATTATATATAAGTTATAAACGTTAATTAATCGGAATTAATATTTATTAAAGATTATAAACTCTTAATTATACTTAAATAAAGGAATAAACTTTTATAATTTAGCTTTATATTTATTAAGGAAATTATTATTTAAATTATTATTTATTAAATTATTAAATAACGCATTTATACTTATCTTAAGTTGCTTTAGTCTTATAAAAATATATAAGCGTTTAAGAATATCCTTTAAGCCTTCGACGCTTAAGACTTAATATTACTTTTTCTCGTATTTTTTCTAATATTAAACGGCTTTTGTTTTTTAACGCGTATAATAATATATATTTTCTTTTTTATTAAAAGGGTTTTTTTTATTATTTTAAAACGTTCTTTTATTTTTAGCTTTTAAGGATTATTTTACGTTTATTATACGAACTTAAGATAATTACGGTTCTTAGACTAATAACTTTTTTATTTATAAGAGCGATAAAATATAATACTTTTAATATAATTTTTTTTTTTTTTATTTTTACTTTTATTAAAAGGTCGGGAATTGGAAGCTAAAAAGGCGCCGCTAAATACGCGCTTCTTATTATTATTCTTAAAATATTTTTTACGGCTTTTCTTACGAGATCCGCTATTCTTAAGATTATTACTATCTTATCCGCTTCCGCTTTTATTATATTTAACTTTTAGTATATTAAAAGATATTTTTAAGTTCTTTTAATAAAAGATTTAATATTATTAATTAGTTTCTTTTATTATTAATAAATATTAAGAAAGTTCATAAAAGCGTAAGAATTAATTTATTACGCTATTAGTACATGCGTGATTATTTTACGGAAGTTATTAATAATATTATTATTAGATATTTAAATATTATAGTCTTTAGTAAATATAATAAACCGTCGGTATATTGCTTAAATAGACTCGCCCGGTTACTGGCGGAATCGCTTAATATTTTTAATAATTTTAGTATTTTGAGTTTTTTTAAAAGTATAAAACCTTTTTAAAAAGTTAATAAATAAGTTTTATATTAACGGAATACTTTCGGGTTTAATTATAATTTGCTTTATATTATTTTAATAAGTTAATAAGTCGCTTGTTATATTTATAGCTGCGACGCGTACTCGATTCGCATACGTATTATAGTTATATAAGCGAATTTTAAAGATTTCTTTTTAAGTATTCTTCTAATTTCATAAGCTCTCGAAACTCTTTTTTTTATATTTTTTAAAGATTATAATCGTAAGGCATTTCTTACGATCGCGCTTATTTTTCGCTTAAGTCGTAATATATTTTAATATAATATAAGCGTTTAGATTTAAATATATTAATAATATTATTTTAAGTTTATAAGTTACGTGATTTATTATAAGTAATGCGGTTATTTCTCGGAAGTATCCCGGGGCCGGCAAAATCCTAGGCCTAATAGTATTTCCGTTAATCGGGTGCTATAAGCTAAATAAGTTAGTTTTTAATTCTAAATTAGAGTTATACTTTATTAAAAATAACTTAAAGTCTTTTATTAAAGTAATAATAATAAAATTTAATATTATATTATAAATTCGTTAAAGGCTTCTTTTAATTGTATATTATTTATTTATTATATTCGTATAAGCGACGGAAATTGCCCGGAGGCGGCGAAATCTAATAAGACTATTCTTATAATAAGCGAGCCGCGTTTTCGCACGAGTATCCTTAACTTTAGACTCAGTTAATAAGCGTATATACTCTTCGAGCTCGCGCTGTTTCTAAGCGATTTATTCTTCGGTAAGTATACTTAAAGCTGTAAGATTAATATTAATATTAAAGATAAAAAAGATTATATTATTCGTTATATAATCGAATATATTTAAGTTACTTTTAATTTAAATTATAATTTTACTTTTCTCTTTATAAATATAAACGGATTAATTATAAGTATAAGAAGATTCCTTATTATTATCGCTGCGAGTATTCTAAAGTAATTCGCTATTAAAAGCGCCTTTATTTTCAATTATATAAAAAAGATTTATAAATTTTATAATCTTACGAAGAATATTACAAGCGGTACCGCCGAAGCAAGTATTACTTATAAGTCTAGCGTTATTAAATATAATTACTTAATAAAGAATTAATCTTTAGCTTTTAAAGAAGTTTAAAGGAGAAGCGTATATATAAAAGAGGTTACTTGTAAGGAGAAGTAAAACGCCGGCGTGATTAGATATATAAGTAAGACTAATTTTATAGATACCGTAAAAGCCTTGGCTTTCTTATGCTACGGGCCCGATTCTGTATAAATAGAATAGATAGGTATATATATGATATATATATATATTTAAAATAATTAAATCTAACGGTTTCGTACGTATAATTTACTGTTATAATATACTATATATATCTCTTTTTTTTATATGTTTATACTCTAGCTATAAATTAATTAAATTAAATAATTATTTTCGGTTAAATAAGTTCTTTATAATATTAAATAAAGAAATTTATTACGTTAATTTAAAGCTTTTTATAATAAAAGAAAAGTAATTTATTAATTTTAAATATATTAATATACCGGAACTAACTTTTCTTATTGTAATTAAGATAGCTATAATCGATATTGAACTGTAGCACTGCAGAATAAGTTATATTAGCTTTAATATAATCAGAAATACTTAAGGTCTTATTAATAATATAAAATTCAACGAAACTAAGATTAATAGAACTCGTCTTTACGCACCTTATGAGAAGGGTAGACTTATTTATAAAGTTAATAAGCGCTTAATACGTATAAAGCTAGTATATGCGTTATATAAAATTAACATTAATATAATTTATTTTATTTTAATAGAAATTAATAGCTATCGCTACGCTTTAATCTTTACTTATATAATTACTTCCGTAAAGTAGGCTGATACGTACGTTAAGAAGGCTAATACGTACGTTAAGAAGTCAAATATATATCTTACGAATCAGAAGATAATTAAAATAACTAAGATATAATATAATAAAGATATTAAAATATTCCGTCTTAATAATAATAAAAGAGAATATAATCGTATATAAATAAAAGAGTTAGTAAATTACTTAAGTATATTAATTAAGAAATCTACTTCGTATATTCCGGAGCAAGACGGAAGAGCTAAACGCTTTATTCGCATTATTATAAAAAAGACTCGTACGGTTATAATTAATTAAAAAACACCCGAAAACGTACAGCTTAAAGTTTTAATAGTAATCGTTTATATTATTAATTATACTTTTATATTTATAATTAAAGGAAAGACTTTATTTAAGGCTTTCTAAGATAATATTAAGCTTAATATAAATTATAAACTTTCGGTCAAATACTTAAGAGTACTTGGCTATTTAGTATATATTTTAATTAATAAGGAAAAAAGAGTATAAAGCCGTAAGGTTACTCCGAGAATAAAGAAGGGTATTTTAATTGGTTTTAAAGGCTATAATATTTATCGCTATTTAATTAATAAAAAGATTATCTATATTTTTTATATAAGATTCGATGAAGATAATTTAATTACAGAACTTTACGAAGAAGACGCTATGTTATTACTTCGCGCTAAAGATAATAATAATAACGAGAGCTAAAACTATAATATCGAGGAGCTATTAAATCGTGAAAATAATTACTAAAATCAGCCGGAAGAGCAGTTTTTAAATAATAAGATTAGTAATCCCGGATTAGCAATTAATTCCGAGAATAACGCTAAATCTAACGTTAATATTAATAAAAACAGCGAAATTAACGCTTTTAAAATATTAAAAAAATAAAAACAAGTATTTATTATTTAAAAAAAGCGTAATAAACCTCGTGATTTTAAGAATAAAATATATAAGTACGTTCCACGTAAAACTCGCTCTAGTAAAGTATAAAATCTAGTTAATAATAAAATCTCGTACTTTATATTTCCGGAAGAAGGAGCTTATTACTTTTCGGACTATTACCGACTTATTCTTAATATAACTTAAGAAGAATTATTATATTTTAATGATTTAATCACGTTAGATAAAGCGATGTAGCGCTTTAATTGGCTAAAATAGAAAAAGGCAATTATTAAGGAATATCGCTTACTTATTAATAAGGAAACGTAGTCTTTTATAAAGTACTTAAACTTATTATTTAGTAGTAAAGTACTCGGTTCACGTTTAGTTTTCAAGATAAAGAGAAATAAAGACGGTGCTATTAAAAAGTATAAAGTCAGACTTGTTATATAAGGCTATACTTAGCGTTATAAACGAGATTATAATTAAATATACGCTAGCGTTTGCAAATCCGTAGTTTAAAAGCTTATATTAACTATAGCCGCTTTATATAATTTAAAAGTAGAATAATATAACGTCGAGACCGTATTTTTAAATAGCGATATTAATTTCGATATTTACGTTAAAATTCTATTAAGATAAAAGGAAAATAACCGAATTCTTATAAACGAAGAGTATATAAAGCTTAGAAAGGCCTTATACGGCTTTAAGTAATTATTACGCTTATAATAAGAGAAGTTACGTATTAAGTTTATTAAGATTAGTTTTGTTTTCTTAAAAACTAATAATTATATATATATTAATAAAGAAACTAAGATTTTAATCGTTACTTACGTTAATAATTTCTTAATAATCTTAAAAGCAAGATTAGCTTTAAAAGCTTTTAAAATAAAGATTCTTATCTTATTTAATATTATTCCTGCTAGCTTAATATAATATTTCTTAAAAGTCCGTATCGTTTATAATAAAGAAAAGAAGATTATATCTCTTTATTAAAATGCTTATATCGAGAAAGTATTAAATCGGTTTAAAATAATTAATTGCAAAAGTATTATTACGCTGTTTGCCTTTAATTCCGAAGTACATATAATCAAATTCAAGGAGTAAGTTATTATATAAGAGATTAAGTTATATTAATAAATTTATAGTTCCTTATAATATTTTACTTATATTAAATAAGATATTTAGTATTATTTTTCGGTGCTATCTTAATTTCTTATAAATCTGTCCTTATAATACCTCGCTAGCGTAAAGAGAGTTCTTTAATATCTTTAAGGAACGAAGAATTATATTATAACTTACGGCGGAAACGTTATAAACGCCGAATTTATAAAGTTATATAATTTCTACGATTTTAATTAAGTAAGCTTACGTAAAGAATAAGTCTTATATAACGTATTATCTTCTTCTTTATAAGAAGAGTATTCAGCGTTATTTCTAAGCGCTAAATTACGGTAGCTTTAGCTTTTACGAAAGCAAAATATATTATTATATATACGTTTATTAGAGAAATATTATAGATTCGTTAAGTTCTAGCTAAAATAAGCTATAAGCGACTAAATTCCCGCTTTATTAAGATAAATTATAATAATTAAAATATATTATTGTTATTTAAAAACTTTAAGTTTTATTAGCGTATAAAGCATATCAATATTAAGTTTTATTACTTACGACAGAAAATAATTAAAAGCTATTTAGACCTTTAATACGTATTATCGAAGGAAAATACCGCCGACGGCTTCACGAAATTATTAAGTCCCCAAGATCTTAAGGAATTCGTCAAAATACTAAAGTTAATAATTTTATATTTTAATTGAGAAGTAGTAATATCGCTTAGAAAACGTTTTTATCTTTATAAATTAAAAAATACGTAAGAATTTAAAAGATAGTTTACAAAACGGAAGCTATACGTTACGTCGGCTCTTTAAGGTCGATTTAAATTAGTTAATATATAACTTATATAGTTAATTAATCTTTCTTTTTACGTTAATATAAAGTGTGTTTACTTTCAAAAGTATATATTTTAAAGTAATTAAACTTTAGATTAGAGAATACTTATTAAGGGGTGTCTTTAAAGGGGTATATTACAAGTTTATATTAGTTTAAGTCACGGGTTAATTATATAAATAGAGTCGAATGTAAATTCTGCTACGCTAGTCAGACTGCTAGTTATTAAAGAGCGTATCTATAGATCGCATAATTATTGTAATTAATATTATAAGTCAATTAATAACTCCGCATCTTAATGCTTCTTGGTCTAGTCGTGAATATCTTAGCAATAACGAATAATAATACGAAGTAATTATAATATATATTCCGATATACAATAGAAGCCAGATTTTAAATACTCTCGTCGAATTCAAAGGTAGCGATTCAAAATTCTTATCGCAGCTTGAAAATAATTATTAAGCGATTAGCAAGTCGAGATAAGAGATAATAATATTAATTTTGATTATTATTTCTTCGGCTTTATTTAATTATATCTTATAATTCTTAGTCATTTAGTTATTACTAAATACGATATAATCCGTTTATTAATAAATATAAATTTATTAACTTTAATTATAATATTATTATTATTATAAGCCTCGACGGATATACGTATAAGTCGTGGAAGGGCAAGAGTAACCTGAGGCGGATGTAGCTTCGCGATTTCCTCTCGAAAGATCTGCCGAACTGTCGAACGATAATTTACGATTATAATTCGAAGCTCTCGAGTTATAATATAAATATTATTATAAATTAAAAACAAGAATTCTTAGAAGCGATTAAGAAAGTACGGCATATATAAGAGATAAGAAGCTAGCGTATTATTTGGTCAGTTGCTTTGCTAAAAGTCTTTTAGCTTAAGGAGAAACCGGTATTTTTTATTAAATATAATTTTAAAAGAATTATATTAGCTTATATAAGTAGAGCTAAAAGATTAATTATAAACAGTACTAGCTAAGAAGATAAAAAAGCTAATCTTTTTAATATTTTATGCAAGTAGTATTAGTAGACGAATACGGCTATATAATAATTGCAATATTATATAAAGCGATTTACGGCATCTTATTCTTTAATACGCCGCATAAGGGACTCGTAATCGACGATATTCGGCGTATAATAGTTAAAGAAGACTATTATCCGAGGACCGAGCTGCTCGAGCAGATTAAACTGAAGTTTAGCTTATTAATAAATAAACTCGCGGATTTTAAGAACTAGATCCGAGATCGGAAAATCATCAGCTTTTATAAGACGCAGCAAACGAGGCGACTTGAACTAGTTGAAAAGAAGAGATTTGGTATGAATGATGATTCTATTACTTCGGGGGAAACTTAGTCTATATAACTACTTTTAGGCGCCAAGCTATTTAGCTCTCGCATCGGCTATTTGCTCTCGCATCGGCTATTTGCTCTCGCATCGGTTATTAGCTTTATATTGAAACTAGCTTTGTATCAAGGCTAGCTTTATATCACCAGAGCTTCCGAGGTTTAAAACACGGAAGCTTAGGGCTTCTGAAAGCCACTGTTTTAGCCCTAAATAACCCTTTACCAGAAGCTTAAAGCTTCCGAGGTTCAGAGTACGAAAGCCGGAGCTTTATGCGAAGCTAGAGCTTTATGCAAAGGTAGTTAAGTTATAGAAAGGTATGCTTAATATAATCTTATATTATTAAGCGAGTTTAGCCGAGGCTTAATATAATCTTATATTAACAAGTTATTTCAGCTACCTCGATATCAGAACTGATTCGAAATAACTGATGTTATTTCTTAAAATCTTAAGATAAAAAAATAAAGCCGAATAAAAGAATATATAATCGCTGTCGAGTCTGGGTCGGCTCTTCTCGAACTTCCGGATAGCATTAAGGCAAAGATCTTAGTTAATGTAGATTATTTTCAAATTATCAAGTTCGATAATCGTAATATTAAAGTATATAAGATAATAATTAAATATTTAAAATAATTTAAATAAAATATTTAAAAAATTATTACAGATCGATTTTATATATAACTTAAGATTATTCTTTATTAATCTCGTACTTATATCTTTTATTAATTATTTTAACTTTTTCTAAAGGTTTTTAAAGAATAATATTATATTACTTTTATACCGATCTTAAATTCCGTTTTAATTTGAATAATATTTAATACTTGCGTCGAGAAAGAAATTTTTACAGTCGACTGTTTTCTTTGATAAAGATATAATATTCGTTAAGAGATAAAATATCCTTGCAGTACTAAAACTGCGGTTTTCTTTATCTAATTCTTATAATCAGATAATTCTTATGGATTTAAGTAAAATAAAATATAATTTTATTCTTATTTATATACAAATATTTAATAAAAATATAATAAGTCGCAAATTGCAATTAAATATTCGTATCGGCTTAAAGCGAAGGACTTTTAAGTATAAGTCTTCTGAGTATATACGAGTACCGCCGAGCGATTCGAATAAGCTTATAAGTTTATTATTATTAAACTTGACTTATTAGGTTCAGATGATTTAAAAATAAACGTATTAGGCTTGTTTTTATAATAGCTTAGCGATATTAATAATAATTATTAATTTATAATCTTAAATAATATTAATAATATCGATATATTTCGTTAAATGTAAGAAAAGAGATCTTAAACCGGAAGTAATACTTAATATATAATTCCGATATCGAGTTATATTTTATAAATTATAACTGGATTAGTATTCCTTATTATACGAGATCGAAGAGCAGTATCGTAGCTTAGCATTAGATATACAAGCGTTATTCCGGTTAATCTGATAGATTCGAAGGACGCCGAGTAATTACTTTATATTAATATCTTTAAAAGTCTATTTATTAGCTCTAATCGTGCCGAGCTTATTAAAAAGCTGGACTATTTATTATTAGTAATTATTCAAGCCGCTATATATATTAATATAAAAGCTATTCGTATAAATATATTTAAATACTTAACGCTTTATCTTTAAAACGAATAAAATTAAAATAAGCTACTCGACGAAGAATTTAAAGATTTAAGACAAAATCTTAGCGTTTTTAATTCTGTAATCCGGACTTAATAAATCTTATTCGACTAGATCAAGTGAAATAAGCTATAAGCTACGGAGCTTTTATCCTTTATAATTATATTCGATCGCTAAAGTATTCCCGAATTCTTCTTTTACGTTTAATATTTTAATCCTTTCGATCTCGAAGATACTTTAATTCTTTTAAATAAGTTTTCTTTAATTATTATTAAGAAAGGCAATAAGATTTTTAAGATATACCGGCTTATGTAACTCGTAATACGGAAGTAGTTTAAGCGATATAAGAAAGCCGAAAAGTAGCAAAGAGAAGTAATCGAAGTAATAATAAAAGCTTTTTTAAATAAAAATTATAATAACTAAAAGACGTGTAAGATTCTGTTATTATATATTCTTAAAGTATTAAAATATAAGCTAAAATTAAGCTAATTTTTATTTAAGCGTATATTCCTTTTGTATAATATAACTTAATATAATTAACTACGAGATTATTATAAAATTGCGAAGGCAAAAAGTTAAGAATCTCTGGCTGCTTATAAATATCTTTTTTAAAATAATAATAAAAGGATTTTCGATAATATCGAAATACTTAATTTAATACTCGAGAGCTAAAGTAAGTACGATAAAGCAAAGGCTATATACCGAAAAGAGTTTTAGCTTTTTATAAAAGTATTCGACTAGAAGCACTTTAATACGTTTATAAGTATAAATAATCTCGCTTAAATATTTATAAACTAACGTAAGTACGACGAGGCCGAAGGTATATATCGAGAAGAGCTTTAGCTTTTTATAAAAGTACTTAGCTAAAAGTATCTCTCGACGCTCACGAGTATAAATAATCTCGCTTAAGTGCTCGACCGCTAAGGCAAGTACGACGAGGCCGAGGCCATGCACCGAGAAGCGCTCTAGCTTAAGATAGAAGTACTTGGCCAGAAATATCCTAATACGCTCACGAGTATAAATAACCTCGTTAAAGTGCTCGTGAGCTAAGGCAAGTACGACGAGGCCGAGGTTATATATCGAGAAGCGCTTCAGCTTTCGATAGAAGTGCTTGGCCAGAAGCACTTTAATATGCTTACGAGTATGAATAACTTCGCTCGAGTGCTCATAAGTTAAGGTAAGTAAGACGAGGCCGAGGCCATATACCGAGAAGCGCTTTAGCTTTAAACAAAAGTACTCGGCCAGAAGCATCCTTTAACGCTTATAAATATGAATAACCTCGTTTAAGTGCTCGAGCGCTAAGGCAAGTATAACGAGGCTAAGACGCTAAACCGACAGGCACTTGCTAGGTATAAGGCGGCGCTAGGGCCTGATTACCTTTCGACGCTTACGAGCGTCTTTTATTTTACAGCTTTATTTAAAGCGGAAAATAATTATAAAACCGCTGAAATTTATTACGAAAGAGTAATTTCTGGCTTTAAGAAAGCTCTTAGTAATACTTATCTTATTGCTATTACTTGTATTAAAAGATATTCTTTTATATTTAAAGGATTAAAAAGATTTATTAACTGATTTATAATAATATTTCTTAATCTAATATATATTATACTTATATAAAAATAACTGTTATATAATTAATATTACTTTTTAATCCCTTATTTTAATGAAATATTATTTATTATTACTTTTAATATTATTAATTATATTTTTATAATAAGAAGTTTTAAGAAAGGCATAAAGAATAAAATAATATATAATTATTATTTATAATTTAGAATCTTCTTTTTATTTTATATAAAGTAAATAAATAAGCTTTTAATTCTTTTTCTATAATAGGCGGGGAAATTATACCGATAAGCTTATTAGTTCGCTTAATATTAAGATCTGCAGATAATTAGTAAGGCTGAGAACGTCGCCGAATTGCGTACGAAAGGAGATTGATAATGGGTCTCGTATACCTTCTTGCTTTTACCTACTATATAAGGAAAATTATGAGGTAAATAATAGTATTCGATGCTATTCTATAGAAAACACTCGCTATTATTATATAAAGGCGTACGAGACTTATTATCAACCTCTTTTCGTATATCTTCATATTCTGCCTCGTATGTACCGCTTTATAATCGTTCTGCGATTTTTTTAGGTAGGATTTAAAATCAATATTACTCTTATAATATGCTAATCTTTTCAAATACTAAAGGCGCCTTTCTTTCGACTTATTATTCGCCTGCTATTTTTAACTCCGCTACGCCTTAACGAACCTATATTTAATGCTTTAATAATTTCACCCGCGACTTCGATTCCTTATATATTCTTTGCTGCTATTTAATATAAAAATACTTTCACGAGAATTAAAAACGACTTAAATGCGTATTATATAATAGAGCTGCGGATTAAGCGCTTTAATAAAATTAAGTTATATCTGTTGGATTTGACTTCGGTAACTCGTGCCGATTCTACCTTAGAATAGCCGAAGGGGTTTCTACTGCTTACGCGGCCCGGAAATTACCTTTGTATTCCGGGAAATTACGCTCGTATTCAATTACGTAGCTCGTATAAGCTACGTAATCAGTTACGTAGTCGTAGAAGCTTTTAAAAAAGCTATTATTTTGTATATAACTACCGAAGAGCTTTTTTAGCTCTTTAAGTAAGCAAGTAAAGTAATTCTCTTTCTTTAATTACGTGTCCTCACTTACTGCGCTTCCTCATTCCTGATTGGCTCGTCTATTCTCATATAGTAGTAATTCGGCAATTCGCTAAGGCAGCTAATAATATCAGTTACCGATACACACTTCCCGATCGAGACGATTAGCTGAGTTTTCTCGGCTAATACCGCTTCGGCTGCTTTCGTTCAAACGCTTGTCGATAAAGCCATACTAGCTTCTCTTAATTGAAGTAAGCTAAACCCCTTTGAGCCCTTATTAACCCGATTAGGACGAATTACGGACTCGAGGCCTTTGACTCTAAGATTAAACCTTAGGGAAATTATAATTTAGCGGTCTTTAGACGTTATAAGCGCGCGTAGCTACTTAAATTGCGGTTTTAGGTCTTATAATAAACTTCTTATTCTTAGGTGCTTATACCTTTTACGGCGCTAGCAGTGGCTAAAAGTAGCGTGTTAGCGTGGCTTGTATTAGGGAGTGGCTGTCCGAATCGTTATTAGTTTAGCACAAATTACAGTGGTTTTTAGGCTTTATTAGCTGTATAAGAAGCCATCCTCGGAGAGGGTTATAGCTAATTAAGCTTATTTACTTCCTGTGAGAGAAAACTGAGTTAATAGTGGCGCTAGCATTGTAATAAGAGCTTAAGTAGACCGCTGGGAACCCTGTTATAATACTAGCTAAGCGAAACCCTCGGTAAGGTAATATATAAGTCCTTGGTAAGACTTTTTACTTTAAATATTAATTTTATATCGATTTAGGGTATATTAAATTAAGGAGGGTAGCCTTATTATAAGGTTATAAAGACTTAAATAAAGTTTAAAACTAGAATAATTTAATAAATTACTATAAGTGATAATCGTCTAAAGGAATTAAAGCTAAACTCAATCGAGATAAGCTTAAAAATAGCTGTTATTACTTTTAAAAGAGAAAAGTTAATAAAGAAGTCTAATTATATTAAGTAAATAAATCCCGCTAGCTTATTCCTAGAAATTAACGGTTATATGCCTTATATTTCCGGCAAAGTTTTACTTCCGGATTAATCGTTATATTACGCTAGGGGTATTGAAAGAGGTAGAACCGTATTAGCCTCTTATTCTCATGAGCTAGCCGTAAAATATCACAAGAAGCTAGACTATTTTAAGACGTAAAATTAAAAAGCGCTAAGGGCGCTAAAGTCGATTATATCGCTGGAAAATCAAAAGCGATTTAAAGATAAAAATACAATTAAAAAGCTATAGAACGTTATTTAATTTATTTTCGGTTAATTAACGCTTAAGCTAGTCGGCCGTTATATAAATTAAATCGTCGATTTTAATTATAGCTCTTATAAGAGTATAAACGAATACACTAGCGTAATTTAATTAAGCGTTATATACTTAAAGTAGCTAGACTGCGAGATTCTAAAGCTTATAATAGCTAGCCTAGTATTAAAAAGCTTGCCGAGCTCTTTTGACGCTTTTTCGTCTCGTAAATACGAGAAAATATTAAGTAATTTTAAGAATATCGATATTAACGGTTTAATTAACGACTTAATTTCGGAAGAAGCTTATATAAGCGCTAACGCCGACCTTAATGCTAATAAAGCGTTTAAAGGCGGTAAAAGCGGTAAGAAGCATTATAATAAGTGTAAAGTCACGAGATATATAACGTTTACGTGCTAGGTCTTATACTTTAAGTTAAAGCTTAATAATTCGGAAAATCTGAATAAAAAGCTTAATAAGGCTAAAAAGGCTAAAGAATTAAAAGGCGAATTAAAAATAAAGTTTACGAAGGCTATTATAGCCGTATTTAAGACTTATACGCCGCCTAATAAGTACGTGAGGGCTAAAAAGCTTATAAAGGTATATACAAACGACTTACCCTTACCGAAGGGTAAGTTAAATGTAAAGCTTAAAGTGTAGCTTGAACTTTTTTTATTTATAAGTACTTTTATAAATATTATAAAGGAATTAAGTAAGTCCGATTCTGACTAATTAAAGGGAGATATTGTAAATTAAGCTTTTAAAATCGTTTATAATTATAGACTAGTTTTAGACTCTAGTGCTAATAAGCATTATACGCTTAATAAGGAATAGTTACTTAACTATTAACTTACTCTTCGCAAATCGGTTATAATCGCTAATAGCGACGTATTACCGATACTAAGCACGGGAGATATTCCTATTAAAGGCAATAACGGCATAGAAGTAGTTATTTAACGAGTAAATTATATTCCGGGGCTAAAAACGACCCTTTTAAGCTTAAGGGAAATGATTAAAAAAGGCTAGTTAATTAACTTTATTATTAGATTTCACTTCGGTAACTCGTGCCGATTCTACCCTAGAATAGCCGAAGGAGTTTCTACTGCTTACGCGGCTCGGAAATTACCTTTGTATTCCGGGAAATTACGCTCGTATTCAATTACGTAGCTTATATAAGCTACGTAATTAGTTACGTAATCGTAAAAGCTTCTAAAGAAGCTATTATTTTATATATAATTACTTAAGAGCTCTTTTAGCTCTTTAAGTAAGTAAGTAATTAATTTTATTTTATTTTTAATTACGTGTCCTTACCTATTGCGCTTCCTCTTCTTGATTGGCTCGCCTATTCTCATATGGTAGTAATTCGGCAATTCGCTAAGGCAGCTAATAATATTAATTACCGATACACACCTTCTCGATCGAGACGACTAAGCTGAGCTTTCTCGGCTAATACCGCTTCGACTGCTTCCGTTTAAACGCTTGTCGATAAAGCTATATTAGCTTTTCTTGATTAAAGTAAGCTAGACCTCTTTAAGCTCTTATTAACCCGATTAAGACGTATTACGGACTCGAGGCCTTTAACTTTGAGACTAAACCCTAAGGAAATTATAACTTAGCGGTCCTTAAATATTATAAGCGCGCGTAGTCACTTAGATTACGGTTTTAAATCTTATAATAAATTTCTTATTTTTAAGCGCTTATACTTTTTACGACGTTAATAATAGCTATAAGTAGCGTGCTAGCGTAGCTTGTATTAAGGAGTAGCTATCCGAATCGTCACTAATTTAGTATAAATTATAGTAGTTTTTAAGCTTTTTTAATTATATAAGAAGCCATTCTTAGAGAGGGTTATAATTAATTAAGCTTATTAATTCCTATAAGAAAAACCAAACTAATAGTGGCGCTAGCGTTATAATAAGAGCTTAAGCAAACCCGCTAAGAACCCTATTATAATACTAGCTAAGCGAAACCCTTGGTAAAGTAATAATAAGTCCTTAGCAAGGCTTTTTTACCTTAATTAATCGATTTTAAATCGATTTAAGGCATACTAAATTAAGGAGGGTAACCTTATTATGAAGTTATAAAGACTTAAATAAAGTCTAAGACTAAATAGTTTAATAAATTACTATAAGTAATAATTGCCTAAAGGAATTAAAGCTAAATTCAATCGAGATAAGCTTAAAATAGCTATTATTACTTTTAAAAGAGAAAAGTTAATAAAGAAGTTTAATTATATTAAGTAAATAAATCCTATTAACTTATTCCTAAAAATTAACGGCTATATGCCTTATATTTTCGGTAAAGGTTTACTTCCGGACTAATCTTTATATTACGCTAAGGGTACCGAAAAAAGTAAAACCGTACTAGCCTCTTATTCTTATAAGCTAGCCGTAAAATATTACGAAAAGCTAGACTACTTTAAGACGTAAAGTTAAAAAGCGTTAAGGGCGTTAAAATCGATTATATTATTAGAAAATTAAGAGCGATTTAAAGATAAAGATACGGCTAAAAAGCTATAAAACGCTATTTAATTTATTTTCGGTTAATTAACGCTTAAGCTAGTCGGCCGTTATATAAATTAAATCGTCGATTTTAATTACAGCTCTTATAAAAGTATAGACGAATACACTAGCGTAATCCAATCGAGCGCCATATACCTAAAGCAGCTAGACTGCGAGATTTTAAAGCCCGTAATTGCTAGCCTAATATTAAAAGGCTTGCCGAGCTCTTTTGACGCCTTTTCGTCTCGTAAATACGAGAAAGTGTCAGGTAATCTCAAGAATATCGATATTAACGGTCTAATTAACGACTTAATTTCGGAAGAAGCTCGCATGGGCGCTAACGCCGACTTTAACGCTAATAAAGCGTTTAAAGGCGGTAAAGGCGGTAATAAGAAGCACTGCAATAAGTGCAAAGTCACGGGACATATAACGTCTACGTGCTAGGTCTTACACCCTAAGCTAAAGCCTAATAATTCGGAAAATCCAAATAAAAAGCCTAATAAGGCTAAAAAGGCTAAGGAGTCAAAAGGCGAATCAAAAATAGAGTCTACGAAGGCTATTATGGCCGTATTTAAGACTATTACGCCACCAAATAAGCACGTCACGACTAGAAAGCCTATAAAGGCACACACAAACCACTTACCCTTACCAAAGGGTAGGTCAAATGTGAAGCCTAAAGTGTAACTTAAACCTTTCTTACTTATGAGTACTTTTGTAAATATTATAAAGGAATTAAGCGAGTCCGATTCTAACTAATCAGAGGGAGATATTACAAATCAAGCTTTTAAAACCGTCTATAATTACAGACTAGTTCTAGACTCCGGTGCTAGCGAGCACTATACGCCTAATAAGGGATGGTTACTTAACTATTAACTTACCCTTCGCAAATCGGTCATAATCGCTAATGGCGACGTATTACCGATATTAGGCACAGGAGATATTCCTATTAAGGGCAATAACGGCATGGAAGTAGTTATCTAACGGGTAAACTATATTCCGGGGCTAAAAACGACCCTTTTAAGCTCAAGGGAAATGATTAAGAAAGGCTGGTCAATCGACTTTACCGAGAACAGTGCTTTATTAAAGCATAAAAAAGGCCAATTACAGGCTAAATAGGATTATAACGCTTATTACGTTCAAGCGGAAGTCGATAATGACGCTCTCGAACTTGTAATATATCAGGTAGACTCTAATTCGCCGCTAGACCTTTACCATAAGAGGCTAGTGCATATAAATAAAGAGTCGATTCTTAAAACGATCGAGAAAAGCTATAAATTAAAGAAAATCCAACAAAAAGACGTAGAGCTAGCCGATTGCAACGCTTGTAATAGCGGCAAAATGCACGTGATCGGCAGTAAAAAGCCTATGTCAGACGCGCCACCCTTAACTATATTCGATATCGATATTGCGGGGCCTTTTAAAGTCAAAGGACTTAAAGGAGAGCGCTATTTCCTTACTATTACATATAGAAGATTAAGAGCTATTTAGCTATACGCCTTAAAACTCAAAGCCGACGCTTATGACGTACTTATTGACTTCTATAATATAATAAATACGCAGTTTAGTCAAAAGGAAATCAAATTTATGGCGAATATTAAAGCTTTTAAGCTTAATAACGCCGGGGAATTCAAGTCTAATAAATGGACGTATTATTACAAGAAACAAGGGTATATATGTGAATACACTAGCCCTTATTCCCCTTCCCAAAACGGAATAGCCAAAAGGTTAAATAAATACCTAATAGAGCGGCTAATTAGCGTCTATAAGGCTAAGAGATTACTATTGTTTTTATAGCCCTACTTATTACAAGGAATAGCTTATATTAAGAATCGGTTATATAACTCCGTTATAAAGAAGACTCCTTTTGAAGCTCTATGCGGTAAATTACCGACAATCGATTATATTCGCATACTAGGCTCTTTAACCTACGTACTTGAGAATAAAAGAGCTCATAAGCTAGCCGATAAATCCGACAGGGGTATTCTTGTCGGTTTTGAGTCTTCCAATAATTACTTGGTTTATTTACCGAGTAAAAGAGCCGTTATAAGCTTTAAAAACGTCCTAATTAAAGAGGATTTAATCCTTAAGGACGATATAACGGAAGAAACCGAATTCGACTATATAGTCGAAACACTTAAAGAGTTTAAAGGCGCTAGCGACGATATTATTAAGCTAATAAGTAGTATTAACGACGAAATGCTTAATAAAGGCAATATAAGCGAAAAGTCGCCTATCGACTAATTAAAGGGCGAGAAAACGGATTTTGAAGACGAATCCGACTTATTTATACCAGAGCTCCTTCAAACGCCAAAAGCTAATAAGAGGCCTAATACGGCTAGCCCGGAAATGCCTAAAGCGCTTATTAAGAGGCCTAGAAAGGATTATTCGAGCTGGGAGCCTAACGTCGTAACTAAAAACGCTAGTACTAGCGCCAAAGACTCTAATAACTCTTTAGAAAATCAGCCAGTAATATACTTAAGCTCTAAGACGGCTATTCGCTAGCTAAATAACTAGTTAATCGAAGAGGAAAAAGAAGCTTTTTCTGTTTATAAAGACGTTAAGAGACTAGCTTTTATGGCTTTAATAAGCTCTAAAATAGACGAAGATCTAGAAAAGGAGCTAATAAAGCTACCCGAAGAGCTAGAGACTAATAAAGTCGTTATTAAACGGACTAAAGGCTTTCAAATTTACGAGCCTAAAAGCCTTAAAGAGGCTATAGCCTCTCCGTATAAAGACTATTAGCTAAAAGCCATAGAAAAAGAAGCCAATTCCCTAGAAAGTCACGAGACTTGGGAAATAATGCCAAAAGACGCTAGCAAGGCTTATAAGCCTTTAAAGACTAGATAAGTATATAAAATCAAAGAATCACTTAATTACTTCGAATTTAAAGCTAGATTCGTCGCTAAAGGGTTTAAGCAACTCTACGGCCTTAATTACGTAGACACTTTTGCTAGCGTAGTAAAACAAATGGCTTGGCGACTTATATTCGCCTTAGCGGTCCTTTACGGCTGGCTTATATAGAAAGTCAATATGATTTCGGCTTTTACGTAAAGTAATATTGACGTAAATACTCTATATATAGTGCCTCTTAAAGGCATAAACGCCCAAAAATACGCTAGTAAACTACTCCTACTTAATAAAGCCTTATATAAGCTAAAACAGTCAGCTAGGCTCTGGTTTATTACGCTAAAAGAAGTCCTAATCTAAAAACTCGGTTTTCAAGCCTTAATTACCGAGAATTGCATCCTAATTAATAAGGAATAATAGTTTATAGTCTTTATTTACGTAAACGACTTAGCGATAATTGGCCTAAGCGTTAATAATATCAAATCCTTTATTAAAGAGCTTAAAAAGCTCTTTAAATTAAAGGATTTAAGGCTAATAAAAGACTACTTAAGTATAAATATCGACTATAACTTAAATAAAGGTTATATGAAGCTAAGTCAAGAGAGTTATATTAAGAAAGTGCTAGAGCGATTTAATATAACCGACTATAAGCCTAAAGATATACTAATAGATTCGAAGGCTAAGCTAAAGCTTAATCCTAATTAAGCTAATAAAAAGGAAATAAATTAATATCAGCAAATTATAAACTGCTTCTTATTTCTTACGCTAGCAATTAGACCTGATATTTGCTACTCGGTTATAAAGCTCGCTCGATTCGCTAGTAACCCTAGCGCCGATTACTTAATTGCCCTTAAAAACGTGCTTAAATACTTAAAAGGATTAAAAAAGCTAAGGCTAATCTACGAAAAAAGCTCTAGTTAATATATAAGCGGCTACTGCGACGCCGATTACGCCGGAGACATTAATACGGCTAAATCGACTAGCGGCTTAAGCTTTTACTTAACGAGTTGCTTATTTAGTTGGAAAAGCAAGCTCTAAAGTATTATAACTTAAAGTATAATTAAGGCCGAATATATGGCTATTAATTCGGCTTTTAAAGAGGCTGTTTATATAAAGTAGCTTTTAACCGAATTAGGCTATTATATACAGGAACGATTCCTTATTTATACGGATAATAACGGCGCTTTTTTATTAGCTAATAACTCTTAATTCCACGAGAAGACTAAGTATATTACCGTTAAATATTATTACGTCCGCGACCTCATAAATTAAGGCGAAATAGACTTAATTTATATAAGAGGGTTTAAATAAAAAGCCGACGGCTTTACGAAGCCGCTAGATAAGCTTAAATTCATTGAATTCATAAGGCTTTTAAGATTAGTCGAATAAGGCTAAAGCGGAGGAAATAAGATTATAATTTGTATTTCTTTCTTTTTATAACTGGCTTATCTTCCGCAAAGGGTTATTTCATGTATTAAGCCTATTCTTATAAATATAAGCTCTGCTTTAAAGCTAGCTTATATATAAGCTTATAAAGCTATTACGTCACTTATTAAGAGGGCGTATTAAATTTCACTTCGGTAACTCGTGCCGATTCTACCCTAGAATAGCCGAAGGAGTTTTTATTACTTACGCGGCCCGGAAATTACTTTCGTATTCCGGGAAATTACGCTCGTATTCAATTACGTAGCTCGTATAAGCTACGTAATTAGTTACGTAGTCGTAGAAGCTTTTAGAGAAGTTATTATTTTATATATAATTACTTAAGAGCTCTTTTAGCTCTTTAAGTAAGTAAGTAATTAATTCTATTTTGTTTTTGATTACGTATCTTTACTTATTGCGCTTCCTCTTCCTGATTGGCTCGCCTATTCTCATATTTATCGAGAACGGTGCTTTATTAAAGTATAAAAAAAGCTAATTATAAGCTAAATAAGATTATAACGCTTATTACGTTTAAGCGAAAGTCAATAATAACGCTCTTGAACTTATAATATATTAAGTAGACTTAAATTCGCCGCTAGACTTTTATTATAAAAGGCTAGTGTATATAAATAAAGAGTCGATTCTTAAAACGATCGAGAAAAGCTATGGATTAAAGAAAATTTAATAAAAAGACGTAGAGCTAGCCGACTGTGACGCTTGTAATAGCGGCAAAATGCACGTAATCGGCAGTAAAAAGCTTATATTAGACGCGTTACTTTTGATTATATTTGATATTAATATTACGGGGCTTTTTAAAGTTAAAGAACTTAAAAGAAAGCGTTATTTTTTTATTATTATATGTAAAAAATTAAGAGTTATTTGGTTATACGCCTTAAAATTTAAAGCCGACGCTTACGACGTCTTAATCGACTTTTGTAATATAATTAATAATTAATTTAATAATCGAAATAGCGTTAAATATAAATTTATAGTAAATATTAAAGCTTTTAAGCTCGATAACGCCGGGGAATTTAAGTTTAATAAATGGACGTATTATTATAAATAAAAAGGGTATATATATAAATATACTAGCCCTTATTCCTTTTCTTAAAACCGGATAGCCGAAAAATTAAATAAATACTTAATAGAACGGCTAATTAGCGTTTATAAGGTTAAGAGATTATTTTTATTTTTATGGCCTTATTTATTATAAGGAATAACTTATATTAAGAATCGGTCATATAACTCCGTTATAAAGAAGACTTTTTTTAAAGCTTTATGCGGTAAATTACCGATAATCGATTATATTCGCATATTAAGCTTTTTAACTTACGTACTTAAAAATAAGAGAGTTTATAAGTTAGTCGATAAATCTGATAGGAGTATTCTTATTGGTTTTGAGTTTTTTAATAATTACTTAGTTTATTTACTAAGTAAAAGAGCCGTTATAAGCTTTAAAAACGTCTTAATTAAAGAGGATTTAATTTTTAAAGATAATATGACGGAAGAAATCGATATCTTTGATTACGATAATATAATCGAAACACTTGAAGAGTTTGAAGGCGCTAGCGACGATATTATTAAGCTAATAAGTGGTATTAACGACGATATGCTTAATAAAGGTAATATAAGCGAAAAGTTGCCTATCGACTAATCAGAGGGCGAGAAAACGGATTTTGAAGACGAATCCGACTTATTTATACAAAAGCTCCGTCAAACGATAAAGGCTAATAAGAGGCCTAATATAGCTAGCTCGGAAATGCTTAAAGCGCTTATTAAGAGGCTTAGAAAGGATTATTCGAGCTGGGAGCCTAACGTCGTAACTAGAAACGTTAGTATTAGCGCTAAAGACTTTAATAACTCTTCGGAAAATCAGCTAGTAATATACTTAAGCTTTAAGACGGCTATTTATTAATTAAATAATTAGTTAATCGAAGAGGAAAAAGAAGCTTTTTCTGTTTATAAAGACGCTAAGAGACTAGTTTTTATAGCTTTAATAAGCTTTAAAATCGACGAAGACTTCGATTAAGGGCTAATAAAGCTGCCCGAAGAGTTAGAGGCTAATAAAGTCGTTATTAAACGAATTAAAGGCTTTTAAATTTACGAGCTTAAAAGCCTTAAAAAAGTTATAGCCTTTTCGTATAAAAACTATTAGTTTAAAGCTATAGAAAAAGAAGCCAATTCCTTAGAAAGTCATAAGACTTGGGAAATAATGCCAAAAGACGCTAATAAGGCTTATAAGCCTTTAAAAACGAAATAAGTATATAAAATTAAAGAATTACTTAATTACTTCGAATTTAAAGCTAAATTCGTCGCTAAAGGGTTTAAGCAACTTTATAATCTTAATTACGTAAACACGTTTGCTAGCGTAATAAAACAAATAGCTTAGCGACTTATATTCGCTTTAGCGGTCTTTTACGGTTAGCTTATATGGAAAGTCGATATAATTTCGGCTTTTATATAGAGTAATATTGACGTAAATACTCTGTATATAATGCCTCTCGAAGGCATAAATGCCTAAAAATACGTTAGTAAATTACTCCTATTTAATAAAGCCTTATACGGGCTAAAACAGTTAATTAGGCTTTAGTTTATTACGCTAAAGAAAGTCTTAGTTTAAAAACTCGGTTTTTAAGCCTTAATTACCGAGAATTGCATCCTAATTAATAAAGAGCAACAGCTTATAGTCTTTATTTACGTAGACGACTTAGCGATAATTAGCTTAAGCGTCAATAATATTAAATCCTTTATTAAAGAGTTTAAAAAGCTTTTTAAATTGAAGGATTTAAGGCTAATAAAGGACTACTTAAGTATAAATATCGATTATAACTTAAACAAAAGTTATATAAAGCTAAGCCAAGAGAGTTATATTAAGAAAGTGCTAGCGCGGTTTAATATAACCGACTGTAAGCTTAAAGATATATTAATAAATTCGAAAGCTAAGTTAAAGCTTAATTTTAATTAAGTTAATAAAGAGGAAATAAATTAATATTAGTAAATTATAAGCTGCCTCTTATTTCTTACGCTAATAATTAGACCCGATATTTGCTACTCGGTTATAAAGCTCGCTCGATTCGCTAGTAACCCTAGCGCCGATTACTTAATTGCCTTTAAAAACGTGCTTAAATACTTAAAAGAATTAAAAAAGCTAGGGCTAATCTACGAAAAAAGCTCTAGTTAATATATAAGCGGCTACTGCGACGCCGATTACGCCGGAGATATTAATACGGCTAAATCGACTAGCGGCTTGAGCTTTTACTTAGCGAGTTGCTTATTTAGTTAGAAAAGCAAGCTCTAAAGTATTATAACTTAAAGCACGACTGAGGCCGAATATATAACTATTAATTCGGCTTTTAAAGAGGCTGTTTATATAAAGCAGCTTCTAACCGAATTAGGCTATTACATGTAAGAACGATTCTCTGTTTATACGGATAATAACGGCGCTCTCTTATTGGCTAATAACTCTCAATTCCACGAGAGGACTAAGCATATTACCGTTAAATATTATTACGTTCGCGACCTCATAAATTAAGGCGAAATAAACTTAATTTATATAAAAGGGTTTAAACAAAAAGCCGACGGCTTTACGAAGCCGCTAAATAAGCCTAAATTCATTGAATTCATAAGGCTTTTGAGACTAGCCGAATAAGGCTAAAGCGGAGGAAATGAGACTGTTATTTATATTTCTTTCTTTACATCTAGCTTACCCTCCGTAAAGGGTTATTTTATATATTTAATTTATTCTTATAAATATAAGCTCTGCTTTAAAGCTAGCTTATATATAAGCTTATAAAGCTATTACGTCACTCATTAAGAGGGCGTGTTGGATTTGACTTCGGTAACTCGTGCCGATTTTATCCTAGAATAGCTAAAGGGGTTTCCATTGCTTACGCGGCCCGGAAATTACCTTCGTATTCCGGGAAATTACGCTCGTATTCAATTACGTAGCTCGTATAGGCTACGTAATCAGTTACGTAGTCGTAAAAGCTTCTAGAGAAGCTATTATTTTGTATATAACTACCGAAGAGCTCTTTTAGCTCTTTAAGCAAGCAAGCAAAGCAATTCTCTCTCTTTGATTACGTGTCTTCACCTACTGCGCTTCCTCATTCCTGATTGGCTCGCCTATTCTCACAATATCTCTGATTAACTGGCCTTTTTAAGTATACGCGAGCTTTATATCGGCAGCAGCTTTTAGGCCGCTAAATTCTTATTACCGAGGATCCTAACGAATACCTTATTTAGCACAAAATACGCGTATTTATTAAATTACTCCCGATATTCTTGGTCGATCTCGACTGCTAGATCCAGAAGATTTGTAAAACTAAGTAATTATATGAAGCTGCTTATGGCTTTCTGCTTTTATACGCATGGCTTATCAGATATAAGAGCGACCTTCGAATCGCGCATGAGAAGGGGCTGCTGCCGGGTTTCATCGACTAAGCGATTTAAATAAACTTTATTAATGAAGTCTTCGAGCATATCGACTTGCAATCTTTAAGCGAGGTTTCTTTTAGATATTAATATAACGAGTTAAGGCTATCGAGGTTAAATAAAATATATCGTATAATACGTTTCAGTTAAAAGGATTTCATTCGAAGGTATATAACCGCGTTAATATAATATCAGGACTTCTTCGCGCGTAATTTTGCCTGGTTATTAACAGTATTCGCTGTTATATCGGTAGCTCTGTTAATAATACAAGTAATTATTATTATTATAAGAAGTAGCCGGGTATTTAAAGACGTATCTTATAGCTTCTTTATAGCCTCGTTATTTTTAGCAGCTAAGACCGCGTTTATAATACTATTTATCTAGGCGATTTTATTTATTTATTATTTAATTAATACTTAATTAAACGATCGACAGGTTATAAAAGCGAGGAAGACCTTTACAAATGCGTATAAAGACTCGTATTTTTAAAATCTATTATAGCTTAATACTTATATATAACCTGAGTTTATCGGACTCGGTGGATATCGTATGATTAGGATTTATTATTATTGGAATTATTACTACGCTTGTTTATCTCGCCGATCTCGACTGCCTTTAGTTATCTTATATCTGCCGGCTTATTAACCTCGCTCGCCTAGAGCAGGCTTCCCGCGGATGACGAGCTCGCTATTATTAAAAGCAAAGTACGAAATCAGATATATGCAATTAGCTATTATTAATTACGATTTTAATACTGTGAATCGTGATTCTTTATAAGAAATATATAAAATAAGTATAAGATTATAAAAGATAAGAAGATAAACGAAAGTAAGGCTCGGCAGCTGAATTAAATCTAATAATTGCGGCGGTAACGTAAGCGAATTATTAATCTTATATATTATATAAGCTATATTTTTGGCCTTTAATAAGCTTCTTCGTACCTTTACTATTTACACTCCATAATAGCGGTTCTAGTTCATCGCTTTTATTCTTTGTGATTTGAATATTAGATAACGCTTCTGGAAGGCTTGAGCTTAGGTCTGCGATAGCCATTCCCTTATTAAAGATCGTCATTCGCTTCGATCCGAGGTACCGACTCGCTTGGCGGTTTTGCATAAATCTATACTTTAATAGTTCTGCTTCGATCGTGACTAATGGGGATCCCGCCGATACTATATGAAAGCTGATGAAGTCTACTCTAGTAACGCTAGGAAATTATTTTATAATTTAAGGGGTTTTGTTATCGTTGTCTTAATACTTAATAAACCCCCTCCGTGCGCCTTATTATTATATCCGCCGTCGATCCACTCCCGCCGTTTCCGCTCGAAGGTCGTGATCTAGCATATATCATTAGGCAATATACGGCGGAAAAGCGCTTTATGTAATATACTATGCGATTGCCTTAGTCCGAAAAGTATCACGGGTTACTAGGTTTGGCATTAAGACGGTATATTAAATAAGCGTAGCAAATTCTTTATTGACTCTTATAAGGAGCATAAAAAAATAAATATATCTATATTAAAGAAGATAGTACAAACTACTTAGATCATCAGATTTGGATTATTAGAGAATATTATTATTAGCAAATGTTTATTTAGCTCGGTTTTCTGTGGTTAATAAAGCTCCGGTAAGCGCAAGCTGGATAGTCTCATTTAGCGCTTGCTGTATGGCTATATGAAGGAGATTTTATCGTATAAGTTGATAATATAACTGTAATATATATTTTCTATTTTCTCACAGCTTTTATAAATCCCCGCGCGCTCTAAGCCATGAGTTAATAAGAGCTCCCCTTAGGGTTTTAAGGACTTAAGCGGCCAGGTTTTTTTATTACTAGCGCTAGTATATATCGAAGTACTCGAGCCTACTTCTCTTAAGGTGGTTAAGGAAATAGTCTTTTATAAACATTTCTCCGTCTATAATGCTATATATAAATGCTTTTCTAATAATCCGATAAAGCTTTGTCCCTGTACTTGATTAAAGGAAATATTTATTAAGAAGATTTAGTCGAAGGATAAAAGGGCTATTTACCCCGGGTAAGATGATAATAATGTCATTAAGTTGTATATTTACGGGTGCTAGCCCAACGAAACCCGTTTTTGTTTCGATTAAACGTCGTTTATATAAGTAATTCATAGCTATATTATAATTATTAATCGTGATTTTCTCCGAGTGACTTTGTATACTTATAATACTTTAGCTTATTCCTTTCTAATCTTCGAATGCAGCTGCAGGTGCTCTTATTCTGAGCCCTATATTATCCGTGTATTAATCTGCAATAGGTATATGCCATAAGCCTTTATGCAACTTTTCCTTCGATATAGCAATAGGTAAACTAAATACTGTTGACCTCGACAAGAGCTTCTCCACTTCCTTAAGTAATATTAAGGCACTGTCCTAAGAAAACGTCCCATTATATTATTCCGGTTGCCATATAGTCTTAAGCCTGCTAATAGTAGTAACAAAGAGTCCTTGAAACCGCAAAGTACCTTCTTTAAGAAGCACGGGCTGTTTAACGGTGGCGTCCCCCTCAGGCTTGAAAAGCCGTCTTATGGCGCAAGATCGCAAAAGACTAGCCCGCTAATCCGGAGCCCATAACGGTATATTATTATACTTATAAATACGCGCATAAAGTAATACTGTTAATTAGTTTCTGAGTAGTAGCTCTAAGGCACAGTTGGTAAAGACTTCTTCGTCCGAGACTTTATAATCAACTTCGAAATCTAAATCACGTGCACTATCGATTATTCCAAGGAGTCCATATACCTAATCTTTCGCTACCGATACTCTTAACCGGGTAAATGTCGATAGAGATAGAGCCTTCGTATTCGCTATCTTTAGTACTTAAAAGAAGATATCGCTCTTAATTAAATCCGGATAGTTAGATATTTATAACTCGCGGGTCTTACGAAAGCTTAAGAGTCGACTTAAGGAAGGTTGGTTACTACCCTGGAGAACGTGTTGGATCCTGCCGGCGGAAGTACCGTTATCTTCTTGACATTGCTCACAATCAGACTCAAGATTTACGGAAATTACCCAATCGTTTAGAGAATTATTTAATAGTAAATATTTACTTAAAATAAGTAAGAACAAATAGCCAGCAGCAAACTAGATATTAAATATAGTCTCCTCCCCATATTATAAAAGAATACGCTGTACAAGTGCAAACTCTTAAAATACCCTTAAAGTTGATTTGTTAGCAAAATAAAACTTATATATTTTAGAAAATAATTAAAAAGTGATGAAGAGGGATAAGCGAGGATTTAATATATGGAATTTAGATCTGCTCGATATCGGATTATACATATATATTCTATTTTAATAAAAACGTTTAAAAAGCTTTCTGACAATTATAAAAGGATAGTTGTATTAGATTCGGCTCGCCATATTATCGAGTTGCGCGAACCTCTCGCTCTAGAGACGGGCCTCCTCTTCCGTGTTTATTCCTTAGATTATCTTATACGAATCAAGTCCTAAAATACCAAGCTTCTCGGCTTTTTTACTAGTCTTTCTAAAGGCTTTCATAGCTATGTCGCTCCTATCTACTGCTGGACTTAACTAAACGATAGTCTAGTCCGCAAGACTATAGATATGGTGCATTCGTGCGACTTACTTTGCTTTTTCCAGGTCATCTTATTAATTAATATATAGCGCGTCGACTTAGAGATTAATAGATTCAGAATTCCCGCGAAGCTGCTTTAAGCTAGCTTCCAGATTCTCTATAACACTAATTAAGACCCCATCGATAAGGATATCTCGACGTATCGTAGGGTTTCTCCAGGTGTACGAAAGGGCACTGAATTCAAAATCTAGAGGCTTCTCCAGGGTGCGTATAGAAAGAGAGCATCTTATAAGCTCCTCCTCATTATCGTTCTGTCTAGGGAATATCTTAAGGAGGCAAAAGGTGTTCTGGCTGGCGATTAATGGTATTTTAAAGTAATCGCATATCGCAGATGCTATGTTGCCGAACTATACCTAAGCTAACGTTCGTGTAGAAATGCGGAGGCTTCGAATAGTAAGGCCTTTAATTTAACCCTGGCCAAGGTCAGTCTTGGCTTGGGATTAATAGCTGCAAATCGTGTTCGAGTCTTAGCCGCCTTATTAAACGGAGCTAAAGCTAGCTAGCTTTGGAAAAATAGCTTGATACGTAATACAAATCCGTTGGGAAGAGAGTCTAAGTATTTCGGAGAGGCGGAATATAATAACAATAAGTAATAATATATATATACAGTGTTAAGCGTATTTAACGTATTTAACTTAAGCTAAATATTATGATCTTTTAATCCAGATAACGTAATTAATATAAGCTTAACCTCAGCTTTATTATAAGATATTTAGCGCCCCGGTACGCAGATGATTTTCAATAATATAAGGGGTAACTCGGGGCCGAGGTAGCAGCTAATAGCCGAGGTAGCGGCCTGTCGGCCTCCGCGGGAAATAGTAGATTTAAAGGCACAGGCTACCCTTATTTAAAAATATTACAACACCCCCTTTTTACACTTATTTACTTATATAATTAATATATCGTAATACTAAAATATAAGTCGGAATATTAAAACGTTATTTATTAAACCTTTTCTATAATTATTATTACTCTAAAAAGATAACGCCTTTTATAAGGAAAGTATATTATATCTTTATAAGCTCTTTTAAATGTAATAGGATATTATATTATTTTTTAACGTATTAATGTGTTTTTATATTAAGAAATAGCTTAAAAAAATCGCATTTCTCTTCTTTAATTTAAAGTTCAAAAACTTATAAGCGTGTCTTTACGTCAATAGACTGAAATCTTAAAGTCCGAAGAAGTACGTATATTCGCTTACTTACTTAAGCCTTAAAAGCCTAATCCCTGAGTTCTAATACGAGTTATTTTTTATTAATAAATATAAGATATATTTAATTATTTAATTAATGAAAATATCTCTTAAAAATTATCGCGCCTTAGCGCAGTTTATTAGTTATGTATATACTCTCGTAAGCACTCACGTGTATATATACTCGGGTTATAGTCCTTTTTTAAAAAGGGTAACGCTTATTTTAATATATTTTTTAAATTCTTATTTTTTACGTTAATCGTAAAGCTTTTAAACTACTAAAAGCTTATTTTATTTTTATATAATAATTAAGAGTTATATCTGTTTTTATAAGCTACTTTTAGCATATATAGATTTCGAGCTTTAGTTAAGCTTATTTAATTCTAACTTTACGATCTTCGTTCCCTTTCCTTACGCTTAAACCCTAATGCTTTTCTTAGCGCGATCATCGAGATGTTATCGTACGACAGTCTTAGTAATCTTAACGTAAATATTATATACTTAAAGCTTAAAGACTTCCCGTTATAAATGAATTATTTAATTCTTAGCGCTTAAATGCTCGGACTTTGGCTTTTTATTAATTTAAATGTTTTAAATATAAAAATATTAATTAAAATCATTAATAAAAATCCACAGATCGCTAAGTAAATCGCTTAATAAAAGAATGATTTCGCTAAATTAAATTATATAATGAAGACGAACGAGTATAATAAATAACTTTAAAAATAGGCGCTCGATCGTCACGCAGTAGCTACGTCTTTCTCGGACTAAATAATTACAAATTTTAACGTATTTATTATTCCTTTTCTTACTCGACCGTATAAGCTTATTAAGATAACCGCAGAATCTTATTAAAAGGAAGCCGAGGCCGAAGTTAAAGCGTATATTATAAAGTGCGTAATATAATAACTACGAATTACAATATATTTTAAGCTTTATAAATAGATTAAGAAAACTATAAACTGTTAATTTTTTAATATAGCTGTTATATAACTTGTCTTTAAGAAAAGAATTAATATTTAAGTATTAGTTCGCACGCTTAAAATAATTTTATATTAAATAAATATAACGATTTAAATAATAACTCGTTAAGATTATTTATAATTTTTAAATATAAAGAATGTCTAAAACTTAAAGGTTTAAATTATATAATATTAAGAGCTAATTTATAAAAGGAATTTATATTATGTGCCGAAAGTGCTCGGCACTTTTAATATTAACTTTTTCTTAATTATAATTAATAATTTTAATAACTTATAGGCTTAAAAGTACTTTCTTAAGATTAAGGAAGCCGACAAGCTCGACATACTTCTTAAATACTCTTTAAAATAGCTCGCACGGTTGTTTTATTTTAATTACGTTAATTGCTAATATTAATAGCTTATCGGTGGAAAATTAGAGTATAGTTATTTCTTTACTCTTAGTTCACGCTTTAATAATAATAAAACACCCGACTCGGAAGCTTTTGATTTATATAATAAAAAATTAAACTAATTTAAAATAAAAGAAAAACTTATAAAAAAAGGCATATTTATATTTAAAAGACAAAACTTATTATTAGCCTCCTTTAAATTGTATTTGTTTTTAAATAGTAGTTTATGAAAAAGTGTTTACTAAATATTAAGATAAAATAACTTATTTAAACTTAAAAATGAATAATTAATATTATAATAAGATTCGGCAACGGTTTGCTACGCTATAATAAAAAGCTCTTCGCGGGCAAATAAGCTCGGACAAGCCTTTTCTTTAGTTAATAAAAGATTTCTTAATAAAACTAAATAAGTAAGGATTTAATAAATTAAATAAAAAGAAGTCTACTTTTTTAAAAAAAACTTATTAAATAAAAGAGGAATAAGCGGGACTTACGCGTACTTAATGCTTTTGCTTAATTTGGCCGAGTATTTAGCTGCGAGTATATATTCTCTTTAAAATTTACTTTATCTTTTATTAAACTTTATTTTATTAAATAATTATAAAGCGATTAATTTAATTAACGATTGTTTAATATTATTAAAAGAATCTTTTATAAAATCTACTCTTAAGGATTTAGTAAAGTATAAGAGCTCTTAATTGCTTATTATCGAGCGCGGAACTCGAGTCATAAAAGAAGTACTTAAGGGTCTGAATAAAAAATTATTTAATCTTACGCTTTACGACGTCGTAATTATAAAAAACTTTTATGTTAATATTAATTTTAAAGCTCGTTTTTATAAGACTAGTCTTTAGTTTTATATTAGATTTCACTTCGGTAACTCGTGCCGATTGCTATTCTAATGCAGTGGTAGGCTAGCCTACTTCTCCGGATCGACAATCTCTCCCGGTCTTGCTACAGTCTTCCGTGATACCAGCAGCTCCTCCATAGTTTGGTGATGCCGGTAATAATTTTGTACAACTTGGACATCTTCCCTACCCTGAGGAATGTTACGCCTCAAAAGGAATGGGCCCATGAGAATATGGTAGGGTTTGAGCGTGGCGTCATTCTTGACGACTTTGCAATACAGAAAGGGGAGAAAGAACAAAGAGACGAGGATGGCGACACAGGCGCCGACCCCAATGATCACGCCGACGGTCTGGGGATTGGTGAGCTTAATACGAGATGCGCCGCCTTTCCATACGATAAGCACTGCCGAGAAATTAGGATTTTGTTACTCTATTTGAGACCAGATGACCTACTAGTAAGAAGTGACGATGTGATGCCAAAATAAATCGGAATAGCCATGAAGGCATTCCTGACAGGATTGCTTCGAAGCATAACTGAGTACTTGGTAATCGTAAAGATTGTGGCTCCGAACCCAGCAGCAATTACAGGAGCAAGTACCCAAGCGAGGAAAACTTGCGTCACCCCAGAGTTGATGTTTCCTCCCCACCAGAGTATGCCCTTACTGCCAACAGCAGCTATGCCCCTATACATATGAAGATCAGTATTTCATCAAGAACAAGCCCGTACTGGGAACTGGGATAAACTTACATGCCAATCACACCACCCATGATCGAATGCGTTGTAGAAACGGGCATTCCAAGGCTGGTGGCAATAGTAAGGTAGATTGAGGAAGCAATAATGGCGCAAACCATGCCTAACATCAACAGAGCAAGATTATCGACAAAGAGCTTGACATTAACAATCTTTGTCCGAATGGTTTCTGCAACACGAGCACCAACGCCGAAACTATTTCAGGATGAGCCTTACCCTGACTAATGCCACCAGTGGGTGTCGGAATTCCTCGCGCACGCTAATTTAGGGCCACTCCACAAAATCGCGCATCGCGTTCCATTGTAAATATTAACTTTAATAATTTATTATGGCACCAAACACGCGTCAAACTGATCGATTCACACCTCCTCCGAAACCTCAGAGTCGTGGCATTCCGAATACCGAGCGGCGGATGAAGTTTTTTAAGGCATACGACGATAACATTAAAGTGAAGTCGTTCCGGGCTATTTGTCGCGATAAGGACGAGAAAGAAAGCACAGCGCGAGGATGGATAACACAACGCCGGAATCTAAGTCTTTTAGCTAATCGTCGAACTCGGAAGCTATTGAAGAGGCTTGGGAAACCTTTAAAGATGACCCCTGCGATGTGTTGTATGCTTGTTAATCTAAAGCAAAACCCAGTCCGAAACCAGCTTTACGAAGCTCAAATCGAGTACCACTACTTGCCTATTAAGAAGCGTCAATTGCAGCGGAAGTTGTGCGAGCATATCAACGGAGGTCGGAGATACAAAATGGCGTTTATAAAGAAAAAGGTGTTGGACAAGAATCGTTAGGAACGGGAGAGGTACGGCTGGGATTATGAGCACGATATAGTTGAATCGTATTATAGTAGGATCGTATATACGGACGAGATGCATGTTGATCCTTCTTCGTAAGCCGTCGGGAATATCTTTCGAGAGAAAGGAACTCGATATGACGACGAGAATATTATGGAAAGGCTTTTAAAAGAAGGTGAGAAGTTTCACGTCGCCGGCTGGGTTAATTGGTACGAGAAGTGTAAGAAATTAGAGTTTTATAACGACGAAGAAGATGAGATTAAGTAACCTCCGATGCCTCTTAAGCCTCGCCGTCGACCTACACGTGAATCTAAGGCTTAGTTCCACTAAAGGATCGTTGAATGGGAAGCTACACGGCCACATGCGGTTGAGAAGAAGGTTTAGGGCAATTATATGACTCAAAAGTATTATACCGAGCGTTTCTTGCTAGTTTATATCGATGCTATTGATCGATTGAAGGGAAGATATGGCGGTACGTGGTATTTACAAGAGGATGGGGACCCCTCACACGGCATGCGAAAGGAGGGTTTAGCTTAACAGCCAGAGTGGCCATTCAGTCAGCTGGCTTTTAAATCAATCAGTCAGTTGAGGAAAAACCGTCAGCCAATCAGCTAGAATATATTAATCAGTTAATCAGCTATAATATGGCCAGCTTATAAGCTAGCCGCATTTTTTTTTTAGATTTTGGAGTAAAGTAATAAGCAATTAGTATAAGAGCTCAATACTAAATAAACGAACAATCGAAGCCCCAGAGCGGAAAAACCACCACCGATAAGCCAAAATTAAGCGATATGTTTTAGCAAAATAACTAAGGATCGTTTTAATATTATCGCCAGCATATACTAACTGCCTAAAACTATCAAAAGCATCTTCAGTACTATATCTTGCTTTACTTCCCCTTTTGAAATCGATAATAATACTACTAGAAGCTCTAAAGCTCCATTTACGAATACTATAAGTACTATAATCGACCCCTTTGCACGTATAATAGCGCTAAGTCGACAGACTTCGACAGAACCAGTTGCTTTTACCTTTGCTATCACAAACCGCTATACTCGGCCTACCCTTTTATATAATATTAATTACAACCTATTTAAACCTGCGAGAAACGACTTAAAGCCTAACTATTCGCCATACCTCCTTAGAGAGCCATTATTTAACGATAAACTTATAAAAGTAGCAAACTTGCCCCAGGGATATATTCTAGCCCCTTTAACAAAGAGCCTTACTCGCTCGTAGGTCTAGAAAGTCGGGTACACTTTAACTCAGCCCGCAGAGAATAATAAATACTCTTTTTAAGCCTATAAACTTTATATATTATTCTCTTAATACGTATTTTTAATATTAATACATTTAAATCATCACGATTTTACGTTTATAAAGAATAAGACGACTCTTTTCAATAATAACTCTTTAAAAAACGCGGAACGACATATAAAAAACTATTATAAATTAAACAAAGATAAAGATATTAAGAGACTACTTTCTATAGCTCCTATACTTACACAACCCTCTGAAGTCGTTAATAGAAAATATAAAAATATTATTTCATTCCGATAGCTTGAATTCAGAAATACCTTTACTAAATGAGTAATAATAGACGACGTTAAACACCGTAAAGTTGCCTCTCTACACCTTCTACGAATATTTAAAATCGCTAATATATAAGCTATTAACGCAGTCCCGACTTCGCATACTACGCCAGAGTCGTGAATTACCAAAATATTTAAGTATTTTAAACCGGCTATTATAAAAGACGTCGTAAAAGCTTAATTAAAAATCTCTATATCTTTTAACGGCTAGGGATCGAAGAGAGAGAAGATTAGTATAATTACAGTCGTTCTATATTATATAAATAAGAAAAGAGAAGTTATTATAGTGCTTACTGAGCTACTAGAGCTTCCAAATCATAGTAAAACTAGTGTTAATATGCTAACCTTTATTAACAACTTATAGACTAAGCCTTTATTATACTACCTCTCCTGTGACGATTCGGAATTAACAAGCATAATATTAGCTAGTTTGTCCTTAATAATACGCCTAATAACGATACAACTCTCATAAAGCTTAAAAAAGCACTCAACTTCGACCCTAAACAACGTCGACTTCGCTATATCGGCTATATACTCAACTTAATCGCAGAGCAATACTTATTCGGCTAAAATACAAAGATATTTAAAGATAAGTTCAAGAGAGCTAATCCTGAAGTACGACGATAATTATAGAGGCAACGCAAAAAATTAAGAAAGCTATATAACTTAATTGCATATATTATAGCCTTAAAGAAGCGTAATACAATATTTAACGCGTTACAGGCCGATATTAACAAAGGAAAAGCAGTTAAAAAAGTATGGAAAATAGTCTTAAACGGAAGCATAAGATGAAACTCTTTATACCAGATGATTATACGCGCTCTAACTCTCCGCGAAGCTCTTGACACGTACGCCTTTAGATTACGTCTTTCCACTGAAGCTCTCGATCAAGAAGTATTTAAAAACAATTATTTGGGCGACAACGAATAGAAGACTTTTACCTTAATTTCAGAGCACCTTAAACCTCTCTTCCGCCTTACTAAAGACCTTGAAAGCAACCTCGATCGATTCGACCCGACTTTAGTATCCCATAGCGCGTTATAGGAGCTTTTACTTATCTTTAAAGACTTACTCTCTTACTTTAAGACGCTGGAAATATAAGCAAAAGCTGGTCAATTTAATAACCACGAAGACATATAAAAATCGATTACACTAGCGTAAGGAAAAACGAAAGAATATTATAATAAGACTGACGCCTCTATTACTTGGATGGCCGCTTTAATCCTCTACCCGCGTTAGAAATAGCAGTATTTTAAGTAATAATAAACAAGAAAAGACAAACGCTTTATAATAGCAGAAAAGACAGCTCTACGAAAGCTTTAAGAAAACGATTATAAAAGAAAAGTAATTATACGGGTAGAGGATCGAACACCGGAGCCAGAACCGCCTAAGGCCTTTAAAGCTACAGTATTAAAGCGGTTAGCTCCTCCTCTTTTTAGCAATACTATAATAAAAGCACCTCGCGCGTCAAGTAAGAAAGATTAATTAGCGTTATATCTTGAAGAGCCTCTAACTGATAAGCCTCTATTATTATATTAACTTAATAAGCAAGCCTAGTAGCCACAGCTTATAAAAATAGCCTTAGATTTTTTGAGTATTCCTATTATAAGCTTAAAGTATAAGCGTGTTTTCTCGTCTTATTCTATGCAAACTACACCACACAGTTCGAGATTAACTATTGAGTTACTATAGAAGCAAGAGTGTCTCAAGAATTAGTAAAAGAGAGGTTTTATCGAGATAATGTCGGCGTTCAGCGCTATAGACTTAAGGAAGGATTTTTAAATATATATCTATTTTTAAAACCAGCTTATAAGCAGCTAATCAGCTTTTTAGTTCAGTCCATTTAGTTACGAGTTTTTATATAAGCCAATCAGTTGAGAAAGTTACTCAGCTAATGGCTGGCTGATTGGCTTAATGGCCACTCTGTTAATAGCTAAAAGACAGCCGAAATTGTCAAAATATTATACACTTAGCTTAATTGCCTAATCTTAATTTAATTAAAGCTTGTTGAAATATTTTAAAGAATCGTTTAAGGCGTCGTATCTTCTTTAGGGACGAGGATATAAGAGCAGCAATTTAAGAGGAATGGGACAAGATTACGATAGAGGAGATTCGTAAGAGGATTAGCGAGTTACTTAATAGATGCGAGCGCCTTAGAAATAGCGGGGGGAAAGCCATTAAGACTGCCCTTTGGTGATTCGTAGCTGAATATATAACATTTGTTGCTTTCCTGCCCTCTTTTTGATACTCGCCTAATTTTAGCGTGCGCGAGGAATTCCGACACCCACTGGTGATGCCTCAAAGAGGTCCTACTAACCTGCCAGAAAATTCCATCAGAGACGCAATTCCCATAGCTTGAAGATATGTCAAGGAGCGCGAGGAGACAGAGGTAGCAAAGGAATTGGCGACATCATTGGCCCCGATGTTCCAAGCGTCTAAGAAGGCAAAGATGGTGCCGATGGCGAACAAGTAGTCGAGGGAATGGAGGAAAACCATGATTGAGGCTGGTGAAGACCACGGTCTTCGATGTGGTTGTGGTTGTGGCTCTGGTTTTGGTTTTGATAACAGGCAATGACGGAAACGTTGCCTAATGTTTGTATACTTTCCACATCATCCCGGCTCAATAGGACCAAAAGCACATCTTTATACATCTCTCCCATCGCCGGGTCACCCAACATGGAGATCTGCCCGCGAACCATCTTGCGCAGAAATGTTGATCCGGCACAAACCGAGTAGATGAACCCTCATGTTACACAAAAGTGTTGCGACAAATCGTCATAATGATCAAGGGGACCTGGAGATGTTCCTTACTGAAAGGTCTACTCCCGCAAACATGGCTTGGCTGTTTTAATTATTCCTGAAGATTAAAGATATCATGGAGCACGTTGTTGATTGCACGATTTCTATTTGTCGCTTCTCATTCGCAGAGGTGAGTCCTGTTGGCTTGGCAACTTGGCAGACACGCTTCTATGTCGCTCTCGTGGTCCGAACTGGTGAGAAGAGAAAGAATAGGAGTGGCAAGATAAGGCTCACCTGTTATGTTCCGTGGCATGATTTATGTGTTCCGTGGTATGATTACGCGCGCGAGATAGGCCGTTGGGCTGTTTTCTGGTTTTGATGCCCTCTTCTGAAGGCCCTACGCCGTTCATCAGCCAAGTATTGTACTTAACAAGTAAGATCTTACCTGGATGCTTCGAGTCCAAGCTTTGTTTATTGGAAGCGGGAGGCACCAACCTTGTATTGTAATTGGATTAAGTATTCAGCCGCACAACTACAACGAGAACCTTAGGTATGCCCTCACGAGGCCCCCCAGGACCCCAAATCCGCAGATCCTCACCTTGGCATTAATCCAAGTGTAAAAACAATGAGCGCTCAGAAGATGGGAAATTAGGTTAACTTTACATATGCCAAGGCATTCGTTCTCGGCGGCAAGCAGGTCATGCCAGTCTTGTGGATATGAGAACTCGCATGACATGATCGAAACAACGGTCTTCTCACAGCCAGCCCGTGCTGGTTCAGTGGCACTGTGAGAACCCCTCAACCTACCACCTAAACACGGTTGCAAATAGAGAGTGATAACTGGCTCTATGGTTTGCTTATCGGAACGCACACTCGGTCGAAGGATAAGAGTTCAAGGTGACCGATTCCCGGGCTTTTGGAACTACCACCTCATACAGCTGGCAGATCTCAGATATCTGCTGGGCTGTGCCGTTGCTATTATATGCCGTGGTCCAAGAAGGTCATGGGCGGTACCCTGCAATTAGTTCGTACTAACCACTCCACTTAACCCAGCAAACTCGGGTGATGTTGCTTAACTCTTCCCGACCAGCGATCATCTCAGCTCTGCCTATGGCTGAACTCGCCAGGCTTGCCAGTTCATTGTGAATCTATGGCCAATTACCTATAATGGAGATGGTATGATCCTCCATTGGCGGCTGAGTCCTTTGATGCGCTCTTCTCTCTTTCTCTTTCTCTTTCTCTTTCTCTTTCTCTTTCTCTTTCTCTTTCTCTTTCTCTTTCTCTTTCTCTTTCTCTTTCTCTTTCTCTTTCTCTTTCTCTTCTTCCCAATTCAAATCTTCACTTTCGGATCATTAGCATATTGTTGGTCTTACAGAAAAAAGTCATATCATTCACAATACTTAATAGCAAAAGTAAACCACGAAAACGAGGAGAAGCACCCAGAAAAGCCTGTCTCTGGCCAGGCAAACGAGAGGCTCTCTGCTCTACCTCATGCACTTAGCGTGGGCCAATTTATATCTGAAGTTCGCACTCATCCAGAACTTGGCCGCATAGCAGCAGAAGCTGAAACAAGGTTGAAAATATTTGGTCCGAATGAAATTGAACAGGGAGAAGGGGTATCGGTTGCGAAAACTTTGGTTCGACAGAATGCGAATGCTATGATTCTAGTTATGCTTGTCACTTCCCCTTTCGAGACTCACCGCAGTTCTGATTGGGTGCTTACAGGTCCTAAACATAGCCATGGTGGTTAGCCTTTCAATCAAATCTTGGATTTCAGGCGGAGTCATCTCAGCTGTAATTACACTCATATCGTCGTTGGTTTCTTCCAAGAGTACAGTGCAGAGAAAACCATGGCTTCTTTGAGAAGCTTGAGCTCGCCAACTGTGGCCGCCATCCGCGACGGAAGCACCTCAGTGCTTCCCACAGCGCGTCTCGTGTACGGCGATTTGGTCGAGGTGAAATTGGGGGACACCGTTCCCGCTGACATTCGGTTTGACTATACATTTAATTTACTGTCTCAGGCTGACAATTTTGCAGACTAATCGAGGCCATGAACCTCGAAGCAGATGAAGCATTATTGACTGGAGAATCACTCCCCATCGGCAAAGATGCCAACCTCGTTCTCGATAATGAAACTGGAGCAGGTGATCGCCTCAATATAATCGTCAGCTCATCCACGGTTACTAAGGGTCGAGGCCGAGGCATAGTGTTTGCCACTGGTATGAAAACTGAAGTTGGCTCTATAGCCGCCGCTCTGAATAAGAGAGGCCAGATAATGAGACCCGTCCGACTTAATGCTGATGGTACGACTTCTGCCAGCCGATATTTACAAGCTTGGGCTCTTACATCGAGTGACTTTATCGGCCATTTTCTCGGGTTAAACGTGGGGACTCCATTCCAAAGGAAGCTCTCGAAACTTGCAATCTTGCTGTTTGGAATCGCTATAATTTGTGCTTTTATTGTCTTAGGGTCAAATAGTTTTTCGAGCAATCCCGAGGTTATTATATATGCTATTGCAACAGGGCTTTCAATGATCCCAGCTTCCCTAATTGTTATACTTATTATCACGATAGCAGCTAGTATAAAGAGAATAGTTATACGTAACGTGGTGATTCGAAAACTCAACTCTCTTAAGTCTTTAGGCGCAGTTATAAGTAAATTATTAGGCCGACTCTCTGATTTAATAACTAATTGTAGTAAATATATGCTCCGATAAAATAAGAATACTTACTTAAGGCAAGATAGTTGTTAAGAGCACTTAACTCGCGATACCCGACTTAACTTATACTTATCACCTGGTGTTATAGATAATAAGCGCCGCTTTAATTGCCGAAGATAAAATACTGAATATTTAGAGAATTGCTTTTAAGCTAGCTTATTAATAATATTATTAACCTACGATAATCCGTAAGAAATAAAAAAGAAAAAGAAATATTAACTAGAAATGAACTTTATATAAGCTTAAAGGAGATTAAGATAATTCTTTAGAAATATATTAATAAAGCAGCTTTAATTTGAGCTTATATAAAGTAGAAAAGGACTTAAATTACGGAAGTTATATTAAAGTATTTAAAAAGGTGTTTTTATTACGTAACGTAAACTTATCGTACCTGATTATACCGAATCGTAATTTTAGTAAATAATAAATAACGGTATAAGAGCAAGAATAAGGTTATAAAGTATTATATATAATAATATATAAGTAAGACGATTTATAAAATATAAAAGTCATTTAATTATTCTTTTATAATAGCTTGAATTGGATCACGCCCTTGATTAATAATATACGGAATATATTACGTATAAATGCTTTTTCAGCTTTTATTTAAAAAAGACTTAATATTATTAATTATAAATATTTATTAATATTTGCCGTAGCTAAGTATTTATAATAGTATAATTTACGGCTATATACTTTAACTCCTTAAATGAGAGTTTATTTTAAATACACTTTATGTGAGAAATAGGCGAGCTAATCAGAATGAGAAAGCGCAGTAAGTGAGGACACGTGATTAAAGAGAGAGAATTGCTTTACTTGCTTACTTGAAGAGCTAGAAGAGCTCTTCGGTAGTTATATATAAAATAATAGCTTCTTTAGAAGCTTCTACGACTACGTAACTAATTACGTAGCTTCTACGAGCTACGTAATTGAATACGAGTGTAATTTCCCGGAATACGAAAGTAATTTCCGGGCCGCGTAAGCAGTAGAAACTCCTTCGGCTATTCTAGGGTAGAATCGGCACGAGTTACTGAAGTCAAATCCAACAATATTAATAAGGCTTTTAAATTCTTAATAATCTGGCCTTTTGTTAAGTTTATCCGCCGGGTTTACGGCACTTTTGCGGTAATAGATTTCAAAATTATAAGTAATAAAATATATTATTTATTATATTTGTCGATTCTCGAGATATTTTATTATTATGAAATACTTAAGGTATTGCGCCTTAGCGTAATTTATTAGTTATATATATACTCTCGTAAGTACTTACGTATAAATATATTCGGCTTATAATTTTCTTTTAAAAAAATAACGCTTATTTAAATATATTTTTTAAACTTTTATTTTTTATATTAATTATAAATTTTTTAAATTATTAAAAGCTTACTGTACTTTTATTTAATAATTAAAAGTTATGTTTATTTTTATAAGCTACTTTTAATATATATAAATTTCGAATTTTAATTAAGTTTACTTAATTTTAATTTTATAAAAAAAAAATTTCTTTATATTTCAATCTTAATATTTTTCTTAACGCGATTACCGAGATACTATTATATAATAATCTTAGCAGTTTTAACGTAAATATCGTATTACTTAAATAAATATTCTATTTATAGAAAGTCACGTTTATATTAAGTGACGTATTAATTAATTAATAATCAATTAATCATGATTTGATTTGATTTGATTTAATTAATAATTAAAATTTGATGATTTGATTTGATTAATAGCCTCAAATTAAATCAAATCAAATCATTAGTCACGCTGGATTCAAAGGGCGCGCTATAACCTTATCGTGATCATACTGACATTTATACTTTCTTCCTTACGGCGGTCTCGATGACTTACTCTGATGATACGGATAGATGGAAGAGGAAGAGGAAGAGGAAGGAGATTGAGGAATGAGAAGAGTTCTGAAGGGGGAGAGAGGCTGCTTGGAAGTTCCTGGGCAATATTCTACTGATTCGGGCAGCGGCGGGATGAGGAAAGGGACGAAGATGAAGTGTGTTTATTTCTGGCGTGAGAAGAGGCAGAAGAGTAGCATGGAGTTGATTTGCTTGACACGAGAGGAGGAGAAGGAAGACCATGTGATCCTAGACAAGACATGGAAGTGTTCGTTCTTCGAATTTCCATAAACTATCCGCACCTTTGAATCTACTGCCCCTCATCATATAGCAAAAATCTGAACCCAGGAGAGCACCCTCATTTCTCAATTTCTCTATCTGTAGTCTCATCCCCTGTCCGGTAAACCTCTCCACAAACGTTCACTCGAACAAAGACCCCCCTCGGATATTCATACAAGGCCAGCCACCCAAACCCGCAAGCGAGCACATCAACAAAGAGCACAAAGAAGCCCCTCCCCAACCATACTCAAGTCCGAACTCAGAATCCAACACCAAGTCCCGAATCGCAAGTACTTACCCTTTCCCCCTTTTCTTTTCTTGTCTTTGACTACTCTGGGTACTTGAATTGGTACCGTAGTAAACTTCGACTTCGACTTCCACTTCCAATCATCATCATCATCATCATTGTCATCATCATCTTCTTCTTCTTTCAACAAAACAACGAGGACAGATACAAACACAGACACAAACACCGACGCAGCCTCCAAAATGAACAACAGATACCCCAACCAACCCACTCTCACTCCTCGCTCCAGAGCAACACCCACCCAAAATCAAAACCGAGAACGACAAAGAGAGTGCGGAAGAGAGACGGAGCACAGCCGCCTGAGAGAAACAGACATCTACGCCCACCCCCGCCGCTACAGTCTCGGACCCAACACGCCCATCTCGCCACCCTTCCTGCACGCCCCACCTCCCACGCCCTACAACCACCCCGACCCCCCTTCGCCACCCTCAGCACCGTGCTCAACGTCCACCACCTGGTCATGTAGAACGCTCCTCCTCATCGTCTTCCTCGCCATCCTCGGCGTCGTCTGGTTGGGCGCTACAGAGGATGATGTGAGTACGGGTCGGACTTCCGGTGATGGGTCTGGCTCTGCATGGGGGAGTGTGGCGGGTATGGTTGGGTGGATGGTGGGTTTAGCGTTGGTGGGTGCGGTTGGGTGGATGGTTTTCTGGGTGGGGATGGAGGTAGTGGGGGAGAGGGAGGGGGAGGGATGGGGAGAGAGGTATAATTCTGGGTATGGGTATGAGCGGGAGCGCGAGGAGGAGATGGAGGAGGTTAGGAGAAGTTCTGTAAGTGGAAGGGATGGGAGAGGAGATAGGAGGGGTACTGGAGCAAGTTAGTGAGTGAAGTGAGTGAGTTACTCTGTATATGTACTCAACATCCTGGAAGAGTGGGTCAAGACAGAAGGAAGCGAGGACAGAGAGGTAGTACTTTTATTGCAGTAGGCAATCACTTCCAGGAAACCAATTCAGACAACATGATAAAATTTCCCGCCACTAGTCGACGTGTCAAATACCACCCTGCCCATCAGGTATCGCTCATAAGTGAAGAAGAAGAAGGCTTCTGATTCATCGAAACACAAAACATACAACAAGTAGCAACCAGCAAAGGCAGCGAAGAGCTACGAGGACAATCTCGAAGGAAAAAGGTATTTGCATGATCCATCTCTGCGAGATCAATATTTCCTCCCCCAATAGTTTTGGTTTCTCATGAGTCCATATTTTTCCCTTGCCTCTATACGAAAGTTTCAGAGACGTGCCTTTTCAGAATAGTCGGGGACAAAGTGAAGCGCACAGCGCAATAGAATCGAAATTCAAAACGCTATCTGCACAAACGCTATCGCACATCCGAATTATAGAAGTTCTCTCTCTCGTGGAGTAGTTTGACCCCTGTCGTCCATAGGCATCGAAAATGGTACAAAGCATGCATGCGTGGCGAACGAAGTAAGGGGTATGCAATCGATCAACAAAAGGAAAATGAATATCACAACCGAAATTAATCGCCATGTCTCCGGTATCATGGGTAGGCCGTTCCAAAAACAAGCCTCTAGCTTGTAAGACATGCTCAGTAGGACAGATCATCGTCTGACTTCGCGGTGCTTGAGTCTGCTCGTCCTCCATCCTTCATACCAAAGCTCCCGACTTGCTTCTCTCAACTCTCCTCGCCACTCGCTGAATACAGCTTCCTTCAATCTGACGAAATCGCAATGCTCGACATCCAATGGATCTGCAAATCCCCAAGGGAACTTTCTTCCAATCACACCTGGCTCATAGATATCCGGACTGATGATTGAGAGAGGAAGATATGGTGTCTCTGGTGACTCGGCCTCATCACGCTTCTGGCTATGACGGCGGACCGAACCTGTCGAGAGTCTATTGGATTTTGGAGATGCGGTGATTCCTTGGACTGGAAGGTCATCGCCGGAATTCTTGTCGGAATCCTCATCCTCGTCTCCCTCGTCGATGCGGTTCGCATCTCTAGTTGGGCTATCAGGGTCGAAGTCATCGAGTCCAAGAGCCTCGAGTGGGTCAAGGTTGGCCTTTCGCAAGCTGTCCCAGACGGTCTTCTTGAGATGGCTCATGTGGGCTGTGGTGATGGTATCTGCCTTGGAAATGACGGGTACAACAGTCGTCTTGCCTTGCAGCGAGCGCAAAACTTGCAGATCAAGATCCTCATCGAGGCCGCCAACCACTCGAGAAGAGTTATACGTCCCCTTGGTAGCATGTCCGTTGCCATTCATCGAAGCAGTCTTGGATGTCGCAATATTTCTGTCCAGACGAAGTGGGTCGAGCAAGAGGAAAGCGCAGTGGATATGGGTATCTTGAACGCCGGGTGCTCGGACGACCTTCATCTCCTCCGTGAAGGTCTCTTCGAATTTGCTCTCCAAGAAAGAAGACATCTCCCGAAGTTGCAGGTCGACAACATTCTTCTCCAATCCTTCCGAATCCCACAACGTAAGACCAATGCGCTCGCCGTCGATTTCCGTCTCCAGATAATGGGATTCGAAATTACCAGTCTTTGTGTTCTGTGGAGCGAATATGTCCTCTGCAAGTTCCGTTGGACGATTGGATCTCTTCTTTGCTGGGAGAGCTAGAGAGGTCTTGAGAAATTCGAGGAACGAGGTCTTTCCTGATGAACGTGCGCCAATGATCAAGATGCTAATGCAAAGTCAATTTCCATCCCGCACAGAACAGTGCCAAACTTACTTGAATGGCGTGGGGTCCTTCCGTCTTCTAACTCTGCGAGGACTGTTGATTGTGCTAACGGCGCTACTTGCGTAGCTGTATCTTCCGCGATGGGTCATGCTCTCCGTACGAGCGTAAGGGTCCACCCAATCGCCATTTCGACTCCCGTTCGATGGGATGGGAGGAATTGGGACGCTGCCAACGGTCATCGAAGTGCGTGGGGGATCCATCGATACGCGACCGTTCTGATAGTTACCGGATCTGTTGGAGATGATCGCAACGGAGTCGGGACGGTCCTCGCCGCCGAATGGAAGGTTTGCTGGCTTCTGGCCGTTGTAGAGGTCTGGGAGACGAGGGGGTGATTTCGGGATCGCGGCAGCCTCGCGTCGCTGCCTCTCGAGTTCTTGTTCGCGTGCGTAGGCTTGCTGCTTCTTGCTTGGTTTGAGTTCGCCGGACTTGGATCTGCGCAACAGGAGACCGAGGGAGGAGCGACGGGGAGGATGTGTTTTCGAGGATTCTGGGATTGCCGCCAACTTGTCGGCGGAAGGTGGAGACTGGCTCGCACTTGGTGTTCGTGGTCTGGATGAAGAGACCATGCTGACTGGATACGGACGAGTCTCGAAAGCGGCAGGGATGGATGGGTGTCGTGACTTTCGCCTGTCACCCTTTACTGGCAATCGAATCGAATCTGCGGTTTGGGGTTTTCTGTCGGAGGGGGGTGGGAGGGTGTGGTATTTCGAGTCTGCCTGCGACAATGGAGGGCGAGCTGGAGATGGGCAAATGTGAATGTCTCAAAACTTTCCCGTTCGGTCTGCGAGGGTGCTAGGGCGACAAGGAGGATGTTTCGGAAGGTGAAGCTAGAGCAAGCAGGAGCTCGAGGCGCGAGGTACCAATCAAGCAATCGGATCGAGGATCAGCGTAACTATTGAAGTGTATCGTAGATGTCGATGTCGATGTCGATGTCAAAGATCGAGGAGGGAGGCCGAGGCAACGGACAGAGTCGAGATAATCGATAGTCGTAGGGCTTGATGTTGCGAACAGACAAGAGCCGTTTGTGGTGTAGGTTAGGTTGGCTGGAAAGGAGGAGGTAGCTAGCTAGCTTTGCAGTAGTCGAAGGCGGAAAGGAGGGAGGGGACCAGCCGGCGGTGGAGGGAATTGCTGTGGCTGAACAAAGCAGACGACCAGACAGATTGGATTGAAGAAAAGGAAGGGAAGGGAAGGGTAGCAAGATGTCAATCTGCGAAAGAATTGAGGAAGAGAGGAAGGGAGGGAGGGAGGGAGGGAGGGAGAGGTCAAGGTTGGTTGGTGAAGGAGGTGAAAAGCTAGAGACAAGTATGTAAAGGTATGTAAAGGTGAAGGTGTACTTAGTAGATTCTTCCTCCCCCAGCCCAGCCCAGCCCAGTCCCATCCCGTCCAGTCCATCCAGGTCCGGAGTCCAGTCGGCTTCCTTCCCAACCAGCCAACCAGCCAGCCAACCCAGGTAAAGTTCTCAGTCCCAGTTCCAGTTCAATTCCCTTCCCTTCACTTCCCTTCCCTTGACTTCCTTTCCCTTCACGTCCAGGACTCGGGACTTTCACGCGCTCATAATGCAAGACTAAGGGGGCTGCATGAAACCCCTGTCTGCGCGGCCATAATAGATTTCAACATTGCCTATCAGTCCTCTACGCGATCTCACATTGACTCCAGACAGACTTCACTAGGCCCGGCACATCGCAGCAGCTGCAGCTGCAGCATCATCGTGGAAGCTTTTGTTTTGCTGAGGCTGAATCAGTCAGGAGATGGATGGGTTGTTTAACTTATCTGGGGACGGTATGTACGGTACAGGACGGTACTGTACTCCGTAGCTGCACGGATATGCAGGGCAATATAGATGTAGTGCAGTCCAGTCAGTGCAGAGAGATTATTGAGTGACCCGACCCACCGTACCCCTACCTACTTCCACTGACTCCACTGGCTCCAGTCGGGGCTCGTGGAGTATTTTTCTGGACCTGACTCGATCGAGCTTAGCCAGGTCCTGTCACTTGAAAGGCAATTAATTCAGTTCAGTTCAATTCAGGGGTTGCTTGAATCCACTCTCTTCCATGCTTGCTTGCTAGGCCAGTCTCTCCTAGCCTGTTTGCTGTCCTCTCCTCTTCGTCACGGGCAAACATCTAGCAAACCTTCATTCATGATTGATGGTAGACTTGAAACCCATCGTAGGGCAAATCGAGATTACAGATATTCTCACCCATGAATTACTGTACTGTACCGAGTACTGTACGGGGTGAACCTGCATGCACTGATCAGCAATGAGCCAGCCTTGCTAGTGGATCCATGCCATTTTCCCACCAACTCTACCTGACACATGCCACGTGACTCGACGCACTGTTTTAAGTCTCGAGCCTCGCAATGCGAAAATTGCTTCTCGAACTTCCATCATGCTCAATCCCAGAGCCGAATCGAACTTAACTGGGGGTGTTTGATGACGATACCAGCCGGAGTACTGTAAGGTTTTTTTTCGTGGTGGGTGGCACTGCTGCAGGGAAGAAGTCTATCGTAGCCCTCGGTTCAAACCCCAAGCATGAAATAAATACCCATACTCGGAAGAGAGGAATGAACATCCAAAAGTCAATAATATCATGATGAGAAGGTCCGAGTTATCTTTTCAGCCGAGTGCGAGTTGTTGTTCGTCTGTTTCCTTTTCCGTCTCAATTTTCAGCTCCTGTTCCATACGCAGCTCTTTCCCCTCTCTCTTATTCGTCAGAATGCCTCGCTCAGGGGAATTAGCGAGTCAGGTTGTTTCCATGAACTGCGGTCTCTTCCAATCATTCTATGGATTATCCAGTTCATCACAACATCCGTTTACATCTACGCTATGACCTTTCTCTTCACTTCTGTGGCTGTACAGGGGGACTTGGGTGTCTTGGAACCGTACGTGCTCTGATATTTGTTTTTGCTCACGATCACGATATTGACAACATCAGATCCTACCTCACAATTCTGATCTTCTTCTTGCTCATATTCGTCCTCCTGGGCAACGAAGCCGTCTTCATCAGACGCCAAAACCCTCACTCCGGATCTCTACCTGAATTCTCAAGTTGTCAAGATCGCCAGTTTCATCATGACGCTTCTCTCGATCGAGGTGTTTGGATTGGCTTGGAGGAAGCGAGATATCAATCATAGCAAATGCTATGCTCACTAGAACTATTGGCTTCACGTTAGTCGCAAGGTACGTTCATGCCAGATCAGATCTAGCTCGATACTGACTGGCGCAGTATCCCATTCACTCTCGGTCTGGCCCTTGCTTGGATCCTTCAAAGGAGTCATAGGTGCGGGATATCAATTATGGTTACTGCCGTTGATGAAGAGGTTGAGGAGAAGAGACCTTTGCTAGGTGATCCAGCCTACACTGCTCGAAAGGCCTTGTTTTGAAAGAAGCTGGAAGATTCTACTTCACAAAGCAGATTGGGCACATGAAGTTGGAATAAGCGAGAATGAACGTTGCGCCTTCCAGATCTGAAATGCCGGCAAACATTCTGAGGAAGTCGCCCAAACCGCTCCTTCCGAATTGGAAGTACGAGGCAGACACCTACCGGCAGGTAGGTCAGTCTTCCATAAACTCGCTTCTCCATTCTACATCCATCCATACAACTCACCACATCGTCGTATCGAATCACCATTCACTACATCCAACATCATTGGCATCATTATCACTCGGAGTTGCTCTCTAGATTCAAGCGCGTCTTCTAATCCCAGACTTACTTCTATTGTCTCTCGGTCTTTCCACTCCATCCAGTCTTCTCAGGGTGAGTATTGCAGCCCGTACAACTTGAAATATTTGCAGACCAACCTTTTCAGTTTCCATGCTCTGCTGCTGCAAACCCAACTCGAACCCCCAGGCACAGACCAAACCTTACAACCGCCGACGGAAACAAGACGGGGTCTTCGACCGTCGTGGTACCTGGCCGCAGAACTCAGCAGCTGTCATTGGTGGCGGAAGATCACCTGGCACAAGTCCAACTCGGCAGGGACAGTATCAAGAAGAAGACGGTAAAATGGACAAGATGGCTCGCGGCTTCAACACTCCCGTAGAATCGCAAGTCAATCAAGATACGCAATCCAGGGAAGAGGATTCACATGAGCTTTCACGAAAGAATTCACTTACGGGGTCGATCAAGGAATTGACAAAGAAGGCATTGTGTATAGGATCTTCTGCAATATCTCCTCCGAAATTGTCCTCATACCTTGGCTCGTGGCGCCTAGGGCAGTCAAGTCGGCGGGTTGAGATGAGTGAATCTCCACGGTCCCATTACCACGACATGCCCGATGGTTTGGATGGGATTGCTCCTCCACGTTCTCGCCAGGATTATGGTGGCCCTCCTCAACCACATCGCATGGACTGTTACCCATTTCCTCCAAGTCCGACACGTACAGCGCTGCCCCAAGGACCTGATCAGAACTTGACGCCTCAAAGTTCTATATATGGACCAACTACTCAACAGCCACACCTGGTGCAAAATGGAGGCTACTACCATACAGGTCTCAATGTGAACTATAATGCAACCAATTCCAATCACGGACCATATGTGTCTACACAAGAGGTGCCACCAACTTATAGACCGCTTTTCCCAAGGCCAGCCAATTCCATGGAATCGGGTGGCATGTGGTGCCAGCCAAATCCCAACACCCAAAATGAATCTCGTGATACATCAGCCGAAAAGACTAACTGGTTCTCTTCTCTGGGTGTTATCGGCAAGCGGCGTAGAAGACGGCGCCTACCTACCTCCGAAGGATATTCCGAACCACCCACGGACCCGTCGACTTTCACACCTACACCAGGTCCCGATGGCAGATTTCCATGTCCTAGCTGTGCAAAGACCTACACACTTCAAAAGCATCTCAATCGGCATCTCCGTCGGCGTAAGTCACAAGCGAAAAAACTATACTGACCGTAGCTGACACGCACAGATACTGGTGATCGACCCTACGTTTGCCCTGAATGTGGAGACTGCTTTGCCCGTTGTGACACACTGAAGAAGCATTATATAAAATGCGCACAAAAGCGAGGCAAGCTTGTATACCCTCGTCATCATCTGAAAGCTAGCGCCCTGTAGCCGAGGAGGCGGCAACACGATCAGTCTCTATCGACTCTACTTCAAAACGCCACCCAGCAAACAGTCTTGCCGACAACAAACGGACACGCCACTCAACTAACGACCACAATTATGAATGGGTACCAGCAAAGAGCCCCTTCCAACGGCAGCTTTGAACATTCAACTCCCCAGCCAACTGGTAGCCGTAGTCAAGCACCGCAAGGGGGCTCTGAGGGACGCCAGGCCCCTGGTAACGACCAGTACATCTTTGATTCCAGGCGTTGACCTTGACTTTGGTCCAAGGAGTGTGGGTTCAGCAATTATAGATTTGGGAAGAGTTGTGAGCAAGGATGAAGAAGGATTACTACTGTTACTGTTACTATCATGATTGCATTAGGACCCTTGACTACTGAAGTTGAGGGAGCGGGCAAGAGTCTACAACTTAAAGAGCGAGAGAGGCACAGAGTCCTTTGAATAGCGTAGACAATACAGATTAATAGTATCCATGAACTCATGCTCCAGGACATATCATGAGAAGGAAATCACAGCGAAGGTCACTCTTTAGGAACGGTATCAGGGTACATCTTGCAAAAGCCTTCATTATTAGCTCTGGTACTATCTCCTTCTGCTCAAGCTCACTAGATCTCGCAGCTCTGTGGGAAGCTTCCTCACTACCTCTCATCGCATCACATGCCGTATATCTACCATTCATCTCAGCTTGAGCTCTGTAACGTAGCCAAGATCGTCCCTTCCATCCCCTCCCCTCCCTCCAGCCTTCCCCCTCCAGCCCAAACAGAAAAAAGAAAAAACTCCACCCCTCCCCCCCGTCTCATATTCTTTTGTGTGCGTGTGTGTAAGAGAGAGAGAACATATACCCTCCCTAGAATAGCAAGACCCGCTGCGAAGAAACCCGTCATAGAACCAGAGCCGGGATTTGAGTTGAGAAAGAAAAGTGAAAAAGAGAAGATACATTTGATCGATCGATGGGTCGTTTGCGTATTGTGTTGTGTTTTATGTATGTACATGGGAAGAACCTGTGGTGGAAGATAGTTGGCTGCCTGACGTGGTCGAGTAGCGGGTTGTTGTGAAGATACACATGCTTGCATTGAATTGGTGGGTGATGCTAGGAGGTATCCAGCTTTTGATCTGATATCAATATCGAGAACCATAACGCCAGAAGAAAACCACCAGGGCCGAACTCGTAACCGAGATTGAAATATCCATCCGTCGAATGTGTCTATCGTATCGAAGCGTATCGTGCGGTATGGACAAAGGCTAAGCGAACAAGAATAGAGAAGAAGGGTGGGATTATTTACGCGGGTTTGTAGGTATGAAGTGGTACGATACGCGTCGGCAATGGGTATTTGATAGCGGCGGATGAGTTGTAATTGTGTGAGTGATCGTGAGCGTGATCGAATGGTGAAAAGTTTCGTCGATTTTCGGTTTAAAGAGAAGAGATTATGACAGGTGTGATTTAGAGACCACTGGCTGGCGGATATGCGCTATTTGGTACCATTCCTGGGCCTGGATTCGGGCGTCCACCTCTAGGGTAACCGCCTCGCCCTCGACCACCTGGTAACTGAAAGTCGGGGTTTGAGTTGAGGAGGATATCGTTCTGTTGAGGAGCTGGCCGTCTAGTTGGCATGGGAGCATACCCTGGACCGCCATTCCATCGAGGATTGACTCCACGTTGCGAAACGGAGGTGAAGTTCGAGCGGTCTGACTCGGCGGGACTACGCGACCCTGATTGGAGATCTTCGTATGAGTTGCTGCCATCTAGGTTACTGACCGGTTGAATGGGTCGGAGGTTCTGGTTCGAAGGATTCCTTGGTGGATAACCTGACGACAATCCAGCTGCTGGGGGTGCCATTGCTTGCTCCTCGGTTACGAATCGAGGATCTACATCTTCGTAGTAGTTGTCTCCAGCCGAACTGATTCGCCTGTGAACTTGTGTTGTTGGACTCGGCAGCTCAGCAGGCTGTGCATTTGGATTCAGCGGAGATGAACGACCGCCTTCTCCCCATGCCTGTCTAGGTGGAACGTAGGCACTGGATTTGTTAGCTTGTGAGAAGGTGACCCATGGAACAACTTACTCTTCAGAACTGTATCTACTCCCGTCACTGTCCACTGTCTGCCTTTGCTGTAACCTCTGCTGTTGAAGCCCAACCATTCCAGCTACATCACCATCACTCTCTCTGATATTCCCGAACTGGCCAAATCCCCTGGGGGCAGTCGAGGGACTTCCTGTCGTAGCATCCATCTCGATAGCTTGCCCCACAGGTCCGACTGTGTCGAGCCCTGGCAGCGGTGGTGGCGACTCAGCTCGAGGCAAACTGCTCCTAGAATCATCCGGGTTGTATGCTGCATATTCCGCTTGCTGGGGAGGTGGGTATTGATCATATCCTCCAGGCTGTGGTCTCCTCTGACCATACCCGGCTGGTGAAGGACCTCTGTTATCGTACCCACCCCTTCCATAAGCTGGAGGTGCTCCGCCTCTTCCACCTCTCATCATAGCACCACCTGGTGGTCCCATTTGATCTCTGTAAGGCCCGCCATATCCTCCACGTGGCGGCCCGTAGCCACCTCTTGATGGTCCTCCACGTCCATTCGAGTATCCACCGCCTCTTGGTCCCCCTCTATATCCACCCGGCATTCCCCTCCCTCTTGAATTCATCGAGTTTTCTGAATATTGACGATTCAGCGACGGATCAGCTGATGGGTCTCTACTTCTTCCCCCGTAGCCTCCTGGTCGTGGAATGATGTTCCCATATTGATCTCTCTGTGGAGCCTCTCCCATCCTTTGCGGTCCTCCATATCTATCAACTCCCGTTCCTGCAGCACCATTTCCATTTGGTGAGTTCTCGGTAGGAGTTCTGGTCGTCAATGGAATCCTCTCATCACTCGTTCTCTCTGGGTCCTTCTTAGCCATTTCAAATGTTGCAAAGGCAGGTAGCTTGTCAACCGCCGATTCACTACCAATCAACGTGGTGCTGGCAGCCAACGGCGCCGGTACTGGCCCTTGACGATTGTAAAAGTTCTCCCCATTCATCTCTGCGTTCTCTGCAATGCGGCGCTTCCTCGCCTTTCGACTGACCAAGGTTCTCCTCATCGCACACGACACAATACCACTAGCAGCGATTAGAATAGTAGCTGCTAAGACAATGTACGATCCCCATGCCATGTGCGGAACGAAGAGTAGAACATCAATCAGGAATGAGAGAAGTGAAGTTATCAAAGTCAGAATACTAAGGATGAAGATCCCGAGAAGGTACCGTGGGGAGTGGGAGGGAGCGTGGAAATGGGCTGCTGCAGCCATTACAGCCATGACGAGGGTGAATAGTGCTGCGATCGGGTGTACAACAAGGATTGCTGATAGAGTCGCTCTGGTCTCAGTCGATAGATCGAAGGTGTCCGTCTGCTCCTTGCTGTATACAGTCCCTATAAAAAGTCAGTATTAGGTCCACTGATTTATGCAGCTGGCCGAGGGGCGTCCAGTCTCCGCAGAGTCGACTACTAACTAGTATTATATCCAATCTCTATGCTGGTACAGTTTGAGCCCTTGCAATATCCAAATACACCAAAATCTACTCCTTCAAACGAGCCCAGAGGGATCTGTTTTATGATTGGCGTCGAGAGGACGGATATGAGGAGCAAGAAGAACGCTGCGAACAGCAGTATCGTCAACGGGGTCGCTGGCCTCAACATCTTGAATATCGGAAAATTGGGCGCTTGAAAAGAATTGTTCGTGCCGGCGTCTTCAAGACGCGGCCTCTGGGAGGGAGTTGCGATCTCTCAATGCGCAAGGCAGGATTTCGATATTTTGTCCCAAGCGGTTAATCTCCTCGTTGATGGGAAAGCGCATATAGGGGATTCGATGTCGGCTTCTTTCGGCGCTCGCATTGATCTCGCAGATCTGTCCAGGAAACGAGAGTGGCACCTCGTCGATGAATCGAAGCTGGAGGTGAGATTTGATGTCGAATGGAGTTGGCAGACAGCGGCGATGCGATAGAGGTGGTGCGTCGGGCGAGACTTGGATTCTGGAAAGCCAATGGCGGGGGGATAGTCCAGCTGCTCCTAACTACTGTCTACTACGACGTACTAACGCACTCTCAAGCCCTGATATTGTCGCGACCTTCCGGTTCTGGGCTTCCGGCGACGGTACGCTGGGTCTGGTCTTGCCAGTAGTTGGGGATTCGATTCGATATCCTGTCCTGCAGCCAGCTTCTGCACCAATGGCCACGAGGCAGCCCGGCCACTCTGGGTGAGTGAGCAAGTTCAACCCCGAGGATTGGACGGGAGAGAGGTGGAAGAATGCGAAGCAGTGCAGCGCTGTGCAGTGCAGTGCAGTACGGCCTGCGATAATTGTTGAAGGAGCGTCGTGGTGGTGGTGGTGGTTGTTGTTGGTGAGTGGAAGTACTCCAGTACTGTGGTGAAGGGTTGTCGTCGCAATAAAGCGGCAAATGAATGTAGATGTTTTAGTTGAAGGGGACGAGACGAGCCGGGAAGGGAAGCAGAAGGGGCTCCGTGTGGAAAGATAGTTTGGACCTGTCGGATCTCCCTGAATTCCTGAATTGTTCGTTTCGTCCGTTGGGTGGCTGGCCTGGGGAGTACAATAGCAGCACAGAACGGTGGGAGAGGGAGAAAGGGACTTGGATTCTGGACTTCTGGAGGAGACAAGGCAAAAGCGCGGCTCAGCCACGATCTTCCACGCGTTACACGGAACGAGCAGAGAGGAGAGGAGAAGAGTAGAACAGAACGATATCACGACCTTCGATCGGTACAGTATTGTATGGATGGTGATATGATCGGTGTGCTAACGACGGATCAAGTCACGAAAAGATCCAATGTTCAAAACAAGGAGTTGTGCACAGCATCGCTCGCGGGCTATCCCCGAGAACAAGAGCAAGAACAAGAACAAGGCAAATCAGATCCAGATCCAGACCATACCTTGCTTGCCATGCCATACCATGTCATCATCCAGAGCTCCTGGTGGTTCTTATTTTCTCAAACGACTGTCCCGGAACCTTCGTCTTCAGGTACAAGCTTTAACCCAGCAACCCTCATTTCCCTCCCATGATTATCGTGGGTCTCTTTGATTCTGCAATCATCTGCAGGTCACTGCTGGAGACCCGTCACACTTATCGCGACACCATGTCCACGATCCCTGGCTCATCGTGCTAGCTCTCCTCCGTAATCTGACGGTGACGCTATTCAGATCCCAGCTCAAGACCTGACCCTCTGCTGCACAGGAAGACTCTACTGCACAGGAAGACTCTACTGCACAGGAAGACCTGCAGCTCGAGTTAGTTCCCCGGCCAGATCATGACGAGACCACAGTTCAGGTACCGCATACTCTGGCCTCACCTCAATATATCTATTTCATGTGGCCTTTCAGCACAAACACTAACCCAAAGCTGCACCTAGATTGCTATCTCTCTGCGATTCATGAAGCCTCGAAAGTATATGACGGGATAACGGCCTCTGTTTAGGGAAGATGATGCTGCTGGGATTGCAATCTGCATCCATACCCTTGAACATTGCTCCAATCACCATGGACTTTCGATATATCCATGCATCTGCGGCATGATACCGCAGGCATGGGACACCGCGGGAAAAGTCTGTTTCTGGAAGCTTACAGAGGCGAGCGGGAAAACAGCTCCATCTGGCGGAGTGGCTTGATATCACTTTGGAATTTATCCGGTAAGCCGCCCACCAGAACACACACGCACTCACTCACTCTCTTGCATCTTTATATCAGGCGAGGATTGATTGATGGTTGTAGTCCAGACAAACATTTGTGTCTTGTTGAATTGTTTGTTGTCGAGGATATAGTCTGGCGCTGAGGTGACGCTGTTTATTTTTAGACTTCTGCATATTTGAGACTCGTTTCAAAGTCCTTCTTCCTAAACCCAGACAGACAGACAACAACCTCAGCACACAGGGCTCTGCTTCCGCGAAATGCCGCCTGTGAATGGTTGTGGAATACAAACCCGTCTGACAGTCTGTTGGTCCTCAATCTACGGGCTGGGTTTTTGCGAGCCTGACAAAGGTTCCATGAGTTTGCTGCAGGACGTTATCAATGTTCTTGCGATTGCACTACCAAACACCATTTTTGTCTCAATCACACCATTAATCAGACAGACTTAACCTGTGCATGCGTGTCGCTATTGCCTCTACGCGGATATTCCATTCCATTTCCATTTCCATTACAGAGTCCTTTCCTAAGCTTGGAGATGGCTTACCACTTCGCTCGCATTTTCGTACCTGCCTTCCCAGCACATTTTTATAGTTGCTCCGCCCTCCTTCACTTCTAAGACAGGGAATTCGCTCTTTCGGTAGAGTTCTTCAAACTGACTTCGTGGACAATAGTGTCGTATTCTGGGAATGGTTGATGGCCGCTGATGATGTGATAAATCGTTGAGCCGAGAGCAAAAATATCGGTTTTTGTATCCGCAAACTCGCCGGTAGCACGAGGCATGAATGGTTCTGCATTCTCCGAAACTCCCCCATCAACCAGGACTTCCCCTTTAGCATCCAACAGACGGCCTTAAAAGCCACAAAGCTTAACGCAAAACTTAGCATCTAAAAGAACATTCCGGACGTGGATATCGCAGATCAGTATATTCTGCTGGTGGGCGTAGGCAACTCCTTCGGCAATCTCCTTGGCCAGCCGGAACCTCTCCCTAGTTGAAAGTACTACTTCTCGGAGATGTCTTTCCAATGTTCCATTCGGCGCGTATTCAAGGGGTACGCCATCTTCATGCCATCCTTTGTACTCGATGATACGAGGGTGTCTCATGAGTCGCTCGAAGATTTGGCGTTCCACGTGAAGAGCGGTCACTTCACTAGGAAAGTGAGGGAGGGTACTTCAAGACTGTCGTCTCATCGACGTAGATATCGGTCATTTCTTAACAAGTGGTCCAAGAAGATGGCAGGCGTTTATGATGAAAGGGTCGCCTTGGATGGGAGCTGTACTTATTCGGAGACACCTCGGTATCACCAAAGTGACAACTCATCGCCTTTCCTCTCAGCACCCATAAACTGATTTCCCTCGGCGTGTCCCTTCGATAGTATTTATTTGCCTACTAAAGTAAACATGATAGAGAAAATGGTGGGTCTAAGCTAAGGGCCGCTCGTGTGGCAGCTGTGTTGTAGGTACGTCTACAACGTTCTGGTTAGATTCCCGGATCCTTTTTCGCACCTCTGTATTCTGCTTTGTTTTCTGCCATCTACGATAACTTCAGCACTTCAGAACATATAATTTATCTGTTGGTCGTCCACATTCCAGGCAGTTGTAATTCAATTCAACGAACGGATTTGCCACAGAAAAGCAATATCTTTCCTTCTCGAATTCCCTCCGAAGCTCCTCGTTATTTCCATACCATATTGCCATCGCTGACTTTACCCAAAACCCAGTGCCGAAACAAGCAATACTCTTGATGTTCAGAAGTGAACATGGACTAGAGACTTTATGGATCTTATGTTGCTTAGATCTTCATTTATACAGGAGTGGCTACTGGGGCGCTCTGCTTAGCATTTGTGGCAGATTGCCCCAGGGGTCTTGTTGGTTAGTGATCCCATGTTTGCTTTCTCAACCCAGTTACCACAATTCTTATCCCATGGAATAGGACTCTACGTCTCGATTATGTGTTTTGGCTCCGGTGTATTTTTTGTAGGTCACCGTGATTTCGTGTCTTGCACACATGTTGGGCTGCACCTGAATTTTAGTGGCTAGGAGACTGCTTCGTAGGATGCCTACCAAAAGCTTGTATTTTTTCGAATTGTTCATATGTAGACGCTTGAAGGTTGGATGTCGAGGCAATTTTACCTTCTCATCGAGCTAGATAGCCTTATCCTATATGCAAATTCATCCTAGTATAGTTACTCCAACTTCTTAACCTGGGCATGCTTGCAGCGGGCTCTGAGCTTGGAGCTAGAAGGAGCAGATCCGGGCCAAGGTTAGAGTGCAAGTCAGCCCTCTTTCGCACCAGGCTTCAGTGTGGATAGCGTGTAATCATTATTAAATGCACAATAAGAATGCATGCTTAAAGCTTTCATTGATAACTAATCTATTTTGGATTTGGAAATCAGAAGTTCTTCTACTCGGTAAAGTATGGTTTGAGGTTGTTTTGAGGGCCAAGCTGAGAAACTACGGGCTGCGAAACCTCAAGGCCAGCTTGCAGCCTACCTACCAGAGAGCGAGTATCTGGAGCATTTACAACCAAACAACTTTAGTGACATTTCCGAGTAGCCGGTTAATAGACGTCATATACTCGGGTACCTGAGTTTAAAAAGTCTCTGGAATGGGGACCAAGAAACTCAAATGCCAGATAACGAGACCATGTTTTCAGCCGAATCAGAAAGGGGAAACAATTCGCCGAGTCCGAGCCCGGCGGACAAGATCGGAGTTAAGATAAATACGGCAACCATCTGCCATGTACGCATGCATATATACATGACATCTTTCAAAAGGTTGAAGCCTGGGTACGCTCTAGATCAATGTCTGCACCCATTTGAAGCAATGTCACTGCGTACGGCAGGTCAATATCTGCGCAGCAATGGCCTCAAGTGTAGACCAACACACATCCATGCCCACGAAGCACAGGCATTCCAGCGAATATCATATCGCAGTCTCCAGACACTTCAAAGATATGAGCGGCCCTCAATAGCACCAAGCAAGGCCAGCTTCTCTAAACCTTCGATTCGCTCGATACAATCCCAGAGATTCCAATCCTTCACTCCACCATCTCCAGAATCCCTCGGAAAAGCACAGCCTGCAAAACTATATCCGCGATCGATAAAATGGGGTCGCAGACTGTTGATTGTCAGTGTAGTGGGAGGATCTCTATACTTTCTGGATTCGCAATTCTACGCCTCTTCAATTACACGATCCCTTCGTACGTTTGGCTTGGGGATCGTGGTAGCTCTAGATTATAAGCTCAACTTCCGCCCAAAACCGTTCTTTGGCGGCGATATCGCAGATTTACATCTAAGGAACGCAGAGAGGCTGTTCGAGCTCTTGCACCAGAATGGCGGATTGTACTTGAAGATTGGCCAGGCGATCGCTATGCAGAGTGCAGTTCTACCCCCAGAGTTCCAGAAGATGTTCTCGCGGATGTTCGACGATGCGCCTCAGAATACTTGGAGTGATGTGGAGAAGGTAATTAGAGAGGATTTTGGAGGCAAGAGTCCCGAGGAGGTCTTTGGTGTCAGCTTCAGTAATGAGCCTGGGAAGGGTGTTATGGAGAAGAAGGCTAGGGCTTCGGCATCTGTTGCGCAGGTCCATTGGGCGAGATTGCCGGATGGGAGGGAGGTTGCTATCAAGGTTCAGAAGAGAGAGATTGAGCGGCAGGTTGGATGGGATCTTTGGGCATTCAAGTAAGTCGAGCACTTACTTACAAATGGGCATAGCTAACAACCCCAGGGTCATGATGAAGGTCTACACGTACTGGTTCGATCTCCCCTTCTACAGTCTCGTGCCCTACATCGCCGAACGCCTCATGCTTGAAACAGACTTCGTCAACGAAGCCAACAACTCTGAAAAGATGGCCGAACTAGTGTCTAGCGAACCCCGTCTTCGCGGCCGAGTCTACATTCCGAAGGTGTACCGCGAACTCTCTACGAAACGCATCATGACCGCCGAATGGATCGAAGGCGTACGCCTCTGGGACAAAGAAACCCTCACCGGATCCTGGGTAGGTGGTAACGGCCGAGGTTCCCCAGGAGCGAAAGGCACTCCTCTGCCTCCACCAAAAACCGCAACGCGTTCCAACGATGGCACCGGTTTCCTCAAACCAGACCGCGACGACTGGCGCGGCCGCTCAGGGAAAGGCGGGCTAGGCCTCTCCCTCAAACAGGTAATGACAACGATGATCGACCTCTTCTCAGCGCAGATGTTCCTCTGGGGACTCGTCCACTGTGATCCTCATCCGGGCAATATATTCATCCGGCGGCAACCAAACGGGCAGCCCGAGCTAGTCCTCATCGACCACGGGCTGTACGTATCTATGACACCAAGGTTCAGACGGCAGTACTGCCAGTTCTGGAAAGCGATTATGACGTTCGACAATGAGACACTCAGCGAGATAACCAGCGCCTGGGGCGTCAAAGCCCCGGATCTCTTCGCCTCAGCCACACTCATGCGTCCGTACGAAGGCGGAGACAACAGTACGAAAGGCCGTATTACCGGCGAACTCAAAGGCCTCACTCCCGCCGAGCGGCACTACGAGGTGCAAGAGCGCATGCGGCAAGGGATCCGCGAAGTCTTATCTGAGGAGGAGAATTTCCCCCGCGAGCTCCTGTTCATAGGCCGCAACATGCGGATCGTACAAGGCAACAATCAATTCCTCGGCTCGCCTGTAAATCGCATCAAGATGACAGGGTGGTGGGCGAGTCGTAGTCTAGTTGATGATAAGGATCTAAGTCTAGGCCAGAGGTGGGTGAATGCGTGGCGGCATCTGCTGTTCCGCTTTGTGCTATTTGGGAGTGATGTTGTGTGGTGGACTAGTAGGGTGAGGCAGGTGCTGGGGTGGGGGGATGGTATGGATGATGATCTTGAGAGGCAGATGAGGTTTATTGCGAAGGATCAGTTCGGGGTGGAGTTGCAACATGATGTTTTTGAGGGGTAGATTGAGGGGGTTAGAGAGGAGATTGGGGGGGAGGTGAGGGGATGTGTATGATAAGAGATGAGAATCTGCATCAGCGTGCATTAGACAGGTGCCTAGATGGGTTGGTGGGAGGTATGGCGTTGGAGAGAGGTACATAATCCACTTTGTTCAGCTATGTAGATATATAGCGTACTACAAATAAACAATCATAAGGACGATACCTACCTGAAACTGAAAGGTTAAAAGCTCCTCTTCCAGGAGCTCCATCCAAAAAAGCCCACACTTCTTCAGCGGGGCTTCAATTGGCTCAGGCTTCTGGTATTCCCTCTCCCTCTCCTTTAAGAGCTAAGCGACACCAGGCGAGTCTCCCCAAAACAGAAAGAAAACAACCAAATCACCTCGCACGACATCACTAAGCCACACTTCAACAGCTAGAATGTCTATTATTATCCTTCGGAGCTGGAGAAGCGGTCGCAGAACCTTTCCATGCAGTAGGCAAAAACGAAGTGAAAAGACTTTCGAAGAGGGAAGGGATGACGTCCAGTGGTCGTCAGGTGTCTTGTACTCTGTCTTTACTTAGTACTTCGGATCGCGACTAAAAAGATTGCAAAGTAGAGAAAGTCTTGCACCACATAAGCCAACGTACGCCGACTATACGACGGTTCAAAATCCTCTCATTCATTCCTCTATGAAATTCAATAAAACAAGACAATTGATATCCTCTACGTGCCCCCTCCAAAGACTATACATACAACCAGCCCCACCCTACATTCCTGTCACCGCGGAAATGACATAATATTATAGCCGCGAAACGACCAACCTCCCTCGGGCACTGGTAGGTACCGTAAGAGTAAGAACAAAAATGGAAATCTGTAAACGAGTGGTGTGCGCCTGTCGCTGTGCTCCGATCCGTAAACCCGCCCCATATGCCTGCCCTATACATCTATGAAAGTTAATTACCTCTTGTTGAAGTAGTGTTGAATGAGTCGAAATAAGGCTCCATCACCTATCGCGATCTTCTGGTTGTGGTTGAGGACTTCGTGATGAGGAGCCTAGACTGCTGGCTAGCAAGGCTCGCCAGCTGCTAGATTGTTGAATCCTGCGAGGTCGTGTGGGTGTTGGAGAGGTTATTCCTTGCTCGATATCTGAACGGCTGTCATAGCTGTGCCCGATTGGTAGTGTAGATGAGGACGAATTGTTCACGGTTTCGGCTGCTTGGGCCTGAATATCGTCATCACTGTCGTCGTGGTATGGTTCGTAACGGGGACTCGATGGCGATCCACGTGCCAGAGAACGTACAACGTCTCCCTTGCATATTGGACATGTTCGTCGACGTGTAGTCAACCAGGGTGTTCTGCATAATATCAGTGAACGGGTCCAGGACTTGAATCAAAATGACTTACATGCAATCAACGTGGAACTCATGGCCGCAAGGTAAACTCATCACACGACTGACACCAGCGACGTACTCTTCAAGACAAACAACGCACTCGACTTGTTTACCCATATGTTTCTTCCATTCGCTAGACTCGCTTGCATTTTTCTCATGCTCTGGTGCTCGGGTGGGAATCACTGGAACTTGTAAAGGATTGGAACTGCGCATCGAGTCTCCAGGTTCCGGTAGTCCACTTGTAGTTCTTGATCGTGGACGTGGTCTCGTCCGTGGTGAGTTTTGAAGGAGTGGAGTAGTGGCGGTAGAAGCATTCGGACTTGGTGTCCTAGGGGTCCTTGGTGATGGGCTCCTCGATGGGACTATCGTCTGATATGTCCTGACTGGCAGTCTTTCCACCACGGACTTAGGTGCTCTCCAACGGCGACGTCGTATTCGAGATCTGATCAACAGAAGAGCGTAGACCACAGTCAATGTGACCAATGGACTTACAACCAACACTAAGAGTGTGTCGAGGAACGGACTTGCTCCACTCGTCGGCGTCAACGTGACCCATAGACCTTCCTCCTCATCATCTCCATCTCCATTCTCTTCTGCAGGATCGACTTGTGCCTTCTTGGTGGGCAAGATCTCGACATTCTCATCGTCAGCACCAAAGATTGTGGTAAGCAAACCATTCGAGTTCTCGTCCGTATTTTCATGATCTTTCCGCTCTGTCTCTTGAACAGTCTCTGGCCCTTTGTTTGGGTATTCTCCACTTCCTGGAGTGGTGCTACCACCTCGAAGTGGAGAAGACAGTCCATGGACTTCTTGGACAGCACCTCCAGTTTGCTTCTTTCCGGCCATGGTTGGGACCGGGGCACCATTTTGAATTACAGCATCTGGATTCTTTCCAGTCTTAGCTACTGGCACTTTCCCCGCCACCTCTGCATCTTTTTCGGGTTTCGCTACCAAATCAGGATCACGCCAATCTTGGACACCTATTTGGAAGTCGTCCCCAGAAGACTTTACAACAGGTTTCTCCCCAAAGGCCTTTTTGTCCTCGGCCTTCTTGGGTTTTGTTGAGATCTTCTTGGTCTTTGGTTCATCATCATCCTTCCACTCATCAACAAGAACCCAGTCAAGCCTACCACTGGCTGGTGGCCGACTAACTTCTGACTTAGAGCTGCCCCTCCCAGAACCAAAGAATATAGATCTGAACCATCCTGATTTCTCCTTAGGTGTATCTTCACCCTTTTCCACACCCTTAATCTTCTTGTTAGAAACTTTCGATACTAGTCGTGGAACTGCAGTAGCTTTCAATATTCCCGTTGTAGGTGTAAATGTCGGATGAGATCCCTTCTTCGCTCCTTTCTTAGACTTGTCCGTAAACTGAAGCTTGAGACTTCCTTTTCCATTTTCGTCCACCACATCCTCAATGAAGCTTCCTGGGCCAATCAAAGAAGACAGAAGATGTGCTGTGGTTCTCGATGTGAAGACAGATGGGATCGTAACGTTCGAGGTATCCCCTCGAGCATACATCTGAATCAGAGGTCCACCCTGTACATCATCACCAACCATAAGAGCAATTGCCCCTCGTCTCTGTGCCCATTTCACTTTCTCCAAGAAACCACATCCACCACGGCTCAGAAGCACAATCTTTCCTGCAATCTCTGCTCCTTCTTGTATGGACTGAATATCCGCATGGTCTCCTTTCGAATCCGCTGGGACTTTCTCATTGGGTTTGGTAACTGTAGACTCTGGTAAAGGGTGGTGTAGATAGTCGTCCGTCCCATCGTCTACATGAGGTTTCGAGGTATCCTCCTTCACGCTAGATTCCTGCTGCTGAGTAGTCTTGTCAAATGGTCCGTCCTGATCTGTTGCCCGCTTCTGAGGCTTTGATTTCCCCGCACTCGTCGCAGCCTTTCCATCCGCGGGCTTTCCCCCTTCAGACGTCGCTGCACTTGACTTTGCATAGCTATCACCCCGCTCAAGCACATCACTACATCCTAATTCCCCCTCCGCACCGGCAGCAATCGTTCCCTGCCGTAAGGTATCATCTCCAAACCCGCTCCCAATCCACACTTGTCCCTTGAGGCCACTCGAAGGTAGCGGAGGACCAAAACCGGCAGGCCGTGCTAGGAAAGCAGTCGTATTATCATGTGTCAAAGTAATGATGGCATTCGGCGGGAAGAGGGAAAATGGTGCTCGAAAGGTAAAGAATGATTGTATGCCGGTCTTTGGTGTTGCTGCAGAACTTGTTGTAATCGTCTGCGGCTGGTGAGAAGAGCGCAGAGTGAGGAATGTCAGGAAGACCGTGGTCACAAAGAAGGCCACGGCTATGATGATTCTCGGAGGTCGCATGACGAGGTTATGAATGCCACTGCGGGCACCTAATCAGCTCGAAGGCTGCGGAAGTCAGAGGAAGGTCGCATCCAACGTTGTATGGAGGCAGCGTCGGGAAGTGTTGTTGGGTACTTCAACAGGCCCGGACGTGAAGTTGTTCGAGAGGTAGATGTCGTCGTCTCGCAGATGTCTTGAGGTCGAGAGGAGTCGTGAGTCTTGAGATGCTGCTGGTGTGACTGTGGCTCAGGCGGGATGTTACAACAGGACAGGGATGATGCCGCAGGTTGTGGCTTGTGGTTGACAGCAAACCGGGCAGCAACTCGCTTGACCCGTCCAAGTGATGTTGCGATTGATGTCTGCTGCTTCAAACTCGCCTGATTTGTTTTTACAGAAGCTATAAAGCCTCCAGATCAGTCTTATAATATGCAGAGCTTAACCCCTCGGCGCGTTTAATGTGACGTATGAAATGTTCCAAGATTCCGACTGGGACTCGCATCTTCCTTCCCTTTCTCCAGATTCCCGGCGGTTTGGAGCTAAAGAAACAAGCTTTCGCACGTGAGAGTCAACGACCTCGATTTTGATTCTCTCTATCAAAATTGACCACCCTAGAAGTTTATCAGGTATATTAATATCGATATCGGAAGCCAAGTTCGAGTCCTATTGGAACCGATACGATTATTCTTTCGCTCTGGGTGCGTGGTTATCTGTCTTTTGGTAACGCGTCACAGCACTCTGTCGTTGAAACTGTCTGGATTTGATTAAGGCCTCGTTCCTTGTTTTTGCTTGTTTTGTTCCTCACTTTACTCTTGAATGAAGCGCGAGAAGATGAATGAGTGGATCCCAAGTGGCATCCACCGCGGCATTATGATAAATATTCAGTGGTTCAAGTGTTGCGATCTTGGGAAGGCTTGCATCTTCCACCCCAAACCAATCTAACAAAGTCCCTATCTAAATTGGGAAACTTCCCTGTACAGTACCAATATATAGGCGATGGATGGCTTTCGAGTACTTGACTGCGGGCTTCATAGGACGTGTCTAGACAAAGCGTCTGCTCCATCTTCGGCTCAGATTATATATAGCCAGATCATTTCCATCATAGCCTTTGTCGCGTCGTGCCGCGGTCGTTTCCCGACGTCAACATCTGATGAGGCGAGTTGACGACAACAGATGCTCACCGTCCATGGCTATGGTATCTAGTTCACCAAGTTCTATTCGCTTTACTCTCCCACGTCTGATTGTCAGATTCACACAGGCCCACATTCCTATCACCCCTCGCAAGAAGATACTGTTTGGAGATCCAGGAGATTCAGAGAGATAATGTGAGGCCGAAAAATCTATACTTAATATCCAGTCACTTCTCGGTCAACCTTTAAGCGGATATCAAAAAGTAAAATCGCCTGCCACTAACTCAGGTATCCCGCTTCCCTACTGCTCATGTCGATCTTGAAGCTCAGTGGCTTTAAGGTTATTCTTCTAGCCATGTACCGAAAGGCTAACACTGCCAGAATCCCACATGGCTTGCTCTAGTGCTCATCTAGATATCTTGAGGGTCTCAGATCGAGATCCATGGGAATGATGTTGCGGTAATGCTGACCTCTTATGCACTGGATGCCACCTGATTTTTTCCTCTGTGATTTTGTTCATCCAGTCTCCCAGCAGTCTCAGGAAACTTGCTTTGCCGCAGAATCTCCAACCAATAAAATAAATATCAATAGGTCTCGATGTAGTGATAGAATTGCATTGCCCTTTTTCTCAAACATGAGGCACAGTGCCAGGAGCAGGACAAATTCAATGAAGTCGAATCGTTTACCACCATTTCTAAACTAGTTACATGATCATGTAAAAAGTCTGATCAGTACCAACCATACAATAAGCTAACAGTCAAGCTCGTAAACACTTAGTTGCTACAATCGAGGAGTTCGTAGGAACAAAATTATTCCTCCTTGCTGCCTTCGTAGGAACTTAAGTCGCTCTGTGAGCTTATCTATCGGAAGCTAGGGTGGTCAGCGCAAAGCCATCTAGATCAACTGCTCTACATGTCGTTATGTTTTAGATTCTCCCTAGCTGTGAATGCTTGGGTGTACTTCCGCGTTAGTGGAGGATTGTTCAATCCTGCTGGGAGTTGATATATCCCACCTGAAGCTAAGCAATTGACAGACAACCCAGGTGTCCCTCGGACTTTGCCTCATCGGCGATTTAACTTATAAGAGAAGTATCCTTCGTACCTTTGCCCAAATTCTCGGCGGCATCACAGTGGCAGCTATCGACTCTACCCTCCTTCCTAGGCCTTTGACAGTTCGAAACGAGCTAGGAGGTAGAACGACCGTCGTCCAGGGACTATTCATCGAGATTTTGCTGACTACGTTGTTTGTATAAACCGTGTTCATGCTTACTGCTGAAAAGCACAAGGGGACATTCATTGCCCCCATCGGTATCAGGCTTTCGCTTTTCATTGAGGAGCTCGTGGGTAGGATTATCAGTACCAAATCGCATTCTGAAGCCGACAAGAACTGGGAGTATATTTCAACGGTGGTTCAGTCAACCCAGCCCGATCATTCAATCCTTCCGTCGCTTCTCGTAATTTCCGCTCATACCACTGGATCTATTGGGTTGGACCGATTCTCGGGTCAATCGTCACATCTGGCTTCTTCCTCCTCATGAAGATGCTTGAATATGAAACCGCCAACTCTGGACAAGACAGTTCGAAACCGGAAGGAGAACATTTCAACCCCCGATCTAGATCCAAGCGCACCGAAAGCTTCTTTCGCACCCGGCGACTACGTTGCTGCTGAAGAAGGTCGCTCTCACGGCATATAGGGGGAATACGGAACGAATTCTCGACCTTTCAGCGATAGTCCTACACCTACTCTTGCGGAGGGCCAATATCGAGGGCTTGCCAGCGGTGGTATGCAGGGTAGCGACTGTGGCACCGGTTTATACGTCCTGGAACACAGTTTTGGCATAATCTGGAGAAACGCTTTGTTGAGATGAGAGCCTGATAAGTGGCTATTTGATCTGGGAGAATAATATGAGAATAACGAGATACCGGGCACTTGTCCATGGTGGACGAATCGAGAAAAACATGCCGGGCGTAATCAGAAGTTGTCCGCTCGATAACTTACACCGGAAGTCTGCTTTGCCAACAAATCAACGATCCCTAGTGTGCACAAGGATTGGATCGGCAGTTTTTGTAATGCAATGCAAGAAAAGAGTTGAAAGGTGACTTACCTTTTTAAAGGCCCAAAGGCAGCAACGCCCAGCTCTGCAACCTCACACGTATAAGGGGTAGGTTGCTCAAATGGAGGCAGTCAACACTCTCTGTCCGTCATCAGCTGTGTCATCTATCGACACAAACCTTCTCTCGGAGCCTAGATAGCCTCTTCTATCGTGTGTAAGTGTAAGTTCGTCCCATGGCCATTGGTGTCAATTTACTCACGTCCCTCCTACTCACCAGTCACATCCAGCGAAGGCAGCAAAGTCACAACGATACTTCGTAAGCACAGTTAATACAACGGCGATTCATTGATCAGCCTCGAGTACATTAACTCCATTAAAGATGTCCCATTACATCGACCAATCGTTCTGCTACAGCAAATGTAGAAGCCAGCCTCGTCACATACAATCCGTTCGGAAATGGGATAAATGCTACAAGGCCAAAGCAAACGGACAGGAGTAGTCAGACGCGCTTCTCCAGCCAAGGACCTAAGCAGGAATGTGATTATGACTAGGTCATATAAACAGCCAGGCGACTACCCGCAATGTCCGCCTCCCAGCCAGGTGCGTTGGGGAAGACATTAGCCATACTCCGTACTGACATGCATCATTGAAGTGATATACAGCACCTCACCCGACCTATAAATGGAATTAAGGAAACAGCGGTCAGGAGGAAGGGAACCAAAATAATGTGGCGGTTGGGGAGAAGGGCTTGAAAACGGGATATGCATGACTCTTTGATGGTAGCGACTGCACGAATGATCAGCTTTTGGAGCCTAGCCAAAGAAACTGAGCGTACCCTCTGATTTCACATCTCGAAAGGCTTCTTCCGCGGTGACATAATTTTGCGTCCAACATTTCATAATCGTATTTCTGAAGGCAGAGATAGATTCTAGAGCAGGATAGCGACCCTCAGAGAACGCAGCAGATACTTCGTGGTCGGGCAGATCCTTGTATGGCTTTGGGCCCGTCATTATCTCATAAACAGTAGAGCCGAGGGCAAATAGTTCTGTCCTTGTTGAGATATCTTCGCCAGGGAGTTCGTGACTAGTCTCGTAACAGACGAGTGGTGGAAGGTCGTCAATGGCGGATCCGGCGAAATCACCGAGCTTTACATTGAGGTTGTCATCAAGGAAGATATTATTGCACGATATGTCGCCATGCAACACGCCTTTTGAATGGACAAACTGTATAGCATCGAAAAGTTGTTCAACCCAACGAAGCCTGTGAGAAAGCGGAACCTGTTTCTTCTGTCTTGCAAGGTATTGCCTAATAGATGTCTGGCTCGCAAACTGCAAAATTATAGCGTTTTCCAGGGCACCGAAATATCGAACGATGCCGCTATGGTTGCGACCAAGGCGTTGGTAGATGAGCTTCTCCCGTTCGAGGAGGTGCAATTCCGAAGGCCCACTGAACTTAACGACAGCATCGAGACGCGCGACAATCGCCGTCATGCCTGCGCCAACCATATCATTGCCATCTAATGCCAGCGGCCATCGTATAACAGACTCCTGCATCTTTTTTTTTGTGGCAGGACGATCGAATCGACCAACAATCGCTCGGAGACGAGGTGCAGAGTCAACTTAAAGAAGGGGGATTTGAGCTCAGTCGGAGAGGGTGCAAGATCGGCGTAGTGGTTGACCTGCCAACCACTCTCTGTGTACGTTGTGGTGGAAGCCGAGAAATGTGGCTGGCGCCTGCGGCACGGGCTGGGCAATAACTCAATCGTCCTCTCTTACTAGTAAGTTCATATACGCCTTGGTCTCTTCAGTTCTTCAGTTTCCCGTGGAAAGATTCCGATTTGCACAGCTGTCTGTGAGCGGCGTATCTGCAGAGCAGCAGGACACATCACTTTACCTGGGCGTCAGTGACGCATAGGTCGACTCATTTGCTCAATCAAATCGCCCTATTGAGAACAGGCTGCCGTAAGGAGGAATGCGATTTAGCGGGGGTAGATTATTTATTAGAGTCGAGCACCTACAGAGAGAAACAAGCCACTGAAAGAAACCATGCGGCTTAGTAGGGCTAGAGAGAGATATCTAAATCCTCGCGCAATGAAATAATTAAGAAGCGAAGATCATGATTGGAGATGAGGGGGTCAAGTCCCATGATTCATTTCTGTTGGAGAGCAGCCCTTTTCTCACTGGTTTTCCCGATGCGCTCAGGATTTATTTTATTTTTCTTATGGTATTGGTGGTATTGTTCTACTTGGTTATACAGAAGTATAAAGGGATTTGCATCATTAATATCACTCTAGTGTCTCGTAACTGAAAAAGGTTTAGGATAAATACGCTGTTTTGATATATGCAAAGAGCTTGCTATTGCTTGCTATGCTGACGGACCAAGTACCATTTCCCCAACCTTATAAATCCAGCGATGCAACGCTTCCAGCAAACTCCAGCTTTGAGATGAACTCCCCCCTTCTCAAATTCCCACCAGCTTCTCCCTCAATGCCATCTCCACATCCACGGCCGCCTCAAGTTTCTCGTTCCAGCACGCGTGGATAACGTTCCCTACTAGCAATGAGTCCGTAGCTGGGAACTTTTTATTGGCATATTTCTCGACAACCTGCTCTTCTATCAATTCCGAAAACGGTGCTTTCCACGCCATAATCTCATAAATGCCGCACCCTAAGGCAAAGATCTCTCTTTTCGTATCATCCACCGATTCCCAATCCCTTCCGCGAAGGGGGAGCTGATAGCGTGTTCTTCACCAGCGAGCGGCTCTTGATCATCAATCTTGGACCCTCCAAAATCGCCAATCTTAAGTAGCCAATCCTCGAAAACGAAAACGTTTCGACAGCTAAAGTCACAATGGAAAACGATTTTGGAGTGCATATGGGCCATGCCACACGCGATCTGTATTACCATCTTCAGCCGAGTCTGTTCAGTCGGAGGGGGGCACTCGAGTATTAATTTTCTGAGGTTCCCAAGGGCTCGCTCAAGCTTTAAGGAGTCTGTGTCTTCTGACCAAGACTTTGCCCCGGTACTTTAAAATGTGAGGGTGAGAGCCTAGACGCCGGTAGATAGCATCCTCGAGAGTAAGAGTTGCATTGCTGTCGATGTTTCCAATCTTCCCATAACAGCGCTCATCTAACCAAACCTCGTAACCTTTGAGGACGAAGCGTTCATCAGTCATGTAGATTGACACTATGCCAGAGCAACCATGGTCAATAATACGAGCCGAACCCCTGGGTTTCAAAGTGTCAAAAGGGAGAGACATTCCAATAGAATCCTATGAAAAATACGTCATCTTGGGGGCGAGGCGATGAAAATATTATGAAGAAGTGCCCCCCTGAACGAGGTGTATTATTGCTTTGTCGCCGCGCTAGCCTAAAGAGTACTAGCTCTCCGCTACAATCGCATGATTCCCTTCAATATTATGGAGAAAACCATCACCGTAACATCGAAACCGAGCCAACAACTTTGCGAACGAGTTGGAGGAATTCAGGCGTTGAACAACTTTGAGAGTGCTGCTGCTGTTGGGATCGCCTTTGAAGTTGGCATAGGTCCTTTCGAAGTTACACCAGAGCTACCTGGTGAAGGCGGAAGCTTAAGGTTCTTCGTACAGGCACTTTTCCCTCACTTTATAGTCTATACTCAATTCTATGAAGGAGGTATGAGGTCCTAGCTTGCAAGGGAGGTATTGCCAATCATATATCCATGATAATTCGAAGCTGTTGTAGCCCAAATAGCTACAAGTAGCGCTCAGGGTACATAGTGTTGTTCCAGCTCTGGCCACCCATTTCGCCAGAGTGTTTCAAGCGAGATCTGTGAGGCTGGTACGAAAGGGGTGTGCAGTGGGTCTCGCCAGCCCTTGTAAGGCAGTGCGGTTGTTCTGCTAATCGAGAATCTAGAGTTCTATGATTTTGTCCACGAATTTCCCTATATATTAAAGACAATACATGGGGGATAGCGAGACCCACTGCAAATCCCCTTTCGTACGAAAGTATACAAAAGTCCCCTACCTACTGTATACGTTCGAGTCATGGCTCTGGATGCGGATCGCAATAGAGTGTTTGAAGCAATCCTCTTAACACCACACGTGAAACCCCTCTGCATCTCTCTCACAGACCCATCATCGCTCATCATCCGCCAGATTTCCTCGTGCTGGTATATCGGAAATCGCAAAAATACCTGGTCACGGCGCGCGAGTATGAGAGGTATGCGTACAGTAGGACGTCGTGTTTGAGGGCTGCGCTGGAGATACTGGCTTGTCAGGTGTTGGTGGAGGGGGTGTGTGGTGTGTGAAGGGAGTTTGAGAGGGAGGTGGGTAATGATGCTGGCCTTGATTGTGGTATTTGCAATGGATGGGAAGACTTCGAGGGAAGGGGTTGATAGTCTTGATTAGCAGGGGGCTATGAAGAGAAATTGGTAATTCCAGAGCGGTCAACTTGACGGGAGACACGGGAGACATGGTTTACTTCGAGCGACCGTAAACACAAGGCACATTCGATCAACGGCTGAAGCACCATGAAGATATGATCGTGAATTAATATTATATTATTAGAGAAGACCCACTCATTAAAGAGCATGCCTCCCTTCCCAGTAAGTCTATGCTCTATCACATCAAACAACGCCAGGCCATGGTCGTTGAGGTATCATACTATACAAATCTAAACCATTCGTCTTCGGTCATCACGCTGAAACGCAAAAGCACTGCTCACATCTCCCCTAGGACTATGTCCTCACCTCGCTAAAGATAAAAGGGAAGATAACAACACAAGCTTTGTAGAAAACACGAATGCTCTCTTCGACAGCAAAGGGCAACTTCCATAATCCAAGGAAACCTCCAATTGTATCTTGGAAGACAAGCCAGATGGAGAGGATAGCCACGGCGAAGAAGTGGTAGATGAGGACGAGAGGTTGTCGGATGATACCGGCAAGAAGACTAGATGGACCATCGATACAGTTTCCTCCTCGTTGAAAATAAGCGAAACATCCCTTCTTGAGCGCGCTGAGTTGGCGATCGTTGGCAGCGAATAAACTGTACAAAGCCATAGAGAGGATGTTGATGATAGATGACAATCCCTTGCGTTGCCAATGAAAATCCTTCATCGCTTGCTTGATGGCTGTTGTATTGCCAAGGTCCGGAATCCGTTCGGGAGCGAGCAATTCGGAGAGTAGAACGACATCGTTGAATGCTACAGTCATTCCACCGCCTGTGAGAGGGTGGCGCATATTCATTGCATCGCCGAGCACAACAACTCCTTTCTCCATTTGCGTACTGGGAGGTAGGAAGCTGTTCGGCATGCTGGGTGGGATCTTGCCATTCTCAAGAGCGGCTTCAAATGACGGCTGCATTTGTGGTGGTAGAGTGGGAAGAACTGTATTCCTCAGGTACCCTCGTACACCTCCATTCTTCACAGATGCGGCTGGGAGGTTCTCCGGAATGTCTATCAAAGCTCGAGTCTCGTGTGTGCCGATTTGATAGAGTAGAACAGGGGCAGTGTCGCCGAGAATGACGGTCCCGTGGAAAGGAGCAGGTAAAGGGCAATCGATCAGTTCCAATGCGTAGAACTTGCTCTTTACAATAGGCTGCTTTGTGATGTATTGTTTTCGAAACCTCGAAGCATAACCATCGGCAATGATTGTGAGTTGTCCAAAATAATAATCCTCCTCCTTCTTTCCCGTCTGTGGGTTCAAAGTCCTCGATTTGACACCAAGGACTTGTGGTTGGTGTTCGCTCGTAATGGTATCCGTAACTTCCGTCTCTACGATTGTGATATTTGCTTGACTGGCGCAAGCTCTTCGAAGTTGCGAAATGAATCTTCCATGGTGGAAAGCCCTTCCTTCTGGTCTGCCACCCTTCTCGTTGGTGTATTCCTGGCTTCCCTTGGTGGATTTGGCACCTGCATTGGGAGGGTATGGAATGTTGACTCCTTGCCCATAGTATATGACCTCATATCCATGAACCGGAATCGCATCGATACCCTCTGTGCAATGCGCCAACCCCAGCTTCTCCAGAGCAGACACGCCTCCTGGTTGGAGCAGCTCTCCAACTATGCGATTCGGTTCCTTCAATGATCTCTCCAGCAGTAGAACACTCCGTCCCTGTTTTGCCAGCGCAAATGCAACCGCGCAACCAAATACCCCCGCTCCAACGACCACTACATCTGCTTCGTGATACACGCGTCTGCGCTCCTCGTTTGCGGATTGGAATTGACCGGAAGACATCTTGGAAGTTTTGGGCAATCGTTGAGGATCTGGGAGGAGAATTGAGGGTCTTTCTAGGAGGTTTTGAGCATGTGAAGGTGGTGTATGTATTACGTGAGCGGAGCGATTGTGTACCTGCAGATGCAGCTCGGTATCGGAATCAGGACCTGGCAAATTAGAGGTCGAGATAATGGTCTGACGGCAATCGACTGAGGACTGAGTAAAGTGAATGTTGTCGCACCACAAAGACGCGGAATTAGATGATTGTTCACTCCTCGGACGAGGGAAACAGTCGATATGGCTGGCGATTGAGAGAAATTAAACTGGGGGGGCGATAGACGAACGTTCGATTTCTCCCCTGAATCGACAGGGGATGGCGGTTGAATGATGAGATGGCAGAAGCTCTCTTTCTTGGCGGTTGACAGTGGCAATTAGGTAATCGTTCAATGGGTGGTGATGAAGGAAATTGAAATTGAAATTGAAATGGCCTCACCGCCTTTGGATCCATGGACAGAAGCAGACCGGGGGGGAGGGGCGGATGGTGAGAATTCGAAGAGGATCAGGTCAGGCGGGTTCTTGGAGGTTCAATTGATGATGGGTTCAAACGCCAAAATAACAATCCCGTCGTATTCGGATCGCGACTTCCTCCCAACTGCTTCTGCTTCACTTTCACCCCACCCGCCGCCACTTCCTGACGCGTTGTAGTCACGTGAACGCACCCAGGACCCCTGCATCCCCCTTTTGCAGCCCGGCATCGCGAATTCCGGGAGGGTTGCAGTGGTCTGAGCCCGCTAAAGCCTAAAATTATTAAAACATCGCTGCCGCGCTTCTCTCTATCTCTCTATCTCTCAACAACTTCCCGTCACCAACCCTCACTCTCCTGCCCTCGCGGTCGCAGCCATGTCTCTCCTTGCCAATTCCACCCTGGCAGCTCCAGATACCTACTTTGGTATCTACAATGAGTTGTCCAAGTACAATGTTCACTTGAACATCTTCGAGCGTCTCTGGGCTGTAAGTACTCCCTGATCAGATCATACATACCGCCACCCCCCAAATACTAACGCCCAATACAGAGTTGGTACGCCTATATGCAAAACGATGTCCTCGCAACCGGTATTATGAGTTTCGTCATGCACGAAGCCGTCTACTTTGGCCGAAGTCTTCCTTGGATCATCATCGACCGGATATCATACTTCAATAAGTGGAAGCTTCAGGGGCAAAAGATTCCCACGGTCAAGGAGCAATGGGCCTGCACAAAACTCGTCCTCCTCAGCCATTTCACCGTCGAATTGCCTCAGATCTGGCTCTTCCACCCAATGGCTGTCTCTTGCGGCATGGATACCGGCGTGCCATTCCCATCCTGGCAAACAATCTGCATGCAAATCGCAATCTTCTTCGTATTGGAGGATACATGGCATTACTGGATGCATCGTGTCTTTCACTACGGCTTCTTCTACAAGAACGTTCACAAGATCCACCACCAATATTCTGCGCCCTTCGGTCTCGCTGCTGAATACGCCTCTCCTATCGAAACCATGGTTCTCGGCGCTGGAACAGTCGTCGTTCCCATCGTTTTCTGTCTTGTCACTGGCAACTTCCACGTCCTAACCATGTACCTCTGGATCGCAGCTCGCCTTTTCCAAGCCATCGATGCTCACAGCGGATACGATTTCCCTTGGAGTCTGCACCACTTCATTCCCTTCTGGGCTGGAGCCGAGCATCACGATGTCCACCACGAACGTTTCATTGGCAACTATGCAAGCAGTTTCAGATGGTGGGACTACCTCATGGACACCGAGGCTGGACCAGAGGCTGCGAAGGAAAGACGTGAGCGCAAGTTGGCAAAGGAAGCCAAAAAGGCAAAGAAGGCCCAGTAGATGTCCTGCTTTTGCGGATGCATATATGGAGACAAGGGGCAAGTCAGGAGGACCGGTGTACGAAGACACTAGAGGTGTCAAGGCCACGACTACAGGTCGATCATTGGGTGGGTGAAGGGGTAATTGGTTCCGGCATAGCTTTGCATGTGTGTTACTACAGGCGTTTTTGAATTCGGCGCAAGGAAGCCCCGCTTAGATCCACCATACATAGGTTATACATAGTGACCTCCTAATTAATACAAGACCGTACTACACAGCACACTCTTTCATGCCTGCGGTCCAAACAGTCCTGAAATCCTACAGATCGGTATGTAACAACTGCTATGAATACAGTCCTACTCAACATTCCCCGAACTTCCCACTCAATCTGTACAATCTTACAGGCCATTCTTCATACAATCACAACCTTACAACTCCAATTCACCCACTCCCTTTCTCCTTCTTCCCCTTGGGAACACAACAATCACCCCCCTCAACAGCAACCCTATCAACCAACTCCCTCCCTATACCACCCTCCTCCCCCTCAACAACAACCTCCCCACACTCCATAGCCTTCTCATCACAAAACCTCGCCATCAGAATATCTTTCCCCGACAACCCAGGTGGAGAGTGAGTCGTCCACCGAATGAATGTCGTGTTGTATACCTAGATGGGGCGATGGCGTGAGATGGGTGGGATTGGATAGCTCGAATGGGATAGGAGACTGGGGCGAGTTATGGAAAAGGAAAGATAGGGCTTACGTTTGACCATTCCGGATGATGTTTCTGGACGGCACATTCGGATGCGACGAGGTTCATGAATTCCTATTGTGGCGTGTTAGTTAGTTGGTCCACTTCTCCTGTGCTTTACCACACCATCTCATCTCAACTGCTGTGTCTCTGCTCTCCTCTCCCTTCTCCTTTCCATCTCCACAGAAAATACAAACAAAAGCCGGACATGTATCAAACCCCGCGGCCGCCCATGACCAGATGATTCGGGATATAAGCCCTCAACCATCAGTCAATCGATCCCACGAAGCAAATCCCGCGGTCAAAACACAACCCCAACGCACCCATCAAAAGCCTTCTGAGAACCTAAGCGAGAACAGGAGAAAACACCGCGAAAGGAAATGAAAAACGAACCCAAGTCTTCTTAAAAGTCTTGAACCTAAACCCCCTCTCCACACCCTTCCCACTCTGTATCAAAGTCCATCTCCCTCCATTGCTTTTCAGCAGCGGGGATAGATCGGCTGTTCCTTGGGAGGCGGGGTAGGTTGATGAGAATGCTGGTTTTGGCGAGGTGGACGGGGAAGACATTCTGCAAGTGCTTGTGCTATATTTGTGTTTGAGTATGCTGTATTGGGTTGGAGGAATGTGGGGGATGGGATGGAGGAGCTTGAGGGAGAGGGAGAGGGGGATGGAGGTGGGAGGACGCATTTTAAGCTGACGGAAGGTGTGGTGGTTGTGATGGGTGGGTAAATGGTTGATAGTTCGGTGGTGTGGGTGGGTGGGTGGATGGATGAGGTTGGGTGTGGCCAATGAGAGGGGGTCTCGTGATTTACATGTGATCGAGTACTTCATAACCAGTCAACACAGTTCCGAGAATATCCATCCTCCCCAGTTAATTACCGTACCAATTCAGGTTCCGTATCTCACAGCATCGCAAGAAACAAGAGTCTATTCATCACGTTGCATTGTTCCATATCATTTTCTTGTTCTTGTTCTTGTTCTCGTTCTCGTTCTCGTTCCGGACGTCTCCCTCAATCACGGAGACAAGCAAGGGCATAACAAACAGCATCACCTTCCCAAAGTCCGCTCTCACGCATCAAGTCCTGAAATTCAACACCGAAAACAGGCACGTGCAAATCAAAGCCCAGCAAATAGCCAGATCCAAAGCACAACAAATCCAGAACTCCGAAAAGCAGAAACCGCCAATACTTCCTTGACAAGCTAATCGCAGCCAGTCGCCGCTAGATCAATTCTTTTCGCATACTTCTATAGATGAGAAGCAGGGAAGGGAGTTACCTGATCAGACACTTCTTGATCAGAGCCGTGGACTAGGATGGTGGAAGAGACATGATCATAGCCACAATTTCTCATTGGCGCAGAGGTGTCAGGGACAATGATTTCCGCAGGCTGTCTATCACCATACTTGCATGTGCTCACGGCTGTTCAACCCACGGACAACGGCTACCACAAATGTCAGCATTGAAACACCCTTCATATCCAATTCCTCAGCGATGACTTCACTTACCAAACCCCACACTTCCTCAAAGCGTATACATTGATCCGATTCCACTTCTCAAAGCACTCCCGATGAACGTTATATCCACATTGCCCTTGACACCAGATCGTATCATCTGGATCGTCGAAGTCTTCTGTGCAGATATAGCACTCTGTGGGGGGTTTGCGTTTGGGTACGTAGTGTCGAGCTGGCGTGGCATCTGCAGCTGCTGGACGTGCCCTCGGGTCCTCAGCAGCAGGCGAGACGACAGCTTCTTCGGTTGCATCGTCCTCTGGCTCTCTTGCTTGGTTGTGAATGGGAATGAAGCGTACAGCTGGAGCTGGGATAGCAGGAAGTCGTGCAAGAAGCTCGGCTTCAGCACGTTCGACCCTCAGATGTTCAGCTTGCATACGTTCGGCATGGTCAAGTCCGACACGATCTATCTGGCCACGAAGTCTTTGTATGTCTGCCGCAAAATCAGGTACTATCGAGCGAGGTACAGCAGCTGCAGGTCGAGGTCTGTATCCCTCAGCCGCTTGACGTAGGTGAGGGCGAGGCTCATACTGCCTGTCTTGGATCTCGGGCTCGTGTCTGATTTCAGATCCGAGAGCTGGGGATGGACGGGGAGCCCAATCTTGAATCGCTGGCTGTTCTCCGTTGGGGTCAGGTCGGAGTTCTGCTTGTTGCTGTGCAAGTCTTCTTTCTCCTGCTCTAGATGCGGGAGCGGCTCTGTTGACATAGGGGTCGACATTGGGCTGTGCTACTTCTGGAGCTGGCTCTTGGATGGGCTGCTCTGGGTATGGTTGCGGGCTGTGTGCTTCCATTTGAGGAGCTGGCTGTTGTTGCGGTGGGGGTTGTTGTTGGTGTCTAGGACGATATTGTACTTCGACGTCAGGAGGTGGTGGCTTTGAACATGTCAGTAAGTGCGTGCACAAGAAGGGGATATGCCAGAGGATACTCACATTCTCTCTCGCACTCCGAGGCGCTCTCTCAGCAACAGGTCTCGGCTCATGCACCTCCAGATCCGGAACTGAAGGCACTCTATCTCTCCGAACAAATAGCCCTTCTTCAGGTCTTAGCACAGGATTTGGTACAGGCGCTGGACCCCCACGACCATATCCCCTCTCAGCAAGTCCCCTCGAAACCCTCTCATCTGCAACAAACCGCTCTACAATATCCTTCCACTTCGCACCAACCGCCTCAGCTTGGGAATGTCCAGGCTTCTTATGCCATCTCGGACACGAGGTCAGCCCAGCGATTCGAACGAGTGCTCGTGCCATACTGTCGCTCACTCCCTCGGAAACGACATCGATCCACGCGAGGGCGTCAAGTGCGTGGCAGGCTTGTTCTTTGCACTCGTTGCTGAGCATGGCTTGGCGGCAGCGGCGGGGTCCTTCTTGTGGTTGGCCTTTCTTCTTGTGTGGGGTTACGATGGCTGTGCATGTGAAGCCTGACTCGGATGGGTCGACTTCTAAGAGGCTTCTGGGATCCCAGAAGGCCGGCATTTTGGGTGTGTCGGTAGACTTTTCTTGGTTGGGCGTTTAAGTATGACAGTGACGTTGATGATGAGGAGGAGACGAAAGAGAGGAGTCTCCAGCAAACATATGTGTGTAATTATGCTCCCTGGCTACCCTGGATCCGTCACCGAACTGCAAATACCTCCTCAATCGACTAGCTTCGATGTTCTTTGGAGGGTTTCTAGGAACTTCTTTCCTTCTCACAATATCCAAGGAAATGCAAAGACCTACAGGTAGAAGGCAACAGGTTCTACGCGCAGCAGCCTGACACGTAGCAGAACCCATAGTGCGACCTTTAACGGTAAACGGGCGGTGTTATTCGCTTCCAAGTGAATGCTGGGACGCTGGGATGCGACATAGGCCCGGTTAATCTTATCAGACTGAGATATGTCTCGCGGTTCCCTTGATGTATTTCCCTTCCTTTGACCAGACTCCGGTACCAAGAAAGACACAGTAGAACTTGCAGAGTAGTCTTTCGTTTCATGTGCTGCTCAACGAGGGGGAAGGTAGAAAAGAGGGGTCGGTCTCGGGTGCCTGCGCAAGGGCTCGCTTAACGAACGTAAACATGGAAAACAAACGCGGGCTCCAGAGGGTCTAAGATTCACCCACTTGGCACATTTTCCAACGCCACCATCTACTGACATGGATTCTATGGCCTCTGCCCAGACCCGGACAAAGACCAACCGTCGCGATTCTGCTGCAGTGGTTTGGTTCTGGAGTGGCGCAAGTAATCGCTCCGGGATCCGTCTGAAGGATGCAAAGGTGTAAGTGGAATCTTCTAGTCCTCGCTCTCAAATAGAATATTGCTGTATTTTCTGGGGTGACTAGGGATGGGAAAGTATTCCGGCGCATGTTATGTAGTACAATTTCTGGTCAACAAAGCCGTGACAATAAGCAATTCTTCCTCAACGTATCGGCGCATGAAGGGTTTTTTGCCTGCTGCTCAGTAACGGATGGGTGCATGGATATTCAAGACAAACTGAGCATAAATTCAGAACGGATCTCTTTGAGCATCTTACCTTTCGGGGAAACAGTATCAAGGAAAGCACAAGGCAAAACCTAGAAAGACGGATGTTGTTTCTAGAGAGGGAGAAATTCGCCCTGAACAAGTCACTAAAGCTTTCTAAATATTGAAAGTCTGTGAAAATTGAAGATGGACAAACAAGCAAAAGCACGTTCTAGTCAACGCGACGCTCCGCCTAATATGAACCTCAGTTTCGCAATTATTCGCAGTATCCTCGTGCTGGCTCAAATCTCGCCTCCCAGCTTGCTTAACGGAAACTCTCTTCGAAATATCTTCCAAAGATGTCTGGATGCATTGATTGGCAAGCTACATCTAGGCCACTCAATCGAATTATATGGGGTGCCCAAAAACAAGTTATCCTTCTCGGAGATACTTTCACAAACGGATTATTTAGCGATGCCCCCGCTCCCGAACATGGGCTCAATGTCTTCGCCAAGACCGAACAACACTCGAAATCCACCAACCGCCAGACTCTCCCAAGAGCCGGCTATTCATAATGCAGATCGAAATCGGAATCCACCTTCGAGCGAGGCATGTCCCTCCCTTTCCTTCCTATTTGGGCATTTTGAGTCCTTGTGCTCCGTACTCATCCCCAATTGTGCCAGGATTATTCACATAAGATGCTGGGCACCGCCACATTTGGTTTGATGGCTAGCTTTTGGCTGACCCTCAATTCATATTGCTGATTTGATAAACTGCAGAAATGAAGTTCTTTAGCTCTGTGTTGTTAGCTGCTATCAGCCTTCCATCTGTTGCATGGGCTGCTTGGGGATATACCGACAATGGGAGCTCATATGTCATCGGTACTTGCTCAAACATCCTGGATGGCAAATAACATATGCTGACCCCACCAGATACTGGGTCTCAACTTGTATTCGCGGTTTCGAAGAGTAATGGCGACATCACTTCTATGAAATACAGAGGCACCGAGACGAATGGCTATCAGGGCAAGAATTCTCACGTGGAAAGTGGATTGGGTACATCTGTTGTGACGATCAAGCAATATTCCAGTGAGTTTATCATAACTTCAAGAAGTCACTAGCTAACACTCTCAGCTCCAGCGAACATCATCCAAGTTACAGTAACTTACGGCACCCTTGTCCACACATATATTGCGAGATATGGAAACAACAACATCTATATGCTCACCAACAAGGGAGATGCTTCCGTGAGTCACTTTGATCCCTACCAATACACACTCTAACCAGGCCAGGTTGCCGCATCTCGATACATCGTCAGACTCGTCCCTGGTCTCCTTCCCAAAGCCCTCACGGACTCAGATTACTACGATGCCTCAACTGTCACGGTTGAAGCTTCTGACGTGACCGTATCCAGTGCAAACGGCTACACCAAGTCGAAGCATTACCAAGGGAGCAATTATGGCCGTACCATCGACTATGACTACGTCGGAAAAGCCACTTCAACCCTAGGAATTTGGCTTATCCGCTCTAACCGAGAGAAAGCTTCTGGTGGCCCATTCTTCAGATCTCTCGTTCGTGGATGCTCTCCTAATGCGGAAGATCTCTACGAGATACTTTACTACAACATGGGTACCACTGATCCCCAGCGGTGGGGTTTACAAGGCCCATATGTGCTCTCATTCACAGACGGAGGTGCACCAAACTCCGCGCTATTTTCTCGAAACGTCGACTGGTCTTGGATGGACACTCTCGGTATTAAAGGCTGGGTGCCAGCTTCAGGCCGCGGTTTTGTCGCTGGTGTTGGGATTAAGAACATGAAGGCTGGCTACACATATGTTGCAGCGCTTTCCAACACCAATGCTCAATACTGGGGCACCGCCAATCCAAGTACAGGCGCTTTCAGCATCGCAAAAATTCTCCCGGGTACTTACACGTTGACTATCTACAAAGGTGAAATTGAGGTACACACCTCAAGTGTTGTTGTCACGGCTGGAGGAAAGGTAGCACTGAACTCGATCACCCCCACGGATCCGTCAGATACTGTTGCAATTTGGAGAATTGGTGAGTAAGTCCCCGAATCTCTGCCAGCTCGGATCTAACAAGTGTCAGGCGAATGGGATGGCTCTCCAAAAGGCTTTACAAACTTTGACAAGACCCCCATGCTGCCAACGTACATGCATCCAAGCGACAAGCGAATTGCAACTTGGAATCCCCCAAATTATATTGTAGGCACCAGTAGTACTGCAGGATCACTCCCCGGTTACATGTGGAGTATGGCCATCTTCTCGGAAGATTTCACTTCCTTACTGACTGGTAATAGAGGATATCAATAATGGACACCTGATCTACTTCAAGCTCAACGCCGCTCAAACAGCAGCTGCTCATACCGTTCGCATTGGTATCACAGAAGCCTTCATTGGTGGCCGTCCTCAGATCACTATCAATAGCTGGTCGAGCAAAATTCCAGCTGCCACCTCTCAGGCCTCAACTCGAAGTTTGACGGTCGGCACGTACCGCGGGAACAATGTCATGCTCACAGTAAGTTGCCTCTCTCAAGCTTGGCATAAAGGCTCACAGAACCAGTATAATGTCCCAGCCTCTGCATTTTTAGCAGCAGGTCAATACAATATCATGTCCATCAACATTGTCAGCGGTAGCACAGGCACAGGATTTCTCAGCCCAGGTGTGTCTTTGGATGCCATTGACTTCATCTAGTCTTGCACCGAGCACAAGCTCACTGAAAATAAATTCGGTGGAAGGTTTTGAAAACAAAAAATGGTCGACACGCTGATCACCTTTCTTTTCCTTCACAGCGATAGGCTTGTCGCTTGAAAAGGCCATTGAGATTGAAACAACAGCAATGCCTCTCATTTGGACATAACAGTCACATTCTCACTCCTGCAAATCACATTACTTTAGTTGATGTCATCCTTATAAATTGATTCAGTAATAGATTTGTTTGAAATTTAACCTGCAATTTCGAGATTGAGTCTCGAGCGAGGTGATTCACTGCGTCCTAATGAACATTTTGCATTCTCCATATCAACATAGAAGTCTGCCAATTGTATCTAACGGCATTCCTTTCTTCTTCTTTTCGTACATGAACAGTGGGAATTTGCTAAGGAATCGAAGGAGCAAGATTTCCTCCAACTTAGCCATCGCCCCCTCCCAACTTCCTACTCTCCTTTCAACCTACAACTCAACAACGGCGCGCTTGGTCTCGAACCTTCAGTACAACGTAACTATTCCCTTCCAGCATCAAAATGGATCAACACCCCGCCCCTACATTACCTAAATCTATCCTCGTTGTCGGCGGCTGCGGTTTTCTTGGTCAACACATCATCCACTCCCTCCTCCACCAAACCACAACCTCACCACCTCCTAAAATCTCTGTCATCGATCTCAACACCCCCAAGAACCCCCACGGAGACGTCACATACCACATCTGCTCCATAACCTCACTCACAGACCTCCAACAAATTATCTCGACCATCAAGCCTCAAGTCATAATCCACACGGCCTCCGTTCTCCCAAGCGTGATCCCAACAACCGATGCCGACGATGTGGAACTATTCACAAAGGCGAATGTAGAAGGAACAGATAATTTGCTAGAGTGTGCGAAAGGCGAGGAGTCTGTTGAGGTGTTTGTTTACACGTCCTCGGCTACGATTTTACAGAAAAAGGAGTCGTATATGGTGGTTGAGGATGCAGTTGTCTCGGAGGTGCGGATCAACGTTAGTAGATTTGATCCGTATTCGAGCACGAAGGGTATTGCTGATACTTTGGTAAGCCCCCCTCTCCTGTTAGAGACTAATCCCGACATGTGGAAATGCCTCAGTGTTGACAACCCAAAGGTCCTCCTCGCCAATGATCGAAAGCCAGCCAAAGAAGGTGGATTGCGCACTTGCTGTCTTCGAATCGGTGGCATGTACGGTGCTGGAGATATGTCACTTACATGGCCTGCTATGGAAGCTCTACGCCTTGGTGAGACTCGCTACCAGATTGGAGATGGGTCAAAACACTCAGACTTCCTCGCTGTAAGTATTACATTCTTCTGAAATATCGATCTTACTGACCAAACCCAGGTCGAGAACGCAGCCCACGCCCACATTCTTGCTATGAACGCCCTGCTAGCTGGGATCAAGAACCCAGATGCCCCAGTTGTCGACGGAGAAGCTTTCTTCATCACAGACGACAATCCGATGTCCTACTGGGCTTTTCGTCGAAAGATATGGGCTCACGCCGGTTACATTCAGAAATCCGAGGATACCAAGATCATCTCAGCTTCCATCGTTATGGCTGTTGCGTTCATTCTCGAGTGGCTTTACCTGATCTTTTCACTAGGATATAAGCAACCGAAGGTAAGTCTGATGCGATATCCTCCCCTATTGAACTGTGTCCAGATATTGGGATGGGATTAACAATCTGTAGAATTTGAGAATGCGCAAATTGGAGTGGGTCTGCTTGAATCGGACTTTCGATACTAGCAAAGCGAAGGAGAGATTGGGGTATGCGCCGGAGGTGTCGACGGATGAGGCGTTGAAGTCGGCTGTTGAATGGGCTCTTGAGCATCAAGCTGTCATGGGGCTTTCTGATGAGAAGAAGCGCATGTGAAGGGGGCCAGGCAGAGTTAGAGAGGCTTTATTGGTCTTCATGAACCGAAGTTCTTTTCAAAGTCGTTGTAGTCTGCTCAAGCTTCCCAGGGATGATATACCAAAAGATTCAGAAAGAGAGCATCACAAGTTGTCATCCACACTTTGAACGAACAGGAGAGCATCCATCCCATGCTTCCCACTGTGTGTATAGGGGAGGTATTGGCCGGGAGATATCGCATAGAGCACAAGCTTGGCTGGGGCGGCTACTCCACTGTCTGGATGGCTCACGATGTTCAGCACTCAAAGACTGTTGCTCTCAAGATTATGATTCCAGGCGAGAAGGGCGAATACGAGTATCAAATGCAAAACGAAATCCTTCAGACCGTCCGCGACACCTCTAATCTTGTTACACATCAAGGCTCATTCTTGCTGCCTGGAAACAGTGGTAAGCATCACCGCGTCCTGGTGATACCCCTTCTCTGCCCAAGCCGTCGCTACCGTGCCATACAATTGCTAGTGGCCACTCGTGTATCAGCTGCGAAACAGCTACTCGTGTCATTGGAAAGCCTCCACGATGTTGGACTCGTGCATCGCGGTACGCCCCCACCCCAATCCTAGTCCTGATCTTTCTTTTCCTTTGTCAAGACTACAGTAGATGCTAATCCACTCCGCAGAGCTTAACGAAGGGGCTCTAATGTGGGAAATGCCCCTCTCTGTCGCTGAATACGATACGTCAACTAAGAACCAGTGGCTTGGCCGGCCGAAAAAGGTGTTTCTCGGTGATTATCTCTGGAAGCGCGGTGAGCTCGTAGAGCAGATGACTATGCCCTTGGGCTTGCTTGGGAGCAAGCTTTACTTGGGAGATTTCGGCCTCACGATCAAAGATGGAACCTCAGTGCGCATCAAGGAGCAAGCACCCTACTACTTATGTGCCCCAGAGAGGTTTCACGGCGCAGATCCAAGTCTTGCGAGCGACATGTGGAGTTACATGTGTCTCTTTGCAGCTCTGTATCTTGGCAACAACGTTTTCTACGGTAATGGGGGCGGGTCGACGGCGTTCAGCTGGGTCGAACAGCTGGGAGCGATGCCTAGCCAATGGAAGAGGAGGTTTTGGTGGCCAGAGGAAGTTAATGAACCTTGGTATGAAAACACAACGACTCCTGATCCCGAGAGAGACCTTGCAACCAGGATCGCACGAATGCGGCCTGATACTAGCCATGCTGAACGGGAACTTGTCCTCTCTATTATGCAAAAATCATTCTGCTATTTACCCGAACGACGCATAACCGCGGGACAGCTTTTGAAGGATCCATCGTTTAGAGCAATCATGGACATATACCAGTGTTAAGCGTGCTAGGTTCAATAGTGCTAAGTAGGGTCAGAGCTAGAGGTAGCTCGAAATCAATTAGCAGTTTCGTGTTCAAGTTAAGTTTCTAGATAGTAAGTAGTCTAAGTATGTTCGCTAGAAGTTAGCTCGTATGGTGCTTCATTCTTAGTGGAGCTGTACAAATTTTCGATGCCTTAAAGCTGATGATTGTGAAGCATTTGCGTGGTTGCAACCAGCTGTAACAGGCGCCGCCTCCGACCCCGTCCCTAACCTCGACTCATCCTCGAATAAAATGGATCACATTTCAGCTATTCGGCGTATCGCGCTTCTATGTCAGGGAAAGACCCTCTCGCTCTCGTCTTGTGTTCATTGAGTCCCAAAGTAGTCGTCATAGTTACATTCGTACAGATTTTGACAAAATTTAGTCTAAGTAAACATCACATTGTGGTGCTTCTCAAACCAGAAGATACGCTCGAATCATATTCTAGCCGCCGAGCAAGCCCGGATGAATGGACTACCATGTGAAGGCGTTACGCCTTCCCCGCAGGAACGCCAACTGAAGCTATACCACTTTACGTCGCAAGTTTGCAACATAATGTAGATGTCTAGAGGCGATAGCATTCATAAAGAGGAGATGGGAAACTTAAAGTATCTTCATCAAGCCCAACCTGACAACTAACCCACTTAAGTCTCGTCTCATTCTACTCCTCTTGTTCCGTGATCCTTTTCCGTGCTCTCTTCGAGCACTCATATAGCCGAAAGATTCCCTCTCACTCTCTTTTTAAGGATATGGCGACTCGGTACCCAAGAAGCCTGGGACTTGGCGTATGGGACGGCTCGATTGACAATGTCACAATTAGATGGAAGGAGGCTACGAAGGAGCGCCTATCTAAAGAGGCCGCAGTTCAAGGTATCGACCAAGCTACCATGAAAGCTTTGACGGAACATTTCCTCTACGAGACTGCCGTTCGACGGCGGAACACAGCGGTTGCTCTCAGGTAAGGACGTCTAGGAAATACCTGCGAAGATAATGTGGATAGAGACTCATTCGTTTTGATATAGGGCTGTGCCTCATGACTTTACTATTGATAGCTCCCATCCTGAAAATGGGAGAAAACCTGATCCGAACCATGTTTCAGGTGAGCTCAGTGGGGGTCCAAATGGGAAGCGCGACGTGCATGTTTACCTGGGTAATCTCGGCACTGGAAACGGGAAATACGATAATGCGACTGTCGTTGGAGAATCACTTACCAGGAAATCGAACAAGGGGCGAGAACGTGGCCCTGAGGGTGTTTCCACATGGGGCACGGCATCAACACCTGGTCCATCTGTAGCCACAAATTCAACTTATACGGCTTCAGCTTCCAATACCACGCCGATTGATTCTGGCTGGGTACTTGACGACACATACAACAAATACAAACGTTTTGATCCTACTACGAATCAGTGGGAGTGGGCGCCATAGTTATCCATTAGGAACACCATGCTAGGGTCCTTATCGGGATAACGCGTCTGGTTCTCGGATTGGATATGATGTGTTTCTGCGTAGAATATTGGAAAATTGGTCAAGTTGAACGGAGCCACAAGCTTGGAGTCCCAGTCCTTTATTGGCTCCAAGGCCGCACACCAGGGCGAGCGTGCAACCAGGGTGCTACGAATTGGATTGTGCTTGCTGGAATGTAGGACGTTGGTCTTGATTTTCTCATTTTTCTTTGTTATTGTCAACTATGCTACGGTCGCTAACAAAATCGGCTACCCCTCAAACTCTCCGTGTAAGTTTCAGCCCCGCTCGGAAGACAGGGATGCCCACAAAGGCCTTACTGAAATAGGCTAGGCGCTAGGCCCACGAGATCGGAAAACACATTTGAACGTGGCGCAAGATGAGGTCAAACTTCAGAAATGCGCAACATGTCCAAAAGACATAGGATTGCGCACGGATAATCGATCAATGTCAGCTCTTCGACTCCTCTCTACAGGAATGAGGCGAACGAATGCATCTGTATGACGCTTTATCCTACGTATAGGGCGATTCACACAATCCCCGGTCTATCTATATAAGCAAACACGACGTGCCCGTAAGGGAAATCTTCATGTGGTGCTGTCAATATCGCCTGAACTGACCAGACATAACACTCCGATAATGCCAAAACCACTGGTGGTGCTGGAATATGATGGCGACAACCTAGTAGAAGACAGCGCAAATGAAAGCATTCAGTATACATACGAACCACTGCCCGACGCTCATTATTTTAGACTCATCGAGCTACTTCCAGGGGAAGGTACCTCAAAGCTGGAATGCCATATTACCAGGCACCTGCTTGACGATTCTCAACGAGTTAACTACCGTGCAATCTCGTACACATGGATGGAATCACAATACGACAACTTAGTGATATCCGGCAAGCGTGTTGAATTTCCTGGTCCTCGAGCCACACATTTGATACAACATCCAATCTGGTGCGAAGGGCGTAGGCTTCTGATTTCTACCAACCTCCGCGACGCACTCCGCCGCTTCCGTCACCCAACGCTTCTCCAGAAATTTTGGATTGATGCGATATGTATCAATCAAGATGATCTGGAAGAGCGATCCCACCAGGTTATTCTCATGCCGAGGATCTATCACCTGTCGCTGGCAGTATGGTTCTGGTTGGGAGAATCTGATGAAGAAGCTGGTCATGCGCTCTGCTGGATCAACAAGCTTGATCAAGCCTTTTCGGGGTTGACGGAAATGCCATCACGATTAGACATATACAACTCAACTCTCATGCTCAGTCTTGGAATACATCCTATCCATTCTCGAAACTGGAAGGCTTTGGTTGATCTCTTTCGACGGCCTGTTTTTCAGCGAATGTGGATTGTCCAGGAAATTGTCACGGCACGCAAAGTTATAGCGCATTGTGGCCCTTGGTCCATGGATTACGATTTGATTCAAGCAGTTGTAAACTTTCTTACACGCTGCTCTTGGGATTCGGAACTATCAACTTACCACTCAGAAGGGGAGAATTTCTTCCACTGCATCAGTGTCGTCAGTAAAATCAAGAGCGAATGGCGCGATAACCGGCACAACATCAGGCCACGACTTGTTCTCGCAACTCGAAATTTCCGGGCCACTGATCCGAAAGATAAGATTTTCGCCTTGCTGGGACTCTTCAACGATTTCGCTCATCGGGAAGCATGCTATTTGGGTCTCTGTGATGCTTCCCATCGGACTGCAGCTTCCATGGCAGAAAGCGGAACAGACCAAGACAGGGTAAAGATAGATATGAGCTGGCACGAAAATACTGAGTGGAGTCGCGCGGGGAACGCCATTACCAAGGCCTTGGGAGAGCTCATTGCACATCAAGCAGAATCAAAGATGCGGGAACTTGAAGAAAGGCATGCCAAGATCTTGCGGCATTCTCAAGACGAGCAGATATTATCTATACGTATCCGTTTGGTCAGGTACCTTCGGTGCTGTCTTTTTCAAGTACTGAGAGAAGTCAAAGCCTTTGTAGGATTGAGGGAAGATGAACCAGTAGCCCCCGAGGTCCAGCAATTGCTAGATGGCGAGGACGAAAAATATCTTTCGACTAACACAGAGAGCGTGGAATTTCTGAGCAACGCGATTCAGATGGATACACAAGATGGTGAGTTCAGGACGGTTCAAAGCTTCATTGTGCACGTGCTTAATACCGTGGGCGAGGAGCTTTCGAAAGCTCAAGAGCTCAAAACTAGCGAGGACGTGGCCATTTTGTGGGCGACTCAACTATTTGTTTGCCAACGAAGAATTATCCATTTCCTCCAGCTCATTCTGTTCACGACTGCAACACCAGACGATAGTGTTGATGATATTGCGGATCAAATGAATGGCCTTGCTACAGATGTCCAGCAAGTGCCATTCTGCTCCACAGCTCACGGAAGACCATTTGATCATGACATAGGACAGATCTGCATTTTGCATATGCATGGGCGGTACATACTCTCAACTAGTAGCTGTGATAAAGATTTCTTTATCCCGGCAATGAAAGCAGCAGCTCGTTCAACTGCTCCACCGCACCCTGGCTGCACTATGAGCGAGGATTCTTGGCGACTTGTAAAGGCCTTTGTAGGAGATTTAAGTGAATGGAGTCAAGAGACTTCAACGCTCTTGGTTAGAGGTAACCTGGAATTTGGCGAGGATGGCCAGCTGTCTGAAATTCCTCCGAGTGCAGAGAGAGTACTAGATATGGGCTGGTTGAACAACCCCTTCGAATCTTATCTGGTAAGCTGCCTAGGTGTTCGACGGATCACAAGCTCATGATTGTAGGAACACGAACACCACCCACGAAGCAGGACGAGCCCTCTTCAGCACTGGTCCTGGAGTGATGATATTTCCCGGATGCCCGATTACCATCTCCAAATCAACGACGTCTATAGAGAATTCATGCTTCGGTGTCTTCACGACGATCCGGATTTATTGATTTTCTCAACCATTGAACAAAACTCTTCCCGAATGGCAAACCTTCCTTCATGGGTCCCTGACTTTAGTATATCAATATCTCGTAACCTCCTTCTCTTTCCAGAGCTAGGTATTGAGATACCCTACACTGCTTCCGGGGATGCCAAAGTCGAGGTCTCCTGGACACCCGATCATCCAGACATACTCAAGATCAAAGGACACAGGATCGATAGCATCAAGTTTCTCGCCGAGCCAGATGCATCTGAGGATGTCTTTTGGTTCGTTGATGAAATTGGAAAGCTTTTAGACGGTCTACCTGATGTTTATCCGGCAGGCGGGACAAGAGATGATGCTTTATGGCGGACTTTCATTGCGAACTCCACGAGTGCGCCGGAATATACATACCCCGCACCTCAAGAATTTTCAGTCGATGTCCACGCACTCAGAGATGACAAAAGCAGTAGGGGAGATTCCCAAACCTCATCAACAGCACCACCCCCTCCCCCACCTCTCAACGAACAAGCTCTCTCACACTCCGTGGTAGTCCAATACAATTTGCCTTCGCACCGCCCACCGCCACCATCACCACCACGGTCTTCTGAATCACGACCCCCGATTCCACCTCCCCAAGATACGGGGATATATAACGAAGATACCGAAAGCATGCCTGAAGACGATCGATCCGATAGCTCGTCGGACGAGTCGCCCGAGAACAACTCAAGGAGAATTTACTGGGAGGCTGCCAAGAGAACTGCCGCTGGGAGGCGTTTTTTTGTTACAGAGACTGGTCTCTTTGGCCTTGCACCGTTATCTGCGCTAGAAGGTGATCTGGTGTGCATTTTCGCTGGTGGGAGACTTCCATATGTTATCCGATCGAATCAGGCATCTGGAGATGGAGTAGCTGAGCAACCAGGGACGCTGGATACCTACACTTTGGTCGGTGAATGTTACTGCCATGGGATTTGTGAGGGGCAGGTTTTGGAGCGCGAGGATTTCTGTTGGGAGAGTTTTCTGCTCAAGTAGCGAAGGCGCAACTTGTTTGTCCTCAACTGATGGTCTGCCAGTTTCCTATCAGATCCCTATTCTCGTCTAACTTTCGCAAGCTTTTCCCGATCGAGACAATTCACAACACCACGCCGCATTGGCATTATTGAACGATCGAAAATGGCTCATCTCATTTAGCTTGTCGTTCAGGCACTATCCATCTCATGATCTCTATTGCTTGTCTCGTTTCCAACATCCCTTTTCACATCGTACAATCCGTTGCCATATCCATTTAGGGAATAGTCCCCCCGCTTCTGCATTAAGATGAACTCTTCCAGCTGTCTGGTCCCCTTTCTTATGACGCTCGTGTCTATGCGAATGGCGATGAAGGTTGGGTGTGCATAGTTTTTGTGGCACATCAACTTTTCGCAAGTGTTAACGCGTGACAATTGACATGTGACCGTTGAGTCACATGATTGAGTTATCACAAAAGGCAGTGGCATTTCTACCTAGTTTGTAGTGTTGGAGCCTACTGCTGCCTGTCATTCAGATGCTTCATATAAGCATCAATAGCTATAGTCTCAAATACGATAACTCAAACCAAATTCATGAATCGTTCTATATGCCACCAAGCGCGTTAAGCTAGCTTACCCAGCTTGAATTGCTAACAGCAAAGACCTGCCGCAATCTCGAATGGGTGACGTGATATTGCGCTTAGCCTCTAGGAAGTATGGACGAAAAGCCGATTTTGTAAGCGACTGTACCATATTTCTAGTGCATTCAGCGCCTTCATGAACCTCTTTAGGAAGGTCTCGGCTCAACGAGCTCTATCTATGGTCCTGGCGATTTGGCCGACTCTTGCTTCATTTCGGCAGGCGGACGGCTATGCTACTCTGTTCCGTTCACTGTATATTTAACCCTCCTTTGATCCAGGAACGCTTTCTAGGAAACCCGACAATGGCGACCAAAAAGGACCACTTCGATTTCTTAATCCCCGGAGCTCAGAACCAATCAATCACCAGGACTCGAACTGGTGCTGTTGTTTCGAAGCGAGAGGGAATTTCACTCAGTTTCCCTTTAACTGCGATTCTGTACATACAGTCCATGTCGCTGACGGCGCTATAGGAAAGCCTGGAAGCGAGACGACCGTGCCCTGAAGGGAGTCATATCAGCCACTAAGACGAGCCCCGCACGCTGTAGAACCCTGAAGCAGACGTGGATGCCGCAGGTATGTAAGAGTGTCTGTCGAGAAGCCAGCCTCCCACAAAGACTCGCGCGGCTGAGATTGTATAGCCCATTTACGATTCTCTCTACTCTGTTCTGTTCGTTCATACACTGTGGCTCTCTTCTCCATCAGGCTCCGTCAACACGAGCCAACTTACGACCTTGAAGTACCTTCGTTCGTTTCCCGCCCGGAATAACCTTACACTCTCATATGGCATCCCTTTTTCGCCGATTGCCCTGCCTTGGCCGAGTATGGAAACCTCTCGCCTTTTCCAACTCCAACTTCCCGCAAATCCCACTGGGCGAGAAGATAGAGGAGGAGCTCTTTATCGACTACTGTGCATCGCGCTACTACCCGGTCCTTATTGGCCAAATTCTCAAGGATCGCTATCAGATTGTGGGCAAGCTGGGCTTTGGAGCTAGCTCGACTATTTGGTTGGCACGCGACCTAGAGTAAGAACTGACCATGTCCACTCATTCGCCCTGCTACACGCGAAGCTCTACTGACACATAGTCGAATTCAGGGGTCGCCGGCACGTGTCTCTGAAGCTTGTTGTACATTTCGAGTCCATGGGCGCGCAGCTGGATCATGAGCTCTCGATGTACAAGCGTATTTCCGCGTCTTCGTCCAAACATGCGGGTCGCGGCGCCGTGAGGGAACTTCTGGACTCGTTCGATGTTATAGGACCAGATGGATCTCACCGATGCCTGGTGCATCCTCCACTGTGGGAGAGCGTCTTGACTTTCCTTCACCGAAACCCGGTCAGGAGACTACCCGTACCGGTCCTCGCCTTCGTCCTCCGTCGCCTCTGTCTTGCTTTAGACTTTTTGCACACCGAGTGCCAAATCATCCACACAGGTACGTGCGAGGGGAGCTATCCAGCCCTTTTAATTTTCATTTTTTCAAGTAACAATTCACCTACCAAAAACTATACTGAGCTGCTACGGCGTAGATATCAAAGCCGATAATATCATGTTTGGTATTGAGGACGATTCGGTTTTCACCGCATTCGAGGAGGAAGAGTTGATCCACCCATCTCCTCGAAAGATGATAGATGGACGAACCGTCTATCTGTCACGCGAACTCCGGATACCAAAGACCTGGGGCGCACCGGTACTCTGTGATTTTGGCTCTGCCGTTGTCGGGGACACTGAGCATATCGAGGACGTACAGCCCGATATTTACAGAGCACCCGAAGTCATACTCGAAGCGCCGTGGTCGTATCAGATTGATATATGGAACACGGGCTGCATGGTAAGGAACTCAAATCGAAAATGAGGCTTCGCAGATATAGTAGCTGACTTGCCGCCGTATCGTTTCACAGATCTGGGATATTTTCCAAGGTGGTCACTTATTTACAGGACACGATCCAGAGCATCACTCGTACCGTAGCCGAGCGCACCTTGCTGAGATGATTGCATTAATTGGGCCGCCTCCGCAAACGCTGGTGCATTCGGGCAGGTCGAGTCCCAAATTCTTCACAGATACTGGTAAGCGCGACGTCCCCAACATAGGAATAACAGGTCTCCACTTCCTTGCTGACAACACTCGCTCGTTCTCCAGGAGATTTTCGTGCAGATTTTACACTCCCAGATTGCACATCGCTCGAGGAGAGAGAAGTTGGCCTGGAGGGCGAGAGTCGAGAGAAGTTCCTCGCCATGATGCGGAAGATGCTCCATTGGGAAGCTTCGAAGCGGTCCTCGGCGAAGGCGCTGGCCGACGAGGAATGGATCTTGGAGAACATGTAGAGAGGTATTTATGGGCGTGATGCCGACCGCAGACAGCCTGACCCGAAGTAGTATATGCTTAGTTCTAATTATGGGAGGGGGTGGGGGCACCCCCGTCTAAGAGCCAGGTCCTACATGTTCTGTCCGGGCTCACTAGCCGCCAAACATAAGTTGCGGGTAGTATGGCCGTCAAATATGTCGCTATATGAGGCCGATGTCCATTGGCCCCCCTGTTCTGAATTATGGAGCATGTACGTTAGAAAATAAAGTTCATTTACATATTCCAAGGCACCCTAGCCACAGCACAGCGCCTCAGTAAGAGACTATTAGAGAAGTATGGAATATAAGTAATTTACTTTTGAGTAATCGAATGATGGGTGGCTAAGCAAAATTGGGGAGGATTTAGTAGTCCTTATGTACAGTAATCGCCTTCAAAACTACTAATCACTTCCAAATGACTTGAAGGAAGGCAGCGGGGCAAAATGAAGGCTACATAGTAGCAGTCTCATCCTCAACGTGAAATGAACAATGAAGGTGAGAACCTCGCGTTGGATGAGGATTTTCTAGAGTACCGCGCAATTGTGAAGAACCGATAGAGTATAGATTCTACGCAAATTCGCGTGCCCATGTGGAGCTTTCTCTTCTTGGGAATTATTCAAGTCAGTTTGCATCGCCAATGAAAACGAAGTACCGCATTCTCGCTTAAACCAATATCAACAACAGGAGTGGCGATCGAGGCTGCCAGTCAGACCCAGGTTAGAAGAACGATAACGGTGGAGGCAAAACAATACAAACATTTACATACAACACCCATATCGAGAGACTTGTACACCCGCAATTTCCCATCATCTCATGCTCGCGGTCGCAGCTGGACAAACACGCAACGACTGCTTAAAGCCAGCAAAAAAATGCCCCCCAGTCTCCTCAACACACCAACGACGCCAATCTCCAGCCCAGCAAGATCAGACAATCACAAATCTCTGACTCAACTCATCATTCTTAGTCTCAATCCCGGCGTGTCTTTCTAGGAACTCGCCATTCATAATACCCCGCACAGGCACGACGAAAGCGATGCTATCAACACGCCACACGTGACCTTTCAGTATTTTTATACCTAGTCCGGCGGAACCCAGAACCATCTAGACCACCACTAGGAGCTTTCTCTACTACACACCTACCAAATAAATCCATGTCCGGTACCCCAGACCCATCTCTATCTCGCTCTCGGATCTTTTTTTTGACAGGAATAGAAGATACAGACGACTTTCAGCCAGTCTAGTCTAGTTAGCTCTACAAAAACGAAGGACTCGCTCCAGACCGCCTTCTCGATCGAGACAGCTGAAGGCTAAGATGTCTTGGCAGGGCGAGCTGAGGACGAGTCTAGAATGTATCTTGAGTTAGTGATGGATGCTAGTCTTGAGCGGAATGCAGCGGAGCAAGTTTGAATGTTCTGCGTGCAAAGATGCGGAGTGGGAGATTTGCGTCACCTCACTTCACTTCGCTTCGGTCGACTTGTTGAAGGAAAAACAATTCCGCTTCAACTTAGGACCTGAAGAACGACCTTGACACACAAAAATTCTATGCAGTATTTCTTCAGCTTATTCAAGCCGAGGAGCTGAAGCGAGAGAGAACCACCAAGGCCGAGCCTCATCCACTACGTAGCTAACTCGATTACAGACTATTCCACCGATCCAACCACGCAGCTACGTTCTGCATGGAGTTGGTTCAGGTTTTGCCAAGGCTCCAATTGTTAGTGCTGGTATAAGTCCGTGGTGCGAGCGAGCAAGCTAGGAAGATAGGCTGGTGCTTGATACGCAGTAGTGCATTTTTATGATGCATGGCTTTCATGGCTTTTTCTGGCGTTGTGCAAGTGTAAGATAAAAGTTGGGGAGAGGCGGAAGGAGCAGGAGGGGGAGGTGAGGGGAATTGGCTTGGCATGTAAGGGAGAAAATCATTCAGTACAACATTGTGCAGGATTTGATCCTGACCTCGAATGATCAGCCCGTGGTACTAATTGATCATTGCGCTTGAGGATTATGCAAGGTACATGCACTTGGTACTTAAGATTGATAGACAAGCAGGGGAACAAGCACACAGCATGAAGATCATGTCATGTCAGGAGAGTATCGCTGATGCAGATCGTAGACATCTTTTTTGATATTTATTCTGTCTGTGTGGGGGTGCATATGCAAATGTAGTGACCACTCTCGTGCATCGCAATACTTTAATCAGAATGACCTTCCTGTCAAAGAGCAATCATGATACCCAATACCAATACCGATCCAAGTCCAAGCTTCCCCTTCCATCTATCCCAGCCAGCCAATCCCACGGATCATATCCTTTCCCCAGAATCCAGAATCGAAAATAGTCAATTCAACAAACCACAAAACCCATTGTACTGTAGTCCAGCCATCTAAAGTAACTCCATCGCAAAATGTAACCATGTCAAAAGCCGTCCCAAATTTCGACTTTACTTCCTTGTACTCTTCCGATGCCGGTTTGTAAGGCAATTGGACACCTCCCTTCGATACACAAGTGGGTGGTGGTGGAACAACGTGTTCCCCATGAGACCGGATAACAAAATCGTGGCGCTTATTTCGAGGGAAAGACAAAAAAGAAACTGCGCTCGAGCAAGAACTCCGAAAGCATAGTGATGAGACAAAGGAAATTATAGGCCGAGTCGGTCGAGATAATTGTTCGTGGAAACGATGAGTGTGGCAGATTTCGATATACGCAGAAAAAAGCAAAAGTTGTAAGCAGGCAGAAAGTATGATGTTCAAATATGCGTGCACCCGGCTCTCGCATGGTCTCTCCCGGTTTCGATGTTCCAACCATTGCATGATGCACCCTACCGGCATTACATGGATCATATGTCCATAAATGATAGGGCTCCTGCATTGAGGGATCACGACGAGACAGCAGCGGTGTTCTTCTTTCCGAGAAGACTCCATCTTTGCTTCTTCGGCTTCTGCTCGACCACCGGCGCCGCTTTTGTTGGCGTTCTGGGTTTTGGTCCTTGTGGGGTTTCGAAAAGGGGTGCTTCGCCTAATTTCCTTGCGGTACTGGTGTGAAGACGATCAAAGATATCTTGCTCGGCAAAGACAGTTCCTTTAGGTTTATCGGTCTTTGACAATTGCCGTGTATTAACTGGTCTCTCAGTAGAAGGGCCGGCAATCTCAAGGTTGTCGGAAGAATTGTTTGAGTTGGTGCTAGTACCAGAGCTAACAACCGGGGATACTTCTGTAGATGAAATCAGTCGATTGTCGAGCTGTGCTTGGAAAGCGGAGAGGGAAAATGATGCTTGTTGGAGGTTTGTGGAGGAAGTACCTTCGGATTGAATGTTACTTCCCAATGGGCTGGGTCCAAGTCCAGAATCGTGGTACGAGTGGCCTCGTTGAGGTCTATATCTGTTTTGCCTATGGTCGTTCGCACCATCCATCTTGTCGAACCAAGTTGGGTTGAAGCTGTTGTAACTAGCGTTCCTAGGAAGGGGAGGTGCTTGAGAGCTAGGACCGGCTGCTGAGTTCATGTAGGACATCGTTGATAGAGAACTTGGCGTTCTGCTCATAACCATCTCGCTCCTTCTCTTGTGCTGTTCCTTGATCTTGGGGCGATCGTCTCTCGACCAGCTAGAGGGAGCTCCGCTAAGCGCATCGACAGCAGCATGGGTGGGTGTATGTTTGTATGGGACGACGACAACCGCATCTGGATCCTTCTGTTTCTCTGCTGCCTTGTGATCCTTCGCAGCCTTCTTCGAGGCCTTGAGTTTCGAGAATATTGACATGATTGCGGCTGGTTGGTGTATTGTTGATTGGGGTCCTCAGGTGTTTGAAAACAGATGGGGAGTCGGAGGATATTTGAATGGGGTGTCGAGCTGTGACGCTGACACTGAGGGTCGACCCGCTCTTTTCTAGGCTGCTGAGGCGTTTTCTAGGTTCTTGGAGCTGCAGGACCTTGGAATATATATTCCGGGCCGCACTTTTTTTGATTGGCTCCCGAGTGGGATGACTGCCTCACTGAGTATTGATCAGCGAGACTTGCGGGAGTCTAGTTTAGACAATAGCGGAAGACCGGTGCTGAGCCAGTAAGGGAGATGGTTGGCGATAGTCTGTGACGAGCGAGTTAGTGTTACTCTATCGAGGATGGTCCCAATTCTTGACAACAGCTGCAGTCAACCAAAAAAAAAACTATCGAATTTACCGGGACAACGCTTCGTATATCGAGGGATATGACCGTTGAAGTGAGGTATTGGCGCCCTTGGCGTACCAAGAACTTGGAAAGCCTGAGGTCTGGAATTGGAGAAGAGAGGGAGGGGTAGGTTGAGGAGCGAGGGAGAAATCAAAGAAGAAGGAAGTTTGGTTGCTGAGTGACGATAGAAGGTGGAATAAGAGAAAGGGCAAAGTGCGTATGTACGGTACTTTAGAGGAGCAGAACAGAGCGAGGTAGCTTAGAGGCTTTGAATTCAGATCCCAGGGATACGAGGCGCTGCGCTCATGCATACGCAGGTCTTATTGCTTGCTCGATTCTTTTCTCCGCGCCTCCCGTGCTAGGGCGTCAGCTGAAGCTGGGCTTGCCTGGCCTGGCACTGACACTTGCATCCCAAAATAATAAGCGTAGTAGCAGTGGGGAGGGAGCGATATTGCACGGTAAAACACTGCCTCGAATAGGAATAGCTCCGTATCGTAACGTTGGGCTGGTCTTGCGTGCGGCGTGGCTTGTGGATGTGGTTGTGTGTGCGCAAAGGTGGTGATGCTGTTGGTGCAGCAGCACCACAATCAAATCCGCCGTTGGGCCATGGGACGGTGCCTGGCTAGGCCGTGTTTTTTCTTCTTTTCTCGACGTCGGATTTGGCACACATCCCAGTCAAACTCACTGATAAGAGACGGGGCAGCGGGTCTAACAGTACAGTACTCTATGGGTCTTACTTGGATCGGAGGTGATGAGATGAGTACTGTGAGGATACAGAGGAGTGGGTTGTTGTGAAAGTATAAAAAAAGACAGGAGTCAAAATGATCCTCGAAAACCAGAAATACATTTGACTGGGATGCAAAGAAGTATAAGGTACGTAATCTCTCTTTCTTTCCCTCTCTCCCTCGACGGTCCTCGGTTGCCCAGTCGTGTGGCAAAGATGTGGTATGAGGATGGGTGATGCATCTTGTCCTCCGTATAGAAACCTGCATTCTGTCCTCTATTGATTGCACTGTACACAGAATCGTCTTGCATATGGTTGTGCAGATGGCGAGCAACCGAGGAAGTGTGTCGGATTCCAGGTTCCCACCCATCCACGGACCACGATGCCGCCATGCCCATGCCATGCCAGTAGCAGATGCATGGCTCGCAATCCTCTCCACTGGCAACCTGGCCAGGGAACGAGCATGCAAGCTGATGGGACTGTAACACAACTCCCCCCTTCAAGCTAATCGGATCATTTCTATCGGGTTTATTTTGTTTGGCCGCTTTCAACTCTTCGAAGCCTCGAAGGATCGGCTGGGCGTCAGGGGTTATCAACACCCAGGAAAAGCCACGACATGCTGTACAGTAGAAACCTGGCTTCTTATCAAACCATCCGATTGTTTGCCAATCAAAAGTCTACATAAAGTAGACGGATTCCTGTTTCATTCCCAATTCTCGACTGGCAACCTTGAAACTCCATTGTACGTTTTTGAGTTTCCACCGCAAAATCGCAAAATTAAACTTGATTATGTGTCTCACGATAAGACAGCGCAGCCCGTTTTGCCACTATTGATGTCCTTCTCCCGCTTGTAGTGGTGGATCAAGCACTGACGGAGGCGTCAACGTGCTAGCCTAGCAGAAACCTTATGGAACTTGTGTTTACGGATGAGACTTCCAGCTAAGAATATGGACTGCCAAAAACTCTATCACGAACACCTGCAGCAATCCACAGAAGTTTCGATCATGAGACGTAGAGTCTGAGGTCTAGAATTCTGTTAAGTTCAGACGTTCTTTTCCAAGAGGGGATCTTGCCGATTCCCATCAGCTAGAGAAGAGCAAGCCGTCCAAACCTTCACTCGGCAGCCCGGGAAATCAATCAATATTGCCTTGTTCTGCATCGAGTCTGGGGCAGCAAAAGGAGGCTTAAGAAGACAGGATCTTGAGTGGAACGCCTTTAGACGAGGAGGCTCGGCCTTCCAATTGATGTTCGCCACTAACTTCGCTACCCCTGACTGATTGTCAGCCCAACGCCTCGAATGACAGGGCAGGCCGTTTGGTGACGCCACTATCTATCTTAATTTTTATACCGAAAACCCTCAAAAGTACCAGTACACTGATTTATACAAGGCTTGCCTCCCCCTGGCTCTGGTCTAAGATCCAATTGATAGCTCGTTTGAGATTCCGAGAGGATGACTGCATTGTGAAGCTTATCAAAGTTGACAGAAACACGGGCTGGTAGCCAGCCAAGATAAGACGAAATCTCCTGTACTGCCTTGGCTTCGAGATTGATTGCTAGACGAACGTCATCTGTTCAATTGTCACACTCTTTGCTCGGATTGATATTCATTGCTCTGTCCCAAAAAGGGGATTTCCTTTGCACAGCTAAGTACCGAATTTGGAGTTGCCTCGCAGTCTTCCGATTTGGATTCCGATGTTCCTAATCAACTTTATTTATTGTATTGTCTCTCAGCCCTGCTCTCCTTATCTCTTGACCGCTCGCTCTGGGCCTTGCCTGGCCGCGTTCCGATCTCCTTTCCCCTGCGATGTGCAGCGTAGCCTCAATCTCTCCTGTAAGCATGTCAGCCTGGCTGGTGATCAATCACCACAATCATGAAAGAATAATTCTGCCAGGGCCAGGGTGCCTGTGAGTCCGTATTGATTTTCGTGATGATTTCCCCAGGGATGCAGCGACTCGCCGAGTCCGATACTCCACTCTCGGCCCCCTGGCCTAAGTAAACCTGCGCCTGGACCGATCTTTACCATACCGTAGGTTTATCGAATTTGTTCAGCTGTGGGTTATCGCTTGCATGAAATTCCATATCCGTATGCTGCTGAAGATCTTTTGCTGAAAGCGTCAGTGGGTTGGGTTCCGAAAGCAATCTGCACCGGGTGGTTGGCAGCCTGCTTCAAATAGCTTTTTATAGTGAGGGGACCCTTTTCTTTCAGGTCTGCAGTAGAGACATGGCGTATTAGGGAGCGGGATGTTGAGTGGGGGTTCGTGAACCATCCCGCGTAAGCCCATGGATAAGCCGAGAGCACCAATGGTTGAGTTGAATTGAGGTCTCGCCATGACAACGCCTTCACCACACGCAGACATGTAGTGCGACCGAAGAAGCTTCAGTTATCTTCGGCGCAGTTCTTGTACAACTCTCCACTGTGATGCCGAAGAGCATTGCGTGATGTGAGGTGTTACAGGCTGTCCTACATATGCATCATCCACACCTCGCTCATGCGGTTCTCTTGAAAATGGATGAGAGCGCAAGCCACGTTTGGGATATTCGGGAAATCCTCTACTTGCATTCCGCAATGGTTGCAGCTCATGCGGGTGGTGTTGTCGTGCAAGCTTTTGCCAACTGCTTGTCAATCATGTATGTGATTCGTTAATGCTATCTACTGTACTCGGTGAGAACTTCGGTATTGCTAGTTGAGGAGTTATTGCAGAGGGAATGGTCGTATTCGTTCTCTCGGGTTCCTCATTCTGTTTCTTCTCCCTCACCTCCCGTATATCAAACCGCTTCGAATTGAATGCCAGAGTCTTTTCTGATGACTCTAATCGTTAATCGTCCCCTACTTCAAGCAGAAAGATTATCAACTTGAGCCAAACCCCTCGATCCTCGACTTCAATTCCTCTCCAGCAACCAGGACTGCTTTCTCATCTCGTGTATATCTGGAGAGGTCTTGCAAAATCGACGGTTTTGTCCATTCCCCAACGATTGCTTCTCCCGACACAGTGAAGATGTGCATTTCTGCGTTTAAGATTTCGATCATGCACGTCTCTCTGTCACTTCTAAGCGGCTCAAATCCAGATTTACCCGGAGAGAGTGGCTTGCTTGTAAGAGTCACAGTTCTCTTGTTCGGATCGATATATAAACCCGTCTGCAGGTTTTCTGCAGCATTTGAGTTAGAGTGTTGCCCTCCCATCCAATATGGGATCTCAGCCAAAACGTTTTCGTTATTCTTAGGACTTCCCATGGCTACCCGAGCGAGTGCCAATTCTGTGATGTGAGCAGCGCTACTGTCCCCACTCAACATCTTGACAAGATCAACTCCATCTCCTTTCCATTTCGCTACTTGTAGTTCAGACCACAGTTGCAGCATCAAACAATCGGAGCTGGAGGCACGACTGACACAGTATACGGCTTCCCCTTCATGTTCATCCGTGGTGAAAAGCGGGCCAGGAAGATAAATCCCCAACACTGGGTCTGAGTCAGTTGGTTGCTGGCTTGACGAGGTGAAGAGTACGAGGTAGTGACTCGTAATCCTGCTTCTAGTTGCCTTTTCGCAAAGTGCTTTAGCGAGACGTGTGATAGATAGGAAAGTGCTTTCCGTTCTCGAGAGAGGAGACGTTTCGGTAAAAGCAATTCGCGTATCATCCATTGACAACCGTTCTCCATACCTTGCCAAAGCGGAAGTTTGTGGAATGAAGAGCGAGAGCGCGCCTAGTGTAACCTCGTAGTTAGGCACATCACATGTTAATTTGTCGTCGGATGATAATCCGGACATGTGTTCTTGGGGCTGGAAGATCATACTCCAGAGCTGTAGAAAGCGCAGGTGGAGATTTGGCTGAGTGTGTTGTTAGTCTTGATCATCGCTTCTATTGGCTCGAACTCACCAGACGATCTATCATTCTGGTGATATCGTCGGCTGTGAGAACGTCGTCATCTTCGTCATCTTCACTTCCTTCTCGTTTCTCTGCCGAGTGTGATTCGAAAACTATCATTTTAGACAGCTTTGCACCTTGTTCTGAGAAGGCATGTAGATCCCCAAGATGGAAGAACCTTCCCCATTTCCCTTTCCGCAATCGTAAACGGATCAGCACTTCTATTAGGGACTGCACGTTCGTCTTCGTAGCCCGATATACACACTTTGTGCCTCTGCTCTTATCATCAAACAATGCATTGGCAGCAGGCTCAAGCTGCACAGGTGACGGAGTATTCGGAAGGGGGGGTTGTGGTTGTGTCATAGAGATGACATCCATGATGTCGCTCACCACAGCCTCTCGCCCATCTTTAAAATCGGCGTCCAATTTGGCATCGGAAGGCAACGAAATACTTCTCAACATCCTCTCCCAAGTCTTCCTGTGAAAGTACTCATCTTCATGCCGCCAGAACCAGTCACCTTCCTGAGTTCCGAGGAAATCATTGGCTTGCAGTGCAAGCAAGGCGACGCCTCGGTGGAAAGCACTCTCGTCGATTCGTGACTGGTCTACCTCTCCGCGAGGAAATGGATGGCAACTATAATAGCTGAAGGAGCGCCATAGTAAACTGATGGTTTGATTTGAAAGAAAGTTCGAATCATGTTTAGTGCGGATATAATTTCCGAAGCATTCTTGGTTCCAATCTGGAACTGTCAGTGGGTCTCTCAATAAGTGATCAATAAAACACACATTCTACCTCTATATCTGCGTCCTTGATACAGAAATCTCTAAATAGCTGTGATAATCTGATCTCGTGTTCTCTCAAGGCAGGCTGCAAGACCTTCGAGAAATCGTCAAGAATGGAGTCTAAATGCCAGGTCAGCAAATGAAGAGAGATGGGTAAAGTGAACAATAGAAAAGGCATCCTACCTGGGTTAGCACTTTCGAGATACCTCTTCACTTTTCTTTGATATGGGAATATCGTCTGGTAAAGCGCGCCCAAAAGGAGAAGGCCAACGTCTCCAATTGTTTGGTTAGCCATCCTTTTGCTATGTTTACTTTTTTTCTTACCTCGCTCCATGACCCTGGAACAAAAGAAAGTTGCTATTCTCCCAGCAGAGGCCAAGTATGCCGAGACGATGAACAACTGTTGTCGCCTGTGGCTGATCGATAAGTGGCGGTTGGATACTGATGCCTGGTCGGTAGCCACGCCTTAGGGTAGCGAGGGGTTTACATCTGACGAAATATGAAGTTACTTCTAAATATATCCCGCCCGCGGGACGATTACTAGTTTGAGAATAATATCAAGAAAGAGGTTTCTGAGTTTCTAGAAACACAAAAGTGCATCTTAAAAGAGCATAGTTGCTCAAAATGACTTTGACCTCATCTGATCCGATGTTGGGGAAACGACGGGGACACTGTGTTCGTTTAAACTTGCCTTGGACAGGCGGGGAAAAGCAGCGGGGGTTTCAAAATTTAGAACCGAAAGTCAATTTCTGTCTTGATATCGTGTGCTTGAGCCCGAGATATTAAATTTAGTTAAATATAAGCTCGAACAACTCCCCGAGCCACAACCTACGGTGTAGTATTCATGTGTAAGAAGGTCGTAGTGCTTGGAGAAGGTTTTTCTTCCTTCCTCCTCTTGATTCGAAGGTCTCTGTGCTCAAGTCATAACTGGACACGAGATACACACTTGGACCCTCAAAGGACGGACAAAATCATGTTCTCGGTCTGCTAACCTCTCCTCAATGCCTAGCGGCTGCGGTACAGTACGGCTAACCTCCTGCATAATATGAGGAGCTTTTCGAGGCGGCGCCCCAAAACAACCATTCGAACCCCTCACAACTCATCCTATCTCATCTTTGTACCTGACAGAAAAATGGCAAAACTTTGAGCCGAGACCACAATATTTGGCAAGTTCAGAGAGGACATGGCTTGACTTTCATAAGTTCTTGTTGATATTGATAAAGGGAAGCCCCAAATTAAGCTCATATCACTCATATCTGAAACCACGGGAATGACGGAATTCTCGAGCTCACCGAGGCACTTGAGGAACGGCCAATCAAAGATCCAAAAATAGGAAGGTAGTCTAGGCAACTCCACTAAGTAAGGCCCGAGCGGCTCACAAGGGCACGTGACCGATGCCGAGTGACGTGGGAAGAAAGCAAGAGAGGCGGATGAAGTGGCAAGTACAACAGAACCACTCTCTGCAACCTACGATAGTGTAGGGAACATGTTTTAGATTGTGGCAATTGAATTGAACTGGACTTCATGCCTGCTTCCCCCACGTTGAGTGCCGTCCGTCAATCTGATCTCGACCCGGTATCGCGCTAAGCTAGCGGCGAGCGCATCCCATCCCATCCATCACCAGTTCTCGTCAACCCCCAAGCCCAGGCAAACAACGAACGTCCAACAACCCGGACCGGCAGCGTCAGAAACACACGGCGCTCGCGGAGAACATCGCCGAAGAGTAAACAGAGTCGCGTCTGCCTCATACCGATCAAATCGCTCGCCGGCCTTGCCCCCTCCTTTCCGACGACGCGCGCGATCCATCACGGGCGCAAATCGCAAACCTCCATCCACCGTGGCGACGATCACCACCCAGACTCTCGCAGCCACGATACACGTCACCCCATCTCCTGAAGATTGCTCTACGGAGGACCTCGACGGGGAACTACAACCATTGATGATGGCACAAGCGGTGCCTAACCCGCCGAACGACAAAAAGAGAGTGAAGGTTTACGAGCTGAAGAATAATGACTGGTTCGATCGAGGCACTGGCTTCTGTATTGCCTCGTTCATCTTTGTACGCCACGACCATTCCTGAACCCTCACGCGCATGCGCTCTGCTCGGGGACTATATGGTGTGAAATACTGTGCTGACTCCTACCGTGCAGAATGAAGCCAACCGTCAAGAGGAGCCCCGCGTGCTCGTGCAGTCCGAAGAGGAACCAGACAAGATCCTCCTAGAGACTCGCATCTGTAAAGAGGATTCATTCCAAAAGCAACAAGGTGAGAAAACTGGTGTAAGCTGTATGCCGGGCGAGGCTGATGTTCCTTTTAGATACGCTCATAGTATGGACCGAGCCAACAACGTCCATAGACATGGCCCTCAGCTTCCAAGAGGGAGATGGTTGTGCTGCTATATGGTTAGTCGAAACGCTGCTCTGTATTGCATGAATGTGGTGGAATTACTTGCTAATGTCGTATAGGAAATTCATCCACAATATTCAACAACAGTTGCTCGCCATAGCAGGCCCAGGTGAGTGCATGATGTCAATCTGCGATTTTGCTTCTGCTAACTTCGACCCCTCAAGATGATGCTTTATCGGACGACATTTCTACCGATCCTTTCGTCAACAATCAACTCTCTCTTCCCAATCCTGGTCTAGGCAACTTGGCAGAGATCGAGTCACAAGTGCGAGGTCTGCATTGTACAGTTCAAGGACGGGAGGCATTGGTGAAGTACATCCTCAATGAAGAGAACAACTACATCCCCAAGTTGATTCCGTTGGTGGAAATGGCCGAAGATATGGAAGATCTGCCGAGTCTACACCGGTTATGCAACATCATGAAGACGGTCATATTGCTCAACGACGCTAACATTATGGACCATGTGGTTTCGGACGAGTTGATCCTCGGCGTGGTGGGAGCTTTGGAATATGACCCGGACTTTCCCAGCCACAAAGCCAACCATCGACATTGGTTAAGTAAGGAAGGAAGATATAAGGAGGTTGTGCATATCGATGATGAAACGATCCGGAAGAAGATTCATGCCACGTACAGACTGCAGTATCTGAAGGACGTTGTGCTCGCTCGGATCCTGGATGATCCTACATTCTCTGTTCTTAATTCTTCGATTTTCTTTAACCAGGTCGATATTGTTGGTCATTTGCAGACGAACCCTGCCTTCCTCAAGGAGCTGTTTGGAGTATTTGGGCCACAAGAAACCGACCAAGAGCGTAAAAAGGAAGCTGTGTTGTTCATTCAACAATGCTGTGCCATTGCCAAAAACATCCAGCAACCTACACGACAGCAACTTTACAACAACTTCCTTGGACATGGCTTGTTGTCAGTAATAAATTTCGCACTTCGACACAGCGATGTTGGCGTCCGGGTGGGAGCTACGGATGTACTGGTCTCCATGATCGATCATGATCCGCAAATGATCCGCCAAACGATTTTCCGACAAATCAATGAGAAGCAAACACCACTCACAGACTCATTGATCGATCTTCTTCTCGTGGAAGCAGACCTAGGAGTCAAGGCACAAATCGCAGACGCAATCAAGGTTCTACTTGACCCCGGATCGCAAAATGGACCGCTGGACAGTTTGTCTAGAGCGAATGGAGACATCGCAGGCAGAATGCGACCACAACCTGACCCCCAACAAGCTGAATTCGTGAAGGACTTCTACGATGATTCCGCCAAAAAGTTGTTCAAGCCTCTGGTAGACTTGAAAGACCGAGACAACATGGATTTCAGCGTTCATCAAGTGTCCCTATTTATCTACCTTATCGAAATCCTCTGCTTCTTCGTCAGACAACATACTCATCACAGCAAATACTTCGTTCTCTCTGAAAACTTGGGTCAACGCATTGCCCAGCTTCTCTCGAGTCCTGAGAAATACCTACGCCTGAGTGAGTAATGCCATCCATTCTTCCCAAACAATGCTAACGTATCATCAGCTGCGCTGAAGTTCTTCCGCAATCTAATTGGACTGCAAGACGAGTTCTACAACCAACAGATGACCCAAGGCAAGCTTTTTGAGCCAATCTTAGATCTGGTTATCGAAACAATGCCGCGTGACAATCTTCTAAACTCAGCTTGCTTGGAGTTCTTTGATTTCATCAAGCGTGAAAATATCAAGAACATTATTAGTCATTTGGTTGAGAATTACAGGGAAAAGTTGTCGAAGATCACCTACGTCGACACCTTCAATAACTACATCATCCGATATGACCAGACGCAAGGTTTCGCCTCAAACATGGAAAGTTCGTTCTTAGATACTGAGGAAGATGCTACACCCAAGCGACCGGAGACAGGCAGAGGGAACAGGTGGGAAGGAATCAAGGATCTCGACGCCCAGGAAGAAGAATACTTCAACACATCCGATGACGAAGAAGACGTGGCACTCAAGGCATCGTCCAATCGAGCAGCCACCAATGGCGCTTCGCCCGTATCGAAGCCACTGGTCGACTACAACTCTGACGAGGAGGACAACATGGATACCGACCTATCCGCTGGCATTCTGGAAGGTGTGGACGAGAACACACCCCCTACGCCTTCGCCCAAGGATAGCAGCAATGGAGTCCATACTACTCTATCATCATCTGCGCTCTCGCCCCCAGAAAAGATGTCTGAGAAGCGCCGTCGTGAAGAGGAAGATGATGATGAGATGAGCAAGCTCACCCACCCTAAGCGCCGAAACTCAACTAGCTCCGCAGCATCCAACACGAGCAGTGTACTTAGGAGGAAAAAGAGCTTTAACAACCAGAATGGTAGTTCTGGTGGCAAGAACAAGATTGCTATCAGTCTGTCTCCTGCGATCAAGACCGGTGGTGAGAGTCAAGGTGGAGGAGACAGTGGTAGCTGAAAAATTCATCTCGATTCACAACAAGCCGAGGAAGCATCAATGGCGGCAAAGAGGGGAAGGCGTCTTGCTTGATAGGTGTATGGAGTTTTGGTCGAGTGATGTTGTTATTATGAGATGCCCATTTTCATCTGGCTGTTGCTTGGCTGGGGAGGTTATTAACGAGCGAGACGGAGCATCTGATCATGATCACGGATTTGCTTGTTACGTGTATTATAGATAGGCTGGTTTGGGACACGAGAGATGATGCAGATAAAGATACCGTCTGTGTCTCACGACACGGATCCAATGAACATTTGATAAGCACAGCTGTTCTGTGCCTCCTCGAAGTTTTGCGATTCCATGAATGTTGTATTCCGAAGTGTTGACTTTCTCTGCAGACGATTCATTGCCCTCTCATAGCTAGGAGGACCACGATTTCTGCTTCGGCTTCACAATCAGCCAGATAAAAGCGAGGAACTCTGCAAATAAAGGGGTGCAGTAGCGAGCACAGCCTCAGCCTCGCATGTAGCCTCGCAAGCCACATACTTTTAGCGCCTCGGGCGCGCCAAATGACCCGACGAGCCTCGTCGTGAATCGTGTTCATAATCTCCCCCAGAAACTCGATTGCGCCCGACGACAACAATACTCTCAACTTCTTCTATACAAGCTTCAATTGGCTCGAGGCCATGCGTATCTAGGCGCTCCGGTCACATTTCGTGCGTGAGGCACTTTCAATGTCAAAGTTCGATGATTCTTGCGCATTGCATAAATCACATTTCTCTTGAATCTTTCAGTCGTTTGCAACTTACAGCCATGGAGGCCCTTCTCGAGCTCCCACAGAAGCTTCTCTGGGTAGTCTATGAGAATTTTGAACAAACGCCCTTACCTATTCTGCTTATATTAGCAATCACAACAGCTGTTACTCTTTTGACTTGTGTATGTAACCCCGCTATCCTTCAATCACAATCCACAAGCTGATCCAAACTCTTTAGATATACGCTGCGGTATTCATTCTGGCGCCTACACCGCGGCCTCCATTTTCATCAGAAAAAACGTACATTACTACAGCTCCGGATGGCTCTATCACAGAGCCCAAACCTCTTCCATGTTGGCACGACGAATGGCTCTCCCACCGGAAGGAAGCAGAGAACATCAAGGATTTCTCAGAGAAGCATACTGGCGATATCGAAGATGCAGAGCTAGAAATGAGCGTGGTAATACCGGCATACAATGAGGAAGAGCGCTTAGAGATTATGTTGGAGGAGGCTGTGCCATTCCTGGATGCTGAATATGGACGTACGCCTAAAAACAAGGGGGCTCCAAAAGGTGATGCGAGTGGTATGGGCGGCTATGAGATCCTAATTGTGGATGATGGGAGTAAGGATAAGACTGTGGAGGTTGCGCTGGCGTTTTCGAGGAAATACAAGTTGCATGATGTGTTGAGAATATGCAAGCTGAAGGAGAACAGGGGGAAGGGGGGGGCTGTTACACATGGATTTCGGCATGTGAGAGGTGCATTTGCGGTCTTCGCGGATGCGGATGGAGCGTCTGCTTTTGCGGACCTGGCGAAGCTGGTAGAAGGGTGCAAAGCTGTAGCTGATCAGCCAAATCGGGCTGTTGCAGTTGGAAGCAGGTCGCATCTGGTGGGCAGTGAAGCAGTCGTCAAGGTCAGAAATCTTGTCTCAACTTTCGTTGAAAGTTACTAACTAAGGACAGCGCTCTGCGATTCGAAATGTCCTCATGCACTCCTTCCACGCTCTCCTTAAAATTCTTACACCTCCAGCCACATCACGAATCCGCGATACTCAATGCGGCTTCAAGCTATTTTCTCGAGCAGCTTTACCTCATATCGTCCCCTACATGCATGCTGAAGGCTGGATCTTCGATGTAGAGATGTTAATGCTGGCTGAAAGTGCTCCACCTGGAATCATTACTGGCAGGAAAGGGGAGCAGATTGGTACTACGCCCGGAATTCGGGTTGCGGAGGTGCAGATCGGCTGGAAGGAGGTCGGTGGGAGTAAGTTGAATGTTATATGGGATAGTTTGGGGATGGCATGGGGATTAGCCCTTCTGAGGGCGAGTTGGATGGCTGGTGTTTACAGGAGGCGGTAGCGAAACTAATGGATGTGCTTGGTGAAAATTTTGAGTCTGCCGGGTGTTCAAATGCATGTACCAAGTTCCCTGAACCAAAATACCTCGAGGCTCGCTTACAGGCTACAATAACAAATGGACACGGGCATCCATCCAACTCAAGAGCCATTAATCATCCTCTGACTACCCCTTTTCTCTCTCCTAGCAGCAATCTCGAAGAACAGACTGCCATCATAAATCCGTCTAATATCCTCCTTCTTCATCCTTCCATCATCAGGCCACAACAAGATCCAAGTCGCAATCCCTAAAAATCTCCATTCAGCATTCAAACTCATACCCACAACACACATAATTCCCTCTTCTCTTCGGAAGATCAAAACACTCACATTCAAAGAGCGCGGCCCCCCACCCAACCGGATCCCCATAAAGCCTCTGCCCCTTAAAATACACCCAAACCTCCCCCATCGTAATCCCCAACTTATCACCCCCAGCATACTTCTCAAAAATATCCTCGAACTTCTGCGGCACGAAACGGCCCTCGGTATCATAAGTTCCAGAGTCACTACCGTGCTTGTCCTTGTGGATCCGCGCGATGTAGATGCGGAAGAGGGGGTCTGGGAGGAAGTGGCCTGGTGGTAAAGTTGGGTAGGAGAAGTTTGCGGGGATGATGAGGACGGAGAGGAGGGAGAGGATGATGCCATACCCCAGACGGTGGAAGCCGTTGTAGGTGTCCCAGGGGTGGATTATGCCGTCTGAGTCGGGGTCGAAGAAGGAGATGTGTTGTTGGAGAACCTGGGGTTGTGTTATTTGTGTTTCTTTTGAGGTGAAAGTGCAGGGTAGTTTGAAAGGAATGGGGAGGAAAAGGTGTGGGGAAGTTGTAGTTGAGATTACTCACTGTTTGGCCCTTGTATCTACGAGCCCAGTCTCCTTTCTGTGTCCCATCGGGCACTTCAACTGAAGCTGCTATATTTGCTCTTGGTGTCCCTAGCACAAAATCCGTTAATCAACACATGTATCAACAACATTTCAATACACCAAAATATACCTGGATCTTTTAACTTCTCATCCCCCTTCTGAATAAAAGGTCGCCTCTGAACAGTAACAGGTACTTTCTCAATAGAAACATCGAACCCATCTTCTTCAGCCCTAGGTGGCGCCATTTTACTTTGTTCCTCACCTTCGGAGGGGCAATTGGATGATGGAATACAAGTCCTGTGGAAGTGGTAGGTGAACTTGAGAAAAACAGAAATTCTATAGAGTAAACGGAAGTAAGTCTTTTTTAAACTCTTCCTTAGTTTGCTAATCGCAGTGCCTGAACTGGACTGTTGAAGTCAACGGTTTCGAGGTTATGCTGTTAGCTGCTTGAGCATTGCTGATGACGTAGGCAGAAATGGAGGAGAGGCATGTGAAATTTGCCTTTCATGTGAAACGTCATGTGTATTGGGGATTGAATACTCAAAACTCCGACGTAATTGAGTATTGGGATCATTGCAAAGCATTTGCGTGAGCAGCTACTGAGTACTCCGTTACTTGGTAGAGGAGAGGTGCAGATCTAAATTACTTGCGCTCCAAAGCTTAGTCGAGCAACTCCACGATATCTTAAGAACAATCCAATCTATGTCAGCACCTGATTTCGAATTTCTCTTTGCATTCTGATGACATGTGGTGTCAAAAAATCTAACCATAGGCATCGTAAATTGACAGTGCTTTTTCTAGTCTGTATCTCCTCTCGCGCCAGCTGCCCACCTCTCATATCCTTCAATAAGCTTCGGCGTAATCTGCTTCTTAACTAACTTGATGGCACTCAAAAAGTCATCCATATGTACCTGCAACTCCTCTCCCGTCTTCTCGCACTTCTCAATCACATCGTCACAAGCAGTCTGGCAGATTCCAACCAATTCTGCACCCGAATAACCATCTGTCAGCTCTGCAAGTCGAGGAATGTCAACGTCGTCCGCCATGTCCATCGTCCTCTGTCTGACTCTCAGAATCTCCTTTCGGCCTTCCAGATCCGGTGGAGCTACGTAAAGAAGCTTGTCAAATCGTCCAGGACGGAGTAAAGCAAGATCAAGGGCTTGAGGTTGGTTCGTAGCTGCGAGAACGGTAACGCCTTTCAAGGTCTCAATACCGTCCATTTCATTCAAAAGTGTGGTGAGGACATTGACACCATTATTCCTTCCACTCCGCTTGCTGCCTATTGATTCAATCTCGTCGAAGAAAATGATACTGGGGCTAGCGGCTCGTGCTCTCGCGAAAACATCACGGACTGCTCGTTCAGACTCGCCAACGTACATATTGAGCAACTCAGCTCCTTTAACAGCGAAGAAATTGAATCCAACTTCGGTAGCCATGGCTTGCGCACTCAGGGTCTTTGAGCATCCTGGTGGGCCATAGAGAAGAAGCCCCTTTTTAGGCGAGGCACCGACTCGCTTCATGCGTTCGGGGTTCTGGGCATGTTAGAAATTGGTTCTGCAGTGGGTAACGAAAACTTACAAGTAGAGGTGTCTCAACGGCTCGTCGGAGAGCATTCTTCACACTGTCTTGCCCACCAATTTCATCCCAGCGAACACTTGGTGGTTGGAGTGTGATATCATGCATAGCTGTTGGACGGACCACAAGTAGAGCCTGCTCGATATCTTCCTGTGCGAGATAGAAACCATCTGCGTTCTCCGACTCAACGGCTCTAGCCTTTTCCTCGGCGAGTTCACATGCAGCGTCTAGTAGAGCTACCAAATCTTCTGCTGTGTACGCATGTGTCCGATCACCAAGCTTATTGAGTGTCTCTTCCCGGGTATCTGGATGAAGTGGTGGTTCCAGTGACTTCAATATCGCCTTTCGTGCAGCTACATCGGGTATTGGTAGCGAAATTTCCGTCCGAAATCTCCCTCTCTTCTTTAGAGACATAGGTATGTTGCTCGAGTTCAAGGAGGTTGCGACGACAAGTACGCGAGGCAACGATGTTCCTGCATGGCTCTGTGCAAGGACGTCGAGCTCCTCACCCATAGCTTTTGCCATGCTGCTAGACATAGGATCCTCTTTCGACACCAAAGATTCAAGGTCATCAATAACGATGATGCTCGGTTGGCTGAGCTTTGCATCTCTAAAAGTTGACCGGACGTTCGAGAGCTTTGCATCGCTTTCAAGGCGGAGAACATTCTTGCTCCAGCCGGTATTAAGTATTTTGTCCAGAAGATAGGTCTTTCCCGTTCCATGGCCGCCATGCAGTAGAACAGCACACGATCTCTGCGCCCAAGTGAACTTGAATTGCCGGTCGAAATTGCTCAGGAAGCGGTTGAGTTTCCTAAGTGCTTGATCAATACCTGCAATATCGACGACTTCAAGGCGTGCCAATGGCCCGTTGACTTCTGGTTGAGCTGGGGCTTCAACTCGACTTGAGATCTTGGCGGATGTATTCGAGTCGTATTTTCCCAGACCGGTGGGCTTGCCGTTGACGAAGTCAACAATAAAATCTCGTTTAGGTCCTCGGAGAGAGATGTTCTTGAACATCATTCCTGGAAAGATTATTTCCGCGCGACCTGCGAACGATTAGCTATATGCGTGTCGATTGGCCCAATGTAAGAAAAGGCCCCAGAAGGATTGGAAATATCAATGTGCCTTTTCCCTAAGTGTATTTGTACCACTGCAATACAAATCTCATGTATCTGATATAGCTGTGGGTGACTTACTTAGACTCTCCCGAAGAAACCATTCCCAGTGAGGTCTGTCCTCTTCACCAATCTCTGGAATCTCGCCCGACTCCTGTGAAGTGATATCTCTCAAGAAGATAGATCCTGCTATACCTACATTGCCGGCACCGCACATGATCAAATCGTCTGAAAGCTTGAAGTTGCATAAGTCTTGAAAAGTCTTCGACATATGTATGACTTTCTTGTTGTTGCTCTTCTCGGTGGTAAGCCAAGCAATAGCCTCCTTCTTCTCCTGTTCATCTTTCTTCCAAATATGGCAAAGCATTCCAGGCTTAAGATTCAGCTCAGAAAGCGCCGTGCTTGCAAGGTATACACGTGATACTCCATTCTGATCGGGGCGGTCTTTGAAGTTCTGATTTGCAAAGGGTCGTATCTTGACCTCCAAGGTCTTCTGCGTATCCTGGGTATTCGACATGCTGAGTTGGCGGACTTGAAATTACTTCGCATCGTTGGTGGTTGTTGGAATATAAAAGTTCGTTAAAGAAAATAAATTTGTGCAGCCTTGCAAGAGAGAACCAACGCTCGCTCGCTCCCGTGCCGTTGCCAAGCCGAGCCCAGTTGAAGCTGTCGAAGCTCTCTTCTAGGAACACGAATTTTATTCAACTCCGCCACCACACAGGTCCACCAACACCGTGCCATTGGGGAATATTGATGCTGTCGACGCGCTTTCTGCCTCCGCAGTTCTTGTTGCCAGCATGGAGCGCGAGACAACTAGCCCAAGCTGCGCAACGGGCTCACAAATCCGATTACACGAAGGGCGACGAGGACAATGACAATATTGAACCGGCCCCCAATCCCCCAAAGAGGTTGCCGCCAACCAAGAGAGCTCGTCTTTCGATACCCAATGTCAAGAAGATTGGTCTCAAGCCGATTAATGTTGATGTGGAGACAAATCTCAATTCACGACAGTCGACACCTGAAGAGCAGTCAAAAAAGAGTCAGGCCCGGAAACGAGTTCGCAAATCCGATTCCACGAAGAAAGATAGCGACAATGGGGATCACTACGCGGAGTCAATTGGCAAGAAAAGCAGCTACAAGTTGTTCACTCCAATAGTTCCGCCAGGAGATGTGGATAAAGTAGTGGGAAAGGCGCCCGCGCCAAAGGAGGTCGAGACACAGTCCATGGATCAGGAACCCCAAGCAGAGTCAGAGGGATTGTCATTGTACGAAGAGCTCTTTCCAGAAGAGGCACTCGCACGGCAGACGAGGGAGAAGAAAGCGAGAGAGAGATTGGAGAAACTACCAGCGTTCAATTGGGCCGTGGAAACTACAGAACTAGACATGCAGGAAAGGAAGCAGGAAGAGGCACGCAAGCAAACCAGAGAGAAATTTCAAACCATTCCAGGACTGAAGTTTGGACGTCGCACAGTTCAGGAACGAACGGTCCTTTCGGCGAAGCAAGAGCAGGATGAGTCCAGTACGAGCAGGAGGAGAGCCAGCGTTCTTGTATTGCAAGCGTGCAGCAAGACGCTGGAAGAGAGCGATTTCTACAGAGTTGGGCCCAAGGGGAACCATATCGAAAGTTGGACTAACGGTATACTCAAAAGTATGGTCCTGAGTACCAAGTTGTAAGGTGTTCTGCTAACACTCAGCAGTTATTCCTGCCCGCGACAATGTCACTCTCGAACCTCTCGGCCAGTACTTCATACTTTTTTCGAGCCTTGCAGCCGCACGACTATACCTAGACAAAACCCTACGGCTCCTAGCACTCACTACGTCGAGTGAATACTTCTCACGGCCTAGTGCCCGCTCTAGGGAAGGAGAAGACTTAGAGGCTGTGAAACGAAATTTTACTCTGGTCCCAGCTGGTGGGAAGCTGTCACTGAGACTGCTCCAACCGCCTTATAGCAAAGGATTGCAATGGATGATCAATGCAGGTGGTCCAGCACCTCTAGTTGCAAGGCAGAACAAGTCACAGAATATTGTTCTTTTTAGCACCGATAGAGGCTATGTCAAGCCCCACGAGCTGGAGAATGCTATTATGGACGATGGCAAACGTCGAAATCTTCACTGGAAGCTCGTCGGAGGAAAGGGCGAAGCCATTGTGCAGCTCGGGACCAAAAGAAATCCTGCCGGAGAGGATACCGAATCTCGCTCAAGCTATCGCGGGCCAGCGAGATACACAGTGTCCTTTAAAGACTCGAACGAGGCTCGAAGATTTGCAAGAGAGTGGCACAAACGGCCCTTTCCTTCGAAACGGTTGCCACAGCCGGGGGATGATGCTCCCCCTATAGTCAATACAGAGATCCTGTGGTAATACAAGGCTCAATTGACTTTCACATATACAGTACTGTTCCACTAATCCACTGCCTGCTTCACTCCTCTGTGACCTTAAAACCTCAACTGGATAGGCAAAAGATGCCTTCAATTTGTAATACCATATGATACGACCAAACTCCGTCCAAAATCTGTTCTTAACAAACGAAACGCATTTCCTCCCATTCGCGCGCCCATTATCTAGCAGCACTTGCCCCCCAATCCACTTCCACTTCCCTGTGCTCCAACATCTACGCCTTGGCTTGCCGATTGATCTGTTTTTGCCGTGTCGATGATTCTCTTCTTGATATCTGCCGCCAAACTGTAGAAAGCCTTCTCGACGTTGATATTACTCTTTGCCGAGACCTCGAGGAACGGGATACCGAGCTCGTCCGCCAACTGTTGTCCCCTCTCTGTGGAAATCACACGTCTGTCTTCCCAATCACACTTGTTTCCGATAAGGATCTTGTTCACGCCCTCGGTGGCATGCTGCTCAACGTTCGAGAACCAGGTTCGGATATCTGCAAGCACTTTTTAGCTCTTTCTCCACAACTAGGGGATGCGAGGTGCATACTATTGAATGAACGCTCATCGGTAACATCATAGACCAGTAATATTCCCATGGCACCTCTGTAATAAGCGGTCGTGATGGTCCTGAATCTCTCCTGTCCTGCCGTGTCCCAGATCTGCAACTTGACCCTCTTTCCATCCAACTCGATCGTCCTGATCTTGAAATCGATACCGATTGTAGTAATGAAGGATGGCGTGAAGGAGTCCTCACTGAATCGGAGCAGACAGCATGATTTCCCGACTCCAGAGTCACCGATTAGCAACAGCTTGATCTATAGAGTATGTTAGCATCCAGGTGTCCAACAGCAGCAGTCCGAGCAGGGCGTACCAGGAAGTCATAATTGCGCGTCCCAGCCATCTTAGAGGTGATCGCGCAGTGGTCGAGGTGAGGAGTAGGGTTTGTAGGAGCGCAGGACGTGAGATATCAGGGTTCTGTGGGGTAGCAGGCCAGCGCGGGGAGTCGCTGATGTTGAAAGAAGCCTACGAGGCGGTGCGGCGAGGGTGATGACGATGCACGGCCAGGGTTTGTCGCTGGATGCGTGATTCAGGTGGCACTGGATATATGTAGGAGGAATCAACTTGGAGTCCTTGCTTTGTTTGCTGGGGACGTCAAGGAGGTGGAGGTGGTGGTGGTCGTGATATGGGGTGAACTGCGGTCAAGGGAGTGATGGTCCCTGGCAGGAGGTTACTGTATCGAGGTACGTAGCGGCTCTGTATCGCTCGCCAAAATAGGAAGGAATTATCAACAGCGGCATACGGGATGGGATTCACGCGAGGAATAGATACATCAATTTCAGAATGCTGCCTTTCGGCAAGAATAATGCAGGACTTCCAGCTGTTATTGGAATTAGAAAGAGTTGGAATGAGTATTTGTTTACAAGCACCAGGTCGTGCAATCGGCACAGGGTAACATGTGTAATCCCCCATGTCCGTCAATATTTACATTGTTTCTCTGTATTTTGTCTACTCTGTGATTCTTTTTCATTTCAGCCATTGCGCATAACCCCATCGAATGCGTTCCAGAACCCTCAGCTGCTGCCCAATACCACTGTTGATATTTCCAAGATCAGAAAGATCTTCGAGGAACTCTCTCTCGACGTCGTTAGGGAACAGCTTGTGAGCCCGCTGTCGAAGCACATGCACCTCACAGAGGAGCAGACCGTGGTCTTTGTAGGATAACAAGTTGTTGTGGGTTGGAGTGGCCAGCGTGAGGATGCGGTCGATGTTGCGAAGCACTCTAACGGTCTGTCTAGCCTTTTGACCTTGCTTGAATCCTCTCCTGCTTCCAAACACACCTCCAAGGTAACGGAAAGTGGCGAAGCAGACCAGTATGCCTGGGGTGAGACCAACGAATCCAAAGACCAGTTCCTGACTCTTGAGTAATGCATCGATGCCACTGAGAGCCACCTCAACATCTACTTTGGTCTTTTGAACTTGGATCAGGAGAGTGCGCACGAGGTCACCACGGAGTGTACCAACGAACGGTTTCCGCAAGTCTTTCTCATAGGCACGAAGAACTGGTGTAAGATCCCCTTCCTTGACTTTGGCTCGGATATCTGCGATCTGAGTCTCACTTAGAGATGCTTCCCCAATTGAAATCTGAGGGTTATCGATTGCGAAATCGACCACCATTCGCTCCAAACTGTCCCGATCACCCTTGAGACTTTCCTTGCTCATGATCGCAACCTCGCTATCTTTGTCATGGCGTATTGTGCCAATAACTTTCTTTGTGGGCTCAACAACCCAATTCACCCAGAAATCCCGTGTTGTTGCTCCGAGATCTCTTATCCAAGTAACGATTTCTGCTTTTCTGTTGACAAAGATCCTAAGAATAGTTGTTGAAGATAGAAGAAGAGCAGTTGCAGGTAACCAGTATCGAATAAGTCTCGATGGACGACCATACTTGGCCACGAGCGTTTGAGAAGAAGTAATATGGTTGGGTACGTGGGTTTCAAGAATATGCTGGAGTCGCATACCAAGCTTTGAGGGCCTGGCAACTTCTGTTGGGGTGGTTTCACGGGTTGTGATCTCCGGATCATCGTCAACAGTCGCAAAGACATTATCCTCGAATTCAGAGATGCCCGTGTCAAGGGTCGTGACGTTCCGTAGAACGGTATCCATCAAGGCCACGCTTCTCTCCACAACAAACTTCCACTCTTGCATATCGCTTTCCTCCGTCTTGGCCACATCGGTGCTATCATCACTGACATCAAAGTTCATTCCTTCATCCATCAACATGCCCAAACCGCTTGCTCCCATCTCCCGTAGTCGTCGCAACCGCGCTTGATTGTGCCTAGCTTGGGAACGGCAAAGGGCAATAGGAGAGAGAACCTGCTGCTGAATATGGGCAACAGAGCTCTCCCTTATACTCTCTTTGACAAGCCCGTAGAATTGCTTCCATTGGTCCGTCAAGCTTGTCCCAATCTCTCTCGCCGATATGGCGTCCGCAGGTGATTCTCTAACCCTTTCCAGGCGAGCTTTCGTGTCGCTGTAGATATTCTTCGACCATGCCCATAACCTCAGCGGTGATGTCTGTACTGTGTACAGGCTCGAATATGTGTAGGATCCTAGCACCTCGTCCCAATACCAGATGTCGTCATTGAGAGGAATCGTCTGTTCCAGCAGCGTACTCATCAACAAGCCATAGGTCTGCACCGTAGCTTTGCTCACAAGCAGCCATTCCAACTCAGCCTCATATTTGCTTGTAACTGGATCCTGCTCATCCTCCGCCACGAACTCGGAAAGAGCTGCCCGTTCGAGGAGCTGGGAAATTCGCCATGAAGATAAAAGTGGGCTGGAAGAAGAGGTCGTCGATAAAGCCTTGACTATGCTCTGCAGTTCTGCGATTCGAGGAGATGACGATATCACATGGCTCTGCTCCGCGAAGAACTCATCGTTGGTCGAGCGCGGTACCAGGTGTAAGACTCCATCCAGCGCGCTGTCAACGCGACGAACCTGGCTGTGAAGATATCAATGCTTATCCAGAACAGGGCAAAAGACGGTCATACTCAGCAACAATCGACATCACGACTCAGGTTCCATCGATAGTGGATGATTTGGAATTTTCAAGTTAATGAAGAACGTTTTGTTGATTTCGAGCTACAAGTAAATATTTAGCACGCGAATAAGCAAGGAAAGCTCAACCGGAGCTGGAAACTCTAGCGCGGGCAACCTTGCATTCCTCACTAGCTACACTACGTTGACAAATAATGATGCAACTGTAATTAATTGAAGATTGATTTGACGTATGGTACTCTTCATTTTCTCATCTCTGAATGAAGGTGGTCTCAAAGCTCCGTAGGGCCTCTTGTGATGTAATGTACTACAAGTCACGTCACTGCTCTGAGTGCCTTCACTTCAAATGCTCTAACAATTCTAACAGGGAAAACGTGTTAAGGACACAGAAGAGAACCCTACCAAATTTACACGCTATATACATCATATATACCAATTTCATACACTCCACATCATCCTCCAAACGCGCCAACAAGCCTTTTAGATATTGGAGGAGACTCAGCATCGAGATCCATCCAATTGCCTTCTGCCTGGGGAACACGGCTTCCCTCCATTCCATCATCCTGCTGTCCTTGTTCTCTCAGCCCATCCAAATTTCCGGCGCGTTCTTTTCGCGCCTGGTCCTCGATGGCGGTCTCCATGATCTTGATCACCTTGAACGTGACTTGCTCCTTGGTAAGCAAAGCTTGGCGGCGCATTTCTTTGACTTCTTCGTGAGCTTGATCCAAGACATCCCACCACTCATGGACCCTTTCCGAGTATGAGTTCCTGTCCAATCGCTTGCCAGCCTCTTTCCGAGCCTCTTTCAGTGCCCCCTTGAGCTGAGTGTCTGGTGGAAGCTTGTTGGTCGAAAGGACGTTGATGACCCACCGGATGCCAGTCCCATCCTTTAAGTCTATGTATGCCTTCATGAGTGTCGTCAGAGTGGCAAGGTCGAATTTCGACGTAGGAATATTCAAGCGGCGAGACATCGAATCCCAAAAATCAATTGCCATGCGGCTCCTGCCTCGCCTCTGAAGAATACTTGCTGTGTGCGTTATGCCTTTCTGGGAGACTTTCAGACCATTCGCCTCGAAGGAAGATATTGTTCGTTCGGCCAGCTCAGCGAGACGCTCTATCTCGCTACCATGTTGGTAGAGATCTGACATCTGATGAATGAAGATGGATGCTACAGCATTGATGACATCGATGCCGTTTTCTTGGGCGTCTCGAATAAGTCGTACAGCCTCAGCAACATGCTCTCCATGAAGTTGCAGGCTTGCTCGGACGGCAAGATCCAGATGCTTAGATTGGAGCCGAATGTGATCACGCTCAGCACCTTTGTAAATTTTCAGAACTGCGATGTAATTCTTCTCAGCAGAAGTGATGGTCATCGCTCGGTAAATTTCATTACCACCCGAAGTTTGGACAGGGTCATCGTGACGCTTGAGGCGTTGCAGCCTTTCGATTCTCGTGTCTTCATTTGAAGAACGAGATACGGCAAGACCGCGCAGGATATCAAGGGAGTCGTTGCTGACTAGGTCCGCTCCAAGATCTTGTACTAGGCAATACAGTCGATAAGTTTCTTCGAATGTGAATTGAAAGATAGAGATGCAGTTCCTCAATATAGTGTTGAAAGTTTTCGAATTGACTGCACATCCATCTGCAGCGGCATAAAAGACCCAGCGGGAGATGGCATCCACTTCGTGTGCTTTCGAATACACATCAATCATGGTATTCATGATATAAGCCGTCGTTTTTAAATGGAACCTGACGATGAAGTATTGTATGAAATCTTCAATTTCGTCAACAGAGTGCGATTTAGTGAATTCCTTGAGTATAGGAGTAAACATGGCACTGTAGACCCCATCGTCCTCAGGAACAGCTTGCTTCATCTCGTGGAAGTCCTGTTTGACGCCATCCCAATCTCCTCGATAGGCTTTTCCGAGGGCAAAGTGGCCGTAGATGCGCAAATCATTTGGGTGACGATCGTGTGATTCGCGAAGCTCCCTGTAGTACGATGTAGCAAGCTCTTCCTCTCGAGACTCAATGCAATATTGGATCATTACGCCGTAAAGCGCCTGTGGGTGACGGGTGTGTTGAAAGAGTAGCTGGAGTCGTCGAAATAGGCCCTGGAGCCGGACAAGATCTCGGTGTGCTCTAAAGTCTTCGCCAAGTACACGAAGGAACCAAGTCGTTGAAGTATCCAATCCTCCAGTCTCGGCCATCTGACTAGCAGCAACCAGAACTTGCTCGGCATCATCGAGTCTTCCAAGAGTAAGCATCGAGTCGATGACCAGACCCGTCACTTGAAAGAATTGTACCTGATCAGGGCTGGTCTGAGTATAGAGTCTCAGAAAGTGCCGTAATATCTTCTTGTGATGCCCTTTACCATGGGTAGCCTTGATAAGACAGTCTACAGCGATGGGTAGCTGGCCAACCCGACGATTCTCAAGTCGGGAAAACAATGCCAAAGTCAGGTCAAACATGCCTCGTAGACAAGTCGCTCGGCATAGCTTCCCTCCGATTGAGCGCATTTCCTGAGACATAGATTTCGGCTTCTCTTTGAACTTCGTCAAGTATATCGAGCAGGCCTTCTGTAGTAATTCGGGTTCTTGTAAGGAGTAGTCTGTAATTCCTTTGGCAGAGAGTAGTCCCTTGATAATTTCGAGAGGCTGAAATGCATTGAAATTTTCCTCAGGAATAAGCCCGTAGCTCAAAATGATATCCAAAATCCTTGCCGAGGTGGCAAACATGGATAGTCGTTGGCAAGATTTCGAAAGCTTCGCGGAGGCATCAATCAGTTCTTGTGCCAGGCCAAACTCGTCAACAGGTAACTGTTCCTCCGAAGCTTCGAAAAACAGCTTAGCAGCCCCATCGATGTCTGGTGAATCTTGTTCCAGTAGCTTCGTCACTTCGGATGCAATCTTGAGTTGGAAAATATGAGACTGCCGTTTTGGGTTTTCCACAATGCCGGAAGTTCGACATCCTAAAGTTTTGGGAACATTCCTGAGCGGTATTCTTGTGACGTTCATCTGCCGAGGAGTATATTTCGGAACTCCTAGGGGCTTTGTCAATTCCTCCTTCTTCGCCGGGATGCCGATTTCAGAAGGGTCTGTTGTAGAAGAGCGGCTTGGGGCCAAAGGTGTTGTGCTTTTCAACACATTGCTCGGAAGCCAAAATGCTTCATCTCGATATCGTTGAGCTTGACCCTCCAAGGCTTCCAGCGATGTAGTGCCCGCACTGTGATATTTCCTCGACGACTTCAACCTCTTCGCATTATCGTGGACCTCCCTAGCAGAGTGTATTCGTCTTCGACGGTCCTCCGTCAGCAGACCTGCACCCAGTGCGATTGTGCATGATGTTCCGAGGGCGAGTTTGCGGAGAGCTCGCAATGCACCTTTGGAAGGCACAGGAAGAGTTGTTGGCATTGTTGGGAGGATACAGTGGCCATTGCATCTATGTCGAGTCAACAGGTCGGATCGTGAGGGCGGATTTCCGTTGCCAAACGGCAATTCAGTGTCGCATCCCGCGTCACAGTCCTCTCTGGAAATCAATGATGAAGTTGGACCATCGTGCATTGGTCGCTTCGGGCACGTACCACCATACCGACCGTCGGAGGTTCAACTGTGCTACGGTAAGGTCAACACAACATTCGAATTGTATTGTACCATGAAGACAAAAAAAACCAGAGAAATATTATCAGAATTCTCAAACATAATGACTATCAATTCAACTCTCGTTTTTGAAGCCTGCTGTATTAACTAGCTACTCCCTGAGTCGTTATCTATCATCAACCCAAGATCAGCTCTACAAGTGAGAAAAGAAAACAATCTGTTTGCTGAAAAAGTGAAGATCTGATCTATTGTCTAATCCTGCATGCTATGCATGCTTAACGCCGCCCAATGCTTTTAGTATACAGTACATATGCCTACAAAAATGCCCCAAAGCTCCCGTTCCCCGCCGTGCCGACCAGACCTCTCCGCATCATACAGCTGACTCCTGGTCTTCAGGAGCAGAGAAAACCTCTAGTTTACGCAAAATGGTTTGGTACAAGAAGAGCATACACCCGCTTTGGACACTTGTCCAGACAAATCGAGGCCCAACCCCCCGGAACCAGCCTGCTATTCCCTCAGTTCTGTAGATGAGCTTCAGACCAGTGAAGACCGAAGAAGTGTCGAGGTTTATCGAACCTGGCCGAGGTAAATGCGTTGAGGGAGAAGAGGTAGAGATCGATCTGATCTGTTGCTTGATTGCTGCTGACCCAGCTTTGACTTGAGATGAGGCTGGCTTCGATGCACAGGGCTGCTTCGCTGTTGGTTGTGTGGACACATTGACCTGCGTCTGAATTCTGGTCTTTACGACATCAAGAGGACAAGTGATAACGCCAGCCAGACCTCCAGCGGAAGCACCTGTGAATAGCTCCAATGGCAATCCAATATCCCGACTCTGTTTCCACTGTCGAGCCCAGGTCTGAGCTTGTTCGTAGAACGTGAACTGTAATGCTGAGAAGGGTAAGTCCCGGAATATCGTAGCCTTGTAACCATAGAAGAGAGCCGAAAACCCTTCCTGGCGAACTATGGTCCTTGCGGCGTGTGCGGTTGATTTGTAGTTATATCCTGACTGAAAGAAAGGGTTGTTGTATCGGCCCTGGAGTTGTAATCGAGTTTTGAGTACTTCGGATGGTACATAGACAAATGACGCGGCAAAGTCTGCAAGAAAGCCTATTTGCCAGTCAGTTTCTGTAAAGTCCTGGTGCTATTCCAAGAACATACCACTCGTAAGATAGGCAAATTGAGGCGTTACGCCATAGTCTATCATATGCCTCTTGCTATACTCGTAGGTTCCAAAGAATATGACCGTCCCGGGAAAGGATCCAAGCATTGCTGGTACCCAGCCTCCATATAGTCCACGTCGTATTCCTTCTTGTCGCAGGATGGTGGCGTAAGTCGAAGACATTGAAGCATACTTCGGTGGCATGTGAGGATCGCCTTGTTGTCGCGTTTTAACTGTATCTAAAGAGTGCATCAAAAGATCTCCTGTCGTACCTCCGAGTCCTCCGGCTATCATTGACTATAGATGTCAGTACTGGTAACATAATCCTACAGTTTCCAGCTCACATGTAGATATGGCGGCCGTGACTCCTCCTCCTCAACCGCTTTCGGTGCCATGTCTTCCGCCCTGAATCTCCTTGCATCAAAGTTTGCATCCGCGAAAGTTTGCTTCCCTCCCTCCAGTCCATCATCAACGAAGCCCAACTGGTTACGATTCTCCTGAGTTCTTGGTGTTGATCCGGAGAACAAATTGGCGACCAGGGAGCCTGAGGACATGTCCTTTGTCGAATTTCCTCCTTTCTCAATTTTCCGATTGAGTCGCCTTCAGGGCTTCTCGACGGAAACTTTGAGGAGCTTAATCCGATGTGTGGTGGAGTGATGCGCAATTTGTTGTCTCGCAAATAAACCGCGGCTTGCGCTCTTCGTCCACTGCTGTACAAATTTCGTGTTTAGGTAAGGACGAGGTTGGCCAATCAGGAGCCACCTTGTTGGGGGTGACCTCGAAATCAGCTATGAGTACCAGCAGTAGGGAATGGAAAAAGTCAATCGAGATTCAAGGTGCATAGTTTGTACAGTATTAGAAAATTTGCATTCTGTGAATTCGAAGTGATTTGGGGGGTATCTTTTTCTGTTATAATATACATTTAATCTAATCCCAAAAACTCCTCTTAAGCCCCAGCTTGCATTCTAAACCAAATGTGGCCCATTAAGCAATCCAGAGGAATCCATAGGAGGTGAAGCATATGCCGAAGGAACGAGCTGATTCCGAAGAAGAATGCCTGGTGAGCACCAAGGAAAGGTCTCTTCTTCAATCGTACACAAGGTGGACCAGTAGCAAGCCTTTTCAGTCATCAAGTCTTCAGTCTCAATCCCACCCAGGCGCATCATCCTTCCTACCCTTAATGACCCTCGTCCTTCCTTTGAATTCCTCCCAGCGTATTGGTCCAATTCTTTTCCAGGGCCAAAGGAAATGCGTGGCTCTTCCAGTTATCAGATTCAAGGGGATAGGGCCATATGTATTGCTGTCGAGAGTCTTAGTAGAGTCCCTGTTGTCTCCTTCAACCCAGACATGATTTGCAGGAACCTGGACTGTAGGCACTGGGCAAGGTGCTCGTGTATATACGATGTCTCCTTCCATGGCAATGATGCGCTTCACTACAAGGACTTCAGGGTGGGCAGGACTCCTAAACATGCTTCGTAAGCATCATTCTTGGGAATTTGATGTGTTGACGTACTGGTAGGATATTATCATCCCTCTCTTGAGGTTTGCCGTGGGATTCCATCTGCTATTCCAGCACAGATCCTTCGAGAGATTGTCATTGAAGGATGGATTCAGGAACGGGTACATTGATGGCCCGTTAACCCATACAATATCTCCAACATGGTCATTGAAGAAGATCACAGCTGGTATCCAAGGCAGAATTCTTAAAGGCCAATATCGAAGTTCGCGCCAAGTGGGCCTCCATCGTAATCGGCGGTTAAGCCGAGACAATATGCTGCTGGATGACATTTCAGGTGCAGATGTTGGTGGTTGCGTGCAATCGAAATTTAGCTTTCAATAACTAGCCTCAGCCTCGCCAACCGCTTTGTAGCCTTGCGATGAATTTCGCAGCGCGCATTTTCAGATTTTCGGGTGATTTTATGACATTTATTTATTTCATTCAGACAATACCAGAATATAGCCTTGCATCTGTTGACTTAGCCATCTATGCGCCCGCAATGCAGTTCTGAATCACCAATGCTTTTGATTAACCCAAAATGCCCTACATCACCTCCACAGCGTTCTCATCGCTTTCACTCTGGCTCTCATCTCCGCTGACTTCGGCATTCTCTCTCTCGCGCTTCTCCATCAAGGCCTGTAACTCAGCATCGTCGTTCTCTGTGACCGCCTTTGGCTCCATCTTGACAATGCAGCTTCCTCCAGCTCCCTCGATGTTTTTCCGGATATCGACAATAGCCGCCTCAAGAGTTGAAATTCCAACGACTTTCTCTAGACAAGTACTCGTCAAGACGTACAGCGGTGGCGAAACAAGCTTAACCTTGACTTGGTTGTCGGGTGTGTTTCTAGCCTCAGCAGTCCTAAGTGCTGTCTTAACTGCGTCGATTCCTTCGTAACCGAAACAAGTGACCTCGACATCTGCTCGAACCTTTGTTGGCTGGGGTGTCAGACGCTTTCCAATATATGACTTGAGCTCATCGGCCACGACGTCGTTTGGGAACTGGACTTCTTGCCAGACATCGGTGTTGCTTCAGGAACAAGTCAATAGGTGCTTCCAAAGCTTCGCAGATTGTAACTTACGTTATCGACAGCTTGAAAGCATCTACCGCGTGTCCGTACTTCTTGTTCAATGGCCAGGTAATGCGCTCGTAGAGGTCCTCAATGGGGTGATGTGTCTTCTCCGCAACGTGTCGCATGATCGAATGAACCATCTTGCTCTTGTTGTATCTCTCCTCACACTTGACAATATCTTCTGGCGAAACCCGACGCTTCGAAAGATCGATATAACCTGTGGCCCAGCCTTGTCAGTACAAGTAGCTAACTGATTTTGAAATGTCCATACCCTTTTCCTTGTCTACTCTGAGGACCACAACTACCTCATTGCGGCCAACTCGGATGAGCTTCTGGATACTTCGGATACGACGTCTCGACAATTCGGAGAGCAGGATCATGCCGTCGATATTGTCGTATTCGAGGAGCTTGACATAGGCACCCATCTCTGCGATCTGCAAATCCGTCAGCATCGTTTCTGCGCCATTTTAATGAGCCAATATGGCGCATACCTGCTTGACGTTCACCATCACGAAGCTATCGATCTCTGGGAACTTCTCCTCATAGAAGCGGCAATTTGTCAAAGACATGTTGGCGGCGGTTGCGCGGGGTGGCGCGAGACTGGTACTGGGGGGTTTCTTTGCGCTCCGACGCTGGTGAATTATGTCTTCAAATATGAAGAATTGATCGACTCGAAGGAGGTAAGACTGATAGTCGCGCAGGTGTGGTGTTGGCCGTAGGTATGGGGTTTGGTTGTTTGGAGTCACAATCTTTTGACGGTTTTGGTGGGTTGGTGGGGAGCGGCAAGTACCGGCGGCCGCTCACGAAGGCGAGATCCAAGAGCTTGAGCTCTTCCGACTGGACTGGACTGCAACTTGCTTCATACATTTATTGACCTCAAATTCTCTAACAAAAAGGCCGAAACCCTCAACTTTCCTGGACGATGAGAGCTCAAGAAGCTGCAGGGTGATCCGTCATAATGGCAGCCAACTCTGCGGCAGGTGCCAGCATATCAAAATCCATTCTCACCATGTCCGAAACTGTTTCCGCCCTCGTTGAAGGTGTCACCAGCCTGCCAACTACCATGGAATCTACAGTCCCTTCAGCTCTGGCACTTGCCAACACAACTGTTGGCGAGCAGAATATCCAGTCTTCATGGTTCCGTGTGTTTGGGAGAATGATTTTATTTATGATCAAGGTCATTCCTGGAATTCTCTACTGGATCATTACTTTCTCAACTATCACAATGCCAACTTTTCTCTTTACCCTGTTCTCTACAAGCTTGACTTTTACTATGAATGCAACTACTTTGTGAGTATGCATTCTGAACACAATTGCCCCTTACTAATAGGCTGTTCAGAATGTTAATCGCTATTGCCCTTATGTCAACCTTGAGCTGGTTCGTCCGCTACAGGTTCCTCAACATGTATGCTCGATTACCACCCGAACCGCAGAGGAAAGAACCCGAGATCGACTTATATCCGGATACTCAAGAAGAAGGATCCAAATCTGGCTTTTCCAACTACTTGGACGAGTTCCTAAGCGCTATAAAAGTGTTTGGATACTTAGAGCGGCCTGTCTTCCATGAGCTCACAAGGACTATGCAAACAAGGAAATTGATAGCCGGGGAGACCTTGAATTTGGAAGAGGAGAAGGGTTTCTGTCTAGTTGTAGATGGCTTGGTGGAGATTTTTGTCAAGTCTGCTCGGGAAAGTAGAGGCTCGGATTCAGAACCATCAGGATTCTACCCGGACGATTCATCAGATAGTGGAGAGGGACAAAGTCGGCGGAGTACGCAACAGGGCTACCAGTTGTTGACCGAAGTCAAGAATGGCGCTCCAATGTCGTCCCTATTCTCCATACTATCTCTGTTCACTGAAGACGTGAAGCTTCGGCATGACGAAGACGACGAAATGGACGCCGGTGCTTCATCTGCATACGGACATCGACGATTCCCGTCAAGTGCTGGCTTTACATACGATCACAATCACCATGAGACGCCTCCATCTCTACCAACAAGCCCTATATACGGGGCACCAAGTCATATCGGCCCAACCTCAGCTCGTGACCGCTCCTCTACTTTAGCAAGCCCTACAGCTGGAGGCACGCTGCCTCGCATCCCTCCTCTATCCCTTGATAATCCCGATGGGTCGCCTCTAAAGCAACGACCGATGCCTAGAAGAACACAGACCAATTCTGCCCACCCGGATATTGTTGCAAGAGCGACAGTTGACACTACTATCGCCATCATCCCTGCAAGTGCATTTCGTCGCCTTACAAGAGTTTATCCAAAAGCTACTGCCCATATCGTTCAGGTCATCTTGACAAGACTGCAACGGGTTACATTGGCCACAGGACACTCGTATCTCGGCTTGACGAGTGAAGTTTTACGTACCGAGAAGCACATGAATAAGTACACAACGTATGAGCTTCCAAATTTCTTGCGAGGGGACGCCTTGGAACGACTGAAAGAGAAGTTCATGCGAGAACGAGAGCGAATCGGCGTAGAAGAAGGCAGCAAGGGCATCGCTTTGCACAATGCCAGCGCCGGCCGCAGGAGACGATCAAGTAACAGTCTACGGAAGGAGGCCACTTTGCATGCCTTCTCGGGAAAGACAGCCTCTTCAGTTTCTGGTCGTGCTGAGCCTCAACTGGGTAGTGATACCGGCGCAAGCCCAAGTCCAGGGGATCTACTCACAAACATACAGATGTCTCGTAGTGGTGGACGGAAAGTTAGCAATTTTGGCTCGGGGGCTCCGTCAGGTCCTGAAGTCTGGCAGCATGATACGCAAAGCCCGCTTGCACAAAGAACTTTCAATCCTTTCAACAATCCCATCAATCCAAGAAGAACTCTACACCGCCAAGAGTCCATAGACGAGGATAGCATGTTTCGTGGTTCCATCTTAGAGTGCATATTCAAAGCCATCGGATTGACAAACACCAAAAATGCTTTACGAATGTCTGACTCGGTGGAAGCTTCCCCCAGACTTGTGTCATATGACCAGAAACGGCAAAAGGCTGTCTTCAGCAATAATGCATTTGGCTTCATTGATCCTTATGAGGGATCCGGAGATGGAGATACGGAGTCAATGACCTCCGGTGGCATTAGTGTTGGTGGCTATCCAAGCACCCAAGGTCTGGCCCATGAGCTCAAAGACGAGGTAGAAATCGTATTCTTTCCAAAGGGATCTGTGCTAGTAGAGCAAGGCGAGCGGAATCCTGGTCTTTACTATGTGATTGATGGGTTCTTAGATGTCACGGTCCCCCTCGATGACAAGTCAGATTCCATTGTGTTGGCTCATTCCCACGGAACATCATCAAACGCTAGGATCAACCACGAGACTCTTGCTCCCCTCTCACGCACACGGACCGGATCGTCTCGCACATCTGGCTCTGCTATGGGGAACGGTGGCACGGATGGCAGAAAACGGAAACCTGCTGGTCGACAAAGTCTAGCCCTGATTAAACCAGGTGGAATTGCCGGTTATATTGGCACGATCTCATCGTATCGGTCCTTCATTGACGTTGTGGCCAAAACAGACGTCTACGTTGGATTCCTACCTCGATCGTCTTTGGAAAGAATAGTGGAGAAATACCCAGTCGTTCTTCTCACTATGGCAAAGCGGTTGACAAGTCTCTTACCCAGACTTATTCTACACATTGACTTTGCCTTGGAGTGGGTTCAGGTTAACGCTGGCCAGGTCATCTATCACCAAGGAGACGATAGCGATGCCATATACATCGTTCTGAATGGTCGTCTCCGCTTAGTTACCAACAATGAAGAAGCGGGAATGAAGGTTGTAGGTGAATATGGCCAAGGAGAGAGTGTTGGTGAACTAGAGGTCATGACGGAGTCAGTGCGACCTGCGACACTGCACGCTATCCGAGATACTGAACTTGCCAAATTCCCGCGAACGTTATTCAACAGTCTGGCCCAAGAGCACCCAGGGATCACGATCAAGATCTCCAAAATTATTGCATCCCGCATGCGGTCCTTGGTGGAAGATCCGGTCTTCCTTCAAGGGAAGGAAAAGACGACCGGTGCCACGAACAACAAAGTTTCCTCGACAATCAACCTACGAACTGTGGCAATTCTCCCTGTCACTGCTGGTGTCCCTGTTGTCGAATTTGCCAGTCGTTTGACAAATGCTCTTACTCAAATAGGAGCAACCAACGGGGTAACGTCTCTTAACCACGCAGCCATTTTGAATCATCTCGGAAGACATGCTTTCAGTCGCATGGGGAAGCTGAAGCTTTCACAGTATTTGGCAGATCTTGAAGAGAAGTATGGATTGGTATTGTATGTTGCTGGTAAGTTACTGTTATTCTCTGTTCGCCTGCTCTTTCAATTCGGAGTTCTTTGGTGAAAACCAAGGCGCTGCGTAGCTGGTTTTAAGAGTCTCGTTACTGACATGTTTTCTACCTAGATACCAACGTCAACTCTCCATGGACCCAGACCTGCATCAGCCAAGCTGACTGTATTCTCCTGGTCGGATTAGCTGAAGGCTCACCAGCGATTGGTGAGTATGAGCGTTTCCTCCTGGGAATGAAAACCACTGCACGAAAAGAGTTGGTTCTGCTACACGCAGACAGATTCTCGCCACAAGGCTTGACAAGAGCATGGTTACGCAATCGTGTGTGGATCAATGGCGGTCACCATCACGTTCAGATGGCATTTCGCTCAAGCTCAGTTCCCGTTCATCCTCAAGCGAGGAAGTTTGGGTCAGCTTTGAAGCAACGCGTTCAAGTAATCCAAGCTGAAATCCAGAAATACACATCTCGAAGAGTACGGCAAACTCCCCTGTACTCGGCAGAAACTCCTTTCAAAGGAGACTTCCACAGGATTGCAAGACGTCTCTGCGGCAAGTCCATCGGGCTTGTTCTGGGCGGTGGAGGAGCCCGGGGTATATCCCAAGTTGGTATCATTAGAGCTTTAGAAGAAGCCGGTATTCCGATCGATATCATTGGAGGTACCTCCATTGGTGCGTTCATCGGTGCCCTGTATGCCCGAGATGCAGATGTTGTCCCTATGTACGGACGTGCAAAGAAGTTTGCAGGGCGCATGGCTAGCATGTGGCGCTTTGCATTAGATCTCACATATCCTTCTGCATCATACACTACTGGCCATGAGTTCAATCGTGGCATTTTCAAGACCTTTGGAAATACTCAGATCGAGGACTTCTGGCTTGAGTACTACTGCAACACGACGAATATAAGCAAAAGCAGATCAGAGATACACACCAGCGGATATGCCTGGAGATACGTTAGAGCTTCCATGTCACTTGCTGGACTACTTCCACCACTTTGTGATGAAGGCAGCATGCTTCTTGATGGAGGATACGTCGATAATCTGACCGTATCCCACATGAAGTCTTTGGGAGCAGATGTTATCTTCGCCATCGACGTGGGAAGCCTCGATGATGATACCCCACAGACTTTTGGAGATTCGCTGTCAGGCTTCTGGGCTTTTGCAAATCGATGGAACCCTTTCTCCTCCTTCCCAAATCCGCCTACACTTGCCGAGATCCAGGCACGCCTAGCTTATGTGTCCAGCGTTGATGCTTTGGAGAGAGCCAAGACAACCCCTGGGTGTCATTACATGCGCCCTCCGATTGACGATTATGGCACCCTAGACTTTGGGAAGTTCGATGAGATCTATCAGGTCGGATACAAGTTTGGGCAGGAGTATCTTGCGAAGATGCGGGAACAAGGAGTCCTTCCATTGGTTGATGAGACGGAAGAGAAGAAGGCTCTTCGCCGGACTATGGCCCCTCGGAGGGCAAGTATATAGATCTGTAAAATACGGTTATTGGGGCCCGGTGCATGGAAGGCGCTTGGAAATACCCATCATAGAGAATATGAATATGAATATGAATAGATAAGCATGAATGAGTACGCGCGACGGGAGCTGTGTAACACTGAGTATGCACTCAGTATTGTGTTATCCCCAACTTGTTGCCCCAAGTTTAATTATCTAAATCTGGCGATGATACACTTGCTAATATTGCTCACAAGGATTCGACTGGTGTTAAACCGCATAGACGTGTTTATTTAACTGTCAAATCTTTGATTGGACCCTTGGATCAGAAAGTCGGAGTTGGAAGCATTAAAACAGCAAAGTACTGAACTGAATTTGCGCTAGACAATTAAATCGGGGAGGGGACTATGTGATTTTAACGAACTGGATTCTATTGATCGACTGTGACATTTCTACGGCTCCCAGTAACTTATGCCCCTGGTACCCTTCGCTGTACAAATACGGCATTATACAAGATTGCAAAGTCCACACAAGACAAAACAGAACCTCCTTCCCGGTCCAAAGCACTCCAGGACATCGGCGTTAGCCGGGTTCCGCCTTACCTAAACGGGAAAAGTAACATCTCGACGGGAGTACGCATTGGTTGAGGGACCATAAAAACACATACACAAACACCTACTTTCACCTTTCACTTTCAAATAGAAATGAAAAAGCATCTACAAAGCAGACTTCGACGCCTCATTGAGTTTTCGTAATCAGCTCGAACTAAGACAAAGGTCCGACTCTTATCATGGCAACCTCTTCAAATCAGAAAAGCCTATTTCTGGGAAATTTCGTTCACTGCAAGAGCTTGGGAGAACTGGAATTCCTGCACGACTCTGCTGTTTGCGTTGATGAGAAGGGAGTCATTGTTGCTGTTGAGAAATGTTTTGACCAAAAGAAGGTTGAGGAGACGATCTATCCTAAACTCGGATGGACAGCGGGCGAAGTCACAGTACGCACTTCGAAGCCAGGACAATTCTTCTTCCCCGGCTTCATTGGTCTGTTTGCTCACTCCTCACTCGACCGAAATTTCTGCTAACCAGGTCCCAGATACCCATATCCACGCATCCCAGTATCCTAATGCAGGAATCTTCGGCAAGAGCACCCTCCTCGACTGGCTGAACACCTACACGTTCCCCATGGAAAGCAGCTTATCAGACGCCGCAAAAGCAAAGAAAGTCTACAGCCGCGTGATCGAACGGACCCTCTCCCACGGAACGACCACTGCATCCTACTACGCCACCATCTCCGTGCCGTCAACCAACCTGCTCGCGGACCTCTGTCTCGAGAAGGGACAGAGAGCTTTCATCGGCCGCTGTTGCATGGACTCTTTGGCGCCGGACTACTACCGTGATGAATCTGCTGCAACATCTCTGGCTGATACCCGAGCTACCATTGAGCATATCGCTGGTATCGATCCGAGTCATGCTCTTATAACGCCTATCCTAACACCACGTTTTGCACCCAGCTGTTCCCGAGAACTGATGAACGGTCTCGGTGCTCTACAGAAAGAAACGAACTTCCCCGTGCAAACGCACATCTCAGAGAACAAGAATGAGTGTGCGTTAGTCAAGGAGCTCTTCCCGGAATTCGAGTCCTACACGAACGTGTATGACGGCCACGGATTGCTGGGACCAAAGACGATTCTCGCTCATGCTGTGCATCTGTCAGAGGTGGAGCTTGACCTGATCAAGAAGAGGGAGGGGAAGATCAGTCATTGTCCGGTTAGCAACTCGTCGATCACATCGGGGACGGCGAAGGTGAGATGGATGTTGAATAAGGGCGTTGAGGTGGGCCTGGGGACGGATATGAGTGGTGGGTACAGTCCCAGTATCTTGGAGGCTGTGAGGCAAGCGGCTCTTGTTAGTAACCATGTTGCGATGGAAGGGGATGATACGGCGAAGTTGAGTGTTGAGGAGGTATTGTACCTTGCTACACGAGGAGGAGCGAAAGTTGTTGGATTGAGCGACAAGATTGGTGGGTTTGGGGTTGGGATGGAGTGGGATGCTCAGCTTATTGGTATGGGCATGGTTGGCAGTGATGAGAAGGGCGATACAGGTCCTGTCGATATCTTTGGCTGGGAGAGTTGGGATGAGAAGATTGCGAAGTGGGTGTTCAATGGTGATGATAGAAACACTATCGCAGTTTGGGTCAAGGGAAGGCTGGTCCATGAGAGGGTACTTTGAGTCCTGGAGATCATGGAAATTGAAAAAGATGCTCGGAGATGGTGGCACGGCATTAGCTTACTTTACTAGACAGCTATTGCTATTTCACTCGTCTAATACCCGCCAGTTGCTCCAACCACGAAATTATGAACAATACCACCTCAAGATATATATATATATATATGTGTGTGTGTGTGTGTGTACTTGAATCCCGTCTCTTCGAAGTCCACAGAGAATTAAAACTCCTTCAAACTCTGTCTCTTCTTTGGCAGAAGATAATCCCCACCCATCATAGCTTTATAAAAACCGTAAAGTCCCATCAACGGCCAAATACTCCAAAATAGAGCCAGCAAACGCGCCTTCAAAGACTCCTCTCTTGCTCTCTTCTCCTTCTCAACATCGACCTTCACCTTATCATACACAGTCGGTAAGTACGTAGCATGGTACTTCTCCCTCAGAGCATCATACTTATCCCGATTATATATCTCGTCAAATTCCTGCTCGGTATAATAGGTGTGAGCATACAGCCATTTCTGGCCACCGAGCGCGTCGACTTTCTTCTCGAATGCGCGATTCCACTGCACGAAATCGTCCCTTTTCTTGGGTCCAGGCCCCCAGACACCAAAATTGAGCATCATCTCAGGTCGCTGCTGGTTTGTTTTCAATACTTGAAGACTATGGGTTGATGCATTCCCGCTTTGTCTGAGGGGACAGAGCCAGATGGGGTAGTTCTTGAAATTGGTGTCAAGGTAGGACATGAATGTCGCTGCTTCCTTGTACGGGATTGCAACGTCTTGGATGGTATAGAATGACGAAAGTCCGCTCTGGTGTAAGGCGTGATACATGACTCGGGTGTGCATGAAGTAATCGAGAAGGAAGCGTGTGATGCGGTTGAATGGCGTGATGAAATAAGTATATGCATACTTCGCAACCCAGAAGCCACCTCGATCGTAGCGAAATAGGTAGTCTACTACAGGAACTGCTTCAGTGACTGGAGCCGTAGTGTTCTTTATGAGCCGTTGCACGTGGATGTAGAACCATGGATCTGTTGGACGTGTAAATCCCTGGACTCTCGCACCTGTTGGCACGTCGTTGGTAAGACTTCCAACACAGATGACCCCATTGTCTTTCGAGTACATGATCCCGTCTAAGTAATCCTTTGAAGAATCCTTGGTAGCCTTCTCGATCTCTTTTTGAGCTTCAGCGATGCTGGAGATAGGATGATAGGTCAACGCCACATATGTCTTGGCTTCTATCAGCTGGACTTCTAGAAGTGTTGTCACTCCCAGCGTCCCAAAGGATGAAGCGGCACCATAGAAGAGATCTGAGTTTTCTGTTGCAGATGCTCTGACAATCTCACCATTGGCAAGAACCATCTCGATCCAATTGATAGTTCGATCGAAAAATCCATACCGGAAGGAAGAACTCTCCCCAGCCGTGCCAGCGAACCCTCCTCCAACAGTGATTCCTGGGAATTCCATCACAACAGGAGGAAGTAAGCCGTGCTTCAGCGTAGCCTCGACAAGAGAATCCATGGGGACATTTGGTTCCACCAAAGCAGTCATGCTCTTGGTATCAACTTTGAGAACATTTTTGAGGCCAGAAGTATCAACCATTCTGTCTCGTTGATATTGCGATTGACGAGTACTGTTTGTCGAGCCATGATATATCCGAAAAGCCTCTTTTCGAGCATGAAAATTCCCAATAGCTTTAGCAATTTGTGCCACTGCTCGGTCATGGGAGTCCATTCTGAATTTTGACAGCCTTTGAGCGAAGAGTGGAATGTATAACGATTGAAACTGACAGATTTGTTAACCTCAAAAGAAGTGTCTAAATAACGCATACGTACTTCTATCACTTTCCAAAATCGAAACTTGAGAAGAAGTACTAGAGATACCAAGGACGAGCCAAGAGCCGAGTCTTCCGAGAAGTATTTGAAGTGAACAAGACTATTGAATAAACGATCTCTATTGAAAAGAGTAGGGAAATCAAAACTGCATCCACAAAGACTCTCATTTAGACAGATAAGAGACGAGAAGAGAGAACAGGAACGAATGAGATGTCACCGTCAGCATCCACGTGACAAGCCTTGGCTTGAAAAGTGCTTGTAAAATCCAAACGACATCTCCCAGGAATTGCTCAAAAAGACAACACCCACGAAAATGTCTTCCCGAATACCGCCTCTATTAGAACCATATCTAGCCCTCCCTCCAGAGGCGTCTCTGGTGCTTCTGACGAGCGTCTTGGGCGCCAGCTCGAACTGGCTTGTCCTACGATTTCTTCATGGCGCTTTGATTGGTTCAGAGGTCTCTTCAGAGGTAGCTTCTGAGGATGAGCCCAAGGTTTTGTTGGTGAGCTTTGTAAGGGATTTGGCGTTTTGGAAGGAGAATGCTAGGAGATTGGTATGTGTTTTGAGTATTTCACTTTTCCTGTTTGCATGATGAGAGGATATTTGAAAGAACTCTGCTGAATGTTGTCATGTTTAGGGTCTTGATCTTGATAAGCTAGCTCTCAAGAAGAGATTTGCTTTCGTTGATGGGTTGAGTGGCTTGTTTCTTCCACGCCAGCCCAGCACTGCAGCGAAAAGAGGCGGAGATAAAGCCCTCACCAATCCAGACCTTGAAAGTGTAGCCAAGGAAATTCGAATTGGAATTGAGGCATTGCAAGGCACAGGCAAAGTGTTGCTCGTGATCGATCAGTTGGATCTTTTGTTAGCTGCTGGAGGCGAGAAGATTGGCGCTGTGAGTTTGGAAGATATGTTGATGGGTCTTCGCGAGGTATGTAGCCCTTCTACGAGAGAGAAATGGATTAGATTTGATCTAATGTTTAGAATGTATTTGCAACTATCATGACACTTTCTGCAGACCAGCCACTGGTATCAAATCACCAAACCCCACTAGAGTTAAATCATGCGGCTCTCCTGCTGAGTACGGCTCATCAGGCGGATTTCATCATGAGCTTGCGGCTGCTAGATACTGGGACAGCACGGGATATTAGTGGGGTATTGAGAATCACTGCGGGCAACATCATTGAAGAAGACCTGGTTGTCCAGAAGAGGATAGAGGAAAGAGAGTTGTTGTATTTCGTCGGCGGAGATGGCGGGGTGAAAGTCTTCGAAAGGGGCCAATAATCGAGAATAGCAGTTGACCAAGGCTCAAGAATCGGCCCATTGATCACAGCGATGAAACTTTCCCGTATGATGATTTTTGCCAGTGTGTTTTTGATTTCGTTCAAGAACAATGAAGCAATGTATGAACCCCAAAGAAAACAGCCATTTGATATCCTCACAGTTCACCATGCAGCTGAAACCCCATTGTTGCAATTTTTGCATTCATTCGCTAGCATGACCGCAGCCCTGAAGACATCAAAGGCAATCCATCCGCAACCCTTCCCAGTTCAACTCCGCAGATGATGATTGAATTTATTCGGCCTTGGCGGTTGGTCCTCTCGAGTCCTTTGGTACACCGGTCTGGAAGCCGTTCTTGAATCGTCGGGGAACGCCCTTCATGTGTCTCATGCGTCCGGTACCAGTCGTCTTCCTACGCTTGGCCTTCTCGCCCCAGTTGTCTGTTTCCGTGTTAGCCACTGTATCCTTCTGTCGCTCGTCTTTGACATGTCGGTGCCATTGCTTCACAAATCGAAGGTAACGTACATTGCCTAATCTTCGCAGCTGGGTATCCGCAGGATGAGCAGGTGTGCTTCTGGATGTGGAGGGATCGACGACCTGAGGAGTATCAGTATGATGATTCCAGAACTATCCCAGGCTTCTCATTTCTATGGTTCGATCGGCCTGGGAGTGCTCGGTGGACTGACCGCAACGTCTGCACAAGGTGTGCGTCTTGTTCTATTCGGGAATCAGCATCAAATCCTCCAAAAAAGAGCGCAGAGTTCACGAACATGGCGTTTACCAAATGAACTCGTACCCTTTGCTGTAGATCTGTCAGTATATGTATATAGAAGTTGATTGGGTCGAGGCTGCGGTCGTCGTCGAAGGTGAGAAGGAGAGGGGGAAAGGCGGAGCGCTATGCGAGAAACGTACTCATTTTGGCGAATTCTGCAGAGAAAACAGTCAGTACAATAGCCCTTGATCCGCAGAGTGCATGAACTCCAGATGGAGGCGTGATGGCTTACCTGGTGGTTGTTGTCGAAGTTGTCGTTGATCTCCGAAAAAGTTCGTGATGCGCTTGATTTTGGGATTCAGTCCTGTGTGTCCTTAGCGCCTTCCTAGAAAATAAGCGACTCACGTGATGATACCGACCGGGCGAAATCCACTTTTCTCTCCTCCAGATCCTACCTAATATCATATCCTGCCCAATAATCTACCTCCAATACCCCCAGAGGATATCAAATAAGGACCGTTGCAGGACATTTAATTCGCACTTGCTAAGTATCCGGGTCTATTCTTCATCTATTCTGTCCTTTTAACTTCTGTCCCCAATTTACCCCAGTATCATCTCTTTCATCAGTCTACGCGCGATCATCGAATGTCCCAATACCTACACAGATCATTGAATAGCTCTGCTTGAGTGTCCGACGTTTTCTTAGCCCTTCTCATCCTCCTCGGTAATGATTCTGTCTTCAAAAATGATCGTCAAATGTCCTGTTCCAGCTGGAAATCCCCCTTACCGGATGGCGAGCACGACTGATCTAATATACTTATCATTAATGAATACAAGTAGAATCTTGATGAGGATAGATTCAGGAAAACATTGGTGCGGCGATTAATGTTCATTGTTCTTTTGCAAAGGGAATTTTGTGAATGATACTGAGGAAGGATCGCAACACTTGGCAGTCTATTGGACAAACTTCAAGGTACATACGTGGTAATGTTGCACTGCACAACTGAGAGATCAGTTAAGGTATTAGTTTACAGGGCCGTATGTTTCCAATGCCTCGACTTTTCTGGAACATTATTTTATATGGCTCAACAGCCAAATTTGCATGCCGCCTTATGAGACGCGATGTCGGCCTATAAACAACAATATAACAAACTCGGAATTTCAAGTCTCATCTGCGTATCGTAACGTCGTCGACGATTAAAGAAGCTATGTAAACCTTCATATGCGCACGATCACGACCGATGATATTACTTCGAATTGGACAGATCTAGTGTACAAGGCACTTCAACCAAAGCCGAGCAAACCAAGTCCAAGTCAAGAGAAAAGAGACAGGAGATATACTAGAAAAGCTAGCGGAACTTCCTGCATACTCACGATGCGGGCAAATTAAGTATAATCAAAAGAATAAACAGTGTCCTGCGTATCGCGTAATATAATATTTATTTATAAAATCTAAATTTTTACACTTCTTGATTTCTTTATATTTTCAGTTATGCGAATAACCTCATTTTTGGCTGTTATGTTATGATATTATTGTTTATAGGCCCACATCGCGTCTCATAAGGCGGCATGCAAATTTGGCTGTTAGCCATGTAAAATAATGTTCCAGAAAAGTCGAGGCATTGGAAACATACGGCCTACAGAGTTCTCCAATGTTGAAAGGTATTATGTGACTATGGCATCACGTGGTATTAACTTCCTATTACGCAATCGAGGTACAAGACGGGCTTGGAAAAGGTTATCGAAAAGTGTTCGCAGAGTATGATTTACAATAATTACAATTCTTTCTTGCTTTAAAAATTACTTATAATAGTAGGCTTTGTGACGCTTGCTCAAGATTCCAATATCGAACTACGAGTACCTGTTACAGATCATATCACCTGAGGTTTTTGTCGCAAAGTCTCAAATACACCTCAAACAAATGATCAAGACGATTTCAAAATCCAACACGACACAGAGTCTTCATACTAGTTTTTCGTACATCCACTCCTCAATCTAATTTAATTCAGTATAGTTTTTCGTTTTATTCAACACGTACTGACTCCCTCTCTCCACCACCACCCCTCCTAGGCTTCGGTACATCAGGCAGCAAATGCACTCCCAAAATCCACCTACAAACCTCCCTCGCCCTCTCCTTCGCAACCGCCTCATCCTGGCCCGTGATAACCTTCTCATCACTCTCCCACACTATCCCTTCAATCCTACCTTCGAACCCTGTCTCTATTTCCCCTTGCCCTCCACTGTCGCCCTTCTTACTCCCTTCACTCCTCAAAACCAAGATCTGGATCTCGAAGACAGGTTTCCCAGTCCAGCTACGCACCATGAACACCCTCATCGTGTCACTCCCTTTGAGACTAACCAGTTTGCTAACATCTGCTTCTTTTCTTTTCCTCTCAGACTCAATCTTCCCAACACTCTCATCATCTAGAATACTATCCCCCGCCTCATCCTCCCCGCCATCAACAGCATATACAAGCCACTTATCCTCCATCATCTCTGGCTGAAACCCCCTTCTCAACTTCCCCATCTGCTCCGCCGAAAGCGGGACATTCCAAGCTGAAAATATAGGTATCGACATCTTTTTGGGGTTTTTTGGAGGTGCGGTGCGTGGTTTTGTTTCTTGGACTGAGGGGTCGTGTCCTTGGCCGTAGAGGGACCAGTGCATCAGGCTGGAGCGTTCACAGGGTGTTAGGGGGGCGGGGTTTGTTGGGGGGAGGGTTGTGGGTTGCGGTTGTGGTGGTGATGCGGGAGGAGAATCAGACATGGTGGTTTGAAAGTGGGAGTGAGAATGATTGGAGATGGACTTGGTGGGATTGAATTGGGTTGGAAGAGTAAGTTTTTGTAGATGATAGAATGGAAAAAGGAATAGGTGAGATTAGATGGCTACCTAGAAGTAATCTTACATGAAGAACTAGACGCCTCGGACATGCATGCATGCGGAGCATCTCTACGTTGTGGTAATAAGCGAATGAGTGAGTGGCTGTATGACGAGGCTTAGACACAAGGCACCAATTTTGCTTGAAGTATCCGCGAGAGTACGGCAGTTTGGGGATTTGGATCCCTTGTTTACCGCGGAATCTATGTTTACATTCAAGCGAGACCTTGCTTTTTACAGCTAGACGCATCAAGTGCAGATAGAAATACTCAACCTAAGGATATCTAGCAGCCTTAGACGAACCAGTAACCCCAAGAACCAGCCTCAATCCTCCGTCAACCTCCCAAACTTCGACTCAATACTCACAGCCCCATCATCATCAACGACCTTGCCCCTATCCCACTCCCTCCCCTCACCCCTCTTCGACCACTTAACATCCTCCTCCCTCTTCTCTCCTCCCTTTTCCCACTTACTAACCTCCTCTTCTGTGAAGCCCGCAGCCCTCAACCGATCCGCACCCTGCTGCTTCCACTTCTGCCGATCTTTTAGCGCCTCAAGCGCTTGGTCCCAGTCATTCTCCTCATCGAAGTCAAGCTGCACATCAGCAGTCGGGTCGTAGTTAGCCGAGAAGCGAGAATCGATCCCAGAGGCATGAGACATAGTCCCTCTTCCTTTCCGCTTGACTTCTGGGATGGGAGGGGGCCGTGGCCCAATAATGTCGTCTAAAGGATCAGAGTCATAATCCGGTTTGCTTTCCGGCTTCCTGGAATCTGGTTTCGAGGATTTCCGTTCTCTAGATGGAGAGCGGCGATGACGATGTGACCGATGAGATTTGTCTCGAGAACTCTCTGCTTCAGGAGACCTCGAAAGATTCCTCCTCAGTGACCTATGTCGATGTCGTGACTCTTTGTCTTTACTCCGATGTTCCCTTGGTGATCTGGACCGTGATCGACCCCTCCTCCTCTCCCTATCTTTCCCCCTCTCACCAGAAACACTCCTTCGTCTCCGATGAGAACCCCTATGACTTCTTGATCTGCTATCCTCATCCGTCTTTTCTTTCCTCTCTTCCCTCGCACGCTTCACTCTCGGCTTCTCCTCAAGCTCGTCATCTTCACTCGAAGTATTGACCCTCCTCCCCTCCTTCCCCTCCCTCTCAACCCTCCTCCTTTTCGCCGGTCTCCCCCCAAGAATAGCCGCAATATCCCCCAGCTGCCTCCTCCTAATATCACCTCCTCCATTCGCCCTCTCCACCCTCTGCGGGCTACTGGTCGCCAAACTCTGAAGCCTTGCGCGGGACTCGGCAGCTTCTTTCGCTAGGAGCGCGGCATTATGATTGTCCGTATCCTTAATGATATTCCTCAGGAAACGCGTGTTCGGTTTAGGTTTGTTTGCTGGTGGTCTGGTTTCCTGTTAGTCTTTTTGTTTGTAGATCTAGACACGCCATGGGGGGAAACAGAGAGGGGTACGGACTTGGATCGCCCAAAAGCTTCTAAGCCCACGGATGAGTATTTGATGGAACTCTCTTTGGCGTCTTTGGCAATAAGACTGGCGAGATAGTCATCGGTCAGCTCTTCGGAAGTCATGATTGCAGCGAAGGGGATATTTAGGAGCTAGAAGGTATGTAAGTTGTAAGAGGGCAATCAAGTACAAGGCACAGGCACCAATGAGGTTTTCTGACGTGTGGCGTATCGTTCTGCCGATTGTAGGGCGGTGAGAGTAGTGGTGGAAGGCTTGGCAGGACAAGGCTGTGGCGCGAAAGTAAACAAACCCAACTTTCGCGATATAATTCTCCACGTAGAAGATACTTTCCCAGATCACCCTCTCACAGAGGCCGCAACGTAACATTTTGAGAGATTCCAGATTTAGAATCTGATTGCCACCCTCAGTCGGTGCAGTTTCACGCGTCTTGTACCTCATCTCTACCCCTCCATCAACAAACCCAGCAACAAAGACGATTTGCGCCTCCTCAAACAACATGGCGCAATCCCACGAAGACATTCTCGAGACCCTCCTAGAAGTCCAAAACGGCCACGAGCTCTCCATAATTAAACTCAGCGAGCCCGTCTCCGGACAATTGAAACAAAACGGCGTTAAAGAGCGTACATCAGACGTCTCTACAGATGTATTCGAGAATCCAACACCGGCGAGTCTCGAAGCAGATCTTGCGCATTACAAAGTACGCGAAACCCTCTTCCAAATCTGGGGAATGACGTTACATATTATAGACGTAATATTGACTCTTATCTTACTAGGAACTCTTCTCCAAACTCCGCTTCTCCTACCTCGAACAAGTCACAAAAGAGAAGTTCATCCGCGCCATAGTCGGCGATCCACCCCTCGTAGTCGAACACCAAGAGAACGTCGAGCTGGAAGCCTCCCTCGCCATCTCTAAAGCAGCACTCAAAGCGCAAAAGACCGAAGTTGCAGAACTGGTTTCGGAGCTCGAGAAGAGGGGAAGGGAGTTATGTAGGAAGTACGAGGATATCCGGCTGCAGACGTCGCAGCTGCAGGAGCTGCCTGAGAGGATCGAGGGGTTGGAAGGGAGGGTTGAGAAGTTGAGGGCCGCGCAGCAGCCGGGCGCAAATCCGAGGTTGAATATGTCGCTTGAGAAGACGCTGGCGGCTGTTGAGGAGAGGGAGAGGGAGAGGGCGGAGCTAGATAGGCAGTTGGAGCAATTGCAGGTTATGGTGCCGAGGAAGACGAAGGAGTTAGAGAGGTTGAATGCGGAGTTGCAGCCGTTGGATGTTAAGAGGCTGGGAAGTACGGCTTCGGCGAGGGAGGCCAAGAGGAGGAAAGAAGAGGCGTTGGGTGGCGTGGGCGATGATTTGGAGGAGAGGGGCAGGTGGTGGAGGGGGGTTGAGGGGGGGTTGAAGGGGATGTTGGGGGTTGAAGGGGATGTTGGGGGTTGAGAATTAATGTTATTTGGGCTGGGGAGACGGGTATACCAATGGTACAGGAGTAATGGGATAGGTCAGATGGTTGTTTGCTATGATCGTGGGTGGTAATTGGTTAGGTTTGCTTTATAAAAGAGTGTCTTCCAAGACAACAGTTCGACAGAGGTGAACTGCGGGCGAGAGCGTATGATTCTCCCTGAAAATAGAAATGGGAAGACCTTCTGTACAAATTCATCACTTTTGATGCTGTACTTGGGAACATAAGTGTTTAGAGTCTTGATTTTACTCGTTTCTATGCTGAGATGCTGCTTCCAGCTGGTATCTATTGCCCAACCATGCGTGTCGTACCGTAGTACCCACACCACAAACAACGGGATGATGCAATGCAAATCCAAATGCAATGCCCCTGATCCAACGCCATGCCGCTAAATTCAAATCCACCGTATGTAGAGTCTGCCAAAAGTGACAAACTTATCATCTGACTCAACTTAATCAATCACAAGTTGATCAGATCAACCTCCGAGAAATCTGGAGGGTTCTTCCCATACACCACTCTGGATTTCCCATCTAACGCCGCGCCAACATTGCTGATCCAGATGTTATTCCCTGCAAACTCTCTCGTTCTCCTCACCTCGTCATCACTAACTCCAATGTCATCTCTGGGAATCCAGACTGTAGGTCTTCTAGCCCGGAGAGCGTAATGCTGAAATGCGTGTCTGACCAGTACGTCTCTCTCATCTGGTGTCAGATCTTCAATTTCGTCGTTGTACCCTCCGTACAATGCATCAGCAATCTTCATCTGTGCTTCGATGTCGCGGTGACGCTTGCGGCGGTGAGGATGTGGAGAAACATGTTCTTGAGCTCCATTATTGCCGGTGCTGTTACCCATGGTCTTTGCCTTGAATTGTCGGCCTGATTTGGCTGCCCAAGTTCCAGCTCCTTGGGCGATGTTCACAGGATTAAATTTCGAAAATTTGCTCCCCGAGTTAATCTTAGACATCTCAATAGCGCCATCATGCTGAGGAATACCGGCAACTTCGTCGTCCTCCTCGGTTTCGTCGAGACCGAGACGCCGTGCTTGAGCTCTCTCGAAGGCTTCGTCCCGAAGAACAGCTTCATCCTCAAACGTGATCGGGAGGTAATTGAATAGTGGGCCGAATGACATGTTGAGCAAGAATTGGTAAAGGACTGTAAAAATGAGAGCAATTATCATGATGATAGCCTGTGGGACACAGCTTGCGTTGCCGTTCTCGTCTCTGACCAAAAGGAAGAGACCAAACATGCAGAGCTGCATGACATAGAGTCCGGTGAAAGTCTGATTGATAGCTCGAGGATATAAAAGTCCGCCAGTGTCAAGTTGGAATCGGGACACATAAAGCATGTTGTAGCGGTGAGCAATCCAGAGGAGGGTAAACGTGATGATGGCGAAAATGATAATGATCGGAGAGACAACACTGTAGATGAGTCCAATACATGCAAAGTTGGTATAGACAGGGAAAAAGGTACCCCAGGTAACGGTGGGGAGAGTTGTATTCCGCGTCCATTTCTGTCTAGCAGTGTTGTCAAAGAGCTTTGGCAGGAGATACCACATGATGAGTGTAGCGATCTGAAGCAAGGTTCCTGAACTCGTAGACAGGGCTTGTAGAATCATGTAAGAGAAAAAGTAGTTTGCAGCTTTCGGAAGCTGAGTTGCAAGCGTGTTCGGGATCGAAGTAATGTCAGTCGCATTCGTAAGTGTTGCCACTGCACCTCCGGAAATGGAGACAACTAGGAACACTTGTACGAACAAGAACGCGAAGTAGTAGTTCTGGACACTTCGTTGCTTCTGGACACCGGTCTGGGCACCCTGGACTCCTGCCAGATACTTCAATATCATGGGCACGAGAGCTAACAAAATTGCCAAGATCAGAGCTGGCAGTACACCCTGAAGTGCCTGAATTACTTTCTTCGGGATTCGGTCGAGCCATTTGAGCCATTTGTACTCGTTTGCTAGTGACTCGAGCTGGGCCAAGGAGGCGGACCAAGCAACGGGGAAGGTCCACAGAACCACCATGCCAGTGACGATACCAAAGACTACTGCTGTTCGGAACCAACCCTCCCACCATTTGATGGACATGTTGTCCCAAATGACGTCCTTGGGAGAGATTTCAACGGTTCGCGGCGCCATTTGTTTAGGGACATGGTGAGTGACAGCTTGGCAGGCCATGTGTGCAGCAACTTGGTGGTTGAATTGGATGAAAGCCGAATTCATCAGTGGGAAGCGTTCGGGGTGTTTTTGGTCCATCTCAATCTCCAAGTTCAAACGAGCTAGTTCCCCCCTGCACCAATAGATGGAGTCAACTTTCTTGCCTGCAAATGGTATCCAGGTCAACCAGCCAGGTATCCAGCCGGCCCTCGGGTTCTTGTGAGTTGGACGATCCTTTTCCTTCAGATATCGCTCCCAAACAGCACCGTGAGCATCTTCCATATACTCCTCGTTATACGCGATAGGATATTCTGGCTTTGCTTTCTCATCGTCGCCGCCAAGGAATGGAATGACAGATTTGATTTTCTGAAAGAAGCCTTTCTTCTCATTCTGGCCTCCACTGGGCTTCAACACTGATCCGTTGCCATCTTTTTGAGTCAATGGGAACTCGTCGCCCTCCTCGTACCCAGTTGGTAATGGTGAGGCAAAGCCTCCTGCTGGAGCTTTCCAAAACTTGAGAAATCCCCACGCGCTGCCATCACTTTCAGCTGCGCCGTCATGACCGCCGTGATGGTGTGTTGCTTGACGAGTCTTATTGCCTGGCAATCTCATATCACCGCCATGAATTCCTGGGGCTTTGGATGATATTGGCGAGACCTCTTCGTCTTCCTGTTGCTGCCTTCGCTTTTCTGCGTCGTTGTCGGCGCCCGCTCCAAATGGTCCGGCTGCAGCTTTACGTGTCGCAAGATCTCCCCGATAACGGCCGTATTGATCATATGCGTCGTCTTCTGCGATAGATGTTGCATCCATGGTCATGAAGCCGTTTGTTGTTTCGACTTGGTTGTTGATATCTCTCCCAACATTCCGAGCTCCTCCAACAACCGTGTCTCCTACTGTATTGAATCCTTTCCCAATACCTTGTCCGACAACGTCAAATCCTTGGCCAACAGCTGCCAGCCCTCCTCCGATAACAGGAATCTTAAAGCCCTTCCGTCCAGTGCCAGGCTGCGTGCCGTGCGTCCCATTTTCTGTGCCTTGTTCCCTCGCTCTCTCTTCTTCCTCATCTATCGCATCATCCACCGTATGCGGCACCTGGTTTGGATCACCTGTGCTCACACCACCAGACTGCGCCAACTGCTCTGCCCGGGCATTTTCGTCCTTCAACTGTTGCGCTTTGTCCAATTTGGTCTTTGTCTGTCGAGACTGCTTCGCATTGTACTTCTCGTCCTTAAGGAGCTGCTTTTTCTGGGCTTTCTTGGCCAGCCTAATCAACTCCGTCTCTGCACCCTCCAACTTGAGAAAAATCTCATCCCGCTGCTTGATCTTTTCAAGCAATTCATCGAAATTTCGATTGATCCAAATGTTTCGTATTCCTCCTGGAAACACATCGTAGAGCCCACTGAGAGCTTCGGTGGTCAACCATTTTGATGGTATGGCGCTGACCAAGACTGTAGTTGCCGAAGCTTTCAATCGGTGCTCGGCCGACGTCAAGTAATCTTGTCGAACCTTGATGTATACTCGCAATTCCGAGAAGAAAACGCCGCAGACCCAGATGATAACAACCAGTGCAAGGATCAGATGTGCCCAATATCTATTGGTGTGTGATGGTCGAACATTTCCCCACGCGAGCACATCCAGCCCCTTCACGTTTACTCCTTTTTCGCTCGTCCCAGCCGTCTCATTGGCATAGTGTGACCCACGTCCTCCTTGGTAGTTGAGTGGTAATAGGATCGGCAGTATGACGAGTGCGAGAGGTATGAAAATGACGAGGAGCGTTTGGAGGTATCGCAGGAAAAAGTAGGCATCGAGACCGCACTTGTTGATAACTTCTCTATCTGTAAATCGAAATATCGCAACCAGCCAGCCCCAGGGACTTCTGGGTGGCGGATCCGTTCGTTCTCGTTCCGGGACGAGGTAGGTCTTTGGTTTACTGTGGAAAGTTAACAGCTGTTTCTATAGCAGACGTTTCAGAAGCATACAATATGCGGGCCAGCTTGTTCTTTAACAGGATAAACGCTAGCATCTGGACGCCAAAAATAACCAGCGAAGTAGCCAGCGCTGTTACGAAGGCTACCAGGCTGATTCCCTCTGAGTTTTGCGCACCACCGAACACATCGCTGGTCTTCCCAGCGGGAGCACTTGAAGTCGTGGTAGACATGTTGCGAACTGCAGGTGGTGGTAATTATCGAGACATGTATTCGTTGTAGGTAGGGGGAGTACTGAAGGGAGGTCGAAGAATGCGGTTGATACTTGTGGCAGTGATTCACACAAGCACTTTGAGGAATGAATAAATCTAGAGAGGTCTTCAAAACGTGTTGAATCATCAGCTTATGAACGAGAAGCTGAAGAAGTTGAGCGCGGGGAGGTAATAGCAGGTTTTGATATGTTCATGGGACAGGGCTGTGTTCCGTATGGTTTTGTTCGGTTTTGTTCGGTTTTGTTCACTCCTTTCGCGATGGTCCAGCTCGCGATCTGGCTTGGTGTTATTGGCCCGCCACGCAATAAAGGAGCAAGAAGGCAAACCGAATGATGGCAGTGGCCGAGGAATTGGCCAGCGCAGGGTTGTGACATGGGATGTGACAAGGATGCAGATCTGGGAAATGGACTCGAGACATGGCTAGTGGCCGCGCCTATGACGACGGGATGCATGTTCGCCAGCAGTGATTGGCTGTGGCAGTCAGGACAAACCTCGCGTGTTTCATGGGTGGTGGCTACGGCTGGCTACAGGGGCTCGGAGAGGAAAATACGACGGTTAAATAAACGCTTGCTGGCTCGCTCAACCGAGGCCAAAGAAGAAGAGAGGCGTCTGTCAAAACCACTGGTCGCGTTGGCTCCTGATGACCGTTCTATTGATAGACATGTACTTCTATGTCTATGAGATGAAACACCTGTGCGCTTAAATGCAGTGGTTTTGCTATTTTGATCTGTTTGCCGCTCATGAAAGGGAAAGTGATTGATCAGTTATCAGTCAGTCATCTAAGCGCAACGATGGTATGTACCAATCAAGTTAGGCGGGCATGTTGCTAACAAAGAAGCTTGTCAGACAAACCACATTACATAATAGAACAAAAGTCACCTTTTGTTACTCGCATGCTTTGTACATCAGTCTTTCAGTCATGCTTCTTTCATGCATCCGTCATATATATCGAGTTGTCATTCTCAAGTCAAGCCATCGCCCGTTAAGACATCAGCTAGCAAGTAGCCGTAACTCATACCAAACATCCACAGTTGATATTACATGTGGGGGTCATAATGATTCAAATAATACTAATGCGTTCAGTCGCCATCGTTTCTAGCTCAATTTCTCCGTGAACTCTCTATTACTTAACATTGAAAGGTTTTTATACCTTTCAATAGTAAAATCAAAGAATTACACAATAATGTCAATCAGTACTTGATTTATAAACGTCCGAAAAATAGAGATCCTTTAGTACAAAACCCCCTTTACATACATATACACGGATTGTGCACACAACAGGAAATACGATGAGTATTCTCCGGAAAATAAAGCTTCCGCTCCGATCAACCTTCCCATCCCTGGGAGCCTACTAGTCTAAGTGCGAGGCTGATCCGACTTGAATATGACGACACTGAGTCGATATTGGAAGAGCTGGGAACTCGACACAAAGCAGATTCGTCACCTATCCTAAGTCAAGAGTAGAATTTCTAATATGAGTCGGCCGCAGGTCTGTTTGTAATATCATTAATACAAGCCATCAACAACACCCTCGTCTCACACACGATGGCTCTCCCCGACTCACCAACCCTACTCATAGTTTTAACGTCCACCGCTTCCATCCCCCGCCCTCAAATCAACCAGCCCTCCCGCTCTACATCCCACCATGCCTCACCAACCCCCCTCACCACTTCCATCCACCTTCCCCAGAGCAGCCGCTTCGAATCCAAATCGAAGGTCCCTTGCTAGCTCTTCAGAAACTCCTTCCAGAGGTGTCATGGCATATCCCCCACAACTTCCCCAAATTTCCGTTGGAAGGCGGCCCCAAGCTAGCGGAGCTGGCGTTTCGGACAATATACCACCGGGATGTACGGCCTGATTTCGCTGGAGATATGGTAGTGCGGGATGAATACAAAGGTTGGTTGGTAGAAGCCCGACCAATAGTGTATGAAGCTATCTTCTAACATTGTTTGGTCAAATAGCTTGTACTAATACGGCCTTTTATGTGCGATAGTATGATTGGTTGTTATGGAGTTACATTCGACCATCTTGTCTCGCCTGACGACACCGATCCAGAAGTCCTTCAAATTAATATCGTTGAAATCGAAGATGATGAAGGGCTATATGCAAAAAAGTATAACCCTTTTAACATCGACCCGGAAGAGTATACTGGGAAGAAGGTGCTTACTGTGCCGAGGTGCTGTCAGAAAAGAAAAGGAACAACGGACCGGAAGAGGATTAATGATGCAGTAAATGCTAGGGATGGTGGATGAGACGGTCTATTAGTGATATACCAAGAGGAATAGAAATTAGTCGTAGTTTTAGAATTAGGCAGCGAATCGCGAGTCTCTGGGTTGGGACACCCGTCTTTGACCCTTCTAGTCTCGGCTAATTACTAATTACATGGCCAGAACTATAATGATCCGTATAACTTATATTGTACACATCTTTGACAATAATTGTTAGCTGAGGTTTTCGGAAGGATTGAAAAATGACATACGATGTGAAATTATAAGACAAAGATTAGATTCCGTAGGGGATCTGTTGATCCTTTGAGGTTGAATGAACTGTGAGTTGTAAAAGATAAGGCAGCTCATTCTTTCCCAGAAGTTACGAAGGAGAGAATCATCACCTTTGTATCCTTTTAAGGGCACCAACCGCGTTATTAAACAGATGGCATAAATCTGTAGACTTCACATGCCACTGATCTGTCTCCATATCTTCTAAAGTATTTTATTGATGCCCGCGTTTTCTCGTGGAAAACAGCTGGTCAGAGGGGGGCCGAGGCCGAGTCATCGACGCTTGCCTTCCGCACCGAGCGACTGATGGGAGAGAGCTGGGCAATGAGGCGGTTCTGGCTAACTTATGCACGGAAAAGCGAGACGTTTAATGCTGTCTTCTGGAAATGTTGGATAAGGCCAAATGGCAGGAACTCAAATTCACGGTTCCGCTTTGCCCGCATGCGCGTTCCTCTCCTCATATGTTGGCGGAGGTCAAGCAGGCAGTAGAGAGGGGATTAAATCATCAGCTAGCTGTTGAACGAGGAGCCGAAGTTGACGAAGGACAGAAATAGCAGGTTCTTCATATATTCATGGGACAGCGCAAAACAGGATCAGGGCAGTTGTGTCCCGTATGGGGTTGTTTACTCCCTTCGCGATAGCCAGCTCGCGATCTGGCTTGGTGTTTGCCCACCACGCAAGTTGACAACGCTCGCTTACAGTACAGTACTGTGCTGTGCTGTGGCTGGAGCCGAAAAGAGGCGTCTGTCGAAACTACCTACTGGTCGCGCAGCCTTTGGATAAATATTAATAGATAAGTTTATGAGATGAAACAGCTATGCGCTTAAGCTTCACAGAATTTCTATTTTGATGAAATTGCCGCGCATGAAGGTGCGTGCCAGGTGAGTTAAGTCTCGGGCGTGAGCCACCCTATCCCATCGAGCCCCACCCCTGTGGCCGTATTCTACTCCTATACTCTCCTTGCTTCTCTAATCTCTACCCTCTAGTATGCTTCTTTCTTGCGGCTATGTTTAGATTACTCCGACGGCTTTATCAACCTGCACTCGGAAGCCAGTCCACACGGCCGGTTCTTGCAGCAGCAACCAGCAGTAGAGCTTTTCATACCCCCCTATGTGCGGAGACTGAAGAATATATGCAAGATTGTGAGCATAATATATATCCCGCTCCTAAGGAACCTGCTCAATAATATCATCAAAGTGACTGACCCTTATCACTATACCACCGGACGCTGGCTGAATCGCGACAAGTTACAACGTGGTGCTCGGTACGTCAAGTTCGATTTTCCCGCCCTGTGCAAGAAGGCTGTATGAGAAGAAGGAAGGGGGATTCAACAGAGTCTTTATTTTATATCTGGACAATGGAGAGCGTGTTGTTGCTAGAGTGCCCTTTCGTATTGCTGGTCCGCGAAGATTGGTCACCAACTCGGAAGTGGCGACTATGACTTATGGTATGGTAGAAAGCGTACGCAAATAAATCCAGTCATTGGCTAACGCATATCCAGCAAGGACGTTTACAAAAATACCAGTCCCCAAAGTCCTCGACTGGAGCGACGACGACAATAATTCTATCGGCTCCGAGTATATTATAATGGAACACGTTCCTGGGGTTCAGCTACACGAGAAATGGCCTTCCATGAATCCTCATCAACACATGCTATGCGTAAAAAAGGTGGCCTTCATTGTGACTGAGATGGCAAAGCTTCCATTTCCGGCATACGGCAGTCTGTATTTTGCTAACGCGCCAATCGATCCGAAATCAAAAATTGCATTTGCCGAAGGTTTCTGTATAGGGCCTCATTGTGGCACGCAATACTGGGACTGTGACGCTGGAGAGGCTCGATTCTACGAAGAAAAACCTCCTAACAGAGGGCCTTGTATGTTGACACTTCTGTGACAACTCTAGGAGACTATTTCTGGAACTGACGTTAATGCGCTTTCCCTAGGGACTGGATTACAACCCTATTGCTCTGGCCTGATCGATGCCGGCTTCTCGCGAATTCCAAAGTCTGACAGTCCTGTAGATGCATTACCTTATCGAGGTTCTGTGCAAGAGCATCTCCATCCCCTGAGCATCAGTGAGAAAGTAATTGACGAACTAGTCAAAGCCCCGATTATCCACAAGGTGGCCAGTCCAACATTGCTTCACCCTGACCTCCATAAAAGAAATATTTACGTCTCGGTAGAAGATCCTTCCTGCGTGACCGCAATCATCGATTGGCAATCTACCAGTATCGAACCGACATTCGTCTACGCGAATGAGACGCCGGATCTAGCTGAGGATCCCGCGGCCGACGTCCCAGTCTTGGAAAAGTTATTGTCTTCAGCAGAAGATAATACTTCCAGCGAAGCAGCCACCGAGGAAGCTGTGGTAGGGAGTCCAGAGGAAGAGGCAGCAAGAAAAAGACACGAGAAAGATGTCTAGACGTGTAGGCAAACCTTCGAAGTTGTACTAAGAGGCTACGCTCCAAAACTCCATGATGCCAGAACTATGGACCAAACCCTGCTCAGGCCTTTCCGCTATTGCGGCGCATCCTGGAGGGACAGCGCGGCAGCACTCCGACAGGAACTGATCGAGCTCTCGCAACGCTGGACTGAGCTGGGGCTTCCTGGTTCTTGTCCGTACCAACCCACGCTAGAAGAGCTCGCGGAACACGCCAAACAGTATGAAGACTTCGAAAGCGCCCAGCAGTTGAAGATATTCCTCAAGCGCGCCCTGGACGCGGATTCAGACGGGTGGGTCCCCGCTGGGAACTGGGAAGCAGCAAGGAAGGAGCATAAAACCCTTTTCGACCAGTGGATAGAGAGTATCAAGGAGTCTGGGAGCAGTGAAGACCACGCCAGAAAACTTTGGCCATTTGACGAGATATGAACAGTGTGATTCACATCCGTGGCACGGCACAGAACTAGGCATTCTGCTCCGCAAGGGGTGGGCTCTTTTGAACAACCGCAGCATCTCTTCGTGAACTTCTCGATGTTTGTTTGTGATCCATCGTGTATAGAGTGTAACGTTGCGGTTCTTAGATTTACTAGATTAACACCACGTATTTCCTTCGCCCTTGTATTATCTTACTACTGCATCACAGCACTATCCGCATTGAAAGACTATGGTCAGCGAGTTCGCAGCTCTGCTCACCTTCCCGAATAGGAACAGAATTTTGCGGGTGAAGATTCAGTTCCTCCGAATCGCGACTCCGAGTTGTTCCAAATGTAGCACTTCAAACCGCTTACTCCTCCTAATCCTTTACAAACTCCTCGGTAGCTCTTCCTCGTTCGCCAATCTCTATTCGTCAACCTTCTTATGGGAATCCTACTTGCCCTATAACTAAGGCTTGGAGACAAACTTCTATACTTTGTCCCAATGAGGGCTTGTTGCTACAAGGAGAGAAACCTTGAGGATAAGTGCAAAGGAGAGCATAGCGAGGAACGTGGTGACGAAGGGGTCATGACTGCGGCTCGAAGAAGTTCTTGAGTTAGGTCAAGACAAGGCCTGGTTATGGCCCGAGGTCCTTGACTGCGCCTTGAGTATTAGGAGGTGTTTATTTTCGAATTCTTACTAGTAGATTTCATACTGTGAGTTGATCGTCTCATGGGAGTCACTCAGAGGCAGAGAGGGCAGTGCTCTGAATAATGATGTCCCGGTGAATCACAGTACGCTCAACCATCAAACTAATTGAACCATTACTGAAGCACTCTATTAGCCAGAGAAGCTCTGAGGCCATAGATACCACGAGTTCCTCGCGTCTAGCATAATCCACAACGTCCACATCGTAATCCCAAGATTTGTTTACCGCTCGGTAAACAAAGTTCCAACCTCGACCTCTGTTTAAGCGAACGCCATTCCAGCAAGTGTAAGCATCGCGAAAATTATTTCATCTTTGGGATAAGGATGGCTAGCGTAATATGATTCACCGGCAAAAACGCAATCGTTGTAAATATCGAGTCGCTTTGCGGAGTCATGACTTTGCAGAGGTCCTGTTGGGGTGGAGTGTGATGACTGCTGGTATGGACGGTACGCATCCTGGAGATATCTGAGGCCCTGCACTTTTTTACTCTAAGCGAATCTCAACGGTCACTGGCCGAAGTCGACTCTTATTCAAAAGTGACATAAGACCAACAGACCCACAGTAATACTCCCAAGAAAGGAAAGAAATGTCATCCATAACGCTCCACTCCTCCACTGTTCCACTGCCCTTGCAGATATCATCCAGCTTTTGATAGGCGGCACTTTTGACTACGCCGTACTTCCGTACATCCAGGCGATTAATAAGACTGAATTGAATGGGCTTGATTCCCTCCGCTCTGTATATACATACACCATCCTCCACATCGTAGCTAGGCTCTCTACCACTTGCACTTCATACCTTGTTCAAGAACCCCTTCAGTAACCACTGACCAAACCCGAAACACGAACAACTCTTCAGCAATGGAAGCAATCAACGGCCACAGCAAAGCGTGCTGCAACATCCCACCCGTCGTCTCAAAGGGCTATGAGCTCAAAGGGAAATATGAGACGATCGGAGGATTGAAGACTTGTAAGTACACATATCCTCCATCAACTGCGCCGAACAATTGAATACTTACCCGCTATCAATAGATGTCACTGGCCCTTCCACAGCTACCAATGCTATCTTCGTGATCTATGATGTACGTCTTTGCCTCAATCTTCCGTGGCGAACTCCTATTTCTTTGGAGAAATTTCGATTTGGGATAGATTTCAATGTCCTGAGATGAGATAATGTTGCCATATTGGCCAACAGACGTATCTTCAGAAGTCTAATCCTAACCACGCTCCTCAGATCTTTGGCTACTACGAACAAACCCTCCAAGGCGCCGACATCCTAGCAACCGCCGACCCAGAGCATTCCTACCAAGTATTCATGCCCGATTTCTTCGAAGGAACTCCTGCCGATTTAACCTGGTAAGCACCTCAAAACCAAATCTCACAGTTACACCCCCACTTTTCCACATCCCTCCCCTCCCCTCCCCCCAGCCAGAAACCAAAGATATCAAATCCAGAGTCCAGAGCCTGAGCCGAAGTACTGATGAGAACGCAGGTACCCGCCCAATACAGAGGAGAAGAAAACCGCTCTGTACGCCTGGTTCGCAACCCGTGGTCCAGCATTAGGAGTTGAGATGGCCCCAAAGATAGTAGCCGACATCGAAGCTGCCTATGGGAAGAAGACATGGGCTGCTCTCGGCGTATGAACTTCCACTTTCCTTCCATCCTCTTTCCCTCTTTCCAACTCAAAATCAAATCGATTTCCAGCCTTGGCAGTTCTAGCTCACAGTGGCTGACTCTAACCCAGTACTGCTGGGGCGGCAAAGTAATCTCCCTAACTTCCGGGCCCTCCACCCCCTGGACCGTAGCAGCACAATGCCACCCAGCCTTCATCAGCGCCGACGATGCATCCAAGATCACGATCCCGATGTGTATGCTCGCGTCGAACGAGGAGGAAGCCAAGGACGTGCAGGCGTTCGACGAGGCTCTCACGGTCGAGAAGCATGTCGAGACGTTCGAGACGCAGATCCATGGCTGGTTGAGCGCGAGGGCGGATTTGGAGGATGAGGGGGTAAGGAAGGAGTATTTGAGGGGGTATGAGGTCTTGAGTAGGTGGTTTGGGAAGCATATTGGTGGGGTGGGGAAGGCGAGTTTGTAGGTTTGGAGGGCTTGTAATTGGAACCGGATTGTTGGGATAGATTGGGTAAGCAGAGTCTTGAGGATCGATATCCATCAGAAGATACATCCACCCCGAGAGTTCGATTCGCACTTTCATCCTCTCAGTGGGGGGAGAACTGAAGAGAGAGATTGTTAATTGATGTAGCTAGCTCGTGGAGTCTTTAAGGATATCGCCAACCAATTGATCACGTTTGACATATAGAGCTAAAAGCAGACCGTAAAGCCATCATATTAATGAGATGCATAAAATCCCCTCTATTATACAAAGGCACGTTCCCCAAATTTTATCAACCCTCTTCGCCGTCACCCCCCATACAAATGAAAAATGTTGTTACGCGGCAGTTGCCTCATTGCCCTCACTCGCTGGCTTGGCTACACCTGTATCGGCCTGTGCGATACTCTCCTCCTTGCTCTCATCAGCCTTGACTTCACGTTGAGCAGCTGGCTTCTCTTGCGAATCCGACTCTGGCTTGCCGACAGTAGACGAGTCGGGGCCGTCAACATCCGGATGAGGAGGAGCCACTGGTTTGGCGTCTTCAGGCTGGGCAATTTCATTCCCTTGAGCGTCGACGAGTCGAGTACGGGTCTCGTAACGAGTCTTGAAGCTGACTTTGCCTTCGAGGGCCTTGACCTGCTCCGGGTCCAATAGGTTGCCGTCCTGATCTCTGTACTCGATCTTCTCCTCACGAGAAAGAATGCTCTGGCCTGGGTTCAGAGGAGGAGGGGAGACCTTGGGCTCTGCCGGAGCCTCGGAAATACCTGCTCGCTGTTGCTCCACGATTGGCTTCTGTTCGCCTGCACCTGGTGCAGGTGCAACAGGGGCGTTGGTTGGAATCAATGGTGAGTCCGTCTTGTGGACACCCGCGTTGACATTAACAGCCTGGGCGGAGTATTGAGAATACTAGGAAGGAGGTCAGCCACGGTTCGGAAGGATCCTTGGGGGAATATGGAATTCATTTACATCTGTGAAGAAAGTGTTGCAGTCCCAGTCCCAAGTGTCGAAGAGCTTGACCTGTTTGCAAGCCGATTGGGTCCAGGGGTTACCATATGCAAGAGGAGAGTAGAGGCCAAAAGTGATGATGGTCAGAGTGAGGAAGACAACAATACCAAGACGGCCGACCAATGGGTTCTCACGGAGACCGATGCCGGGGATACGAGCAGTGATGTGATCGTAGATCTGGCAGAGGGCGATAACCGCGAAGTAAAGGGCTGGGAAGTAGTGGTGGAGGAAAAGTTGACGTTGGAGAAGGTAGAATGGGAAGTAGTGGAAAGCCCATGCCAAGACCATTGTACCGATCTCGTAGTCGAAACGCTTGAAAATAACATTGCTGTAATCCTTGAAGCCTCGCTGCCATCGGAGAACAGCCAGACCCTTGAAGATGATATAGATAGCAACTGCAAGGGTGGATGTCCACCAAACAACGGGGTTGCCGATGAGATAGATTTGGCGGTGATCCTTGCCCCAAAAGTTAATACCACGCTTGAGAATTGGCCAGGAATCCGGGCGAGAGTCCCAGGCGTGAGACTCAACAAGTCCAGCGTTGGTGTGGTACATAACCTTCTGCAGTTCCCAAAACTTGCCAAAGAAGCCAGGGTTTCTGTAGTTGACCTTCTCGGCGTCGGCTCCCAAAAGAGGGTGCTCGTTTTGCTCGACATACCAGACACTGTTAGGCAGAGTTCCACCCTTGGCACAAGTAACCTCTTGTTGCTCAGATGCCCACTCAGGAAGTTTGACTTTGTGCGAGAAAAGCACACATCCAGTCATAACATGGACAAGCTTGAACTTGGTTTGGATTGTTCGGAGGCGTTGCTTGGCAGCATCTCCGTCAGACAACTTCTTGATGATCTCAACTCTGAAGTAGTCGTTGGCGTCACCCTCGAATCCTTCGTAACCATAAGCAGAAACTTCATTTTGCCAATCAGCCTCGGTGACCGGGGGTCGGACATCGTGGGAATGAAGACGTCGGCTCGTGGTTAAGTGGAAAAGCTTGACGGTATCACCATCCTTGATGAAGGTAGGTGGGCTAAGTGCGTCCCAAGCGAGAGATCCGTTAATTGGCTCTCCCTTGATGTCAAGAGGTTGGGTCATGTTCTCGAGGAGCCAGACATTGTTTTCGTCCTTGTGTGGGTAGAGAGTGATCTGTTGCTGCTTGCTACCAGTGGGGTACATGAGGTTGTGCGAATGCAAGTATCCACCTTGAGTGTTGTGGTGTCTAATACTGACTCGGCTACCAAGAGCAACATCGACTGGGACATCTTGCATTGCCTTTGAATTAAGAGTGGCTTGGAACTCAGAGCTCATGAATCCGTCTCCGTCGCCTGGGTTCACCAAGCAGAGGAAGTGGATACCGAACATGGCCATGTAGAACGTGACCGGAATGACAATGAGGCAGAAGACTCTCGAGACAACATGCTTGGCGAAAATGCGCTATAATGATCAGCAAGATCCCTGATCTGGGATGCTTTCGAGACTTACAGGGGTAACGGTCTTCACGTCTCCAAGAAGAACCCAAAGTTGCAAGATCGTCAAGACTCCAACCCATGCGATTGTGAGGAAACCAACCCACTTGACACTTGCTGTTGCACCCAAACCAAGACCGGTCATGGCCAACCAGAACCACCATGTTGGCTGGAAAGCCTTCGTGGGGCCCTGCTCGTGTTGGTTTGTGAAAGATGTGAAGGCCAATCCGGTGAAGGCGGTGAAAATCATAAGAGGGGAGTCGAGGAGGATCAATCGTGCTTGGGTAAGGAGACCGTTCTCTGCAGATGTATTAGCCAGTGCCCCAGAATCGAAATGTGACTTTCTCACCAAAAACAATCAACAGAGCACCCATTGCTGCAGTCCAGGTTCTGCATCCAACAGCCTTCAGGGTCAGAAACATAGTTGGGACCAAGAAGATACCGCAGAGGGCTGGCAACATTCTCATGGCCACGTATGGCACACCAGGCTCAACATAATCCTTTCCAATGTCCTTGAAGTCAAACTCTCCATCAAATCCAGCCAACCATCCAGCGAGTGTAAGAAGTAATTTTGCGAGCGGTGGGTGAACGTCCATAAAGAACTTGCCCTTGATATATTTCGATGCAAATCCACCAAAGCTACGCAGCCGTTAGCAATTGACCAGTCATTGTGCCACTCGCAGAGACTTACTGAACTTCATCGAATACCACACTGCTGGGCTGGTATATCCTGAACAATCTGACTACCGCAGCCAGAAATGTAACGGCGATCATGATCTGGTAGTCGGATCCTGGAAGCAGAAAGACATCGTTGTCCTGAACACCCTCGGAGGTGTAGTCATTGGGCTTCTTTACGATTGTCTGAGATGAGGGGCTTCGAGCGACCTTCGCAGGCGTCGGCGTGCCAGCTTTCGTAGGGCGAGCCATGTTGGCAGATGTGTGGATGTTCAGGTAATGTAGGACGAGGAGAGAGAGGCTGGCAGGATGGAGCTTTGAGACCCACGCGTTTCTCCTGAGATACACCCAGGACCCAAGTAAAAGTCGCAGTCAGTCCAGTCCCTAAAAGAAAGTAAAGAAGAAGTCGCAACAGTATTAAAAGTGCAGCATCGAAGACGAAGTTGAAGGACGGGTGGTCGAAGGGTTGGGCCAGAGTCCGCTTGTGGAAAGGAGAAAGTGTCCGTATCCATCCCTTTATCATGAAGCCAGATCGGCTGAGAAAGTTCACGGGGCGCGACAGGCTGCTAGCACTTGAAAGTCCTGGATTTTCAATTTGGACATTCAACCACCAATTAATTTTTATATTGTTATTTTCTAAATGAAGATTCACGTCAGATTCATCCTTATTCTAACACGCACATTTATCAGATCGCGTCGAAACAGAGTTCGTGGAGAAAAAAGTCCAAGAGCTTCAACTATATTTAGAAACATCACAGTTCCGAATCGAGTAAAGCGCTGTAGGAGCTAGGAAACGAGGCTGAGAGCTCCTTCGTACAATGAGGTTAAAAGAGTAAATATGAAAATTGAAGTAAGGAGAGCTGCGTTAACAATAGTAATGAAATATAGTTGCTATCATAGCCACTTTGACAAAGTTGTAACGTTTAATTCTGCGAAATACATACTCTAGCTGAAACAAAACACTTCTACCGCTCCACAGATGGGAGCAGTAGAGCTGGCAAGTTCTGACAGCCAGAGCAGAATCTACCTTCCAAGCCGACTCTACTCACTATTAAAGCCACATGATAACTCACTATCAAATCATAAGAGCTGATCTCAGAATCCAATGACTGCCCCGTAGTTTCATTCTTGTGAAAACAATTCGCATGTACCTTATCTACAATACAACGATCCACCCCAACACATTCTAATAATCCGCCGGCGATCCAATTGACTTTCCCTAGTAACCGTCCTTGCCCCACTTGTTGTACTTGTCGTGTAGCTCCTATAAAACTCGAAGTTAGCAGTGTTTTGACAAGCTACTCTTTTGCAGGCCAAATCATCCTTCCATTGATCTGCCCCGCTAGGCACCAGAGATATGGGTTTCTGATGAAACTCATAAGAGCCCATTCCTCGTCCAATTCCCACTAGAGATCTGGAGGTGCATTGCAGGCCCCATTGACCTTGACAGATCATTTGGGATATTCTTCTCAACATCCCCTCCGTCTACCTGTCCGAAAGAGTATATCCATGATGCCCATTCAATACACTCGGTAGCCCCCTTAACCCCTCTCACTAACACTCAACAATATAGAAAGTTCCGTACCTTTGGCAAGTTGACGTTTGGCACAATAACACTGTGTAGAGCGCTGGGAGCGTCCTTGGGAGGATTCTTTGGGTCGCCACCGGGGTGGTATTTGTACTTGTAATCACCTCTGGCCTTGTCGCCCTCGGTGGCCTCTCCCTGCCATGGCATGCTTCCAGCAGCAATGCTAACCTTTGACTCGGATGTCGCTGAAGTGGGTTTGCGGCCTGCAGAAAGGTCAATTGGGTCCTCAGTATCGTCGACGGGAGCGGGAGATGTACCAAAATAGAATCCTGCAAGACCGAAGGCTCCAGACATGACGGCAAAAAGGATCTGGAGGTTGAAGGTTAGCAATTGAACTGGCCGTACGATGTTGGTCGATGGGCGCATACGTAGAGTTCGGGATCCCTCTTTGCTCCCTTGTTCAGGACATTGCCTTCGCTGCTTTTGGCTGCAGATGCAGCGGCTCTCATAAGAGTTGGTCTCATTGATCTGACGAGGGTTGGTCTCATTGTGAATGCTGTGTTGTTTGGTGGTTTGGATGCTTTCGGGATGGGTGGTTCGACAATCTCAAGCTTGCTCCTATTGCCGACGGGACGCTGTTATGGCCTGATTGCCTGACAGTGGGTGGGGCATTTCACTTAGTAAAGAGCCATCTCGAACAAAACTTCATCTCTTTGAAAAGAAACTCGTCAAAACGGACCAATGCTTTACGACTAGGTAATGCTTTCGTGGGAAGCTTCTTGATAGCTCTCTTCAGGGCGTGGATTCTGTATTTTCTGGTGTATTTACAGATTTAGGGAGGTGTTCAATCTCCCTTTTCATGCCTAGAGCTTCAAGAACAGGCCTTGGTGCGCCTTTTTCTCTCTCTCCATGTTCCTGGAGTAAGGACGACAAGAGCTAAGAGTTTGGACTATGAGCTTTCCTGATGAATTGATTCGTGTCGTCTTATCCTCCAATCTATTAGTGTCACAATTAATTTTCTTGCGATACTAACCCCTTGGACTTCAGTCGTAGCTGGCTCAGTTCCGGCTCCGCACAAGGAATTAAATGATGCCTACCTACGTCGCATCTTATATGAACCAGAAGTCGATATCTTCTGTCCTGAGAGCTTTCATATCCTGCAGCCACACACGTCGAAAATGGGTGAACATTGTGCCTCCTTCCCAAGCGGGCAATCGTTGAGTGCTAGAAGGCTACCTGGCAGAAAGTACAGTCAGTACCACAAAGCCAATTGTGATACTTACTAACGATAATGCATACGAACATGGAAAGCTGTGAGTTGCAAGAGTACGGCACGTTTGATCATTGGTTGGGGGGAACAAGATGTACATCCAAATCTACCTTGGTTTTGTGATAATTGTATTCCATGAAGAGGCGAGTATAATTGAGGTCCAACGTCTTCTACTTGTATGATTCCACCTAACACGCACATTTCTTTCCTGGTGACTTGTTTACGATGGTACTCACCGAGAGAGCTTCCTTCCATGGTGGATCCTTTTCCAATGTCCAATGAAACAACATCACCGGCATTTTCACTCTCATGCTGCATGATCTCCCCGAACATCACACGAAAAGGTCATGGGAGGATGCTTTCCGTTCCCTCCGTTCCGCGCAGACAGATGCATGGCCAAATCAAAATCACGTCAAATCAAATCACATCACCGCGCGAGGAATTCATGCACCCCTCCCCAAGTGCCTGGGTCCGTTAATTTCACGGCCCCTTGCCTTGCGTCGATGGCGATGGCCCAATCGAGCGGCACTTCTTCCTTCCTGGACGTGCAGCGCGCTTGGACTCTTGGAGCTGCAGCGAGCGATGGGACTGGCTGCAGTCCTCCGGACTTACCTCGCCTCGTACCTCCCCCTTTGGCAACGACGATTTGCTTTGCCTGCTCTGCTCTGCTCTGCTCTGACCAACCTTCAAAGAAGAATTCAAATCTTTTCCACCCACACTCCTTACCACCGATTAATACTACCCACCAGCAATACCCTTCTTCGTTTCATTCGATTCGACTCACTTCAATTCATTTCACCATCTGCACTTCTTTCGCGTTTCTCCTTGCGCTCGCTGCGAGTGATTAATTTCCTTCCGCCGCTTCAACGCGCTAGCCTTGACACGAACCAGACTTGACTTCACCAACCCGACTCTCCTCCTACGTGTTACGACGACAGTCCGAGTGTTTGAGGCATGTTATGAGATATAGGCCTTGGAGAAGAAGAGAAGGAGCCCTCTTCAGTCGCCGCGATGGCGTCTCAGGACAATAGGACAACGATTCCACAGCCTCCGAATATCGACGATTCGAGCCGGGTCGCAAATTCCGAAGCAGGAGATGTAGAGAGTATTCTGTCATCGCGGATGACAGATATCGCCTCGGAGGATGGCAGAGATCCAGCCGCAGATCCAGCGACAGGCTCAACTGCACAGCAACCCGGTCAACGACGTAGTGTTCAAACAAACGCTTCGAGACCGACGACCAGCTTGACTGGAGTTTCGACCCAACGAGGCACATGGTCTCAAGCCTCGGCATCTCGAAGAGGACATGCCTCACTCAACAGTACAGCACGGGGCAGTGTATCGACAACCGCTGGTCCAAGACCAAAAAGTGGCAGGTCCCATGTCCCATCCCTCACTTCACATGCCTTCTTTCACCCGATGAGTTCGCAAAGGCTGCAGGCGCAACGAGGAGGTGCAAGACCACCAGCTTTGACACAACAAGGCGTGAGTGAGAGCCTATCCCAGGGAGGTGGCATGCTCCGGAGCAGCGTCAATACCAATCCAACAGCCAGGCAAGGAGATGATCCAGATGGACCGCCACCACCTTCGAGAGGGACGGAAATGACTGAGCAGGAGACTATGGAAAGAATCACAGCCAATACAAGCCCAACCCAGGGTCACCATCCAGCTGGAAGTCTGACCGAGAGTGTACGGCCTTTGCAACGGGGCCCAGCCAATGCCAAAGGACTCAGCCTTGCGATCGACAAGAGCTACAAAAATGGGAATGGACTTGCCACGCCCTCGAAATCTCCTCGGTCATTCCGGTCTAGCTTCCTTCTACCCAGTCGTGGCGATGTAGCACCAAGCAGTCCTAACCGAAGCAATCAAGGGAGGGAGAAGTTATCTTCAATTGCGTCTTCACCTGGTTTGACACCAGTTGATCCGCCCAAAATCGTTCCCAAGACTCCAAAGCTTGGTAGTAATTACGAGTATTTCACTGGTAACACAGTATTTTTCTGGGGTGGAAGGATACAAAACACCCGGCATAGGCCCATCAACATTGCCACAGGGCTATTATTTGTGATCCCTGGAGTGCTCTTCTTTGTATTTTCAGCCCCTTGGCTGTGGCACAACCTTTCGCCAGCTATCCCCATTGTGTTCGCTTACATTTACTACCTGGCGATGTCATCTTTCGTCCATGCTTCCATTTCTGATCCAGGGGTAAGTCTTCATTTCCAATCATGTAGAGTTGACTGACACTTACTAGATTCTTCCTCGAAACCTTCACCCAATGCCCCCTCCTGAGGAGAACGAGGATCCGCTTCGGCTAGCACCCCCAACAAACGATTGGACTATGATCAAGTCTGCTCAGTCTGCTACAGCAGCCATGGAAGTTCCAACCAAGTATTGCAAGACTTGCAATATCTGGCGACCAGCTCGTGGCCATCATTGTCGTATTTGTGATAACTGCATCGAGACCCAGGACCACCACTGTGTATGGATCAATAATTGTGTGGGCCGACGCAACTACCGATACTTCTTCACGTTCGTCTCGTCTGGTACCCTTGTTGGACTGTATCTTCTCGGCGCAAGTCTCGCCCAAATTCTGGTGTATATGAACCGACAAAACATCTCCTTTGGTGCAGCAATAAACCACTTTAGAGTCCCATTCGCCATGGTCATCTACGGCGCCGTCGGAACTCCTTATCTTCTAGCTCTCATGGTCTATCATCTCTTCCTCATGGGCCGCGGTGAAACAACCAGGGAATATCTCAATTCTCACAAATTCCTCAAGAAAGACCGCCATAGACCGTTCACCCAAGGCAACATCCTCAAAAACTGGTTTGTGGTGCTATGTCGGCCCCGACCTCCTACATACCTCAACTTCAAGCGCAAGTACGAAGAAGGTGATCAGCGCTTTGGAGAACGGAGAGGGACGCGAACCGCTCCACTACGGAAAGAAGTCCAAGGCAAGGGCGTAGCAATGGAAATGCAAAACGTCCCTGCTGAGGATGGAGGCTTCCAAGGTCCTTCAGCATTAAGAGAGACCAATGGACAGCCCCAGGCTTAATCGGTCCTGCTTTTCTCTATCTTTGTTCTATTTTTGTGTGGTGTACGATTTAGCGATTCTTATTCTTGTTGCTTCGGGGAGGGAAGGTTTGGTAAAGGAAATGGGAAGACGGGGATGGAAAACTTCTTGAATACTAAATAGTGGTAATATTGTCTTTTCTATTTTTGGAGCTGGGAGGGGAGGAGGGGGAATACCTCGGGTAATGTGTTTGTTATGACACCCTGAGAGTGGCCTGACGGCGTGTATTCTTTGTATCATAGGTGGGCGAGGTGGGATGAGGAAGTCGGAAAGAGATGAAACGAGGCAGAGGCGTTGTGTGTAATTGAGATGGGATGCGGTCGTGCTATAGATATACCCGCTGTTGTTTACTGTATAATTGGCACATGTTGCTGTGCAATACCATCGAAGCTTTCTTCACATTCTCTCTGCCATTCTCTCCTATCTTCAAATAGCGGACAAGCATCGCTGGTTCACAATAACAACCTTGGTAGGGCAGTAGTTGTTGGAGTGGCAGTCCATCCCTTCGATTTTCTTCCCCTAAAAAAATTGGCTATTTTCAGGAGTCAGGACTCTTGTTTACTATTCCTGATAATTCCTCGTATCCCAACCCCCAAAACACCAACCTCGGCGGACGAGCTCTGCAACCCCTTCCTCTACCTCATCTATCCTAGGAAAGAGTCACATCAGCCTCTCACCTTCCACAAGCTCCATCATCCTCCCGTCTATGTTTCTCTTCCATTTATAATTATGGTTTGACGCTTGGTGTCTGATGAAGCGTTCGGATGAGAGTTTGCCGGTGACAACAATGGTGATGCGGGGAGTGGCAGTAGTAAATCGTAATTTACATGGGAAGTAGTAGTGTCGGATACATGTGGAGGAAGACGTTCCTCTGTCGATAAGTAGTATCGGGATTTGAGATGAGTCTTCACTTGATGCCAGTTGAGTTCAAGGTGCCTTTTGATCGAGGTGCTCTTTGATCACTTCATTCCCTGATGATAGTCTGTCGGGGGTCATGTTGCTAGGAGGGGGTTGGTTATATACTTCATTTTCGAGTTTGGAGAGGGGCGTTGACTTGGTGTCAAAGCACGCATTGTACTCCTTTCAGAGGTGAGGAGCTTTGTGTGCTGAGATTGAGACGATGTAGATCAGGATCTAAGTGCAACCCGCAGATCTCTTTAAATATATATATAAAGTTAGGTATTTTTGCCTTCTCGTCCCGAGATGTATTGTTCCCAGTGCTATTATCTATAACTACGCCCTTCAGATATCGTCCGAGGATCTCATGCCTTGAACTAAAAGAACGGGACAGCAAATTCCTGGCTGCAGACCGAGTATGAGGGAAGCAGAAAAAAAGTTAGATAGCTGAAAGCTGTCAAGTACAGTGTCTCGTTTCTAGAAGCTAGATTTAGGGAATCTTGTTATCTTGACATATGAAATCAGGTTATCTAGCATTGCTGTCATTATCAAGAGTGTCGTCACTCTGATCTCCTTCTGGGGATGAGAAACAGAGTCTTTTCAACTTCTGAGTCCAGTACTTTACATGATGAGCTTGAAACGTAAATTGACAAGATGAAAGGTAATGGGACTTTTGTCAGCAGTACTTAATCAAATGATGCCGAATGCTCTTTCTCGTCCGCGGTAGTCCGTGGGCTTGCTTGCACCTTGCGAAGGTTGAACTTTTGAGTAGCGCATGAGTGCTCGCTTTGATCGGACAGAGTGTGCCGGTCTTTCTTTTATATTGCCAGCTTTCTATCTTGAGTAGACTAAGTTTTATTTACTTCGGAACTTTTTCTGCGATTTGCTTGGTCGCTCTCTATATACCATTAGAAATTACAGTCAGAATGTCAGAAGTTAGAAATTCAAGCATCAATTTCTGGCATTCAAGAAGTGAATAACTTAAAACTCATATCTCGTCTCAAAAACTGCAAGAGACATGTTCAGCCAGAGGATGGCACGACTAAACGGATCCCCTGGAATGCGGTACCTTTTTCTTTACAAGCACACTAGAATGGGAAATGGGAATCGCATTTTGTCTTTTGTGCAACTGTACGGGATTGCGTAGGAAGACGAGATAAATGCTACAAGGTCAGCGCCTGAGATCAAGTGGACAACTCTATGAGTCCTCGGGGCTGTTGGAAACACTATTCCGTCTCCCAATTCCGGCGGTCTTGGTTGTCAAACGACCAAGTGTTGTTGATTTTCATGGTTCGTCGCCTGCATCTGTCGACCTAATTTCCAAACTTCAGTCAACCACCTTTCTTGCTCTCAAAGCTACAATCTTTCTGGCAGCAATAGAAATTGGCTGTGTTAGAAACCTAACTTAAAGGTTCTTCTCAGTCTAAGGGTCCTGAGGGAGGAACTCTGGTATTCTGGCCCTGCTTGCTTTCATAATCGACTTGGTTCCCACTCCGTTTATACTTCCAGCTCAAATTTCTCGCATGTAATCTTAGATTCACTCCCAAGTAAAATCCAGTAGTCATCTTCCAAGATTCACTTTTGCACTCATTCCCCTTGCCCGAATTTTCGCCATACGTACCTAATATCCAAGCACCCAGAAGTGAAAGGGAAAACTCTGCAAAGTGGGGGACCCCTTCGGCAAACGATCCCACCTCAACCCACCACTCATATTTCACAATCCTCCACAAATCACTAACCCAAACACATATCCAAATAAGAACGACACGAATATATCATCTGGACAGATGGCCGAGCTGGTTATGGCGCCAGGTTAAGGTTTCCTTAGCAACAATCTCCTGGTCACGAAAGTGGCGTGGGTTCGAGTCCCACTCTGTTCATTGAGAATTTATTTTTGCCTTTCTTGGTGGCCCTTTTGCTTTTCTTTTGATTTCTTTTTTAAGCACGGTATTCTTTTGGTTGTTATTTAAAGGAATGGGAATCTGTATTAAGCTTTCGTATTATATTCTAGCCTTTTTTGCACGTCCGAAGATCGTCCTCTTTCCGCTTGTGTATTTCGCTTGGTTGAGCATGGAAGTCGTGTCAGGGAATCTGGAGGAACTTGAGAGGTGTCTATCGCACTGGTAATAATCTTACGTAGAACCAAATACTGTTGGCGTTATTTGGTCAGTAGCTACTTTGCAGAAGATTTATGAATATATTCAACTGCCTTTAAACCTCCAGTCAATGGCCAGTAGGTTGACCAAAGTTCAAAACACATTCATGAGTCACTTACTACACCCTGCACATCCTCGATTTGAATCCACGACCGTTACTGGAGCCACGAAAGCCAGCCAACTTAATTTCAATAGGCATATGTGACTTTGTGAACTACATACCCTATCCTCTTCTCGTAATTGAGGTGGCATGATGTACTTAACTATGGGAAGTTAGGTACACTAAGCTCCAGCTCTTTGTTTTCAAAGTCCTCGCTGATATTATTCAGTGAAGACTATCCATACACGCTGTCATGGCTGGAAGTAGAGAAGACAGTACGAGATTTGTATGTGATAGAAGTAAACAGAACCTTAAGATATGCAGATTGGTAGAAACAATATCGATTCATAAACTTCTGTGTGTTACAATCACAGTATCCAGTGTGCTTTTGAGGCCATGGGAGGAGTCATGGAAAGCAGGCTGAGGAGCATTGAGTCTCAAACAAGCTATTACCAAATCTCCAATCTCAACTTTTAGTACTACGTACTCATCATATAAAGGGGGAGAACAGAATTAAGGTTAAGCATCCGTGTACGAGACCTAGGATTCTGGGTCGAGGATATTCTCCAGACCAATACGGGGTGCATAGAGAACTGCACACCTTTGTAATATATGGAATCTTTTTGATGTGATAGAAGGCAATATTCTCTATTGCTTCGACTTTGACAGCTGGAGGGGATAGGGATCTTTAGAACTAGCCCCCACTGGGAAATAGAAATCAAAAATTAACAGCCGAACTTGCGGATGGGTTCTAAATGGCAGATTGCCATCGTCTTTTCCTTCTAGATACCTTTCAAATAGGCCAGCAATCAATTTCCAATCGGGAGTAGATATGTATTCTTTCTGCTTGAAATGGACAATCGGTGCCGTTCATAGCTTCGGCATTTGTTCATCTCTATAGTAGTCTCCACCTGGACTTCCGAGACACTTGTTGCCGAGCTTCAGACCGTTGTCGATCTAGTATTTGCTGTAACTAGACAGATTAGTCGAGCCAGGGGAGGAATCGAATAGCAGCAGATCATAAAGTAGAAGCTCGAGAAAATTGATTGTTGTTCCTGTAATATGACAGGCTGTTGTGCTCTTGACAGGTCTCAGGTAGCAGTGGCTTCGTTGCGTTGAGTTTCGTCAGAAGCAATGGCTCTTGTTGTGACTGTTATTCCCTGCAACAGAACGAATATTTCAGACAGAAACATAATGAGGATTGGCAACGAGTGTTGGCGGAAGTACGATTTGTTCCAGTTGCAAGGTCGTCTTTGAAAATGGGGCTGAATTAGGTAGCATTTTGCTCACTACGCCACCGTCGAGGTCTGTTTGTCTGTCCAGAAACGCAACGCAGATATGAAATATCTCAAGTTACACTCTAGGTAGCTCAAATCGAACCAGTGTTGATTGGAAGTCCAGGGTAGTCGTTACATTGAGCCCAACTAGGGTATCTGGTGCTGCCTTCTCTTCTAGCAATTTACTCCCGATATCACACCACGCCATATGCCCAGGAAATATGAAAGTATTCAGGGCGGCCACAATCAATTCAGAAGCCTACATGAAGGATGCGGAGGAATTTCTCCTTGTAAAAACAATTGTAAGATCAAGCCTGAGCTTGGGGCGATGAAGGAGCGTTCAAGTGACTGAACAGTATTGAGGGCCGCAGGTCAAAACCTCGTTACGTAACCTCCATCACCAAGAACTGAGTTTCGCGACGAACACGCTCATAACCAATGAATCTCAAACTGTCACGCCCTCAGTAATTGTAGATATTCAGTCGCATTAAAATTCGTACCTTGGATGTGGCTCGCGGACTTGGGTACGTTGAAGTGTTGCAGCGCTACCAAGGGGTTGAAAAGTCGAATAATTTTAGGCGTTGACATAGTACACTACTGATTGCTGCTATAAACACTTGATCTTGCAAGGTGAATATGGTCAACACAGAAGGTGCTTTAACGTCTTGAAGTTCCGTGAAACTCGCAATATGAGGTCAAGGCTGGCGAGCTCCACTGATCACAGAAGACCTTCATCCCGATTAGCCGCATAACGCAAACGCCACGTAGAAAAGCAAACAGCTGTTTCCCAGAATCTTGCCCCAATATGCCCAAAAGACACGAGTGCAATGCCTTCGCTGCGATGCGGTTATGATTATGTTGACCGCATTCTGTTGCCACCATTGTGTGGCGATGTGAATCCGGCCAGGGCTCGGGATTACTACATTTGATCGACCGTGGCGCAGATAGTCAAAATACAAAACAATCGCAACTACCTATGAAAATTTACCGCAACGCAATCTTCCTTTCTGTTTGTCAATATACCGAAGGCCAAAAACATAAATCACCCTCGTGTCAGAAATAACGTGCAAGTGTCGTGGTTGACGGAGGGGGAGGACAGTTGAGAACTCAAATCCCCACCTTTGAAACAAATGAAGCTCTCAGACATAGCAGCTTGCGAGGAAGCCACTGAACTCCTTATCGCAATTGAGGTTGAATAGAACCACAGACATTATGAGAGAATGCCCCCAACTTTGTACCCAAGGCTGCATTGTTTATGTTGGGCTGGCCCATAGCCTGCCGATGTGGCGGCCGAATGCTGGGACCAGTGATAACAGCAGCATATCGTATGCCTCCTAAAAGGAGGAACAGAACTTATCAGCAAATCCATGGGAAGGCTGGAAGTTATTGGACTTCAACTCAACAAGCACTTACAGAAGTTACCTGACCTTAGTTCGCTTGGGACTCTTTCAAACAATATGTAAGCTACAAGCTAGTACCTACTAATTCAAGTGTGCACCAGTGTTAGGCCACAGAAGTTGTTTGCACTTGTGATGTCAGCAATTTGAGAGGACACTATGCATCTGAGGAGGTCAGCTAGAAAGTGGTAAAGGAGGAACGGACAATTAAGGGGGCCCAAATGCATGCTGCCACTGTCCTGAGCCTTTGCCGTAGTTAAGAAGAGGATCAGTGACAATGAAGTGTATCGTAAGGTGTAAACAAATCACTCAGTGAGACTTTGGGGCATAGAGCCTGTTTCGTAAAGGCACGCAAGTGAGAAATTGCGGTCTCCCTATTCGCTAGATCAAAGTGATGTTTTTGACCTGCTCGCTCTCTCAGATCCCAGCCACGCATTTATAAGTCTACCACCACACGAACCTTCCCTCCTTCCTTCCCCGCAGACAACACCAGACTACAACTCCCAACTTCGTCAGTTCTCACACTGCACACGTTTTTATCATTGCTGCTTCAGATTCTACGGAATCGTCTTGAAGGGACAAAGCTTCTGGCTATCTCCACCCATCTGCAGGAGTCCCCCTCGCCAATACCAATCGGCAATTTCCGTGCACAGCTCTAGGTCGCGCTTCTTGAACAACAATACTCCCTCACCACATGCAACGCGACAATGACTGAAATCGCCATTCTATTCGATCTAGGAGACACGATGAGAACATCCCCTCTTCCTCCCGCTCCTGAGATGGCGCGCGCTTCATCCGCAGACTCCGTTCTCAGTGTCATCACCGTCGACAATGCCTCGAACGCGCAATCCTCCTCCTCTACACCCCCAACCAGCATTGGTGACAGTGGAAGCGTGTCATCTTCTTCGCTGAAGCTGGAGGATGCTATTATGACACCTGCGCCAGATACCAATGGCCGCAGCCGTCGTCAACGAACGAGCATCAGCACGTATAACGTGAAGATCCTCAGTGGCACTGCCATTCATGCGCCGAAGAAGTTTAGCACAGATCCAGCAGTCCGCGGAGAATCTTCAACTCGTCGTCGTCGTACTATCTCAGGCGACACGCTTCTCGGCAGCCTTGCTTCTACAAATGCGTCTACTGCGACAATTGAGAAGACAGCAAACCGAATGGTCCAAGATGGCGTGGAGGCACTTAATCTACAATGGTCTCCTAAGGCACTCCCAAAGTCCATTCCAAAGTCAAAAAGTCAGACCAGCCTTAGCGGCAGCCCAAGAAGAAGCGCGAAGCAACGAGATCTCGAGCGTCGCAAGTCTTCGCGCCCTGCAGCAGAGATAGTTCAGAGCCTTACCAAGAAGCTCAGTGTTCTGGGAAAGAGAAGTCGCCAGACCTTCGACGACAGTCTGGCTGGTAGCCTAGCTGGATTGACAAGAGCCAAACGAGAACTTCGAAATCTTGCCGACACCAACGAATTTGCGAAGATCGACACACAGCCTGTTCTACATGAAGTATGGAGCAACGGTAAATTGGTCAAGCCCGAAAATCCACGACAGAAGAAGAAGGCGGAGGAGGCCGCCCTTGCGAAGGAGAAGGAGAAGCAAAAACTGAAGGAGGAAGCCCTGAAGTTAGCTGAAATCCCCAAGCCTGTTGGCAAGAGGCAAAAGGTCTGGCTCACCAAAGGATTATATGCTGGACAGGTTGGAGATAATTTGAATTGGTTCAGCGGATCTTCTGAGAAGTCCATGAGGGATGGAGAGAAAATCGCGCCATTCAAGCCAAATAGCTTCATGCCGCTTCCAATGTGGCATGGGCAGCGATTGCTTCATTTGGGACGGGACTTCAAATTACCTTTTGATATCTGTTCACCACTTCCTCCCGGACAGCCAAAACCCGATGAGTGGAGAAAGACCTCAAGCAGTAAGTTCACTTTATATAGAGGCTTGGAGCTAGCTAACAACACACCTTAGATCGATTTGTTGGTGAAGCCGCGGCCATGTGGAAGAAATCAAGCCTGTTTGATAGCTTTTCCTCTAAGTGTGTCTGCACCGCGAAAGACGGCTGTGATGACGATTGTCAGAACAGAATCATGCTCTACGAGTGTGATGACACGAACTGTGGCGCTGGCCGTGCACGTTGTTCCAACCGCGCTTTTGCAACCCTTCAAGAACGACGCAAAGCTGGTGGGAAGTACAGAATTGGTGTCGAAGTCATCAAGACTGCTGATCGAGGCTATGGCGTTCGCAGCAACCGTTGCTTTGAAGCCAACCAGATCATAGTTGAGTATACTGGTGAAATCATCACTGAGGACGAGTGTGACCGTCGCATGAACGAGGATTATAAGAACAACGAGGTACGCTCTATTCTATACAGGAATCGAATTACGTTTGCTAATCAGCTATAGTGCTATTACCTGATGTCATTCGATCAAAACATGATCATCGATGCCACAAAAGGCAGCATTGCTCGTTTTGTCAACCATTCTTGCAAGCCAAATTGCAGAATGGTAAAGTGGATTGTTGGTGGGAAGCCACGCATGGCTCTCTTTGCCGGTGACAACCCCATTATGACCGGTGACGAGTTGACATACGACTACAACTTTGATCCTTTCTCCGCCAAGAATGTCCAGGAATGCCGATGCGGTAGTGACAACTGCCGAGGCGTTCTTGGTCCAAAGCCAAAGCCAAATCCTAAGGATGTCAAACCAGTCAAAGAGACGATCAAGGCAGCTCTCAAGGCTGGTGTCAAGGCTGGAAAGCGAAAGCTCAAGGAGTTGCTTGGCGGCGATGAGGCAGATGAAGCAGATGCCCGCAGTCCAAAGAAGAGGAAGATCAAAGAGGCTACCGGTGTGAAGAGATCGGCTTCTAGCGCGAGTATGAAGATGGCCAAGGGAGCAGCAAAAGCTGTCAAGAAGTCCGTCTCTTCCCAGCTTCTCAACGCTCGCAAAACGGTCGCAAGCAAGCGAGTCATTAAGAAGACGATGAAGGCCAGCTCCTTGAAGACCTATGGCAACCGAAAGACCACAGTTTCCTCGCGAAATTCCAGTCTCACTATTGTTGCAACGGAGGGCAGCCCACGGGGTGTCAAGAAGTCAAGCGCTGCGAAGAAGAGTGTACGAAAGACGATTGTCAGGAGTGTCCGCGGCCCCAGGGTACTATCGCGAAATATTAGTGGTGAACAAGATGACAACGAAGGCACGATTCGAGTTGTTAGTGGTGGTGACGAATAGGTTTTCCTTTGGAACTTCGGCGCTGGGACTACGGGAACATGGGCACATCATCAAAGGCGCATTTGGAGTTGGTTGCGAGCTCTTTCCTTCATTCGCGGCTCGTCTTCAACAAGAGTCTCTATGTATGATTATCTACTAATTTCTCATCGGTGCTGAGCATGGCGTCTTGAATTTCATTGAATGGGCGGTCTGAGAAGGTTTTCCGGGCTGCTTTCGTAAACATAGTTTTTAGCTAAAGTACCGTATCTGCAAATCAGGCTCTACTACACAATCTCTTTCTATCATGATGCCAGAAGGAATTCCAAACAAAATCCGAGGTGACGCAGTCCAGATCCCATCCCAGTCTTCTCCACATATTCCAGAAAACCCAAGCGACCCCTTTTCCTCTAGCGTGAGTCCGAGCGCGGCTCTTCCCGCGCATGGCTTCCAGTCATCGAAATTTATCACGAAACCGCGAAGAGAGGTCGTCATCACCTCTGAATATTCTTCATCAAACTACCTACACCACACCACCGTCTCGACGACAAACCCCAAGAACGAACTTCAATTCTGGCCATGATACTACCATAAGGCCATTTTAATCTCTAATTAACTTTCTTCTTTTCCAACTACTTCTGCTTGAGGACCCACGGTTCTCACTCTTCCCCTTCATGAATACCAGATCCGTCCCAGAAACCCAACCCAGACACCAGCTCGGCTCGACACAACTTCTGCAGTCGCGAGAGACTGGCGAAGTAGGTCCTCCACAGTCGAGATATGGAGTTTCGATAGCGACGAAGCCTGCCCCCGTGGCAAAGTCATGGGCGCATTTCGTTGCTGGAGGGTGAGTAGCCCCTGACTTGTCTACATCTCGACTCGCCAGATCCTAACATCCTGTACAGAGTTGGAGGAATGACAGCAGCAACACTGACAGCACCGCTCGATGTCCTCAAAACGCGTCTACAATCCGACTTCTACCAAGCCCAGCTCGCGCAGAGCCGACTCGCAAAGGGAATCTCGCCGCACGCACACCTCTCCGCGTTCCGCAGCGGGCTTTTACATTTCCGGGAGACGTTCCAGATACTAGGCTCGGTGCATAGGGTTGAGGGATGGAGGGCGCTGTTCAAAGGCTTGGGCCCGAATCTCATAGGAGTGGTGCCGGCGCGGTCAATCAATTTCTTCGTGGTGGGGAACGGGAAGCGCATCATTGCCGACTATGGGAATAACGGCGTAGAGTCTGCGTGGGTGGTCTTGTGTGCGGCGGCTGCGGCTGGGATTGTCACTTCGACGGTCACGAATCCGATCTGGTTGATCAAGACGAGGTTGCAGCTGGATAAGAATGTGGTGGAGAGGACTGGTGGCGCCGCCCAGAGGAGATACAAGAATTCCTGGGATTGTATAAAACAGGTTGTGAGACACGAGGGTGTAAGAGGGATGTATAAGGGCATGAGCGCGAGTTACCTGGGCGTTACGGAGAGTACGCTGCAGTGGGTTCTGTATGAGCAGATGAAGAAATCCCTGGCGCAGCGAGAGGAGAGGATCAACCTTAGCGGAAGGCCGAAGACTTGGTGGGATAATACGGTTGAGTGGACGGGGAATGTAGGAGCTGCTGGGGGTGCCAAACTCGTTGCAGCTCTTGCAACTTATCCCCACGAGGTAAGATCCCAGCATAGTTCGCAAGACATAAAAGCTAACAGCACGCAGGTCGCCCGCACCCGTCTTCGTCAAGCACCTACCGAGAATGGCCAACCGAAATACACCGGCCTCATTCAGTGCTTTAAGCTAGTCTGGAAAGAAGAAGGCATGGTTGCCATGTACGGAGGGCTGACGCCCCATCTCTTGAGGACAGTCCCTAGCGCCGCCATCATGTTCGGGATGTACGAGGGTATATTGAAATTATTACATGCACCGGAATAGACGTGCAACTAGAGAATCAGGGCAACCTTTTGTAGCATATATTGGGAGGTTTTCGGCGTTTGTACAAAAAGCATGGTATTCGGTTATTTGTATAAACAACTCGACTTTACTCTCCGAGCCTAAGATACGGGTGTATGATAGATGATCGGCAGGCGTTAGCTTCGGGAGCAAGCTGTATGGATCACCACTACCTGGACAGACGTGGTGGTTAGTTGTCAATATTATTGTACCATCACATCCTTGCATCTGGGTCATTGGTATGAGCACTTAGTTAGATAGCTTCAAGCCGCTACACGCTTCCCTCCAAAGCATAAAACGAGATAAAAGAAAACAACGCTTCGTTATTACGCCTGTGAATCAGATTCCCTAATAGCACACACAAAATGAAGAGACCCCTCCACCCCACATTCCATGCTTCAGAGCCCTTCCTCCCATCATACATTCATACTGTGTGCGATCTGTGTAGCGAAGCAAGGTCGTGCTGGGTATCAATCATGGTAGACGGTCGTGGCTTTTGCAACTTCCTCGGTCTTCGCTCACCAGCCTTGTTCAGTGAACTTCACCATGCGTTGCGGTCCCAATTAGGGTCTACAAGAACTTGAGTTAGCGACTCTTCTCTCTTGTTATCTGGACTGAGCTTTGGCGCTCGGCTCGAATATTTCCAGACCCTTCTACGCCGGCGCAAGAGATATCAAACTCACCCTGTACGAAACCAGCCAGAACCTTACTGCCAGTCTGCAAGAGCGGGTGGCCAACAACAATCTGCAAGAACCGCTGCAAGCCCTCCCTCCTATGCTCAATCACATCATCACTGAAGCGGTTCGTGAAGACCTTGCCAGGCAGCGGGGGGATGGTCACTCGCGCAGACTCTCTCTCCAGGATGTCGCGGAAGTATTCGAAGTCCGAATAGCGCCTACGGACATTGCTGTGGCGGAGCTTGAAGGCTGGGATGTTGGTGCGGCAGACGATCTCGTAGTCGGTGTACATGCTACGTCCCATTCCATGTGTTCGTGGATTCTTGACCTGTGAAGATGGTGGGGTTAGCAAGGTGCTCGTGAGGCTGGGCTGGGTTGGGTAGGGTGGCAAAGAGGCGGAGGAGGTTGAGAGAGTCTGGCGCTTTCTGTAGACCTTTCGACTTACCTCTATCTCTAGGAAGTTCTCTGGCGGGCCGTAGATCTCCTCGAAGCTCTGCGTGCGCGAATCGGGCATTGCCTGCATGATGGGTGGTATGGGTTGGCGCAAGGCCGGCCGCTGGTTCCTTGTATGTTGCTTGTTGCTATCTGCGCTTCGTCGTAAAGACGCTTGAAGAAGCTCTTGATAGCGAGAGTTACAGATCGTCTGATGCTCGTATTCCTAGGTGAAGTTGAGGACTTAGACGTAGATATGACTGGGCATGAGGAAGGAGCTTGACTTACTGGAGCTGAGGGGCAACTCAAGGTTGACAGTCCACGTGACACGGTGCTACCTTCCCCTCTTTCGCGCGTGAGGTGATCTTTGATGGCGAGCATGGGATGGATGCGTCTGCTTGCAGATTAAGGCTGTGACATAACTAGTACTGTATCAAGTTCTTTTTCCTCTACCGCTCTTTTTCTTCTTCTAGTAAAGCTCTCAAGTGACTGGTAGCCAAGCGGCATCTCAACAAACTGATTTCGAAGACATTCATTCACCTACTGTCAACAAACACTCTTCAGGTACTCGTATATTGGAGCCTTGGGTTCTATCAGCGGACATGATGACAATCCTCACAAGGCTGGGCCTCTTTGCAGTACCACTTGTGAGACCTCTCACCTAGCTTCATAGCTGTAGCTAATGAACATAGCTTCTTCTGGTTCTCACAGCAATTGCAGGGTAACCAGATATCAACATCTGGATATTGTACCAATCACTTACACATTCCAGCTATGCATACTCCCAAATCCGATTCCTATCCCTCCCAATCCCGCAAGCGCTCGCACTCCTCACCGTGGTCCTCCCACTCATCACTGGAATCTCTGCTCACGGTACATACGGACTCGTCCGCCGATCTGCGAACAATGAGCCGTATCAACTCACCATCCCCCTCATTGCCGTCATTGGTTTCCAGTTGATCTACGAGACCATCATCGCCACTCTTGCTTTGACTCATATGATACCACCAGATGCCTTGCTCTGTGGACTGGAACGCAAGTGGCAGCAGTTTTGGAGTGCTCATGATGCACATGCAGGAAAAACTATCAGGGCAATACAAGATGCCCTGAACTGTTGTGGTTTCAACAGTATTAAGGATCGCTCATGGCCTTTTACTAATCCTGCCACTTGTGCGACGACATTCGGTCGGACACAGTCTTGTGCTAGGCCTTGGAGAAGAGCAGAACAGATCAACGCTGGCTTGTTGTTACTTGTTGCTGTGACGGTGTTTATTATTAAGGTACCTAAACATCATCACCAACTGCACTCGAACTCTATCTTAGCGAGCACGCGCTAACCGTCCTCCAAAATAGGTCCTTTCCCTCATTTCACTCCTCACAAGCACCACATTTAGTCAATCGAGATGGGCTCGACCATTCAAGCAGATTGGAAATACTCATGATGTGGAGGACGTTGATGAGTCGGAAGACAACAGAGCTACGATGAGAGGACTTATTGAGGAGAATGCTGAGGAATATCATGATGAGCCAGCTACAGAGCCCTCAAGTCGTGCGATTAACGCTCCGAATGGAGAGGATGGCCATGGCCCAAGGGTCCAGCCTTCTCAGTTGACGGATGGTGGTAACGCATGGCGAGATGAAACGAGATACTAGCGTCTGGCTTCAGTACGGAGAGACGTCGCAAGCAACTACCATCTTCAGAGCTGAGGGGGGACATTGGACGCATATTGACTTACTGAGAGGTGGACTTTAGGGTAGCAAGTTCGTATTATATAGAATGATTTACTTGCAGATTTTAGGGCCAGACCTTGGGAGTAGACTTATGAGGACATGAGAACTAGCATTTTCCCCACGTACCTCCCATCTCAGGCAATTCCAAATTTCCAAAAGTTTCTCCTACACCTTCTCATTCCAGTTAAGGAACATCCATCCCTCCACAAAATACAGAGAGAACACTCTAGCGAGTCCAAGAACCATGTGGACCTGCTGCAAAGTAAGTCTTCATCTGAGTCTCGCACCCGTCCCCATCTCTGTTCCTATCTCTGCACTTCCCATGCCCTGCATCACAAGCTATTAGTGATGCCAGAAAATCTGCGGACCACAAGTAGTGCGGAGCCGGTTATCAGACAGTCAGAACGTGCCTTCACTACCTTCGCAACGTGTGCTGGGGTTGTGACGGTGTTCGTCGGTACGAGTCCCTTATTTGGAGGAATTCGGGGAGGGGGGAGTAAGACTGCTAAAAAGGAAGGCTCACATGTTCTGCGAATGGTAATGGAGTTGGCTCTGACAGCATTGCGACCAAACGGGGTGTTGGAATTGCACTGGGATGAACGTCGGTGTGACGTTGTATTATAAACGTAGGTGCTCTAACCGCTCAGCTGTTTAAACAGAAGTACTTCGTGCAAATTCCCTTGAGGATACGATGTGAGAATAAGGTGCGCGGAGATTGCAATATTACGAGAGTCAAGAAAATTGAATGTTCCCAGCTAAGGAGCAACTAAGAAAGGGGAGCAAGCCGTGGGAATATGAACATCACCGGCACAGCTATTAGTTCCTGCACCTGGTATATTTAGAGAGCTGTACGCCATAGTTCAAAGGAAGTGAATCCAATATCAATACTTTGTTGATTTTTGACCCATACATTGCGCCAGTTGCGGGCGAGAATGCCGCTGGTATAATGCGGATTCGGGTAACAGTTGGAGCCTATTAGCACACTCAAGCAAAGTAATGAAGGGACAGCAGCAGATAATAGCTTCGGATACATGCTACTTTATCTGCTACACTTTTGATTTTAGAAGTTTTCCCTCGCGCTTGAGGAACTCTGCACACTCAATGACGCCAGCTTCATACATTGCAGGCTCCATCAAACTCGCGCCTTTCTCACACTCACAACTTTGGAGAGCAGATCTGATAGCTTGTTCTAGGTGACCCACTGTCTGGTACTCCTTGCGCCAACAATTGAATATGATCCGGCCGAAGGTGGAATCGGCACCCGTCGAAGGGAATTCACCTCTAATGAGAGCTTGAACTGTCTAAGGCCTCTTGAGGTGGTCAAGTGGCTCATGTCCTGTTCTGATGGTGTAGATACACGAGCCCATGGCAAATTGTTCGCTGGCAGGACCTGCAAGTGGGGAACTGCGATCTACCCTCAACCTGTAGTATGGATATGTCGTTGCTGGAAGCTCTTCGCCGCGCTTGGTCGTATTACCAAAGTCACATAATTTCACGTGGCCTGATCCATCAAGGAGAATATTTCCTGGACGCATGTCGCCGTGAAAGTAATCAAGCTGCTCGAGCCAGGCTGCCGCGCTAGCAAACTGTTTAATCCAGCGATGTTGCATTTGATCGGTGATGGGTCGTTCGTTCTGCTCCTTCAAGCGAGTTTGGAGAGACTCTTTCATCCGCTGCAAGAAGATGCCATCCGGGGTACAGAGGAAGCTTTGGACGAAATTTGGGTGTTTTTACTCGGAAAGGAGCTTGTATACATTCTTCTCATGCTCAATGTTCTTTATGGCCTCGTCGGCGAGGGCTTGCAGGCCAGGAGATGGGTTGTTGAACTGTAGAGCAATCTTAACGACGATATCGACAGATACAACAAAAACGAATCCGATACCGCCTCCGGCAAGTAGATTAAGAGGCTTAAACGTCGTTCGTAGTACTGGAGTCTTAGACATGATATCAGAAAGACTTCCGTTGCTAATGCCGAGAAAGAGGAGAAACGACCAATCGAGGTCGAACGATATCTGCGGGAGGGCTCATTTCTTGGCATCAAGTGAACTTAGTAATAGAACGTGAGATCAGCAAATAGCTCAGCTTGAAAAGAAAGGACATGCGCATTCGACTTCATTAAATGCGATAACAAGGTACTCTCGGCTTCATGGCCGATGCAGACGGATATGGCTAATTAATTAACGGGCACCTTTGTCCGTCGCTCAACACTTCAGAGCCTAGGTGGCGTGCACGAGAAACCCCAAATTTTCTCCTATCGTTGCCTTTCTCATACATATATATCAATTCCACAGCCCTTTCGAATCAGTCTCCTAATTTATTACGACATAACAACAACAAGACTTCACTGATGTGAATTTCAATTGCTAGAACAATGTCCTAAGGGTACAGAGTATGAACTTGAGTTGGAAACGATGAAAAGTATGCAATCCTTCGTACCAAGCTGGCGAAAGAGTCTCTGCTTCCACTACCGACCGACTCTCCCGTATTTCCAACTAGCTCGGGATCCTTCCATCGAAACTAATCACAGAGCTTAACCCCAAACACATCCAACGCAGGAAACGCGAATGAGAAGATTATGTATTTATCTCGAGGCTAATGAAGGAGAGAGGTGAGAACATCGAGGGAAGCGTTGATGCGGGGGCCTGTCATGTGATAGGAGAGACCGGCCAAGTCTATGAATTAATTGATTACCTTTGTTAAGAATCCCCATAGCACACCCATTCACACATCATGATCCACGAGACTCTGCGACATCCATATTAATATTGAACTTTCTCACCGTCAACCCCACTACTATCACTACCACCTTCACTCACCTCATCCACCATGTCAAGCAGCCAGTAGAACCCCAATGTCTACCCAGTCATATAGCTCCCTCCCCACTTATACATAGAACAGTACCTCCTTGCTTCAACGATCCATCGTTCCCGTGGAGTAAATATCCTATTAATTAATTAAAATAAAATCTGATTTGGTTTCTTTATACTTACCAAATATCTCCTTGTCTTGTAGCATGATAGACCGCGTGTGGAACTGCCAAGATTTCTTCTTTACTTAACGGCTTTGTAACATTAAAGTCGTAAATAAACCAGGCTTTCACATCATTCTCCGAATCGAAGTTCGGAAGAAAATGCATAGCGTCATGGCAGGCGTCCTGTAAATTGTTGTTAAATGATCGATGGAGAATCTGCTGACAAAAGTCGCGCCCGAGTTTATAGACCCGCTCTTGTGGGTTCCCAGGAATATCCGTAACGCAAACCCGAATAATGACTCGTTGTGAGTCGTTGGCCATATCTACGGCTCAGGTATAGAATGCGAAGTTAAGTAATGAAGTCTGAGAAACGAATGCATCTATGTGCAGCGCGAGGCTAGAAGGCTAACTTATTCGGTTCTAGCGGGACATAATCTTCTTGCCGCTTTTAAACCCTAAACAGCGCTTCAGCTCCCGTCGACTCGAAGCATCCAAATTTATGCTCTTCACTGTTTACGTCTGGGAATTTAGGCGAGGAAAGGGGTTCGATTGAAAGAGTTATACAATTCAGAGGAGAGCCATTTGTTTATTCACAAAAATTGAGGAATTGAAATGAAGTTCCCTTGCATCGAGGAAGTTGAAGTCGTCCCTGAGCTTATGGTGTCTCTGGTGGTGTTTCTCCTTTGCACTCAGCACAGTCCTCGCTAGGGTCATCGTCTTGCCAGTCATGGGCCCTTCCTCGCTGGGCAGGGGCACAAGTTACACCAGTAGTTTGTGCAGCCAGACATCTTTTTATCTCTTTCAATCTTGTTCGATCCTCCCCTCTCGCCTCATGGCGGCCAGAGCAGGCAAATTCTGCGACGCCATCGTCACACATCTTTAACCCTTTAGAAATTTGTGTTGATAAGATAGATGAAACTACTGACATGGAGCTTTTTATGAATATAGATGGAGAGACTTGAAGCTAGCAGGGTCGATTGTTACTAGATTCAAAAATTCCTTACGTAGCAGCTTAGTATGGAAATGGATAACTCAATGCAGCACAAGTTACCAGTACTGAGGTTGATATTAAACTTCAAGCAGGATAGGGATTTTGGAAGTGATTATGTTGGGAAATGCTTTTACCTCGCACTAGAGTTGAATTGAATTTGCTGCACTTGGAGAGCTTGATGATGAGAAGATCAACCTCAAAAGTCCACGGCCACTTTAGCAGATGACAAGGCTTTACATAACGGTGCGCAAATTGAAAATGGGCAAGCGTAACTGCCAATTTTGCTGCAAACAGCTGCAAACGATTATTTAAGAGTGATTCTGGAGGATAATTTTAGAGGTTTGTTGCAAAGATGCCTAACCCACATTAACTCCACTTTTTTCTCCTCTGCGCACTACCTATTACGGTCAATGTTTGGTCGGCTGACATATCATTTATTAGGAGGCTCTGGGAGATCGGTCTATATGACATTCGTGAAATATATGTTTCGCCCGAAGACTCTGTTATCCGGGTTCTCTTCATGCCAAGCTAGACTCAAACAATAGAGAGGCTTGATAATTAGTCGCAGCCTAATAGATACGAATATATCAGAGTTCCCTATCAAAAGCCCCCTATCAAAGGTCGCCCGATTCATTAGACATCCAGTCCAAGCAGACCCGAAAATTACAGCCCAACCACTGCTCCGAGAGATGCCAAGATCCACGTACTGTACACATGAGTACAGTACACACCCCCCTGAACATCTCCTCAAGAGCTAAGGAGTCGAGAATTCGGCTACAGAAGGGTTTACAACTCAGAAAGTCTATGACGAGAATGACTGAGACACTTCACGGCTCGTACCGTCGAGTGTTCCAGCCCAACCCTCAAACAAACCACCATGTCAAAAAGACCCCCCTGCCTCTCCCTGCCTCCCTTGGCCTTGTAACCCCTTCAGGTGGGTATATAGGGCAGCCGCAGCGGGAGATCTACGAGTTACATTCCACCTACCATACTGCCCATCGGGACCGCAGAGTCTCCACCAAAACCCAACTCTCCAGACCCAAAAAATACTCTTCACAACCAATCGCACCCATCCTCACTGCAATACCTGCAGCAGATGCATTAAAAAATGCCTCTGCATAGATTCGTCAACGGATACTCGGTGTCCCCAACACAGAGCACCTATGGAGGAAGCCTGCCTAGCACAACCCCGCTAATCCACCACGAGGATTAGATGCCGGGCCAGTTTAAATCACCCCCACCCACCAGCTCCTGGCAGAGAGAATAACTGCGAATCAGGTCTGTGTAAACTACGCACTAACTACTTTAATGGGCTCCCAATCATTGCCAGTAAACATGTACGAGTAGCGTGTGGAGTGTGCAGGGGCTTTATTTACTAATTACTGTAACCCGTGCATATTTCAAACTTCAGCCTCCCCCCTGCACAGTCAGCACCTCTAGCCTTAACCCTTCAAAAGCAACAACCCTTTACAACGTCAACACCAACCCTCCTCTTACAATTATCGGTAATGATCCTCGGGATGCCGCTTGAGGGCGACGCCTCTTCGAAACTACCCACTTTAGTCTGCTGCCGCACATTCAAAAAAGCCATGGCATCGGATAAGCGGTGGTGGATGTCACGGAATTGCTGCTGGACATCTGCGGTGCATATAGCAAAAATGAAGTTATTCTTAGGAGGTGCATACCCTTGCTGTCTTTCGCAGCCACCTTGCCACTATTGACCTTGCCTTTGTTGGGGCACAAATACCCAAAGGCCTAGGAATGCTTGGAGACAGAAAAGCTTTGTTTAAGGTTGAGCTCATGTGAATAGAAATTTGATTGAGGTTGCCAAATGCAGCCAAAGTGAATAAAGCGGAGAAGATAGCTATGCTATTAGCATAATGAAATATCGTTGCCGAAAGCTGTTACAGTAACAACAATAAACAAATGATTACATTTCGATAACCTGACTTGGAAGAGAAAATATGCGAGATGGTGAGAACAAAGTCTACAGTTCCTAGGTCGCATTGCATAAATTCTACGACTTCACACATTCGATCGATACATTTCATTTCCACCCACATCGAATCATGCCATACAACATAATCGACATTCACGAATATCTCGGCTTCATTTTACAGCAGAGGCAAGAGAGGTCGCCAACCAGCCGAGATTCGAATTTTGGACAAAGTTTCCAGTGACTGCAAACCGAAAATGGCGGTGGTGCACGCGGATAGGTTAGCAGAATTATCACCTTCGACATATGTTACTAACAAAGACAGTTTTTTTGTAGCGGATATCGGCAAACCCAAGCGCGAGAAAGACCCTCTTGTTGATATTCCACGACTACCTTTCCCCCAGTGTGTTGCGCCGATGGAACCTCCTATCGAAGCGACTGTAGGCCAGCTTCTTCCAGGCTATTTGGCTCTTGGTTCCCTTATGCTTTGCAAGTCTGTAAAGGTTGGGGATAACATTCCTTCGGATAACGTTTGCTATTGGAGCGATGCGGGGATGACATACTACCTTCAGCGACGAATTCCTCCAAGTAGCGACAAGAAGACGGAAGGAGATCCTGAGGCTGGTCGGTTACTATATTGCTCAACGAGTGCAATTTGGAATCTCAGCGAAAACGTATTCTGTAAAGTCAAACCCTGGGTCGAGGGGATGACTACAGAATATGCCACAATCAAATGGGTAAACCAGAATATACCATCGCTTCCTACAGAAGAAGTCATATATCATTGGATTGACGTAGAATGGAAACGAACGATTATGATATCGAAGCGGGTACCAGGGCAAACATATGCCGAAGCATGGCCTTCTTTAACGACACCACAAAAGCTCCATATCGCTGATCAAATCGCGGCTTATCTTAAGTTACTTTCAGAATGGACATCTGATTACATTGAGACAGTCGAAAGATCGGGAGTAGTAGGGGCATGGTCGCTCAGAGAACGCCAACCTCTTCCTTTTGCAACACCGAGGGTAGAGCCGAGGGTTCCACGAGAGGAGTATGAAGAGTTTATCAAAAGGCGAGATTCTGATAAGGGAATGTTATCATTACCCCCGAACCTCGGAGACACTTTGATTCTACAGCACCCCGACTGCAACCCTGCTAATTTCTTCGTAACGGTGCCTTCCGGGTCGGAGATGCCACAAGTCACCGCAATTATTGACTGGGAATACGTGGGATACTTTCCAAGATATCTGGTAGCTACAATGCCTCGCTACTTCGGATCGTTTGCTGTCCAGAATCAAAACGGACTACCCCCTACAATTGATAATTTTGATTGGCAGTGGATGCTCTCGAATGCTTGCGTTCGTGTGGGATTTCCACTGGAGCTGGAATACCGCAAAGAATCAGTGAGGATTGACACGCAGCACTACCCAGGTCTGTCAATTGAGAGCTTTGTTAGGTGCGATCATTTGCCACCTGGGTACCCTGTGACAAGCAGGCGAAGTACATAAGTCAGAGGGAATTTGTTGGAAAGTATCGAGACATTTATTATCACGAGCTATTCTCTATGATCAAGCGAGGTTACTTCCTACTCTATGTTGAATAAAGAAGAGCATTAGCATTGAGCTTCTTCTCTTCCTCCCTTCTCCCCTTCTCCCCTTCTCCCCTTCTCCCCTTCTCCCCTTCTCCCCTTCTCCCCTTCTCCCCTTCTCCCCTTCTCCCCTTCTCCCCTTCTCCCCTTCTCCCCATCCCCATCCCCATCAACTCTTCACGTCAGAGGCCGATTCAACTAGACTAGGCAGTATGAATTGCAACTCAAGCAGCCTGAAACTATCACTAGTGAGACTGACTGCCGGAAGCGTGGGATGCACCAGTGGAGCACTGGCTTGAGGTGCTTTCCGGTGGAGTTGAGATTGTTGCAACCTCCTTAGTCTGCTCATCCTGTTTTTGAACCTGGGTATTGTGATTAGCTAGATGATTAATTTGGATAAGAGAAAGGAATACAAACATAGGGAATGAATCCGTGGATGCTTCCCCCGCAACTTTCGCACACCCGTATGCAGGAAGGTTCATGGCAAGCCATGTTACAAAGGCCGCAGTGAGAACGGTTTGGCATGGTGTAGGAGCTCTCTTGCCATTATAACGCAAAAGTCTGAGTGATGTTGGACTGAATGTAGGTGCGATTAATTGAGTAAGAATGGGCTAGGAGGAGGAATCAATGAGCACGAATGAGTGAGAGTATTGAGTTGAGGTATCTATATAGTGTCATCCTTATTACATACCCAGTATAGAAGAGATTCCAAGGAATGAGACATCATGACACTCGACCTAAAGACTTGGTTGCCGAATGACAGACGAGATCTCAAAGCGAGGACCAGGAAATCACTGCAAATAGAATGACACTGTGCCAGTTCAAACAAAGAAACAAAGAAACAAAGAAAGTTAATAAAGAAGTAGTGCATTGGTTGTACAGCTTGATGTCAGAATGTAGATGGGCACTGCCCAAAATTGCCGTGACTTATCCAGTTTGGTGGGACAATGCTTGCTATTGACATAGATAAAAATCTAAAACCGAGGGGGTAATTTTGGGATTGACTTGTTTGTTCCTTTTCTTGACAGCTGCATGCGTTGCATAGATGGGTGTATGGTCCTACAACTTCTCTTATAGACGAGTGACTTGAATCCGGTGATGGAAATGATGGTGAGATGAAGCCCTGGTTTTACTTAATTACAGCAGAAGGCTTTGTTTTCTTAGCAGCTTTTTGTACCCCAAAGAAACTACAGTTGCCTTTCATTTCTTCGTCGATTTGACTGTGTGCGTATTAGTCTCTAGATCTCGTTGCGACGCTCGCTCTTTGGTTGAAGATGCTCCCGCAGGCTTCTGCGTTTTGGTGGCAGAGTCGGAAGCCAAGACAAGAGCTTTCGGTGGTCTGCCTCGTGCTCGTGGCTTAACTTAGGACCGCATTTGGGGATCGATTTGAGTTCCGCCTTCGACGCCTGACGCAAAGCAGAGGCAATTCTTGCATGATACTTAGTGTTGCGTAGAATAATTAAGACAAGGTCGAGTATCGCGTTGACCCCAGGGTATGCAAGGCTGGGGAGGGATGGAGGTATGCGCGTTAAGGAAGGAAGTTATTTAAACAATCTATGATATAATTAGTACTCCCCAGCAACTTCGACTAATTAATGGATTTACGAAAATAAGTGGAATTAGAATATAGAATTATTTTCTGTAGTTACTCGCTTAGTCAAGTGCACCCCCCTGATGTGGATGGGGGCAAGGCAAGCCTTACAGTAACTTACGGAAGATGCACGAATCAGAACCTCCCTCTTCCCTCCCTCTCCATACGATACGCACGTCCAGACCGCAGGATCTCCGCATAAACGAACAACCAACCAACCAATCCATCATCCATCCATCCATGCCACCCATCCTATCTACTCATGCTCGGTGCAACAGCTGCAGCATGGATGCAAAAACCCCCCCTCCCTCCTTCCACGGATTCGTCAAAATGCCCCTGCGATTCTCGCTAAAGAGCTACTCGGTGTCCTCAAAGCGGCCTAGCGGCATGCAGAACACAACATTACTCGGTCACACGCCCGACCAATGACAACCTCAACAACTGCACAATCCCAGTGATGGGCTGACGCGCTTGAGGCTCTGCCGAAGGTTGGGAGGGTTGAGGGGGGAACTTTGCCAGCACTTCGACCCGCCGTCGCTGCACAGGCGCACAGGCAGGATCGATCTGATCTGGTCTGGAGCAGCTGAAGGTCGAAGGAAAAGAGCGCGCAGGGAACGTCCCTCCCTTCCTCCCTCATAAGGTCAGATTCTTTTTCTCCCGTCGTGGCAAACCCCTTCCTGTTCTGTTACCGTCCCGTACCCGTCCATACACACACACGTCCCAGCGTCAATAGAGGTGGGGGGGATTATCCAAGAGAGCGGTTGCCTTCATTCCCGCCTAGCGATCGGTCTCCGTCCGTCAGTCAATAAGTCAGTCAGTCAGCCAAACAAACAAACCAAAGAAAGAAAGAAAGGAAAGAAAGAAGAGAGACTGAAACATGTCGTAAGAAGGAAGGCAAGATGATGGAAACGATGAGCTCCCAGCCCGTCGGAGCGCTCGGCGGCGCAAACCCGCATCGCAGAGCGAGAGGTCCTGGCAGGAGGGAATCAAAAGTGGCATATCGCAACCTCCCAAGCTACTCGACCCGACACAACAATGCGGCTGTTCCAGGCTACCCTTCATCGCCCGAACATTTATTCGCACGATCTCATAATTATAATGACCACCACCATGCCCAGCTCCGAGGACAGGGAGGCGGCGGCGGCGGCCTCAACTTGGATCACCTGGGTTCCTATGAGCTTGACCGCCATTCAGCTGGAGCTGCCTCAAATTTCAACACCAGCCCCATAGTTCATCAGAACATTCCGGATGACACCTCATGGATGTCCATCTCATCTCCAAGTTCATATACGTTGGCCCTGAACCTCCCGAATTCGCCCCAGAATTACGGTGCGGGGAATCATAGCCAGTCTCCCACCGGTAGCGAGGTTCCCCAGATCACCATGTCCAGCAGTAATGTCCAGGAGACATCCTGGAATATAAATATAAATACTCCCCGGACTAGCAACATGGATTCCGAAGTGGATGACATGTCCATGTCAGATATGCATATTGGGAGTTTTGGTAGCTTCAATAGCTTGGCCGCCTTCCCGGCTGCGAATACCACGGCTTCCTCCATATCTGACACTTACGTTTTTCCAATAAGCAACTCTAATTTCGATTCTGCTGGGAACCAAATCCAGGACCTGGCGCTTCCAGGTAAGTGATTCGGATTTCCTTTGATTATCTCATGATCGGTTTATCCTCGGGTCCCGTGCTGCAGTGGCAGTTCTTCCCGCCTTAGTACTGATCGTGATAGATGGCTTTCATCGAATTGGACCTCCCTTTGATACTCCGTCTCCTCGTACTGCGAATACAAACTCACCACACATGTTCACGGAAGACTTCTCGTTTGAAAATGATGGCTCCCCCCTATCACCAAATTGGAACTTTGTGGATAACCCTATGCTCTACTCCACGGAGAGCGGGCAGTGGTCTGCGACAACCTTGGTCGCACCTAATCAGACCCAGCAGACCCAGACAGTAAGCAACCAAATGGACTTTCAACCTAACATTCCCTGGAACTCGCAATATGCCCAGGAAAGTGACTTTCAACTGTATGCGAACGCAGGTGGAGTGGCTTTCGAGCCTAATCGTGGCAGAACATACGAGACGCATGTGACCGGGCAAGAATTCCTCGATGCTGGCCAGCCAAGCATGGAGTTTTTCAACTTAGATCATCTCAGCCCAAGCAGCGAAAATGACAGCAAATCGTGGGCCCTCGTTTCGAACCCAAGCAGCAGCTATCATGGATCTCACGGCTCTCCTGCGTCGCAGAACTCTCCGCTATCGCATGCTCCCTCACCACCACCTCAGGAGGCAGAGATCCACCATTCGCACATCTACAACTCCATTCCAAGTCCTCCAAGGGTAAAGGCTGCACGTGGTCGTCAACGGGGACTGACAGCAGTAGAAAAGAAACAAGCGAGAGATGTTCGTGAAGCCAAAGCATGCTGGGCTTGCCATATTTCGAAAACAAAGGTACCTACCCTTTGGATATGCCATTCAACAAGCTAACGAGGGACAGTGCTCGCCATGCTCCCCAGGAAAGCCGTGCGAACAATGTGCAAGACTAGCTGGGAAGAGACGATTCTGCCTGTTTACGTGCTTCAATGACCCACTGGAGACATTGTCAACGTTCCTAGTACCAAGTAAATACACCTACTGTTGGCCCTTTGTCCTATAGCTAACGTGTGCAGCTTATCTCATGGGACATTTCACCAAGGCCAATGTCGAGTCATTCGTAACAAGAAATGCATCGAGCTGGGGGAAACAGCACATGCTCATCCGAATGGATTGGGGATATCCGAAATTTTTGGAAGCCGATGTTGTTGCACTGGCTCTGCGGAGTAGCGCCTCGGAAATGGGATATTTCCATCAAACGGTGTCGAACGGTGGTGCAAGGCCTCAGTTGGTACGGAAATCGAGCCCACCACTTGGGATACCGCTCGCAGCCATGGACGAGATGCAGGACGCATACTCCAAATATATCCAGGACATCGTTCAGAGCGATATTGCTTCGTATGTTCCGACGGCTTACATTGACCAAGAGTCGGATCTTCCTACGCGTCTGCTCGGAGTAGTTGCGTCGTACTACAGCACTGGTAATGCGAAAGATAATGAGGTACGCAGTGTTTTTATTCCTCTCTGTTGTATGATGCTGATGATCCGCAGTCCGAACTCCTCCGCCGAGCCCTCGAAATGCACGTAACCTCGGTGATCCTCGAACGAAGCCTCTTCCTCGACCAGAATTCATTGCACAAGGTTCAAGACCACCTAGGTCAGGAATACCACAGACGGTCGGCTCCGAGATGTGCGCAGAGACAGATCAAGTTGGCCTTCTTCATGTTACAACAAAGACGTATTCGATCGGTTTTGAAGGAATGGGGAAGCATGATCTGGGCGACAAACCCAAGTGCCACCAAAGACAAGGAATGGGCGATTGCCTTCAGTGTGTTCCTCACCCTCATACTCGTCATGGACAAGACACTCGGTGCGGCATACTATTTCTGCGAAGGACGGATAAAACACCACGGCCACCAAGCCTCGACGGAGCGACAGCTATTCCAAGAACTCGTGAGATTGACGCAGAAGGAGTTGTTCGACAGGTGCAAGGAGATCTTCCACTGGAAATTCAAGACTCGAAAAGGGGGCAAGGAGGCCTGTAATCCTATCCGAGATGGCATTGATGCGTTCCAAGGGAAATCCAAGACCGTTGAGCATGACGTGGAGAAATTCGTCAGAGAATTGCAACATGTCGTTGGCGAGTACGGTAAGAACCTTCTGCTCCAATTGCTTTACCAGGCTGACCATGTTCCAGAACAAGATGTGCGATTACACCGATCGTCCAATCGGGACGAGGACTCGGAATACACGGATGGCGGCCGATTGGCATGCATTTTCCTGGATGACTTCCTGGGCCATTGAAACGGACAGGGCGAATCGAACCAAAAGTGGTCCTGTAAGGGTGTTTCGGCGATTAAAGAAGCGGGTATGATACAGGGCGACGTATAACAGACTTATAGCATTGAGAGGTGTGGTTTCTGTACTTACTTGACCTTCTCTTGTAAACTCTCACCCTCTGTGTCTTGGATGTTGTCTGTACTTTTAACGGCCGACCAAACTCAACAGTAAGATAGGAAAAAGCAAAAAAGAAATAGATGACGACGGTGACGAGCAAATGAATCAATGACCGAATCGGAACGTCCGTCGCTATTCCCGCATCTCTCCCCCCGTGACCGCTGTGACAACAGTCACCTAGGACCTAGGACCTAGGTCATCGTGGCAGCCTGTAACGAGTAGGAATTTAGGCATGATTGAATAACCGTAACAATGGATGGCCGAGTAATGACTGAATGACTGACTGACTGAATGAGGGAGTGAGGAGTGACTCTGCAACTCGGCGTGGACTTCGCACCCGTTTTGAATTGTTTGGATACCGGATCCCCAGCCCACCTCGTAGCCACAACCCTTGTATGTTGCAGGTCGAGATGGCACTTGTTGCTGTTCATCATAACGGAGGAGCGCCCTATGCAAGGCACCGATTGAATCCCAGCAGGTGTGGGTAGGGAGGTTATGCACCCAGACGTCAGGCCAGGGCCTCCGCCACAGCGCACCAGGGTCCACAACTCCACTGCCACACACTACAGGACCGCACCAGCCCAGCCCTGCCTCGAGACGTGGAGCCGTTTGTTGATTGCAATTGCACCCCGTAAAACAAACTGCAAGAGGTGTGACAGCAAGGGACGCCGCGGCTGAGAGAGTAGGTAACGAATGAAGTGCCGTCCACTGCAGTTGAGTGACTCGAGTGAGTGAGATTGTAATACGAAATGACTCAATTCCTGTTTGTATGCGCCTTTTTCGTCTTTCTCTTTGCTTGATCGGTGAGGAGTGGGTACGTATGTACGGAATTGAAGTGCAAAGCCTGGTATGCCTCACTCACTCGAGGGCAGCGTAATGGTAAATGACCTTAGACCGTTTGAGAGAGAGAGAAAAAAGTGAGGCTGAGAATGATTTGCATTTCGACGATCTCCATCATGGTATGCAGACAAGAGATCAGCGGCTGTAACAGAGACAAGATGAACTGGTCGGAGAGACTTGACGCGCTGCTTGGCTTCTGACTGGCCGGACCCTCACTGGAGGTCGATCGCTACTGTACATGGAATACTGTATCTGGTCTCAGACAGGCAGCCTTCTCAGGGAGGGGCCCTGGAAGGGGGACCACCATAAAGAATTTCCCGGGAATTCATCGAGTGGGATGAAGATGGCTTTGCAGATTGTAAATGTAGAGCTTGTTGCGAATGATTGGGTAGAAAAGGAATGGGAGGGGGGTGTCGCACGTCTTCGCCTTGCCTTGGGAGAAGAAGCCAGGGCGCTCTGTGAACGCTTTAGGAATGCTTCCAGAAGCCGCAGCGCTCACCTGACGGAAGGGTACAGGAGGTCCAACTCGTACCTTGGGAGGGGAGATGGAGATGGAGATGGTGATGCTGGGGGAAGAGGTTGCCATTGCTATTGGCATTAGGCCCTCGGCATGGGCCTGCTCGGTCTGGTTGGGTTGCAGGCAACTTCGCAACGAACGAAGGAACCCTCTCTCACTCCCGGTGCTCTGGAGAGTCACCGGCCTGGCGTGCAGGCCACAGCTGCAGCTTGAAACACAGCAGCAGCAGCGGCATATCGCACACCCCCCCGCTCGGATTGGGATGATGGGTGCTGGGTTTGGGTTTGGGTTGGGGATGGGGGAGGTGACAGGATGGTATGGGATGGATGAGATGAGGAGCAAAGAATAAACATGAACATGGTACGGTACAGGCAGTGCTGCTGGCGTGAAGGAGGGAGGAGGGAGGATGCTTGGTGGCAAATGGCGCAGGGCCCGAGCTATAGTACCATACAGTACGTAGCATCCCATCCATGCCATGCCATCCCATCCACAAACACAACCACTACCTCCACAAACACAACCACTACCGCATCCACATCCACATCCACATCCACATCCAGTACCTGTCAATCCAACCCAATCCAGTCCAATCCCATCCAATCCATCCCCAAAAGGGGAGTCGAAGCCTAAAAGTCAAGTCCCTTTTTTTAGCGACACGAGTAAGAAAGCAAGCGCTTGTTGTCTCTGCCTGCTCTGCCTCTGCCCTTTTGGACCCCAATCCCATCCCATCCATCCATTCATTTATTGCACCCATACCGACCTATGCTAGGTACCTACCTACCTCCCTACCTACAACCTACCGTGCTGCTCCACACTCCCGCTGGTGACTGAACGGCTATCCACCGGCAAGCAGCAAGGCACAATTTCAAGGCGGAAACTTTCTACCATGTCATGCCCTTCCTGACTGACTGACCGGCCCATCAGGCTCCATACATTGCTCACCTGGATTGCAAGGAGGCCGAGGCTACAATGAGAGCTAATCATAGGCAATGCCTAGCATGGCCCCATTCGTTGTGTCCAGTCGACTTGAAGCTGGAAGGGGAGGATGCCTTTTGTGACTGATATATAGGGAGCGTGCCTTCGTCCTCAAAATGACTTTTCTTTTCCACTAAGAATACACACAACTGATTCAAGTCATACAAAGATCCTCACTATCAAACATCTTCATCTCCTCCTCATCATAATCATCAAACAATCGTCAGTCATCGGTTCAAGAACCCGACCCACTTCCAACATGTTCGCATCAACAAACCCCAACACCCGCTTCGCTTCGTCAAGAGAGGCACCCAAGGAGAAGCCAGAGAGAGACCCAGGTATGTAATGTCCTTCTTAGAATAATGTTTCAGACAGAAATCCTTCGGCCTTCCTTCAGGCGTTGCCTTGCAATCCTCAGATATAGCTGATGCTAACTGTTTGCCTTTTCAATAGACTACGGTGACAGAATGCCTCGCTTTGAGGGTATCAACATGGCAGAGGACCCCGCCGAGAGGGACACTGGTACGTGCATCCTCACACCCAACCTCAAAACCTCCCGCACTTTTGACTGACTCTTTTCCCCAGACACTGGCAACTGAAACCATCGAAGTCTGCCTGAGAGATGACTACAACACTTGTCGGTAGGTGACTCAATCCTCTCGCCTCCATTCCAAGAAGTTGTGTTCCTGCCTAAGTTGAGGCGGAGCTGGCCGTTTGCTTTTTTGGGTTCCACTTCAGCCCGATAAGGACGAGGGCGCCTACCTCGTCTTATCTTCATGTGACAACCCTGTCACCTGACTCACCTCCACGTGAACCCTTGCTAACGGGATCTCTTGATTTAGATTCCTCTGGAATACGCATTCGATCTATCAGATCATCCCATACACCTAGCGGTTGACTCATCGGCTTTCCTGACGATCTAAATCCGGTCTAATCGACATGCACCTTGGCATCGTCAAAAGACGACGGTTCTCGTTTCTGCCTATGCTACAACTTGCCCAGCGAATGTCAACCCTTCAGCTGTCCGGTCTTGCCAACATTTTTGCTCAGCCATTGCTGCATTCATTGCTCGAGATCATGTACGAGAGCCTTGTGTGTATGCCATCGCTAGTTCCACCCTTTAAATCAGCAACTTCACTTCAATTCGGCACAGCATAGCACAATACAACCAACCCCAACGCACTTCAACCATCAATCTTTACAGTTTCAACAACACCGCCTCGCACGCATCCTCGTCATCCACAACACACAATTCATTTCACTCCGTCTTCGTCTTCGTCTGACCGGTCTTAATTGGCTCCCAAGCCCCCCTCAGAACAACCAGTCACGGCAACCCCAGTCCGGCTTCTACTCGGTCAGGACTCAGGCTGGGCCGCGAGAACGGCCACGCCTGCCTTGCATCTTGCATCTTGCTTCTCGCTTTTTCCCTGTCTCATTGGACGGAACCTTTCGCATTTTTCAACATAGCGAACAGAAGAGCATTTACAGAGATTTCTTTTTCAGATGTGCGACGCGAGTCGAATTCCAAATTTCCGATTTCTTCTTCTCTCCTCCGCGATTTGGCTTTGTTTTTCCTTTCTCGCTTACGCCGGTTGGGTCGTTTATAGCTATGTGTACTTGTATTGATCCTGGATTGGTGAAGAAACGTTTTTAGTCTCGCGACTTACTCTTGTCTCTTTCTCTTTTTCCCGTTCGATGGATGGATGCAAAATCGTTTTGCTTTCGTCGTCATCAATGCATTTGTACTAGTAGCTTTAGACCATTCTCAAATCTATTGTCATGCTTGCTGCCTCTCATCTCACCGCACCTGACCTGATATACCGTGACAAGCCGCGCATACGTACTCGCTCTGGTTGCCTCTCATATCTAGTAAATCCATCATCTTCAGACGTACAAACGCCTCCTACCTAAACATCTTCCATTCAGGGCAAGTCGCGACCTTGGCAATACCTCACCCTTTCCCGCCCCAAGTCAAGCCAGTAGAACCCCTCAAGTCAAGAGAGGTCGATATCCCCTTCCTCTCAACTCGCAAATTGCACCATTTCCCCCAAGGGAAATATATATATATATATTTCAGATCCCACTATTCCTTCTGCGGGGTTTATTGTCCTGCTTGGTAGAACCATCGGGAATAAAGAATTAATAACTCGTAAGCGAAGCGGGTTGACATCTCCTTTCTTAGACTGCCTCCACTTGTGGAATAACCTTTCGCTCTGCAGCAATAATGCTGCCTGCCACCAAGGAACAGACTGCCCAAGTAGACATTATTCGTAATTTCTCATTGGTACCGTTATAAGACTCTAATTGAAGAATATGTCTACCATCCGTAAATGCCATAAGTCGACGCGGCGAGCTAAGAATAATCAACCCAGCGGTCTCACACGTACAGTCACATCAAAATCAACATCAATCTAGCTCATTAAAGGTTCCGCCCCGAAATATTTTATGGGATGCAGATAGGCAAGTAAGAGGACCGAAAATTTGAAAGTGTATCAAGAAGTTTCGTTTCTCATAAAGAAGCTGTATAAGTCCCTCAATAACCAAACCAGAATCAACCACCAAAACCCATAAATACAGGTTTTAACTTCTCGTGCCTTTTTTCCTAGTCCAATGAAGACGAGAAAGAATGAACAAAAAAAGCAACCAGAACGCCATCCAACCCCCCTCCATTCCCAACTGGGTATCAAGTCTTCAATCTATATCCCATTCGATCCAAAGAGCACGACGTTTTAGAAACCAAATCATGGTCCCAACGCATCTCTGATAATACACAAAATACCATTATCGGGACAGATTTTTGTCCTATTCAACTGCTTATTCCACGGCCCCGTAGGACCACTCACAAATTTCCTGAAGCCAAAGAAAGGAGGTGGTTGTTTGGGGTCGTCATCAGGGTATTGCTGGTCTCCCCATCGACCACGGTAATACATAGCACCGACCGGACTACCATTGATGGATTCGAACGAGTGATCTACACCGCTGTAGTTGTAGAAATAGGCACTTAGTGTAGGATCCCACAAGAGACCCTTATTGGTGTAATCCTTGATGAACCCCGCCGGGAGGTTCAAGTCGGGGATAGTATGGTCGTGCGTCCCTTGCACGCCGTAATTCGCATGGCTCCCCTTGGCCGAATACGAGATAGGGCGGATCCCCTTCTTCTCAACGGCTCTATACGTGAAAGCCTGGCCATTACCGTGCTGGCTGAACCACATGGCCTGGGGCGTCCCGTTGTAGAACCGAATCATATTATGCTCCCAATCCCCAATATGATCACCTAGCTCCTGCGAGAAGACGGTGTTCCCTTGGTTGTAGGCGTAGAAATACATGTAGAAGGCGTCAACTTCGCCGGAGCCCCGGTTGTTGACTATGATGGCTGAGCTGGTGATTTCTTTGGTTTCGCCGGTTGAGTCGGGGACTATGCCGGTGAGCCAGACTGGCATTGTGGTTACGTCGAGGTTTGATGTTAGGTAAACGTGCCGCCCATTGTTGCCGTATGCGTTGAGGATGTCGAGGTTCTCGAGGGTGAGCGGGGAGGGAGGGTCTTCGATGGTGGTTGAGTTGACGTTCGGGTGGGTGTTTGTGACTTGGGAGTAGATATCGGATGGAAAGAAGGCTTCTGCTTCGTGGAGCCAGACCAATGGTGCTGTAAAATGTCAGCAATATTGCTCGCAGACTAGGCAATGCTATTGTATACCATAATCCAAAACATATTGAGGCACTCCTTCAACCTGACGAGTTTGTATCCATGGATCGGCGGAGAACCGCTGTAGTAGTAGCAAACAGAGAACAAAGCCCACGACAATGATCTAGAAGCTTCAATCAGCGACACTCTGCAGGCTTACATCTGCGAGACATACCCTCATGATATAGAACCGTTGTTCGCTCGCCTTCCTCTGCCGGATATCCACTTCCACGACCTCTTCACGAATAAGCCGTAGCTCTCCCTTCTCCAATTCGGCTGTCTTCCACCACTCCATGGTTGCCACTTCGACCTTCCCCATTCCTTCACTTCAGACCAGGTCGTCGGAAATAACGCAGAGCCTCTGAAGAGGCAATCTTCGTTCCAACAAGCACCGTCTATGAATCGCGTCCCGACAGCGCGGCTCGTCCAGGATTTATCTGCGGGGAGAAGTGGCGGGCACTGGGAATAAGAGTGGGCTCGGTGTTGATCAATCAGTGTGAATGGACATGCAGAGCCTGCTCTTGCATGATATGGAGTTGAGAAATATGGGCTGCTGTGCTATCGAGAGGATTGCCCATGCCGTGGTGGAGAAAAAGCTTGGAAAGCAGGCATGGGAGGGAGTTGGCTAAGTACAGTCCCGGAGCGGGAGAGGGCTTGAGCTCGACCTATGACGAGGCTAAGCTTTTCTTAGCGGATGTTTTGTGATGCGTCTGCGTCAGCTTGCTGCACCATCGTGCGGCGATGATTGGGTCAATGTTCTACAACGTCGGCCTGGAAAATCATGGTATTTGAAACGAATCACTGTTGTGACTGCGATAATTTAGCTCTTAAGGAAAGTACCTATTTACTTGAAATTTAGATCACTACTGAAATCCGTTGAATGATATTCCGCAAAAGAATGTGGAGTGGTACTGAATAAGATATATAGAAAGAACGTTGCTTACCTCGAAGGACCAATATTCAGCCAACTTCTATTCGTGTGGCTGGACAGGAAGTCCTAACGATGGAGAAATAGCTTCAAAAACTCGATGCTCAGCATACTCATAACCATATATATATACAACCGAAAGCACCGCATTCCCTCTAACGCCTGACAAAAATCCTCCTGCGCCTGGACAACATATGTGAGTCTGTCTATTGTGGGTATCATATTTTGTGCCACCAAAGCTAAGTCTGAAATCAACACCTCGCCTCCATCTGCTACTCCTCGTAATCAGGAAATTTGGCTCTCACTAAAGCAATCTCCTTCTTCCCCAAGGGGACGTGCTCCCAGTTCAAAGGCAGCGGCATACCTGATCTATTTTTGAAGTTAGTCACAATGATTGTCAATGAGGCATATTAACCTACTTCAGCATGTTAACCTTCATGTTTCGAGCCCTGTCCTTCAGAGCTACCTGGTCGCGTGGGACCTCCCACTTTCCTAATTGGAAAATCGTAGACCACGCACATCCGTATTTCTCGATACGGCGTTTTAGAAGATTTGAGTCTCCTTCAGACCATGGTGTTCGTCCCCTTGGTGCCTGGACACCTTTTGCTCTAGCCGTGGCGTAACGGGCAGCAGCACTGATTTCGGCAGCTGTTGGTGGTGGAGTGCCATCCTCCGAGTCGATTTCGGAGTCATCTACGCTTTTGCTTCTAGCTCTCTCGGAATCTGCACTCTCAGACCTCCTCTGTGCACTAGCTCGACTCGATTCAACGCGAGGGCTGATTCCGCGTTGACTGACGCGCTGTTTTTTACGAGGTGGTGATGATTTATCCACGGGAGAAAGGCGTGGCCCTGGTGGTGCGTCGGCCCTTCGATTGGGATTGATACGGCGTTCGTCCATTTGGAAACCTTGGTCTTCGCTCTCATCACTGTGTTCGCTTTCCGCCCGAGTCCTTTTCGTTGGTGACGATCCAGCGATGCTATCTTGACTTTCATCCCACACTACCTTCTGCGCGTTAGGTTGACGGTCGATGAGTCTTGGCTTAACGACTGGCTTTGCTGCGGGTTTGTGGTTCTCCTTGTTTTTCTCTTTACTGTTCTCATTCCACGCAGCGGTATACTCAGCGGTTGGTCTTGGTCGTTCTTCCGGAGAATCGTCTCCATCGTCCACCATTGGCTGGAAATTATCATCGACTTCTTGTGCAGGTCCTGCATCACGTTGAACGGGTACTGGTCTTGGGGCCGATGATGCTTGTTTGGACCGTGGCTGGAGACGGGACGATGAGGCAACAGAACTCGCAGGTTCCTGAGCCGATAAAGATTTACTCAACATCCTCTGTTTTATCCTGTGAAGAGCTTGAGCGTTGCCAATAAGCCTAAGATCCATTAACCGCCTTTCTACGAAAATCAAGCACTTCTTCTGAATGGGATCTTGACAGAAGATGTTAGCCATCGTGGGGTACTACAGTCTTACCTCTCATTGCTTTGTGTAATATCAGCTGCTGGTAGAAGCTCCCGTTTTCTGGTAACGGCAGGTGGTGGATCATATCGAATCTCAACTTGGCTGTCGTTGGACTTTATGAGCTCAATCAGGGATTGGGTTATTTCGTCGACGCCACCTTGTTTGCTGATAGTTTCAGTTATCTCGGTGAAGCGGCTCCGGCTCCATTGGACAATATGAGTAATGAAAGTCAACCACGGAAACATCTCATTCAGTTGATCAAAATCGACCAAGTCGCTAGCGTCGCGAGCTTCCTCGCTACTTCGAAATGTGCCATTAATCAGAGCCAGCCGCTCTTGGATCATTTCGACTTGGGCTTCTGAATATGGCTGGCCAGACCGCAAGATGTTCTTCAGTACACCACCATCCGTCATTTCCGCGAAAGGGGCGTATGGATCCGATTCGTCATACTGATCGTAGAAAACAGAGGCCAGAACTTGGGCGGGTGTGAACTCATCTCCTTCTTCGTCCCTAACTGCCAAGCACACCATCGCAGATTGAGTGTAGAAGTCCAGGGCCAAGTCGAAAACTGCGTCCACAGATTCGCTCTGTCCAGCTTCTGCAACCTCATCCAGTTTACCCATGAAGGATTCCGGAAATATATTGCAGACACCTTGAAGAGTGCTCTTGGTTTTCGCCTCGCCTCTTTGCAACACCAGAAACTCTGTTACAAGAGTTGCGAGATTGGCAGCATGAAGAACTGGATCCGGACGGAAATCTCCTTCTTCTGGGCTATCAGTTCCTAGGAGCTTTCGTAGGACAAAGGAGGGCCGAATGTATATGTCGCTTCCATAGTAGTCCTTGGCTACCCCAAACATTCGCTCGTGAAGACGAAGGTGCTTTCCGCGCCGCGATCCGGGAATCTTCAAATCCGTCATAATCGCTTCGACTTGGTCCTCGGTATCTATTGCACCCTTTGGCGCAAGTTGGTCCAGTATTTTAGATGCGCTTTCCAGAAGTTCACGAAGAATCTCTGCCATCATCGGGTCTAGTTTCGCGATTTCCTGAGCCGAATAGGATGTCATCGCAGTAGTCCCGGACATCTGGGACATGGCGGGAGAGCGCGAACCTTGGTTTTGTGTGTTGACGATTTCGATTGCGATATCCTCGTCCTCATCTTCTGACGGGTCGAACCCCTGGGCTTCCTCGCCATCTTCGTCATCCTCAGCAACTATCGAAAGCTCTGTAGCTATATATCAGCAAATGTCTCAACCGCTTGCTTTGACACCCTAACCTTGATTGATAGCAGGCTTCTGGGCGCGCTTTCTGGTACGAGATACTGTGCTTGAAGCACTTGTGTCGCTTCCAACACTGCTCACGCTGGCTTCACGATCTCCTCTCCTTCCCGCTCGTTGTTTGTTTCTGGTAGAATCGATGGCCTGGGGATCTACGCTGCGACTTCGACTGGATCTTGTTCTTCGCCCAACTGGACTCTGCGACTGTCGCGATGCTTTCGGGGGTGAGGATGCTTGGTTGCGCGCGGCAGAAGAGCGAGCAGTACCGCGCGGCGCCATTTTGGCGGTCCTCTGGGCAGATGATTTCTGTCAATGGGTGGTTGAAAGGGTTGGAAGTCCTGGTCTGCATGGAAGCTCTATTTTGTCGACGCGCAGAAGCTCGGGGTTTGTTGATCAAGCTGGGAAGGGCCCCACGCGAGACTCCCCGCAAGGTCATGTGATGTGTATGATCCCTATATCGTTGGCGCTGACATCGGCATCGGCATTGACACCGGCCCGGAAGTGAACTACACAACACTGCCAAATTTAGAAAGAGCAGGGTGAGGGAACTTACTGTACGTACTGCAGAAGTTGGTGGAAGGCTGTGAGAAGGAGGTGGAGGTGACAAGGAAGTGAGTGCAATACAGTGCTTTAATAAATAATAACAAATAATAATAAGTAAAAGCCAGCAAGTAAGAAAGATCATGGAGTGGGCGGGGAATCGCCGTCAAAGCAAGTAAAGTTGTATTGAGTAGACAGAGTTGGGTGTGTTGACATTTGAAACTCTACCAGAGAATGTTCCGCGCACTGATCGCAAATACATACTACTACTACTCTACCTCTACAATATATTTCTATCTCAGTCCCCCCCTCTCCCTCTGCTCTTCATGGCTCTGTGCAAAGGAACATCTTGAGTCTTTACTTAATCCCAGCCTGTCGTTGCCCTCTGCTTGGCTACCCGCAATAACTACATTGATCTGGCCCCTTTCCCTTTCCAGTTCAGGCACGCCCGCCCAACGCCAACACGCCGACGCCCCTTGTCAACGCATGAGGCTAGAATTAATTCCTCGTTCGACCGCAGCCACAGACAGCAGCCCTCGGGGTTACATAGCAGCCTTTTTCATCCCCTACCTGCCCTGCTCTGCTCTGCCTACTCACCTCGCGACTTGAGTGCAGAACAATTCTTTGATTCGAATTCTTCACCACTGTCTTGTTGCTTTTTAATCTTCTCTACGCTCCTTCCACCCAGCTGTACATCGTTCAACCGCTACTTCGAAACCCCTTCCCAGAACGATCGAGCTCGCCACGTCACTTGGGATCCAACTCGTCCTGCTACTTCGAGCTCTCTACTCGCGTGCCACACCCCCTTCACATCCGTCTCCTTGCCATTGCTGGTCATTGACCGCGACAGCAGCCTCTAATATATCATCACAATGAAGTTCCGCAGACGCCCAGCACCATTACTGCTCCTCCTTCTGCCCTCTCTGGCCACAGCTCTCGCCGTTGGCGCTCAAGATAATAACCAGGCCACACTTTCCAAAAATGCACCAGCTCGAGATGCACGGATAGACTCTATCCCAACCTCTGTGGTCGATCTGAATACCAAATCGAGGTACGAGATAGGAACGAAAGATGCGCCAGTAGATGGGAAGGATGGGAAACCACACGCTGGCCCTTTTGTCGGAGACAAGGATCTCAAAAAGCCAAAGGTTGGCTCGGATGAAGAAAAGGTATTAGGAAAGGAGGAGAAGACGGAACTGGTCACTCCAGATGGAGAGAAGATCCCACAGGTCAATGATGGAGTGATGGATGATCCAAACAGGGAACCTCCAAAGCTAGGCACAACAGGTACTGAGGGTGGAGTGAGTGAGAAGGACAAGGTGCGCAAGGCGCAGGAGGGGCAGACTGGGGAAAAATTGGAAAAGAAACCAGACTCACCAAAGGAAGCCCCGCCTCTGCCTCATAGCGAACAAACCAAGCTCGATAGCGAAAAGATCAAGACTTCAATTGATAAGGATGATGAGGATGGAGATGGCCTTGCTGGGCTCGAGGTACGCCCCTATGTATACTATCTCATTGTTTCAAAGCTGACCTTCGCAGAAACCAAATGACCTCCCAAACAAGCCAAACAACCTTCCTCATCCCCTACCAAACTCCGCAAATAAGGATCATCTCGATATCTCTAAACCAGACTCGAAATCCAGCACCAAGACGGAATATTTGGTGGACGAAGTTGCCGAGGGAGTTATTCAGCCACTTCATTCATTCCTTTTGTCTCTCACAATGATTCTGTTCTCAGAAATCGGAGACAAAACATTTTTGATTGCAGCTCTTATGGCCATGAAGCACGACAGACTTTTGGTCTTTTCTGCTGCATTTTCGGCATTGATCACCATGACCGTACTTTCCGCAGTTCTCGGCCATGCGGTCCCTACTCTTCTTCCCAAGAAGTTTACCAATATTCTTGCCTGTATCCTCTTCCTCCTCTTTGGATCAAGACTGATGAAGGAGGGTTTGGCAATGAGTCCCGATGAAGGAGTTGGAGCAGAAATGCAGGAAGTGGAACAGGAGTTGGAAGAGAAAGAACATCTTGCACGGCAGCAAGGTAGAAGACGATCATCGATTTCACCATACGCCCTTGAAATGGGTATGGGCCGCGCCAGCTCAAGGAAATCGAGATCTGGATCCCGCATCCCACCACGCAGCCCGTCTTCATCCCCAGACCGCTCGCCCTCTCCTCCGCGATCCACAGTGAAGGGTATTGTGGGTGGATTACACAACCTTCTATCTCTGCTCCTCAGTCCCGCCTGGGTACAGACCTTCGTAATGACTTTCTTGGGTGAATGGGGCGACCGAAGTCAGATTGCTACTATTGCTATGGCTGCAGGTTCAGATTACTGGTGGGTGACTGGCGGAGCAATCAGTGGGCATGCTGTATGTACAGGAATAGCAGTCATTGGAGGCCGAGCGATCGCTGGTAAAGTCAGCTTGAGAGTTGGTAAGTGCTACAAAATCTCCCTTCTTTGAGGACATGCGCTAACATTTCACAGTCACATTAGGTGGCGCATTTGCCTTTTTGGTATTCGGAGTCATCTACCTCGTAGAAGCGTACTACTCGTAGAGGGTCTTCCTTCCAAATCGTTACTGTAATATTACATAGAAAAAGCTCACACTGTCCCGAGCCGACTCGACAGGTCTCTTTTCTTTTTCTTCCGATTTGGCATCGTCCTCTTTTTGTTGTATTCTCAAACAAATGGTATACGATAGGTATTGCATGTGGAATTTGTGTTTGGGTATCCGGTGCCAATGGGTGGTGGGAAAATCGGCTTCGTGGTCTCACCCTCTCTCGGGGGCACGGGCGAAATGCACCAATCAGTGGAGAGCGTTCGTGTGTTTTCTTGTCTGTCTGGGAAATGGTTGAGCAATGCAGCATACATTGGAGTCAATTGGTTCTGATATGGTTGAGCGTCAAGGATCGAGATGGGATTATAGTGTGTGTATCATGAGGATGGGTGGTATTGCAGATATCAATTGCTTTGAGCGAAGCGGTATAGTAAACAGTACAAGTATAGTAATAGAGTTTTTCAACTCGTACCTTCATATCTACCCACCTACCATCTATCGCACAAAGTGAATTGATAACGAGTACTTGGGAGCTTGTGAAATGTACAGCTTTGGCTTCGACACTGCCGGTACACTTCGATCGCACTTACTTGGTCCACATGGAACAACTAACTACTCCTCATTTTAGCTGTAAGTACTTGAGACGGACCGTCTTCCAGAACTTTTGGTTGATCTAGACATCTCTTATCCGGCTCCTCAACACACATTTACCAGAGCTCACCCCACCTCTTCCTTCCTATCTATGATTCTCAACCATCGAGCATCCATGACCTACCTACCCACCTCGCCCAGCATTCTCCCGGAGATACAACAGCGCAGCAGCAGCAAGTACTACTTTTTCGTTAGGCACGAACCGATCTACCCCACCACACAGAGCAGAAGCAAAATACGGTTGACGTGCAGCGGATAAATTGCATCTCCCATTACCCAGGCAGTAGGTAGGTACGTAGGTAGGTAAAGTTTGCAGCAAAAAGCAAGGCCCGCAGCGCTCTTCGGAGATGGTGGCCCGGTGCTGAGGGGAGGGGAGGGGAGGAACCGAAAAGGTAATGAATGTATGTAAAGTCCAGAGCTCGAGAGCTTAGAAATCTCCATGCAGCTCCGGCCGGTTGTGTATTCTAATCACCAATTCCCCTTCACAAGCTTACCTTACCTTGTCTTACCTTACCTGACCTACCTATCTCACTGTTCTGCACGCCTTCTCCATTCTGATTTTTGAGGGAAAAGAGAGCGTGTGTGTATTATTCCATTGGATTTTTCTTGTTGAGGCTTATTCCGTGGGAGTGTTGCACAAGCAAGAACGAAAGTTGAAGGAAGTGCTTAAGAGGAACCCCGCACCTCGCTCGCTGCTTGCTTCACGTTGGGAGCTCCGAACCCGACTCTCGAGGTCTGCAATTCCATAGGAACGAACGGGAACGGATCGACCTGCGATATCTCACTTTTACGATTCCAGATCCGATTTTTCCGCTTTGTTATTTACGCATCTACGTACCGGGATCTTTGAAGGAAGAGTGTGATAGAGGGAATACCTTCTCCGGACAACTACAGTCCAAGCATTCCAGGCATTTCAATAGAGTAGAGGAAGGAGAAACAGAAGACCAAGCACAGTACAGCAATAATGTGGGCCGGAACATCCTCCTCCAACCCGACCTCTCCCACGAGTCCTACCACGCCAGCTGCCTCCAAGCCAACGTACAGGCTGAAGAACCAGGGTCGCAGAGTCGCGCAGATCGTCAAGCTGAAGCCGGAGTGCGTGGAGAAGTATAAGGAGTGTCATGCTAAGGTGTGGCCGGAGGTTCTGAAGCAGATTAAGGATTCGAATATTGAGGATTGTGAGTTTTTGTTTTTGTTGGAATGTGGATTTGGGTCTGGGAGCTTGTTGAGTTGGGATGATTGGACTTGTACCTTGAAGGACCTGGAAGGACCTGGAAGAGAGAACGGGAATTGGAAGAGCTTGCTAATTTGTTATTGGTTATGATAGACTCGATCTTCCATGATCCAGAAACCCATATCCTGTTTGCTTCGTTCAAGTATGTTGGGTATAACTGGGCGGGAGACAGTAAGTGCCCCTTTCTGCTAGCCAGACCTCCTTTCCTCTACTTCAGCGGCGCATACCTTTTTCCGAGTTCAAAATCTGTTGGATAAAGTACTGACAAGTGCCCAGTGGAACGCATGAGAGAGAACCCCAAAGTCCAAGAATGGTGGAGGATGACAGACAGCTACCAAGAATCCTTCGTCCCCGGCGCAAAGAACAGCTATGATGGGGAACCAGCATGGTGGAAGGGCGTCGAGGAGGTTTTCTACAATCCATGATCCAGTGTATATCGTATCGACCGTAGGTGGAAAGTCCAAAATCTCAGCAGGAGGACAATGAAAGGGTCATGAATGATGTCAAGACCAGCATCCCACCTATTTCTTCTCTCCAAACCCAAACAATCCCCCAAACAATCCTGTCCCCCCTCCGTCACCACCACTCCCTCCCCTCCTCGCTTCCTTCTTGATCCATTCCTTCAACCCCTCAACATCCGTCATCATCTTCGGATTCGTGATCTTCGTGCCAACCTGTGCTTCTCCCCGATCAAAACTCAAAAGTGTGGGCATGCTCGTTATCATATAGGTCATACCCAATCCCGAATCCATGATGTCCATGGAATCATACTCGACCTCGCAATACGACACTCCACCCTCCTCCTCGCCCACCCCTGCACCGATAAGGTCCTGCAGAATGGGGGAGACGGATTTGCAGGTGTTGCAGTAGGAGGCTGTCCAGAAGGTAAGGAGCGGCGTGCGAGAGGACGTCGCGAGCGAGAGGTACGAGTAGAACTCATCTGGACGGCGGACTCTGCGGCATGATTGGTATTAGCATGCATACGGAGTGAGCTTCTGGAGAACTGCAGTGGGGTGGGTAATGCAGGTAATACAGGTCAGCTGGGGAAGAGGAGGTTGGAGGTGGAGGCGCGAGTGCTCACGGGGTGAAGATGCGGTTCTTGGCCTGCTTGTCCTTCGTGGTGGAGAAGAGTCGGGTACGAGTAGAGGGGGTCGTGTATGCACATGTGAATCTTTGCGAGGATGGGCCGAGTGAGACTCGCAAGAGTCGTGTTGTCGGTCTTGTGATCATCTTGGGGCATCTTGGAGACTGGTGATTGTTTGTGGGAGCTCTCGAATGGAGGGTCCATGCTTGTCTCTCGAAGCTTCAAACCCCCCGTCAAAAGCTCCCAGCACGGCGCGTAGTTGCGTCATTAGGCCGCAGGACCCTTCGTCGTGCGTAAATATTGCATCTGACGGCGGTGACTTTGTCTATCCATCCCTCTCCCAGACTTTCCGAACTGAGTCGTGGATGACAATGATTACGGCAGCAGAAGATAAGTATCGCATTCTTGGAGTTGTGTATTCTGTCATTGCTCTTCTCTATTCTTCCGTATAGCATTTCTTCCTGTCCAATTATCTCCATCTCCATCTCCATCTCCTCTCCTCCCAAGACTCTCTGACTCTCTGACTCTCTGTGGGGGGTTGGCACTCGCGCCACCGACCTTTCTTTCTTTCTTTCCTACATCGAAAGTCCAACTCAACCAAATCCGACTTTCACCGCCGCCCGAAAGAGAAGGGAAGGGAAGAGAAGGGGCGACTCTCGAGGTGTCTCTCATTTTCCATACTTCTCTTGCTCCTCCTCCCTGAGGCGGACAATCCAAGTCTAGATCTCTGGCCGTTCCCTCCGCCTGACTCGGTTCGTTGTGAGAACATCACTCACTCACACGGAATACAACTCTTCTATTCTTTTACCGTTATTTCTAGTTCCTTCTGTTCGAACCTTATAAAGACCTATACCTATGCCCTCATCTCTCTACCTCTTTACACCCTACGAAATCTCTCGCTGGACCGCCCTTGCTTGCTATTATCCTACTCCCTGAGCTCCGAGCCAGCTCAATATGCCATCGGATGAACGCGATGATGAAAGACCGCCAATTGGTACCCCAACTTCAGAACGAGCGCGGTCCTTCTTTGGCCGCAATACTGCATCTGATGGATCAACGCCAGAATCTGAGGAGTTCCAAGAGGACAAGGGACGTCCGACAAGATGGGGTATGGGGGTCTTGAATGACCCGGCTACTCACGAAGTTCCAGGCAAGTTGCGACTTCAGCCAAAAGATGCACCAATGCTAACTGCACCACTCCAGGCTCTATCCTTCTCCTTACAGGCGATCATAACCAACCCCTCGGTCTTCGAAATGCACCTGCGAGAACGTCTGCTTCCTCACTGCCGGCTGCACCCTCAAGCCAGAGTAGGCACGCGTCCCAGCACTCCAAATCTTCCTCTGGAAAGAAGACGACTCAAGATGGAAAGATCATTCTTACACCACAACCAGAAGAGTCGGGAAATGACCCGTTGAATTGGCCTAAATGGAGAAGAGATGCTGCACTTTTATCACTCGGCATATACTGTATGGTTGGAGGAGGAATGACTCCAATCCTGGCGGCCGGCTTTACGAATGTTGCTTCGACATACGATGTTACCGTGCCAAAGGTTGCTCTTACCACTGGACTATACATGATGGGAATGGGTGTTGGCTCCGTCTTTGCATCTCCTACAGCAATTCTCTTCGGTAAACGTCCCGTTTACCTTGCCAGTGCTGTGATTTTCATTGGCACCTCCATTTGGTGTGCTGCATCACCAAGCTATAATTCGTTGCTCATTGCACGGATCTTCCAAGGTGTTTCTGTCAGCCCAGTCGAATGCTTGCCTTCTGCTACAATCGCTGAGATCTTTTTCCTTCACGAGCGTGCATACCGTCTTGGCATCTATACACTTCTCCTTTTGGGTGGTAAGAACTTGGTGCCACTGGTGAGCGCTGCCATCATTCAGAGATTGGAATGGAGATGGGTGTTCTGGTAAGTGCAGTCATAACAGGCATTGCGTCTTGCTCAAGCGAATTGGCTAACATATGACAGGATTGTGGCGATGGTAGTTGGTTTCTGCGGAGTTCTGCTTTTCTTCTTCGTGCCGGAGACATTCTGGGATCGATCTCCAGTGCCCAAAAGCCGAAAGTCTTCGAGGAACACCTCTAGGTTCTCCATGTTTTCAGGAATGAGATCGCCCAAATCGCAACGGGTACCTACGACCGAGCTAGAGAAGCAGGGGGACGGTGTCATCGATGATCCAAATCATAATGGTGTTATCGCACCTACACAAATATCTGCTCCCAAGAGGCCATCGATAGTGCATCGTTCAAGTACTTCTCGCCATCTCCATGTTGGCTTCGCATCAAACGAACATGATCATATTGCAGACGACAAGATTCCCCACGAAGCCGGAGCACAGCCATTGCCACAAGTCCAAGGCGCGATGCATGACTTCAAAGACCAGGTCGAGCCAGCTGGAGGTGTCCCGCCAACACCGGCCTTACACAACTTGGATTCACCTTGGTATCATGATATTGAAAGGACTGGCTCGAATTACGTGACAGCCGGAAGTCCCACTCGAGCCATGACTGACATGAACGTGGATGGAGGAACTTCCGCTCAGCCCGGCATGTCACTTGATGGAGGAACCTCTTTCCCAATTCAACCCAATCCCGGTTCTCAACGATATACCACAATCCTCCGCGACAAGCCTGCGTTGACATTTGTTCAGCAGCTTAAACCTTACAATGGAAGGCTGCATCAGGATAACTGGTTTCGTGTAGCCATCCGACCCTTCATTTTGTTCGCTTATCCGGCAGTTTTGTGGTCTGCTGTTGTCTACTCATGCGCCGTGGGATGGTTGATTGTTCTCTCCGAATCAGTTGCAGTCGTCTACCGAGATCGCAGCACCTACGGCTTTTCGGCACTCTCAACTGGGCTGATCTATCTTTCGCCTTTCATCGGAGGCGTCCTGGGTACAGCAGTTGCTGGGAAAGTCAGCGATATCATTGTCCGCGCCATGGCCAAACGAAATGGCGGTCTTTACGAACCCGAGTTCCGCCTGGTAATGGCAGCCCCTGTAGCAGTTACAACTGTTATCGGCCTTATGGGCTTCGGCTGGTCTGCAGAGGTTCATGATGCATGGATCGTTCCCACACTCTTCTTCGGCATCATCTCTTTCGGATGTTCCCTCGGCTCAACAACGGCCATTACCTTCTGTGTCGACAGCTATCGCCAGTATGCCGGCGAAGCTCTCGTAACTCTCAACTTCAGCAAGAACATTTTTCACGGCCTAGTGTTCAGTTTGTTTTTCCCTGGCTGGCTTGAGCATTCCGGCTCTAAGTCTGTCTTCATCTGGCTTGGTGTCATCCAGCTCATCCTTATGACGTTTACGATTCCGATGTACATTTTCGGGAAGAGGGCTAGAATGTGGACGGTCAGAAAGAACTTGATGGAGAAGTTTTAGATTGCGTTCAACTGGGGTTTCTTAGGCTGTTATTGGTTATACGTAGGATTAATGGGTACATTGATGCATTCTGGGAGTTTCATGGGATAGATGGCTTCATGGTGCATCTCGGAGGGAGTTCATTATACCAGACTGTTTCTTTTTTAGTATTATCAGAGAATGTTATGGATTGAACCCGTGATAAGTTGGGAATTTAATCCACAATTTCGCATTTTGTCCTCAAAGAGTTCCATCTTGAATTGTGTACAACGACTATTGCTTCCCCGAGACGCATAGAGTACTTGCAAGCGCAACGTCCCAGCTGGGAGTCTAAAACAGTAAAGAGGTGAGTTATGCCAACCCCTTTCAATCCTTTCTTACTCCAAGCGTTCATCATGGAGTCGACTTAATAAAGATCCTGAAGGAGATCCATCTTGACAATTCTGCATTAATTGAAATGTAGTGAATTGCTCAGAGTTCATAACCGTTGACAATCCGTTCACTTTAGTCAGTCGTTCATCATTCACCAACGATATCACATTTCGTCTAGTCCATAACCAAAATATTAGACATATCTAGAATTACTATCAGAACAATCAATCCGTTCTACCAACAGTACAGTACTAACAGAACCCCCATCTCTCCATCACATGAGAAAACTGTGTATGAGGATATCGTTCCTTATTCCGTCTGTAGTCTTGACGACTTTTACCGCCTTCATTCTCTCTCTTTCTATGTGAAAGTAAATAATGACGTGAGACAATGATGAAGGATGTAGAATAGTAGCTGTGTGGCGGCGTAGATGTGTATGAAGTGTTAGAAGCTGCTGGCCAAACGTCCCTTGATTTCGGCTGATGGGGGGATTTCGTGCTGGTGCTTGAGTGAGAGGGTGGGTGGGGGGTTTTATGTATTTGAGGTGAGAGGATGGGAGGAGGGACGTGAAGAGGAGAGAGGTGAAGTACAAGTGAAGTGCAAGTGAAGTAATATGTCAACGGTTGCACCAATGTATGTTGACAAGTCAACAGGGAGGCATGCAAGTGAGGAGTAAACGATACGGGAGAGTCATGACCCCACGAGCACTAGTTGAGGATGTTACTTCGTGAAACTTACTAATCCCAAACTTCCTGCCGACTAATCTAATGATGATATTTGATTATTTGCAGGTATATACTACCTCTTCAACCACTATGACTGATCCAGTCAGCCCCTTACAGTATATCCCCAACCATAGCCTGATTCTCCCACTTCAACACCCTTCCACAAACCATCTTCCCGCCAACAACACCATGCAAGCACCTCACAACCTCCTCATACAATTCCTCATCCCCACCATCATCACCAACATATTCCCTCCCTCCCACCGGACAAGCCGCAACCCTAACCACCCTCTCGAACCTCTCCCCCTCAAACCCCTCCCTTAAATCCCCAATCATCTTATAATACACCTGAGAACTGCCACCAAGCCCAGCAGCAGCACTCATCAAGCCCCTAACCTCCTCCACCCCCCACACCAGCTCCAACCTCTTAAACCTCCCCAACCTCGCCCGACTACAAAGCGTATTCAACACCTTCCTCAACGCAGCATACTCCGCTCCTAACCCCGGCATCTGTATCGTCATACTCTCAATCAACCGACTGGCCGTCTGTCCCATACTCTTCAATGTCCTAGCCACACCTAATCCACGTCCAGACTCACAGAGACCGTCGAAGTAGAAGGTGTTCGACCGCCAGAAGAGGCTGGTTGTTTCGTTATAGATCTGCCGACATGTTGAGGGTAGGGAGAGGGAGAGGTATGCGCTCTTGTAGCGAGCGAGGAAGACGCGTGGGTTTTGGAAGATAGGATCATCTAGTGTAAACACGAGAGGGGAGGTGATAAGATGAAGCTGCTGCTTCTGTTTCTGTTTCTGGTTTTGTTTCTGAGTGCTAGATTTGACCTGCCGCCGGGATACTTTCAAGGTGGGTGTGCGTGGCAAGATGTATGGGGCGATGAGCCCGCTGGGGGATACGAGGCAGTAGGTGTAGATCTCATCGCGGATTTCGCGCGGGAGGTCGAGGAAGGAGGGCATGAAAGGTTGGGGTTGCTTGGTGATGCTGAAAGGGTGGGAATTTGAAGATGCGAGATCTGGGGTCAGCGCCGAGCTGCATCGTCTCGCTTCGGGCCGTGCCTTGGCGGTTGGGGTCTTGAGTTCGTTGACTTGACTTCAGGGGTGAGTATGAAGTGACTTGCTTTCAATTGGTCTCGCCCAAAAAAGGAGAAGTATCTCTAGAAGAACCGAGATGTCTCGGTGCACTTACTGAAGATGTAACACCACTACTTCAATTATCAAAACGGCAAACTTCCTGGATCTGGTGTCCGTGTAAGATCCTGGCTTTTACAAAGGGCTCTCCAAAATCTCATGAACAAACCCAAAGACTAAATCTTAAAATTTCTCCTCTAGGAATTCTCTCACATGTATGAGATAGCGGCGTCTCCGTCTCTAGGAGGAGAGCACCTCTCTTCTTTCTTTCATGCACTACAGCTGTATCATCGGAGTGGGTGTCTTCACAGGGGAGGAACCATAGGAACGTGTGAGATTAGTTTCGTATGAATATAGTATTTACCATTCCTCGAGTGCTACAACTCACCGTGCGGCTAAGCTTTGAATTGGTGATCCGAGAGGACAGACCACAGAAGTCGTAGAGGAAAGTGAAGCACCGGAAATGAGTATCTTTCCGTTTGCCATAAGCGAGGTATCATTGAAAACATGAAATATAATAAGTATACACGGTGAGAGTACATAAGACAGGCTACCTGTTGCCCAGCGCTCTCCTAATTCCAATACTGTCCGTTCCTTCCTAACGCCTAAGTTAATGTATCCATCACAGCAACATCAAGAGCATCTTGAGATTTTGGCTCATCTTCGCTGATTCCCTCCTCGGCTGCTTTACTTTCTTGAGATACCTCTACCACTTCAACGCTAGTCACATCCACGTCCTTTACTTCTTCGACCGCAGGGGTCTTTTCAGAAACAGGAACAGCAATCGGTGTCTCGACTCTCGGCTCTGGAGTCTTCAAGGATTTCTCTAAGCCACCAAGCAAATCCGTATATGCATCATAATCATCGTCATCTTCAACGGGGAGCTCCTGAGTTGGTCCTGTGGGTGCGGCTTCTATAGAAGGTTCGGGTGCTACTTCTAGGATAGGATCTTGGATGGCAGCCGGAGGTGGGTTGGGGATGATTTCTTGCTCAACTGGAGGCTCTTTGGTCTCGGGAGAAGCCGCCATGCTTTGAACCGGTTCTGGCAAGACGTCTGGCTGAGGTGTGGACTGGGCATCCTCAATTTGTGGAGTTTGGTCTGACTGAACAATTTCTGCTTCAACGTCTGGGCTACGATGTGCTGGTATCGCAGATGCTGCAGCCTGGTCGTTCCCTCCTCTGTCCAAGATATCCAGCAGAATCTCCTCTTGTCCCCCTTCTTCTACTGGCGCGCCAACCTCGGCGTTCTTTGCTCTGTCTAGGATGTCCGAAAGCATTTCCTCCTCTTCCTCTTCCTCGGGCGGAGCAGCGACCGCGATCTTCTTTTCACTATCCAAAATATCCAGGAGCATCTTCTCTTCGTCCTCTTCCGCAACGCGTTCCTCTACAGCAGCAACCGCTTCTACGATGGTGGGCTCGGGTGGTGGAGGTGGAAGGGCTTCGGTGGATAAAACAGAAATTTCTTGTTGCACTTCATCGTCAAGACTTTCCATCATCGCCTCCGAAGGAGTTTCAGATGATGCTAATGGATGAGTGTCTAGGAATGCTTTTGTCGGTGACGAAATTGCTGGAGGCTCAAGGGGCGAAGTGATTGTCGAGGTAGTCATGATAACGTTCTTCAGTGGACTTCCAGACTTTGCTTCAAATCGCTCGGTCAAGAGTCTCGGGGGTGCATGAGGGAATTCAGTTCCTCCCATGGGAACATCACCTTGGTCGAGGCTTGGAATTGGAGGCAGAATTGGTATCGAAGCGGCTGAAGGTGATGGTTGAGATGGCTTGGATGGTGAATCTTGAACATCAACGGACCCCTCGTCCTCATCACCTTCATCCCCGTCTTCACCATCCTCGCCGTCATCGTCATCAGAGTTGGCTGCCGACCCATCACCCATCTCAGTGTCCTCATTGTGTACTGGTGTTGAAGTTGGTTCGGTCTCAACCTTAACCCCCTATTCTTGGTTAACATTCGCCACATTACCACATGTACAGTACTTACATCAGGTCCTACTGTCCCATTGGGTGCTGGTACTGGGGTTACACCTTCAGGTAGTGGAACTTGAGGCGCACTTGTTGGGGCAGCTGGCTTCTTCTTCCTTCCTCTTCCTGGTCCCTTTGCCTTTTTCTTCGATTTTGGCCTTGGTCTTGGAGGTGTGGCTTGAACGGCTGCCAGACCAACAGGTGCGTTTGGATCTGGAATTTGAGTTTGCGAAATGACTTCTCCTTCTGGTACTTGGCCTTGAGGTACAACAACATCTTGAACATACTCATTGCCTGCAGCATCAATTCGTTTGACGGTTGCTTTCGTCACAGTTGGAATTGGTAAAGGTTTTGAGGTTGCCGTAACCAAGCCCTTTCGTCTCTTGGCCAAATATACAACGTCGGGTCCTTCCAAATGTCGAGCAACCTGCTTCCATGATTTGGCGGTAAATCCCTTTTCCTTCAAATCCTCGTCTTTTTTCTCAGGCTTGTCACCAATGATGATTTCGGGGTCCGCTTCTTCTTCATCTGCTGGTGCTGGACGCTTATAGATCTTCCCGGATCGGGCGGCGCGCAACAGATCTTGGCTGTGTTGGGGTAGGAGGTGGAAATCTTTTGGCATTCCATGGGGAAGCTCGACAGCCCATATATCATTTTGAGAAGTGGTGCTATCTGGAGTCGGTGGTGGTGCTACTGTGACAAAATCACGTCGCCAGTGTCGAATTGGTATTCCTTCGTACTCCCCATGGTCGACTCCCGGACGGTTTTGGCGCCTGTTTGCATTTCTATACTACGAGACATGAGCGATAGGACCCAAAAGCGAGAAAAATCTTACACTAGGTGCCATAATGTGCTGCGGCAGACCCTACTGAGCTAATGCCTATGCTCCTCCGATATGTGAGTATCCACCGAGTTGTTTGCTTTCGAATCACTCGAGCTGAGGTAGACCCAGAATCGATTTTGCATATGCGGCGTCCAACTTTCTCTCAATGCTCCGATATATTTAGAGGGGCCGGATCTCGTGAATATAACCTATCCCGAGTCGATGTCCTGGCGCTCTCGAGGCTTTCGATGTTCCAGTGAGGCTAATATTTCTTTGCGACAATTGAGTTTCTCGAGTCGTCTATCGATATTCCGCGCTGCTTTTCATACTTCCATCTATGTTATGCTCGTCGGGTAAATTGAAAGTGAGCAAACGATACTGCAATAGGAGGCGCATGGTTAGCAAATGCGACGTTGAATATCGGATAGGTTGAAGTGGTGCAATTGAAGACGAATTGGCATTTGAGGATGTTGGAATGGCTCACTCAGAAATGAAATCGTCTAATGCGCCCGCCGGACTGAGTGCTGCTGCAGGGAGAAGTGAGGAGAGGGAGGGAAGTCGCGTAGGACTGGCGTTGATAGCCTTGAGGTCTGTCGCGATGTTGTTGCTGCGATCGCGACTGCTCTGCGAGTCTCTTGGCTGTGGCACGTGACGAGGCTGTTGAATTCTTTCGTTGGCTCTTGCAGAGCAGAAAAGGAAGACTTGAATACAATGTACGTGGATAGGGCACATAATGCAGTGCTTCGAATACTGAACATTCTTAATGTACTAGTGAGTGAGTACTGGCATAAATATGAAGTACTCAATAATCTCGAAGTTAATTAGCCTCAGCAACAGCCCAACCAGATCAACCCGTCATACTCAATAATGCAGACCGTCCCTTGTAACATGTCTTATCTGAGTGACCCTTTGGAATCCCAAAGTACGTGTTCTTGTCTCCCAAGCGGCAGCTTGTTGCCATTGACAGCTGGAATAAGCAAACAGTAATAGAGTCTGACCGCACTTCAAGGTAGTGAAGATAGCGTCTGGCAACCACCAATGTCAACTTTCATTGAGTAGCTACATCTGCAGCTGGGCTGAGTGGAAACAACCTATGATGTTTGGTATGAGCTTTCCCGCGGCGTTCTATGTTACAAAATTGTACAGTGCGGCCAGTGTCCCCTGATGCTTTCGTCAACATCAACTGCTCCTTCGTCCAGTCTTCCCCGGGTCAAAGTTTCCTTCCCTCAATCCCATCTGCATTCGTTAGATGACTTGTTTTGCGAATATTCGTGCTCATCGTTTGCTTACCCAGTATCCTTCTGTCTAACTATGTCATTTCTCCGTCCACTTTGCTTTCCCTGTCATAAAGTCAACATAGAGCACTTCACAGTCTCAGCTATGTCTAGGAACTTACCGATCTGCCTCCCTCAACCACCAATCTGTCCAGTTGGAAAAACTGACTGACGACCGTTTGTCGCTATCCCAGCGTTAGCCGTACCCTGTCCTACTCCCCAATCTCCTAAGGCCGAATAGACCGTGCTATATCCGCATATCCCCCAATTGCCTGCGGAAATTCTACAGCAAACCCAAAGAGCGCCCAGTGGATCCTGCATACCTTCATAGACTGTAGTTCCTTCAAGCCCTTTTGCATCAATTCCTGGACCTCTCTGGAATCCTTCACATCCTTATGTTCGCGAAATGCATCTCTCGTCCTCCGTTTGGCGTATTCTCTGAAGTTGTATGATGCAAACTGCTCACCTTGCCGTAATAGCTGGCGGTACTGAGGTTTCACAACAGTTAGTGAAGTTCATGCGAACGTGTAGTGTGTTGCATTTAATAGAGACATTCGCGCATCAAGAAATGTACTCTGTGGCGAAGGATGCGCAATGATGTAAAGAGAAGATCTTACCAGGGATTTCGCTGCCTGCTGTCCTGACTCGCCTTTTGCTCCTGCAAGAACAGACATCTTAGAGATCGTAAAGATTAGGCTGGAAGGTCAATCAGGTTGGGAATGAAACACTGAGGCCGAGGATTGGGATGGAGAGAATGGCTCAGCATTTCGAGCTCCGATAAATATTTAGCTCATCGGTCGGCGTGAAGTAAATCCGATCTCCGCTGATAAGATAAGATCCACAAGCCATCTCCCGCTCTCAAGCAGAGGATTGAAGGATGCAAGGGAAAGAGAAATCTCTGAAGACGCCATCGGGAACAAGGTCGGACGGGTAGATCTTCTAATGCTGCTGCTAGTCATGTCTATCTCTGAAGCCATCTCCAAGGACATATAGCTTCTTGAAGCTTTCAATAGACTTTGCTCCAGTTGTTGCAACTGTGAAATGTTCAAAGCGTCCAGGCACATCAGATGGGGGGGAGTTCGTTAGTTCGTTTACGCAAGACGTGGCTGAGATTTACAATCGTCGCCTGTCTCAAATTTCTGCTCCTCCAAGCACTCACTCCATGATACGGCCTCACTCCATGGCATTCCTCGACGAACCACAGAAATAGACATCATGACAAAGGGAGGAGCCCTGCAAGGCACAATTCGCCCCGCAAGAAGGCCCCAAGAAACGCGTGCAATGGCGTGCTCTGACGTCTTCAGGCCGGCAGAAAGCGATCAAAAGCTCCGCAGTCGCCAATAAAATTCCCCCAAGTCCCCTGGGTTGAACTTCGAAATCGCTTTATCCACAACCTGCACTTCTATTGTTTTTTTGCAACCTTCCCTCAATTGCACTCTCGAACTTTCCCTCTTCCCAGACAACCATACATCTTCCGCAACCATGGCCAACTCACCCCACGGCGGAGAACTGAAGTAGGGTACTTGTTTGTTTTCATGCGACGCGAGCGCTGACAGATCAACAGAGATCTCCTTGCAAGAGACTTGCCTAGACACAATGAGCTCGCAGCAGAGGCCGAGACCTTGCCTGCTGTTGTCCTCAGTGAGAGACAGCTTTGCGATTTGGAATTGCTTCTCAGCGGTGGCTTCTCTCCTCTCGAAGGTACGCTCACTCCCTGGCATAGTGGGGTCAAAAATACCCCGCCAAAGACGCCCACTTCCTCCAGGAATAGCTCTCTCAGAACCACAACTGACAATCAATTGCATAGGTTTCTTGAACGAGAAGGACTACAATGGGTACGCCGGCAGAATAACATGTGTAGACAAATTATAGCTAACTGGTGGCAGTGTTGTTGAGAACAACCGACTCGCTGATGGTAACCTGTTCTCTATGCCAATTACTCTGGACGTCGGAGAGCAGCAAATTAAGGAGCTGGGAATTAAGGCTGGGGCAAGACTCACACTCCGTGACTTCCGTGATGACCGCAACCTTGCTATCATCACTGTTGACGATGTCTACCAACCAGACAAGTAAGGACTTCAGTGGTCGCTCAACCACAGATTTTGAGCTAACAAATTTCCAGGACCAAGGAGGCCAAGTTGGTATTCGGAGGAGACGAGGAGCACCCAGCTGTGAAGTACTTGAACAACACTGCTCGCGAATTCTATGTCGGAGGAAAGATTGATGCTATCCGCCGCCTGGAACATTATGATTACGTTGCCCTCAGATGTACGCAGGCAGCTTCTCAAGATCTGCTACAAAAATCAATACTAACAATCCCAAACAGACACCCCAGCAGAGCTCCGCCTGCACTTTGATAAGCTCGGCTGGTCCAAGGTTGTTGCTTTCCAGACCCGAAACCCCATGCACAGAGCTCACAGAGAATTGACTGTTCGAGCTGCCCGTTCCCGCCAAGCCAACGTTCTCATCCACCCAGTCGTTGGTCTCACAAAGCCAGGAGATATCGACCACTTCACTCGTGTCCGTGTCTACCAAGCTCTCCTCCCAAGATACCCCAACGGCATGGCTGTCCTCGGTCTCCTCCCCCTCGCTATGCGAATGGGTGGACCTCGTGAGGCTATCTGGCACGCTATTATCCGCAAGAACTTTGGAGCCACCCACTTCATCGTTGGACGTGATCACGCCGGACCAGGAAAGAACAGCAAGGGCGAGGAGTTCTATGGACCATACGATGCTCAATATGCCGTTGAGAAGTACAAGGATGAGCTTGGTATCGAGGTCGTTCCCTTCCAGATGATGACCTATCTCCCGGACAGTGACGAGTACCGCCCCAAGGACGAGGTCCCAGCTGGCATCCGAACACTCGATATCTCCGGCACTGAGCTCCGCAACCGTCTCCGCACAGGTCGCGAAATCCCAGAATGGTTCTCCTACCCAGAAGTCGTCCGTGTCCTTCGGGAATCCCATCCTCCTCGTTCCGAGCAAGGTTTCACGGTCTTCTTGACCGGATATCAAAACAGTGGAAAAGACGCCATTGCCCGTGCTCTCCACGTCACCCTCAACCAACAAGGTGGACGTTCCGTCTCTCTTCTCCTCGGTGAGACCGTCCGCGCCGAGTTGTCCTCCGAGCTGGGATTCAGTCGAGCAGACAGAACTCGCAACATCGGCCGCATTGCCTTCGTCGCCTCCGAACTCACACGCTCCCGCGCAGCCGTCATCGCAGCCCCAATCGCACCATACGAGGACGCCCGCCAACACGCCCGAGAGCTCGTCGAGAAGTACGGTGATTTCTACCTCATCCATGTTGCCACCTCGCTCGAGCACGCCGAGAAGACCGACAAGCGCGGTATCTACGCCAAGGCTCGTAGCGGCGAGATCAAGGGCTTCACCGGTGTCGATGACCCATACGAGACTCCCAAGAAGGCCGACCTGACCGTCGATCTTGAGAAGACGAGTGTGCGAAGCGCTGTCCACCAGATTGTCTTGTTGTTGGAGAGCCAGGGATTGTTGGACCGCCTATAAATCAGGCAAGTGAACTTTAATTCTTAGGCATTTGGATGGCGGCATGGGAGCATTTAGTTCGGAATTGAACTGAATAGAATGCAATGCAATGGGATCATGAAATATGGCGTTTTTAAGCTAGAGCAAAAGTCTAGACAATGGATCTGCATGACTGGAAATGGGACTCGTTATTTGCATTTGCATCTTCCCCTATGCATGGTTGATGGATGCTGCTAGGTGCTGCTTTACTTGTAGATAGATAGCGATCATGAAGACGTTTCTTCACATTAAGTTTGTAGTTACATTAACAGAAATATTGACAATCAATCTCTCTTCAGTCAGCACGTACATTCTCACTTGCCTTCAGGGCACAACATCAAGGCTGTTTCTGAAGATTATGACGGGCAGTCATAAGAACTACGAGACGACGTTACTAAATCGATTGGAAAGGTTGATGGACGACGAGGAGGTTCAAATGTTACTGGTGGAGCGGTCATTTTATAACGGCACCACGTTTCACTTTGTAAGTTTTGGTCTTTCAGAAAGTTTTGCTTTAGCTAATTATTGTTCAAGTTTAAGTGTCTTGACGCCACTTTCTCGGGACGACGGGAAGCAGTTGATTTCTCGAAAAGTGTCGATTGGAGGATTGTTGGGGGCTGTCTTTCGTCAATGCCTGCAAATGATCTTCGATCTCACTGACGAGCTCAGTAATAAATATTCTTAAAAGCAGCAGATAACTGCTGCGACCTAACCAGCTCCGTCGGTTTCTGCAGTGCAGCATGCTGTCTCGTTATACTAGGGCCAGGAGTAAGAGGCGATGCTTCCCAGCCTCCACTGGGACCTGGATCCCTACGAGCTTGATCGGTATCGGCTATTCCGTGGTTCATGCTCATGTCTTGTGCTGGGCTTGGGTTGAAGTCTGCCGTGTAGTTTGTTGTGTGAGAGAGGTTATGTGTGTGTTGGATCCCAGAAGGTGGGCTTGGGAAATTGGCTGGGTTCAGGATGGCTGAGAGTTGAGTTGGTGGAGGATCCGAGTTGGTGTTTGTAGTTTGTTGATATTGTGTTTGGTTCTGGTCATTGGTTTGGGAAAGTCCCATCAAACCATTTGCGACATCGAAGTCCATAGAATTGTCTTGATGTGTAAGTGGTGGATCTTGGTCGAGGTTTGGATCTGAAAATGGCTGGTTCGGAGGACTATGGTATCCTTGATGTTCTTGCCTTGATTGCTCGCCTAAAAGCCCATCTGTATGTGTTACTCAAGTCTCGTGAGCAATGGAGACAGAACATTGAGTTTACCATAGACATCAGGTATCTTCATATCCCCGCCTAGGAATCGTCGCCATCGCTCAACCTCATCGGCTGTGCGCAACGGGTATTCTCTCCACTCCTCCATCCTGACCTGCTTGCTTGGGTTCACTTCTCGAGGAATAGGATCTGGGATGGCCGGAGATCTAGGAACAGATTGAAAAATGTTCTGGAGTTTAAGAGTTTGGAGTTCGGATAGCGCTTGGTAGAGAAGGACTTCTGTCTCGCCTAGTCGCTGCTCTAGGAGGCCAAGATATCCGGTTGGAATACCTCTAGTATGTGTTAGTATGGTGTATGCATCTATCAGAGAGGGGAAATGCCTTTTGTTACTCTCAACATATGTACAAGATAGTTTTGAGGCATCGCATTGTCCGCAGGATGGTCTGGGTTGGATCGACCGGTCAGTCAGCCAATCCCTCAAGGGGCTTCCGTATCATATCACGTCGAAAGTAGTGTCTTTCCAAGCTCTTACAATTGGCGATCACACTATGACAAAATGTCAATTAAGACAAACCCATTTCTGGAGTTGATTGACAACTTACTTTACACTTCTTCCTCTTACAAGGCTCGCAAGAACCTCCTTGATTTTCGGTCATCTTGATTACAAGACTTGCTGCTCATGTGACGAAGCCCGAACCGAGGGGAATAGCCAATTGATTTCATCAAATCACATAGCCCAGAGTTGTGACCTAGTCGCGATGAAAAGAGGGTCGCTTTTAGGAGAGCGTTTCTCCTTGAGATTATGTACTACGGGTCTCGTCGGTCAAAACAGACACAAAAAAAAGTGAACCCGGAGAAACGATCCCCGGACTGGAAGCGGGGAAACGGCGACCCCCATCTCTCGACGACTTGCAGTGGAGGTACATCTAGGTATGATTATAAATCGAAATACCTGGCATCATATGATACTTTCTGTTCCGATGCTCATTTGAGGTTTTGGACCGTAGCTACATGATTCTAGGCCGATTCTGTGATTAATTTAATTTTTGCTCTGCAAATGGTTGTTGACGCTGTGAGTCTCGGCTCGGCTCGGATTTTTTTGGCAGCTCCGATATCACTTCGTCTACTATCTCCAATTGTTCAATTCAGTACATCGAAGCTGCCTTAGCTCCGGCCATTGAGGTTAGGTCGGGAAGCTCGGAGTTGTACCTCGAGAGCGCCAGCCCATATCCGTTTTGAATCCTCTAGCCCCTCGGAAAGAGTAGTATTCTCATTACTTGCGAGTATGATTACATATACCCAGTGCATCAGATCGCAATGGTTATCGGGGATACATAATTCGTATTCCATCAAACTAGTGCCATTTGGCATGATAGAAAGGATTTGATAGATGCAATCCTACCCTCTTCATTTCCCTTTCGCGCGTAGTCGTCGAAGATCTGCTGGCCCTGGTCAGTTCTTTCTGTAAGGCACAGACCGAAATTACCAGCGTCAAGTTGCCATTCTACCTTGGCATTAAAGCAATCATTGAATATATCTATTACCGGGTATAGGAGCGGGAAGGAATCCTAATTGCTCATCAAGAGCAAGTTGGAAGTGAAGCTCCTCGAAGAAAATATTGTTCTAGCCCACAAGAAAAGCTCCCTATTGAAAGATTCAAGTTACCACCGAAAGTATGAGTGAATGGCTGAATGAAAATAGCTCACTTCCTGATAAGAAGCAGGTCTAGATTAAAAGTAAGGTCCAGGATACTAACCAAGTAAATTCACCTGCCAACTCCCCATCATCTTTCAGTGCAGCGATTGCTTGTTCCCACTGCTCTCTGTGTATGCCTTCCCAACGACCCACGGAAGTATGTTCTCGGGAACAGTTATTGGAAAGTAGATTTGTTCCCTTAAGGTAAATGAGTTATTCGTCCTTGAACCACAGCGGTGTTGACATCTCAGCTTCGTTTGGTAGTAGCCGAACATACGGAATTCAGAAGCTGTTAGGACCTTTAAGCCGCTGCTCGGCAAGGAAGAAGGCAGCAACAGTCTGGTTTACTTTCCCTACCAGTTTGGAACAGATGCTCTCGTTCGAGCAGTTGCGAATGCCGGCTGGGAGTGATGAAAGTACATTGAGGTGGGATATAGTCAGCATAAATGCACATATGCCAGCAATTTCTTTAGCATAGATGGTTCTACTTGCAACGTGGTGACAACCATGATCGGGACTGTGGATCATCTCCATCGATTCGTTGAGACGTCCGCCATTCTCCACAAGTCATTGTATAAGGGAATCGGTTTCGTTCTTCGATTCACCTTCATCATAATTCTAGGGTCGTTGATGGAGGAAGTGTCGCCAAAGTTTTTGTTAGCCTTGCTCTTGTGACTGTATTGTATGGAATTGAGCTAGTTCGTCTTGTGAATGACCGAGTTAACCTTCCTATTTATAAGGCATTTGATGAATCGTTATTCCCAAAGTACCATCACCTATAAAATAGCAGTTCAAGCGAGCTACCAGCCGCTTCAGATATTTGCCTGACCTCCAGCAATCAAACCCTTAGCTTTACACATCTTTCTGCCTCTGCCAACCAACACCACCACCACGACCACCACCATGCAGGCAAAAGCCTCTCCCTCATTCGACAAATGGCCGGATGTCTTCGAGGACTCCTTCCCAGACCTGGAGAAGTATAGCACACTTTACAAAGACATCCACCAACACCCGAGCTACAATCAACGAGTTGCCTGCACCTCCGAGAGAAAAGCCAACAAATTTCCCTCGTATATAAAGACTGATTTCGCATCCTTTAAATCGATTCCCTGATATGCATCCGAGAGGAGTACGTTGAGGTGGCATTTTGTTGTAGTTTATAAAGAGGATTAAAATAAAGGACGCAAAAAAACGCGGGTTTACGCTAAATATCAGGTGCTGGGCACTGTAGCTTAATCCCCACCGCACCCCGCATTCCCCAACTTTAACCCCCCATAACGACAATGTCTTTCATTTCGAGGATTTCATATTCGTGACCCATAGGACGATGGAGCCTTACTCACCTCAACAAGATGGAGAGTCCAGGCGAAAACGTCGCAGACAATCCCATTCTTCCACGATGGCAACGATGGCAGGTGCTTCTCCCCAGGAACTAGGTCACATGAGACCAAGTATCTCAAAAGGCTCTTCGAGCTTCGTAGGGAGTGGAAGTGGCATTTATTTTGTACAGACGGTGCAATCGGCCTTTACCAGAAACTACCGCCGGGAGAGCGAGGCAATGGACGGTGCGCTTGTCCCTGGAGAAGATGACCGTCTTCAAACAGGAAGCCCTTCAGGCTGTATATGGTATCCCAACGAAGTCATACAACTCCCTGATACACACCCATCACATGCGATGACTTTTGAAGATCTTACATGCTGGAGTAGACAGTACTGGGACAATTGGCATCCTCCATTTCCGTTCCTCCATGCACCTAGCATTCTTGGAGTACTCGAGAGGGCCTCGCTTGAAGGGATACAAACCCTTAGCACAGTCGATTCGATAACTGTTCGTTCAATCCTGTCAATCTCAGTGGCTGATCGAAGACAAATGCCACCGACCCGTGGCAAGCTCGTGCCTTCGAATTTAGTATTTAACACTGTTGACGATGCGATTTCATGCCTGACGCCCTTACTCTTGCAACCATCAACACTAGCCAGTCTTCAAGCCCTCGTTGCAATACAGCTATTTCTAGTGTCTATGTTAAGGCTGAATACTGCATCAAGAGTAGGAGGGTTGATTACTAGGATTGCTTTCCAACTGGGACTTCACAGATGCCCTTCCAGGTTCAGACAATTTTCTATTGCCGATGCAGATATGCGTAGGAGACTATTCTGGGCTATCTACAGTCTTGAAAGATACCTATCACAGTCCCTTGGGCTTCCGCTTGATATCAAAGATGATGATGTCGATGTGTGCTACTCTGACAGAGAAATCCACCTAGTTGACCCGCGTCAGAGTTCGAATGTCCAACAGCCTCATGGTACTTGCCCTTTCCTTCGTGTAGGCATTCACTGACTAGCTCAGACCCACGACTACTCTTGCTTCCTGCATTTCTCGCTCGACATGGCTATATCAAAGGTCTAATCCTGGAACTTCGTCACAAATCTGTACTGCATCGGACTACTGACCAAGACGAGGCTACACATGTCGACTCAGAAATCTCAAAATGGTGGAACGAAGCTCAAGACCTGCTTGACCCCCACTACATGGAAAGCGAAGAGTCAACTAGAGAGCCAAATAGCCAAAGGAATGTTTCTTCATTGAAAGAGTCACATAAGCTTCTTCTGATTGTGCAAAAGCACGAGTCTACCATCTTACTCAACCGCCCTGTCATCACTTCGGCACCTAATTCTTCCCTGTTCGCATCAGCAATGCAGAAGTGCATCGGGGCCTCAAAACAGATTGTCGCGAAAGTCTATCAGCATCTACAGGCGGGCATGGATGAAGCTGGTTCACGCGATGGCCGAGTGCTTAACCCGCTATGCTGGCCAGGATTCACTTGGTGTATCTGGATGAGGTCAGCAAGAATTCTAATGTCAGAAATTCACCACTGACACGTTCTGTAGTGGACTGATTCTAGTCTACGCTGCATCTGAAGACCATTACTCGGTCCAAATCGCTCAGAAGTAAGAAAATAATTTCTTTCAAGACGACCATTCTAACTCGTCACAGAGATGCCGAACGATGCATCAAGATACTAGATATTCTAGCTATGAGAGGAAGCGTTTGGCCCGGAGCATGTGCGTCTGCTTTGAGGGACCTGCAGAAAGCCTTGATAAGCAAGTCACTCAACGGCTCAGTATCTCAGCCAGACCAATCACCCGGAATCAGTAACCCCAGATCATTGGAACGTCCCAGCACCAGCTCGAACGTCATACAAGGTCGCGAAAGACAAGAACGGGTGGCTAGTTTTCAACCACCTAGTACTCTTCGAGGAAATGAGTTGGTTTCACCATCCGTTACGAATCCAGAATTTCGGCCCACGAGTTCACAGCGGGCTTCTCAACTCACTGAGGCGGAGAACGGTCGTGGAGATCAGAGGTTGAATACCGCTGTGTCTCAGCCAGCTGGTACTTCTTTCCAGGCAGATCAATTTCCAGACCCGTCTTTCTTTAGAATGAATGGAATGTTCGATGTGGGAGAGCAATTTGAAGGTGTGGGGGATATCTTTCAGTTAATGGATGCCTCGTACCAGTTGGGGGAGCAGATGTTTGAGCCGAATCTTGCTGGTCGGTATTAGCATTGTGGACATTGCTAGTGGCGTTCGTGCAGCGTTGGCGTTGGTGATGGCGCAGTCGTCTTTTAAAAGTAGTTTAAACTTGGGTTTGCTAGCATGAGCTTCCACAGACTTGCCATTCTGGATTTTTGGTATTCAGCAACCGTTCTTACAGAAAATCTTATAGAAAATCTTACAGAAAAGCCGCTATTCTAGAGAAATGGAATGCTCTTCACTACTGCTTTCATATATAACGCGACTCAAGTAAGCCAGCCCTGGGTCAAATGCGCTAGGTCTCTTTTTATTGGATTGGGGTAAACATAACAGAAGGGATCATGTCAAGCATGGGTTTGACGCATCGACAAAGTACATGAAAATCTGCAACATGAGCAAAGATGAACAGTCAAGTCAAATTCAGGCTGAGGTCAGAAGTCACATCAAAATCATATGAATTATATAGTCTTAGCCTTCCCGAGTCTCGCTTCAATCTCCTTACAAACAGCAGCAGTCACTTCAACCGTTGTAGCAGATCCCCCGAGATCCTTCGTCATGATGCATTGTTCACAAACACTCTCAACGATGTCCAAAAGGTTGTCTGCAGCCTCCTTCTGACCAAGCCACGTCAACATCTCACAAGCGGTCCAGAATGTGGCGACAGGATTAGCTAGGACTCTGTCAGTAACAAGTTTGATTATCGCAGCAGTAGTTGGGGAATTTCTCACCTATTCCCATACCAGTGATGTCGAATGCGGAACCGTGAATAGGTTCGAACATCGATGGGTTCTCTCGTGATGGGTCGAGATTGCTGGTTGGTGCAATACCTATAGATCCTGCGAGTGCAGCAGCTAGATCTGACAAAATATCGGCATGCTAGGCGAAAGTCAATACTCGCACTTTTCGACAAACACAAATCAACGCATCACCTACAAGATTTGTAGCGACAATCGTATCAAGCGACTCCGGCTTCAGCACCATCCTCACAGTCATAGCATCAACGAGCATCTTATCAACCACTACATCGGGAAAGTCCCTCGCCACCTCTACTGCAATAGCATCCCACATAACCATGCCATTCCTCTGCGCATTACTCTTCGTCACCACAGTAAGATGCTTCTTCGGCCTCCCCCTGGCAACCTCAAATGCAAACCGAATAATTCTCTCCACGCTATGGCGTGTGAAAATCGACACCTCGGTAGCGACCTCCCAGGGCTGATTGGTGTGCGAACGCCCGCCATGTCCGGCATACTCGCCCTCGCTGTTCTCGCGCACGATGACCCAGTCTAACTCGCCGGCTTTGCAATTCCGGAGAGGCGATTGAGTGCCTTTGAATACTTTGGTAGGGCGCACGTTGGCGTATTGTTGGAGTGGTTGGCAGATTGCTAGGCGGAGCTGCCAGAGGGAAATGTGATCTGGTACATCTGTGACGGCGTGAGTGAAGGTCTCAAAAATTCAAAAACACCAAACAGGCACTCAATTCGAAAACGAAAGAAAGAACTCAGTTCTTGAATACGTACCAGGAGCTCCAACAGCACCAAATAGAATGGCGTCGAATTTCTTCAAGGTCGTCAACGCATCGTCTGGCATGTACTTCCCGGTCTTCTTGTAGGTATCACTACTCCAGTCGAAATTGGTGAAGTCGAGATCGAAGGTCTTGAGTGTTTCGGCAAGCTTCTTGAGGACTGTTACGCCTGCTTCAATTACCTCTGGACCGATGCCGTCGGCTGGGATAGAGGCGATGCGGTAGGTTGGGTGGGTTTGGAGTAGTGAGGGGCTCATCTTGGCAATGTTTTGGAGGTTGAAATTTCAAGGTACTTGTGATGAGATTGATTGGTACTTGAGCGTAAATGAATTGATGTTTATGTTTGAAGAAGAAGATGAGTGGATAAGAGCCGACTTTCTTCTATAATATAGATGTACAGATGTTCGAGGTGCTTGGAAGTGTGGAAGTGGCGATCTCGCTACACCCCCACCAAAGCAAAATATCGTTTCTCCGGGAGGAGTTTCGCTTCCCCGCGTAATTTTTGGTGTCTTGGACGACCCCACTTACGACAGAATGATACGAATCTGCTGGCGCATCTAGATTCGATGGTGCAGGTGGGGTTCTTGCTGCAGAGGAGGGTGGGAGGTATTTCCGAGAGCGGTGGCTCAGGCCAAAGACTTGTGAATCTCCTTCCTTAATCTTTGCTTTGGATTTCATAATTCAGAAAATACCACAATGGCGGATGATCGAGCAGACGTTGTTCTCGAATATGCCCTTCCACTTATCAAGACGAAGATAGGCAATCAATCGCAAGGAGAAAAACATAGACCATTCGTCCTGGGAGTCACTGGTTTGCAGGGTATGTTCATTGGCCCTTCGTCAGATCTACAGTGTCTACATATACATCGAAGACCAAGCTGATGCCATACACAACAGGCTCAGGAAAATCCCACCTCGCAGCAGCTCTCGTACAAGAACTACGCAACAAACACCAATACAATGCCATCGAAGTCTCCCTGGATGACTTCTATCTCCCGCACAGCACTCGGGAAGATTTACGGCAGCAAAACCCCGACAACAAGCTATTGAGCGCCAGAGGGCAGCCTGGTACGCACGATGTCGTCCTGGCGAGGGAGTTCTTTGAGCAGTTCGAGAAGGTAGATTGTGATGAGATATGGATCCCATCTTTCGACAAGAGTCTCTTTCAGGGTGATGGTGATCGGCTTCCTACGGGTCAATGGAAGACTGTTAAGGGACCGGTGGATGTTGTGGTTTTCGAAGGCTGGTGTGTGGGGTTCAGACCACTTGCAGCTGAAGGCGTCGAGGAAAAGATGAAAGAAGCAGTCAACTCTCGAGCTTCGGAAGGGGTTGCTAGTAAAGCACAGGAGTCTGACTTCTCGACTTCAACGCTTGCTGATCACGAGTTGAAAAATTTGCTGTGGGTCAATGAGCAGCTGGGTTCTTATTGTAAGGGGTTTATGGGACCGCAAAATTTTGATTTTTTCGTGCATCTTGACACGGATGAGTTGGCGAATGTGTATGCTTGGAGGGTGCAGCAGGAACATGCTTTATTGGAGAGGAAGGGAAGTGGGATGAGTGATGAGCAGGTTGTTAAGTTTGGTGAGTTTTATTCAGCTTTCGAGGCTTGTGTAGGGTATGGGACTAACGAGGTGATGTGTTAGTTCAAGTCTATATGCCGGCTTACGAGTTGTATTTGGATGGGTTAAGAAGGGGATTCTTCAGTGAAGTGCAGGATGGGAAGGGGAAGCAGATACGTCTCGTGATGGACATCAAGAGGAATGTAACGAAAGCGGAAATTTTGTGAGAAGCATAGCCGAACAGACCGTCCTTACCATGGAACACTGGCGTCATTTTACAAATTCTTCCCATGACATTGAAACGGCTCAAAGTCAGACTGCCGAAGATAACCGAGTGACAGCATCATCTTTCGGACTTTAAACTGGGGAGATCTGGGGAGACCTGCAACTCGTTGCTAATTTTCTGTCTTTTCTTGGTACGTTGGAGAGGTCTGATTCTCTGAAACGTGTAGTCGGGGGTGTATTTATATGATTACATCACTTGACTATTCAGCCAAGAGTAAACATGGCGAAACCAAGTCAGCGGCTAACGATACTGAGAAGTTTGAACCAACAAATGCCTATAAGCGGTAAATTATGACCCACTTAATTTGCTCTTATAGCATGACAACAATGGGACCCGTTCTCATTCGAAGCAGTGCCAGTGAACGACGGGACCAGACTAAAAGTCATAGCTTACCAAAGCATATATCAATATGGAGAAATCAGCTTAAATATCACAAAAACAAAATTCAACTTCATGCTCATGTGAGATTCAAAGCATCTCAATCATCTTCCATCTTAGCAAACAGAACTCCCTACATCAGGTGAGTTTTCTCGCAACAAGCCACCCCGATGATGCCGGCTTTGCGTATCTCCGTACACAATTCTCAGCACCCCATGAAATTCGGATCCAATATGCCACCGGGGACGTAGCTGAGCTTCGCCGAGTGGAGTGGAGTGGAGGAATAGAGTCCAGACTTTAGAGTCTGGACACAGAACCAGTTGTGGAGTCCGGGGAAAGCCCTCGAGGTGGATATTTGGGAAAAGTCGTCTTTCGTCATGTTGTTATTTGTCTATATATGAGACCCGCCACTTCCCAATGCCGTTTTAATTTTCATCACTCTCCATCCAAATAGTTCTTTGCCTACTGAATACTCTTCCTTCCCATCTTCTCATAGTTCCTGTAACGGATTCCTTCGAAATGGCCGCCCGAAATTCAGATGAGAAGACAGAAGCCTCCCGCCACAAGGAGGATCTCGAAGTCGCTACCAAGGACCAAGCTGGCGATTACTCTGGCGCGGTTGGGAAGACTGACCCTGTCGAGATCGCTCTGGTGCGAAAGATGGATCTGAGAATCATGCCTACACTCTGGGCCATGTACTTCATGAATTACCTGGATCGGAACGCTATTGCGAATGCGAGATTGGGTGGCCTTGAGGATGATTTGGGATTGGTTGGCTCACAGTAAGGAAACTCGTACTGTGTTTTTAGTGAAGGTTCTGATATTGGACAGATATAACACTTGTATTTCGATCCTGTTTGTTGGGTATGTCGACTCTCCCTCTTAAAAATTTGCGTATGACTAACAAAAGGTAGATATCTGCTCATGCAGATCCCATCCAATATGTTGATGTCCTCAACCAAGATTCGTCCTTCCATATACATGGGTTCCTGTATGGCGGCTTGGGCCATTGTCTCTGCCATGACTGCTTTGGTCAAGAACTACGCTGGACTTGTGGCTGTCAGATTCTTCCTCGGCATTACTGAAGCTCCTTTCTGTAAGGTCCTATCAGAGAAAATCCTTCTGGATTAATGTACTGAATATTCATAGACCCTGGCGCTTTGTATCTTCTTGGTATTTTCTATACCAGAAAGGAGGTTGCCACACGAATCTCTATCTTGTATTCTGGAAACATTTTGGCGACGTCTTTCGCTGGTTTGATCGCTGCGGCGGTGTACAACTCGATTGAAGGTGCGCAAGGAGTCAAAGGGTGGCGATGGTAAGATACTCGCTGTCGGTGGTGATCGAGAACGTTCCGCTAACACAAATCACAGGCTCTTCATTATCGAAGGAATTGTTACCTTCGCTATAGCTTTCGTAGCGATGATCCTTCTGCCAGATCATCCGGCAAATACAAAATGGTTGACACCCGAGGAGAGAATCCTCGCTGTCGAAAGAATCGAAAGAGATACCGTCGGCCTTGCTCCGAATAAGGGTGCCAAGGAGGGTTTCAAACAAGCCATCCGAGATCCACGACTCTATCTCCTCTGCTTCATCCAGAACATGCATCTCTCAGCATGCTCATTCAACAACTTCTTCCCCAGCGTCGTCGGCTCGCTTGGCTTCGATAGAACCGTCACTCTGGCTCTGACTTGCCCGCCATATCTCGTCTCTGCGGTTGTTGGATATCTTGTTGCTCTTACATCCGGAAAATACAACGAGCGCACCTGGCATATCACCATCAGCATGGGTATGGCAATGGTCGGTTTCATCATCTCCTGCATCACCATGAACACCGCTGCTCGCTATGTTTCCTGCTTCCTGTTCGCATCTGGAGCATACGCTGTCAACTCCGTCATCCTAGGTTGGGTCTCTGGAACGCTTGGACAAACGACTGAGAAGAAAGCTATTTCGCTGTCGATGGTGAACGTGGTTGCGAACGCAAGTTATATCTACACTGCGTACCTTTATCCCAAGTCTGATGGACCCAAGTATTTGATTGGGATGGGAGCGAACAGTGGATTTGCTTTCGCAACCATTGCGGGATCGTGGGCGTTGAGATTCTGGTTGCAGAGGACGAACAAGAAGATCAGACAGAATGCAGATGAGACGCAGGTATTCTATGCCTACTAGGGCAATAAATGTGGAATTTGGGAACGCTGAATACTTGAGAGATGTGTAATGTGATGTTTAGGATGTGTATTTACATAACTTATAGTAAAATGATATGGGATTAATTGCTCGTTCTGTCGATTGAGCCATGTACTCAGAAGATTCTCGATACTTAGACAGAATTCATGACCATAAGTTCCGTAGACACACCAAAATGAATGAAGTATTAGGAACTGGAATGCGAAAGGAATAAACAATAGAAAACCCAGTGATGCTTTACTATCATGTTCGTTAACAGCACACGATCGTTCGATCTTCACATGCCTGCCCTGAGAACGCGGAGGTCGATCCGCTGAAGCTGAAGTGTGCAGGGGTGGCATCAGCCACAGCGACGTCACCAACTTTGAAAGTCTTGGCGCGATCATTCAACTTCGAGGCTGAGCTAGATTGTTTATATTAAACTGACTTCCAGCTTTTCTGCGCAAATGTAAATCAGATTCAAATCTTGATCGATTCTACTGGAAAACCGCCCAATACTCAAGCAGAAAGACACGCAGAACCCCTCAAACATGTCAACTACTATGGACAAGGCCTCTGCGAAGGCAAAGGAGGTAGCGTATGTGGAAATGACCCGTTTGTACTTGCATGGAATGAATCTAACGGTTCTACAGTATCGAGGACTTCAACAAGGCGAAGGCTTTAGCGCAATCTGCTGCTAAGTCTGGTGCTTACCTGTATCCTATCAAGGTATGCTCTTCTGTGCCATGTCACACCCGCAAAGCTCTGGCAACGAACTGACAAATTCAGGGAATCTTCTACTTTTTAAGCCACCGATCATTGTGGAAACCCCTCCTCTCCAAGCTCGCACCAACGCTTTCACTCTCCGTCGTGGTAGTTGTGGCCATGTTCTTGGTCGCATACCTACCGCAACTTGCCGTGCTTGTGTTCGTCAATGGCCCTTTGGCTGCCTTCACCACTATCCTCCTTACTCTTAGCGAGTCGTCCACCCTGATCAACCTCCTCTCGCGAACATTCTTGCTGCAAGATGCTTTGGTAGATACTTTTGATGGTGTCATGGTCTCTCGCAGACAAACCGGAGTTCTTTCTGAGGGCCGTCAATTGAAGTCCGGAAATTTCAATGATCCTATGGAGAAGCTTGGCAAGCTTATCAAGTCACCGTTCGAGAAGATCACTCCCAAGGCTTTAATTCGCTATGTCATGTACCTACCTCTCAACTTTATTCCAGTTGTGGGTACGGTCATATTCGTTGCTTTGCAAGGTCGTGCCAGAGGAAATTCGGTCCACACTCGCGTAAGCCAATACTCCAGTCTCCAAGCAAACGGTGTCTAATCTGCCTACAGTACTTCCAGCTCAAGAAGTGGTCCAACGCGCAAAAGGAAGCTTGGTTGAAGGAGAACACAGCGCCATATACCGCGTAAGTTCTTTGCCCCATACCAATTTCAAAGTCATGCAATATACTTGGGACTTCGACGCTTGTGGCACTTGCGGGAGCAGTGTAACTCTGCCTTCACGGGTAGAATCTCTCCACAAGCCGAAGCTTGGCCATGCCGGTAGAAATACTCCTGGCGATCATGTCCGATCAAATCCTTGCCTCATCAGCCATCACAACAGCCGCATTCCAAACTGACAGCTTCATAGTTTCGGAACTGTTGCTACCCTGCTTGAACTCATCCCATTCGCAAGCATCTTCTTCACTTTCACAAACACAGGTAATGTTCCCCTTCACTGACGATGCTGCATCACTTCACTGACCCAATATAGTTGGTGCCGCATTGTGGGCTGCAGAGTAAGTCTCATTCCGCCCCAGCCCACGCCTTTCTCTACATGGTGTAAAGCGGCTGTCGCAGTCCGACTCGTCTGCTCAAAACAGTCTGATACCTTTAGACAACGCAAGTACTAATCCGTTTGTATAGTATCGAGAGCAATAACACCACTATGACTGAGATGACGACCCCAAACTCTCGTGATGCCGGTAAGAAGGTCGAGTAGTGCACATGTGCAGCCTCCCGAGATTATGCGTTGATTGTACTTGTACAACCATCATCTGATCGCAATGCTGCATGCAGGTCGCTTCGAGGGCCTCTCGTATCACGGCTTCGAGTGCGTGCAGCCACATCGCAGGGTCTTCCTTTTGTTTTAGTCAACGTGCTCTTTTCCAGTAGGGTCTGTTTGTTTGGTTGGTTGGTTGGTTGGTTGGAAGGAAGGAAAATCATGAAAGCATGGCGTTAACTAGGTGTATTTACATGGTTTCCAAAGAATAGTACAACTTAGATGAAATGACACCCTTTACTTCAAGACTCTGGAGCTTGATGGGAGATGCTCTGTGTATTCCAAGCAGATGTAGAGGTAATCAAGACAATCAAGCAATTCGACCCAGATCATGCAGCTCTTGCATTGCCGTCAAGATCTCGAGCTACAGCATGAGAGCATCTACATAGGTCGTGACAGCTCAACTCATCTCTATTGGCTTGATGCGCCCCAGACGGGGATCGACAGTCATACAAGATAGCTGTATCCGGCACTCCACAAGCCCATCCGTACAAACGCAGGGAAATTAAATCTCAGGTCCACCAATAACACGTCTGCATCCCGGCTCTTGCAAACAGAGTTCCTCTAGCACAGAGAAGCTACTGTCCGAAAACTAGCGGCGCGTTTGCAGGCGGACGATCAGTGTCACGCCTCTTCATGTCGAGGCCATGCAGCGAGGCTACTCGTGCTGTTGAAGGGGGCATATCTCCCGTCAAGCCGAGCTCATACCGATGCACAACCCACCAATTCCAGCTATCGATGTCTGGATGTGTACACAAACGCCTGTCGAGTTTCTTGCAGGCAGGAGCATTCAATGAGGGGTCTTGACTTGAAGGGCCAGACACAACGGGAGGCGGCATGTCTGTAGCTGTTGAAATTCGCTTCCCCCTGGCCTCTACCTGCCTCGTCGATGGACGATAGATAGTCTGCAATCAGCATCTTTCTCGATTTGGACGGCCCGGATGCTGTGGAACTCCCAACAACATCTAGAACTGGAAAGTCGATGGTAGAAATGTTCCTCGGATGAAGGGGGCATGGACTCCCGTGGCCTTCGAGCATGAGATGCCTCCTCGATCCGTGTCGGGTGGAGTGTAGCATGGCCTCGTTCTTTCCTCCCTCAATGGAACTCAACTCAATTCCACTCACTCGAGCACAAACGGACCGGGTACTCGCCCTCGTACGTCTCGTTGAAACAGAACAGACCTATGAGGGCTGACGACGTGATAGAATGCTGGGAACTGACTGGTCCTGCCTCGGATCTCTTGCTCCACGTCAGAGATTTCTGCCAGATATGGCAGTCTGTCGGTCGTCCATTCTGCTGAGGTTTCGCCAAACGTGCCTCCCCCTTCCATTTCGGAGCGGGTCAGTCCGGAACAGTGCTCCTCTGCCCTCCTGGTCAAGGTAGGCAGGTATCTCATATCACTCTCCTCCTCGACCTTCACTTCTTCTCACTTCGGATTTCTTATATCTTCTCTTGTCCTCTCGTATCCCACACTCGTTCCCTCTTTTCCTTTCAACCTTCAATCACCCTCCTCGGTATCACTTCAATTGAAGTACTAGGTAACGATTGAGCGACAAGGTGTATCAATCACACAGCGCCCTCCCTCCTCCTTCACATCACTCGTTCCCAGCTTGGAAAAGCATCACACTCATTTTCCCTCGGTTACGCTTCACATACCGTGAACATCAGGAGTCGTGAGTCCACCGTGAACATCCTGCAAACATAGTTGCAGAGATGGGAATCATATTGACATGTTTCGCAGGTCAAGATGAGAGTCAACGCTCGCTCTCTCGCTTCGGCATCAATTCTTCTGGTACTGGTCCCAGGCATCCACGGGCTTCCCAACTGGCTCCAGCCGAAGCACCACAAGGCCGAGGACGCTCGAAATGTGCCTCGCCAGTACAATGTCTATGGTGGTAATCCTGTCGCCTATGGTGGATACACCTACCCAGGCTATGGCCCTGCTCCAACTGTCTTAGAGACATCAACCACGCCGCTGTCGACTGCTATTTCGGATGGTGAAGCAACTTCTGCTGATCCCTATACTGGTAAGTGACTCGAGATGCTTTGCAATTACCTGTCGCTTACGCACTTAGCAGTCCCTACTCCTGTATCAGCTTCCAGTTCATCAATTGCTGTCTCATCATCAACCTTCACTGAGCCAGCCTCCACTTCGAGCTCTGAGGTCTCTACTGAGCGATCCTCACGCACCAGCTCACTGTTTGGGTCCGGACTGTCTTCTTCCACAGGCTCTACTTCATCCACGTTCCAGACCTCGACTGCTGATGGCGGTTTCACCAGTACAACATCCTCTCCACCGCTGTACACCCCTCCAATCTCCACGAGTGGACTATCGACATCTTCGGAAATTTCTGAAATTGGGAGCAGCACATCATCTGATTCCTCGTCCGATTCCTCGATATCGAGCTTCGGGGAAACCACTTCAAGTGCTATCGGCATTTTCACTTCTCTGTCAAGTACCTCGACCTCAGATGTCTACGGATCAACAACAAGCACTTCGAAGTCCTCCTCGGCGACCTCGAAAAGCCTTAGTGAGACCTCCTCAACGGCTGGTGGGGTCGTCACATCGAGCATGAGCTCCCAGCCATACTCACCCATCACTTCGTCACATCCCACCGCCACAATCAAACCCGTAAAATGCAACAAAAACAATTGCCTTCGACAAGTCATTCGCTCGTCCTCGCTTGCTGCAAACTTCTGTGCAACTTATACAACGACCATCAACACCGCAACAACTGGCCTTCCGGGGTATGTCTCCCAGTGCAAAGACTCCCCATCGTCAATTTCGTCTGCCTGTAGTTGTATCGGAACAGCGTCCACGACCGCATCCTTCCCTGTCGTGACCTCATCAAGTATTGCCACGATATCCTCAACAATCAGGTCAGTACTTTCTTTCTCATCGTTTGGGCAGCTCAACTCCTTGAGTCTGAATTTCCCGGCGGGAATTCTCTTGCATCTGAGAATTCAGACAGATGTAGTGCTAACATGTCAAAATCAGTGCGTCGAGTTCCTCGGTTTCAACAGCTCCCCAGACAACTTCGTCAACAAATGGCTCCCTTACATCCACATCGCAGAGCAGCAATGTCTACACCCCACCATCCACTTTGTCTTCGAGCTCTTCCAGTGAGGATCTCACTACCACAGTTCTGACTTCCCAAATCACTCGGACGCTCACTGCTTCAGGAGTGACATCCTTCCTACCGGGCACTGGGTCTTCAGGAATTTCCCCATCATCCAGTACTCTAGGCCTGTTCACAAACAAAAGCTCTATTGTCGTATCAAGCACTTTGACGGGTGGAATTCCGACTTCTATACCTTCGATTGGGTCCAGCAGCCCCCCGGTTTCCACATCTGCTCCATACGGTTCCAATTCATCGACCACTGCCAGATCTTCTACAGAACGAGTGACAAGTCTGACGACAGTCGATGTGTCAAGCACTCTGACTGAAGGAACTGCAATGTCAACACCTTCAACTGGATTTAGTAGCTCCTTTGTTACAAAATCAGCCCCTTACTACAACTCGTCGTCTTCGGTGGACCCAACTGGATCCTCGTCTACAGCACTAGAGACGATTGCCACGTCCACCGATGTGTCGAGCAGTCTCACTGGCGGGATTGCAACTTCGGCACCCTCCATTGGATTTACGAGTTCCTCTGTCCCATCTTCAGCCCCGTACTCTATCTCCAATTCGTCGACAGCGATTGGGCCCACCGGAGGTTCGTACACCAGAATAACAACGTCTGTGATCTCAAGCGACACATCAAGTACTTTGATTGGTGGAGTAGTTACCTTAAACTCTGCCAGCGGATCCATTCCAACTTCGGCATCAACTTCAGCAGGCCCATACTCCTATACCAACACTACTTGCTTAGAGAGCCCAACCGGACCTGGATACACGATTTACCCCACTGGTACTGCACCGTATATTTTGTCGACAATAGCTCCCCCATTTCCCGCAAATTCGAGTTCGACAGGCAGCGGAATTATTGGTACGGACACAACAGTCCGAATCACCACACACATAACCGTGACTTTGACAGCATCTTCGAGTAGCACTTTAGGCTCTCTGACAACTAGAACCTCGGAATCCAGTATCTCGGGTGGATTCTCATCTTCTACCGAGTCAACGGCACCTCTTTACCCAGCAACCAACTCATCCTCGCGGGCAAGTGGGACCGGCTCATACTCAAGTTCGACGGTATCTGGTGGCCTGACTTCATTCATATTCCCACCCTACACGCCGACAGTCTCGGGGGGCATCAGCACATCTTCCATTGAAGGTTCATTAACCACATCTGCCCCCTTCCCCTTGTCAAATTCTAGTTCGGTCGTGGGTCCAACTGGGATAGGAAGTGTCTCTGTCATCGAAATTAGCTCTGCTATTGGTGTTGTGACATCACTCTCTTCATCTGCTCCTTACGGCTTCCCTTCAACGAACTCAAGCTACATCGTTGGCCCCACCGGTCCCGGGAGTAACTCTGTTACCGAAACTAGCTCTGCTATTGGGATCGCGACATCGATCTCATCATCCACTCCCTACGGAAATCCTTCAAACTCAAGCTCGGTGATCGATCCCACAGGGACTGGTAGCTTTTTGAGCTCCACGGAGACAAGTACAGTGATAGGAACTGCCACTTCTGAATCGAGCAGAGTCTCCGGCTCGTTCACTTACACTCCTCCGCAGCCCACCGTCAGCCCTCCATACCAAGGTAACTCGTCCTCGACGGCATTCGGTGGAAGTGGAACAGGATTGCCTTCTGTCTCAACAGTCTTCTTGACCTCGACCACATACTTATCGCGCAGCACGTCATGCACGTTGACGCGCAGTACAGTCTCATCTACCGACACTGAAGACCTGCTATCGACTTCAGACAGTTCGACCTCGGATCCCTCAGAGGCCACGTCGACAGCTGGTGGTAAGAATAGATATCGATGCCGTCTGAGCTTGACTAACACTTCTCACGCAGGTGCCTTCACGAGTTCTTTGTCGTCCTTCATCAAATCAACGAGTACCACATCAACCCCATCTACTTGGATCATGTCTTCTGCTACCAGTGAATTGACTGTGGAGAGTCCAACCCCTGGAGGCTACTCATACGCTTATGGTCCCATTCCAACCACGACACCAGCGCCATACAGCCCACCATCCTACGGCGGATATAACTTTGGCGGAGTTGCCAGACGCAACGTCGGTCGTCGATGGCTCTGGTGAAGACATATCTCTCCCATGATTCATACATTTTGCTTCTAGACTTGCTGTCATTTCTCCCATTGGGAGTCTTCAATGTCTCTCTTTTACTGTTATGTTGCGATGATGGTGTATGGTAGGCTGTTGAATTTGAGCTCTGTCAGGAGTCACAAAAGTTTCGAATAAATCATGATAGAGTTGCTTCGAGCATAAAGAATTATTGCATCTGGAAATAATATTTCATGACGGCTCTCACTCCACTTCCATTCCTCGTTGTGATATCCACCAAGCCTGCTAGGCTCAAGCCTGTCACGTTCAGGGGTCCAACACACTAGTCGTGGGATACTGTACCTCGGCTCATGTCAGCATCTGAATCTCAAGTTGTTCCAAACCTCACCCTACAACCTCAAGTCAAACCAACCTTTGATGAGGAGTCTTTTACAAAATTGAATAAAGAACCAAATCAAGATGTCTGTAGAAAAGTCAAGAAAGAGTGTTCTCATTACAGGGTATGTTGTATTCCGACAGGCCAAAGCCTGGACATCCATCCATCTCTTTCTCCAAGAAAGGTCATCTAACACCACGTATGCAGTTGTTCACCAGGAGGAATCGGTCATGCTCTCGCGCGAGAGTTCCACGCCAAAGGTAAGCCCTCAAGCCCTCATTCCATAGTACTGCAACATAATTATCAAGAGATGGCAGTTGCCTGACATTTCACCACTCTAGGCCTGCATGTTATAGCGACTGCGCGAACGAAAGAAGCTATCCAAGACCTGGAAGCGATGGGCATGTCGACGCTCAGTCTGGAGGTTACGAGTAAAGAGAGCATAGCGGAGGCGAGGATGCAGGTTGAGAAGTTGACGGGTGGGAAGTTGGATATCCTAGTCAATAATGCGTATGTCCCCTCCTCTAACTGCCTCTCGATGCTCTGTCAAATGAGAGGAAGCTAGGTGATTACCTATGCTAACGAACCTCACAATAAACAGAGGACGTAACTGTACCCTCCCCGCCCTAGAAGTCGACCTCGACGACGCCCGCGCCTGCTTCGAAACCAACCTCTTCGCCGTGATCGCCATCACTCAATCCTTTATCCCCCTCCTCATCGCCTCCAAGGGTCTGATCCTTAACATTGGCTCCGTGGCAGCCATAATCCCTTACGTCTTCGGGTCCGTCTACAACGCCTCCAAAGCCGCCTTACACTCGTACTCGCAGACTCTCCGTCTCGAACTCGAACCCTTTGATGTCCGTGTCCTGGTCGTTGTAACGGGTGGTGTGCAGAGTCGCATTGCGAGGACGGAGAGGGTCCTGGGTGCGGAGAGTCTGTACCTGGATATTAGTGGGGATTTCGAGAGGAGGGTTAAGCATAGTCAGGATGGGGCTATGGGGACGGATGATTATGCTAGGGGGGTGGTGAGGGAGGCGCTGAAGAGTCCTTGGAGGCAGAAGAAGTGGCTGTGGAGGGGGAATAAGAGCGCGCTTATTTGGTTCGTGGATACGTGGATTGGGAGGTGGGCTTTTGATTGGATCCTGCCCGCGATGTTTGGCTTGAGGAGGTTGAAGGCGATTGTTAGGGGGAGGAGGACTTGAGGGGGAATGGAAGGGGAAGGAGGACGACTAATGGATGCTGGTGATGGTGGTCATGGCTGATACCCTTCCATATAAAGGCTGCCATAAGGGCGCCTATCCTGAAAAGTAAGAAGGTTTCGCGGGTCTGGAACCTGTAGATCTATCTCATGAAGGAAATGGTGTGCCGACTCTTGAAGCTACTTTATTATCATGATCTCGTCTCGAGAATATTTCTCTTTGACCAAGTTCGGAAGAACTAGTGTTGATAAATGATAGCTGTCTCTTCAGTCTCTTCCCCTGAATACATCCTACAACCTACGTCACAAGCTCAGATCGAGGCTGCTCAAATTCGTCCCCGGTGAAGCGAGCGCTTTGGCTACCCCAAAAAAGGTCGTTTCACCGGTTCTGTACGGGGCGATATTAAGTGGTCGATTCTAGCGACACGCCCAAGTGTACTAAATCCAGCAGTTGTAGAGCAACCTCTTATAGAATCTAATATAGAAAAGCTAAAGTGACTTCTTAAGTAATATAAAGTATTTTGTAAAGACGAATACTCAAATTAATAATGTGATGTTGTGTAATTAAAGAGATAAACCGTTAACTTTGGTGTTCTGGTGTGCTTCGATTAGCCGTTTAATATCGCCCCGTATGGACTAGTCACGAAATCGACCCGCCTCGGATGTGGACGTTCACCTGGATCAAACAAGCGAGGGGGCAAAGGTCAAGAGAACGTAGCTAATGTACCGCCACAATCCCCACGCACGCTGTCTAATGTCTTGAGTCTGCGTCTGAGTTTAGGTTTGATAGTCTGGATCCGGATCTAGATCGTGATCTGGATGCGCAAGGGTCGCTCCAGCTAACGAATAGGAAGCCCTCCATCGGAGGGGGGTACCATTTCCCGCTAAAATCATGCAAGAAACAACACCGGGTGCACATTACGACGTGCAACAGAGTCTTAAAATAGAAATCGTCGTGCATGAGTACCAATCCAGTGACCCGACGACGGGATGGGAATTTGGAAATCGGAGATTGAGGACCTGCTGGTTTGAGATGGGGATAGTCCTGGGATGGTGAAGTTGTCATGGATGGATTGATGGATGGATGGATGAGCACACGATACGATAGACGATATGAGACTGAGAACCGTTCAATACTGTACTGTAGACGACGAAACTCAACCTTCAACTCAACTCAACTCAACCAGCCAAAAGATAAAAATAAAATGGAAAGCCAACCCACGTGCCCTCCTCCTCAACAAACCCCAACCTCGAGCGAACACAACCCCCCAAATCCTAAAGTCCGACAACCGAACGGGGCGAGCGGCCCCCAAAAAAGCATAAATCCTAGACTACTCTGGCTAGCGACCTTTCTTGTCGATCTGAGGAGGGAAAGGGATGGAATCGCGGGGGAGGGGGAGGATCTTCTTGAGAGCGTCAGGGGTTTTGTTGCACATAGCAGTCTGAGGCTGTAAGGAGAGGCTATCTTGCTATCTTGCTATCTTATCTGCTCTGCGTCTGGGTGATGGTACTGTATGGATGGGGGCCTGCGCGAGGCCTGTTGTTATTGTTTCGGAGCATGAGTTGTTTCGAGGTGCGTGTTGCGAGTACGGACGCGATGCGAGGGGTGTAGACGTGATGTCACTTGAAATTTGAAATTTGAATCATAATTCGTTATTTGTTATTTTTGGCCAGCTAAAGAGTGAGCTTCGTGAGGATAGGATGAGTATTGTCCGAAGTGGCTTCTTTTCCCTTTCTTTTCGAAGCCGGATTTCTGGGAATTTGGGGGGGACTGAATGTTAGATGGGTCCTCCTTGTCCGCGTCCTCCCTCCTCCTCTCTCCCTCACCGAGTATGGTATGGGTACCTTCAACTAGAGCTGACAAACACCTCAAGCGACCGCGGCGGAACTTCTTTGACCCGGGTTGGGAATCCGCCTATCGAGTGCTAGATGAAGTGGCCGATTAACGCGAGATACCACTTTGCGGCAAATATGCATTTATTATGGCAACTTTGGAGAAGACAATAAATGTTTTCTTATAAAAGTATAGACTAGCTATTTCTGCATTTTATACAAATGCAAATTTTCCCTTAGAGAGTTGTGCATCGAGACGTGATGCGCTAGACATGTTGACTTTGGTGTTGTCCACGTGCCTCATTCGACCATTTCATCTGGCACTCGATAGTCTGCATAAATAACCCAGCTTTTTCTTGTGTGAAAAAAGTTATGATTGTGAAGAGACATCAGGACGTTTTCGGCTCTTATGAGTCCTCTCTCTCTCTCTCTCTCACACACACACACACACGCACACACACGGAGACATCATTCCGCATTGACTTGTTGACTGGTATCGTACTCCAATTCAGGGGTAGATAGAGTACAATCTTACCGAGGAATTTACTTCGTAAAGACAGCCTCCCCTCTCGTTGGATGTCAGTTAATCGCGCAATCGCCCTGATTTTTATATCCATCCCCAGGGACTCGGTACATAAAGCTTCAGCCTGGCATCTCACGATCCTTCCACCGCACAAATGTTGCAGGGTTGAGGGAGGGTAGGGTTCAATACTGTAAGGGTTGCTTATCCGAAATGTTAATATTCTTCAAGGGTCCATTTCTCGGATCGCATCGTGCCAATCCATGGAAGAAATGTCAAGCTTTGCAAGCCCTTATTGGTTGAGCAGCTCTTTGCGGGGAGCTGTCAGAATGGGCAAAGGTGGAGGTGGATGTGGGAAGCCAGCTCACTTGAGGGATTTTGGTAGGGGATTTTCGATTTATCCATGTTCGGATTTTCGAGAGTGACGTAGAATCCTGGAGACGTGAGATAGATACTCTACTCTACTGTGCAGTACTTCCAGTAGTGTGCAGCTCCTAGTACAGAGTAAGTACTCGTAAACACAAAAGTACCAGTCTCCACTTCGACTGTTTCGACTCGTCTCTTGCTTCAGTCAGTCAGTCTATCCTTCACGAGCTTCACAGCCTCAACCCTCTCCCTCTTCCGAGTTCCCCGTGCACCACCAAGACCAGACGCTTTCGCATGTGCAGTGGTAGAGCTGCAGAAAGGAAAGGACAGGACAGGATGGTCGTCACCTATTCGTCCCATCTTTTTGGCTGCTTCGTACAGTACAGGGCAGGGCAGGGTAGGGTAATGCTGCACATGCACAGCCCTGACGCCCATCCACCCACCCCTCTCTTCAGAAGCATAACGTCCTCTAGGCTGTTTACAGCAATATTGGAGCGAGAGCAGCCAGTGAGTGGGTGGGTGGGTGAGTTTGTGAGTGAGTACTTGATGGTAAGGCAGCAGCAGCAGCAGCAGCTTGTGGCTTTCCCCCTCTCCTCCCAGCTATCCTCCCCCCCTCCCCTCACCTATGCACACTACGAACGAAACCACAGGGCGGGCGACAGCTGTGGACCTATCTGACCCAGCCTCTCCCTCCAGCTCTTCCACTTCCACTTCCACAGCCGCTGCATCTCAATACCAAGACTAAGACCAGGACCAGGACCAAGACTGGCCCCCGACTGACCGTCCGCAGTCGCACAACTGGCATACTTCACTTCACTTCACTTGACTTCACACCCTCTTCTGTGAAAACTCTCCAACTTTGCTTCTTCGCCCACGAACTCATTCACAGCATCAGGACAGCAGGATAGACCCAGGAACCAGGTCACCCAACCACCAACCATTACAACGATCGACTGACCAGCCACCCGATAAGAACTGGACCTTGCGACCCCTGGCCCGCCGGCCTTGACCCGAGACGAGAGATAGACAACAGACAGCGGGAGAAATGGGGGACGACTTCGTCGCGCCCGTGAAAGTTCTGCTCAAGGCGCTCGAAGCAGGAATTAAAGTAGCGGGCAGGCTCACGACATCCGCAAGTACTGTACCAGCTGCGCAAGCCCTGCAGATTTCCGAGGCCGCCCAGATCCTACTGAAGTCATTGGAACGGAGCTCCCACGCCGTCGCGGATGCCTATCGCCAAAATGCTGCAAGATGCGGAGACCCGTTTATCAGAACACTGGTTGAGGATAGTGAGTTGCTCCGGCTCTGAAGTTTATGGAGGATGATCTCACCGCTACGCGAACTAAGTTGCTAACTGAAATGATCATCTAGAAGCGATCCAGAATCAGTTGAAGAACCTCAGAGTCGAAGTCCGCGATAGAATTGACGATATAGACGAGGATCCCGAATCGTTTAATCCGGCGACATGTGCGGATGCAGCAGAGGAAGCGCAGAATTGCAGCACGACATGTATAAATATATTGAATGCTCTGGGGGATCGATTGATTACAGCGCAAAGCCTCGCGCAAGAAAAGCCGAAAGATGATAGAACACAGCTTGCGAGTATGAGGCTAGAGAGGTCACCAACGCTGCGGAAGCCCTTGCCGCCTACAGCTCGGTGTATATCTCCAGTCGAAACTCTACAAGTTATCTCGCCAATAGATGAAAATCCTCAGGAACCTCCGATGCCTAGGAACCCCTGGGCTATCGATAGTCCATCGCAATTCCACTTGGGGGCACCTCTGCCTAGCTCTGACAGCCCCTCGCAGCGACGACAGTCTTCTAGGGACCTATCACCCTCATCACTCCCCGAGATAGATCATCGCTTAATTTCGAGAGATGTGGTACGTTTTAGAGTGGATGCAAATGAGGAATTCCTCGAAAGGAGGAGGCAGTCAAGACTTTCATTTCTGAACGAACTCCGGAGATCCGTGTCTTCTATCGACGAAGAGAGAGAAAGAGAGACCTTCGTTGATGGACCCCTCATCGCATCCCCAGTACTGGGAAGTTCAGGACTGGCTGTGAGCCCAGGCAGTGGTCCACGGCCAAGTTTCGGGTACGGGACCTTGATGACCAGGCAAAGAAGTCAAGCGTCTCAAGGATCGCGGCATAGTTCTATCCCAGAGTACCCAGAGCGGTATGCTCAAAGGCAAGATAGCCAGGATTCGATATTTGGTCTTCGAGCAGAACCCTTGAGCCCTCCTCTTAGCGAGCATCGAACTTCGGGAGGTACGGATACCTGGGGCAGCTTGAGAGGAGGTGCTTTGGCCACGACTCTACAAACTCCAGATTTCGGCAAGGGCGTAGAACCAGGTCTTGAACTTGCGAACGGAATTGACTACGATAACGAGAAAATAGTCGTAGGGTCTGACGAGCCATACTACCACCATCCCACCCCAACTGCATCGATAAAATCCATCGACTATCCAATCCGACACGACACTTCATTCTACAAGTTTGGTGGATTTTGTGAGGGGTCCAAGGCAATATTGAGAGGCGAGAATGGCTTGAAAGTTGTGAAGAGGCCATCCGTAAGTAGCCCTCTTATCGCCTTGTTTCTGTTAATAACACAGGATACTAACAGGCCTATCAGGGCAACTATAATGTAGCACTATCGGCGAGATGTATCAAGTGCTCGTATGAAGTGGGATGGAATGAGGTTGAGAAGGATAATTTGTTAGAACGTATGTATCTCGTTTACATGTTTCCGACACCAGCTAATTCTGTGCAGGATCTGGCATATATGGCAACAGTGGGATAAGATGGCGGCAGAGATTCATTTCCAAATGCCATCTCAAGACGAATTCGGTGGAGGAGCCTATCTATGCTGTAGGTTCATCATTTTGCAGTCCAAGTCTCTACTAACCATTCCAGTGCATCTTCTGCATCGACGAGCATAAAACCACCGAAGAACATGATGCCACGGTCTTCTTCTCTGTCAGTCAGCTCTTCCGCCACCTCGCCAAGCATCAACGGCCCCTACCACATGTCGCCGGCATCACAATTCTGTACGGTTTCCAACCACCTGAAGTCGTCGACTTCGACATCCACTTCACAACACCCATTCCCTCCACCTCAGCCTACAGCATGATTGAGATCGCCCAAAAAGTAGCCACTCGACCCTCAGGTCAAGCAACCAGTACCCACCACCCCAAAAATACACGCAGTAGTTCTCGGGACCCAGAAGGAAACCCAGTTCTGAAATTTGCAAATGGAGCACGGATAGTAGGTATCACGTTCCCTGAACGCTTTGGCGGGAAATGGTGTATGGGCTATCACGATGGCGAACGAGGAGCCTTCCCAGCCAGTGAAGTCATGCTCGATACACCAGCTAAAGCAGACGTCCTCATGAACCCTCAAAGCAGCTTAATCGCCACCGCGCGCTGGGAGTTCAAGCCTAAAGATACGAAAGACGGGGGCTGGTTACGCTTCAGCAAAGGCGATAGGATATCCTGCATCGGCTATACCTTCCAAGATCAATGGTGCTGGTCCGGCCAATCCAGCAGGGGCAAATGGGGACTATTCCCCTCGGCCTTCGTTGAGAATTTACAGGATGGTGGTGGGAGGTCTGCTAGCTTAAGTACCGGTAGTGGGAGGATGATGGGCACTAGTCCCGTTACTGGCGGCGGCAGGTTAACTCTATCGAGTAGTGCGGGCTCGAGGAGCGGGTTTGGTGGGCTGTCGAGCCGCATACCGAGTTTTCCGTTGAGTAGGAATCGCAGTTCGAGGCAGAGTGTTGATAGGAGTAATGCGAGTGTGAAGAGTTCGGGAAGTGATGGTAATGCAAACCAGCAGGCGGGCTTGGAGGTCTATATGGGTGGGACGGGGAGGTAGGGGATGGTATTTTGCAGTGGTGGAGAGGGAGGGCAGAGGATGTTTTTATGGTTGTGTTTGATAGGGGGAGTTTGAACGACGATCTGGGATTATGTGTTTGCATTGTGTTGAGCAAATTTTTGGACACGACTTGGTCAAGGTATTGAGCGGGAGTAAAGAGTTTGAGCGATTTTGTGTACTTTTAGCCTTCCGTTTACGATACCCTTTCTTGCATGTAATGTGCATAAATGAATGAACATAACGCAGCTCGTGCTGATTTCTGTGGCTCTGTCTGATGACGGACATGAAATGCTTTCACGGCTGTGAGGTCTGATACTGAACGTAGATCGAGTACATCAACAGACCACAGTACGCTAGCTCCTGGCCCATGATCAAATGAGTCGATAGTTGAGACTTGAAAGCTTGGAATTTTGGAATTCAAAAACTTCAATTCAGGGGCTGTATATATATATGTAGCCTCGCCTTCCGGACGCCTATACTCCATATCTATGCATGCAAACGATTGATCTTCATACCAGCAACCGAGATCTTCTACAGCGGCTCGCCCAGCCCTTCACTCCTGCAGCAGAATACTCTTCTCGTCCTTATTGTTGATCCACACATACTCCACACACCTCGGATCCGTCTTCCCACTCCCTAGCGTGACCGCCAGCAGATTAATCTCCAACCAGGTAGGTCTCATCCCAAAGCCCTCCAGACGCTCCCACCACTTCGTGAACCTCTCGAAATTCACATGCTGATCATCCACAAGATGCAACTCAATCATGATCTGCCCCACAGGCATAACACCCCCCGTCCTATCACACGCATCCATGAACGAATCCAGGGCCTCATACTCCCCGCCCTCGATATCAATCTTCAAGATATCGATATACGTGTGCTTGTTCTGATCCATAAGCGACTGTAATGTGAAAAATTGCGGCGTCTTGCTATACTCATCCTTCCCCCCGAGTCCCAATTTCGAGAAGTGCACGCGCGCCAAATGAGCAGGCGGGATCTGAGACCCTATCCTATCGACCGAGAAATCATACGCGAAGATCTGCGCGCTGGGAATCCTCGCCAGCATCTCCGCCTCGAAAGTCGACTCGTCGTTCACGCCAAAGCTGTATATGATGGTCGAGGGCCGTCTCGGCTGATGCGGGTTCGACACCGCAACAGCGGGCTTGTTCTCGTAGAGCGACATCCCGCAGACCCATTTCCCACCGTCTCCTAGCCGTCCTACGCGCTGGATGTCGTGCGGGCAGGTGTAGGTCGCGGGGAAGAAGTCCCAGAGCGTGTAGGGAGTCTTGCTGAAGTCGTCCATTTTCTGGGCGGGGAAGAGGGGGATGCGTGGGTTTTGGGGGTGCGAGAGGGCCATTTGGTGGCGGAGGGTTACGGAGGATCGCCATGCGGTCTCGGAGCGTGCCATGCGTTGGATGGTGGTGAGGCCGACGGATGAGGGTGTTGATGAAGATGGGGAGGTGGGGAGGTGGATGAACGTTCGGGATTGGTGCATGACCACAACAATGAAGAAGGTGAATGCTACCCAGAACCAGAGCCCGCATACTGATGAGGAGTTAGATTGATAAATGATTAGGTGGGAGAAGGAAAGACGGACCTTGAACTATTCGGAGACCCATGTTGAAGGGTCTTCTGAAGACGAATGTAATTGCAACAGAGATGCAAACAGAGAAGGCAGTACGATCTCGAGAAGAATCGAGAACGAATAGAGCAGAATGTATAAATAAAGAAAGAAAGAAAAAAGAAAAGAATAAAAAAGCAGAGCTCTACCAGAGAGACAGAACCAGCTGTTTGACGAAGAAGAGAAATGAAGCTGTCCTATTCTCCACACATAGAAAGATCAAATGTAGAGGACAAGGAGGAGAGGAGAAGGGAGGAGAAAGGAGAAGAGAGAAAATAAAATGAAGACAGCCAGAAGCTCATACAAATAGGCAAAAATCAAGAACGACGGAAATAGAAACATAACGAAAAGGAATTAACCATTACCATCGCATCTTCGACACAAGCGCTCCGCTCTTCCGTCGCTCTTCCCGTTTCAGGCCAAGGCCCAGCGCAGGGACAGCATAAGAGAGGGACAGCTCAACACTCAGCAATGCTCAGCGGTTCAGCGGTAAAGCGGATAAGCAAGAACAGATGAAAGCGTAGGGAACTTCAGATGCCATGACTTGTATGTAACAGTACGTCCTTCAGACCAAGTAGCGCGACTCGGTATTGTACGCGAGACTCCATCAAGGCGTCTGGAAAATTGGAAATGCACGGCACGGCATGCCGAGATGTTTCTTCGTGCAGATCTCTTTTCGTCTTTAAGAGGATCAATGGCTTGTTTGATACAAATTCGGGGTTTATGGGGGCGTGGATTCGAGATCGTCGTGCTGTCAATGGGAAGGTCAAGCCGTGAAGGCGTTTCATGCGAGGTGGCTTGATGTCGAAGATCCCGCAAGCGAGAGGGCTTGGCGTGTTGGAAAAGGGGGGCCGGCGGGCAAGCGAGACTAGTGGTGGGCTTTAAAACAACACCAATCGACCCCGCGTGCGGCTTGCTTGATCCCAGCACAAGGTGATGTCAACATTGAATATCAATCGAGTAAAATAATAATCACGATGGTAACGAAACGAATTAAGAGTGTATGTATGATAGGCAAAAGTCCTTCCTGAATTTGCTATCTCATTCTCAATTGTGTGTCTGCAGGTGGATACAGAGACCATAAAAGGTCCAAAACCATCACTGCTATGCAACGCAACGCCAACAATGCATCCCAATCCTCCCATAACATCCCTCACTTTCATTCGTCACTCCCACGCACCCAAGTCAATCTCATCATGTACATGGACATTGAGTGATACAACCTATCCATCCAGTGTTGCAACGATCCATCTTCCAAACAATTCGCTCAAGAATAAATCACAAATTGGCTCTTCATCCCAATCATATCCATCCTGTCGAGGGTCCTTCCTCTCGTCCAGTTCTGTCGTCGTCATCAAATTTCGTAGCAAGAGCTATCATCATAATCTAAGCTGCAAAAGCAACCACAAATGTTGTTAAAAACTCAAAACGCATCAATCTTCGTCTTCCTCCTCAACTAGCGCAGGTGTTCTTCTCTCGTTTCTCCTCTTTGGTCGTCTGTGTCTCGAGCTGCTGATGTTACTAGCCGAGTCATCGGGTGCTAATTCGCTCATCATTTCAGACTCTGGCTCCCAGTCGCTCTCGCTTAGCATTTCGCTTCCTTCTCCCCAGTTCTGTCTCTCATAGCCCGGTCCTAGTCCAGATGGAGGAAAGCCAGGTGTACCTGCACTGATAATATCTGGCTGGTTTGGCTGTCTGGATTGCAGTGACATTGAGAGACCAGCTCCACGTTCTCGGAGAGCTCGTCGAACCAACTCAGCCTTGCGATGTAGCCCTTCAAATGCATCCTCCAGTGCCTCCATACTGAGATAAATTTCACGCTCAACTTCTGCTAGTACAGCAATCTCAGTCTCCTCGTCATTGGAAACAGGTTGGCGAACCTGAGCAAATGGCGTCGGGCCCCGAGACTGGAATCCGCCCATTGAAGGAGAGAAAGTCTGGTTTCGCAGGGGCGAAAAAGGTGTGTTGTTCCGAGACGGGTTGGCTTGACGCATCGCAGGAGACATTGGTCCACGGAATCCACCTGCCGGTGTAGGTCCTCGGGATGGTGCTGGTGATGGATTTGTAGAGTCATCGGCTCCAGACCACAAGAAACCATCGAATCGACCGGAGGTCAGAATTTCCCACTCCGAAGCATTGATACTTGACATCGTGGCCAGAAGGTTGTGGAGATTAGGGTGCTTTAGCAGATAAATTGCAGCTTCAGGATCTCGGGGAGGGTTCGTAAGCCGATAGAGTCTCTGGATCGAATGCACGGTCTTGACCATGAATTCGGATCTAGGCTTTGGTTGAGGTGCCCGCGATACAGGTTGCAGCACAGTAGAGCCAGAAACCAACGCATTGAAAATCGGTCGGTCATACTGATCTAAATGAGTCAGAATGGCGAAAGACAGCGTCTCGTCGTCGACTTCTTGTGGTGGAGTAGCTGCTGTTTGAGGGCAGCTAGACAACCATTTATCAACGGCATGCTTGGTCTTCTTAGTCTGCGCAAGATAGTGCTCACGGAACTCTTCAGCAATATCAGGATCCATCTTGACAGGCGATCTAGGTCTCTCAGGACCACCTTCTGGAGATATTCCAAGACCACTGGACAAATCCTCCCCTGCTCTGACTCCCAAAGTTGCAAAATCAAAAGCTGGCCAGACAGGGAGCTCTCGTCGACCACTAACCCATTCCAACACTTCTCCCCATCCAAGTCCTCGGCTTCCTTCGTGCGTTGCAAGATCCGGGTGCTGGCACATGACACAAGCGCAGCCTTCAGATGATAGATCCCTGTTGAAGACATTCTCCAACCGGTCAAGCAATCTTCTCGCAACTGATCGATAACCAGTGGCCACCGCCAACGATCCACTCTTGTTTATGACTGCCTCGTACTGATCCAAAACCGTGTAGAATGGTCCAAATATCTTCTCAATTTCGGAAGGAATTGGTGTAGCCTCTCTCGATCCGCCTTGTTGAGAATGAAAGGCTGGCGCAGCAGTGAGGAGAGTTTTCGGGACTGGACGAAGTAATCCACCATTTTGCATCAAGTAGTCGACTCGAGGAATATTGATAGGTACATTTGGTGGAGGTGGAGGTGGGGGAGGTTGTGGTGAGTCGTACGCGCTTGAAACTACACCGTGATCCTCGAAGTCGATGAAAGGTGATGGTGTTGGCTTGATGCTAGGTACAACTGATGGGGGAAACTGTGGAGTCTGGGTTGGAGTTCGAGGTGACGAGTCTTGTGCTGAGTCTGGGGAAGAATCTGTATCCAGGACTGGCGGGCGTTTTGAAGACGCCTCTGGCTCTCTTCTCTCCTGATCTCGCTTTGGCGCAACAGATGTGACATTCGAGTCCACTCCAGATCCAATACCAGAATCGCGCACACGCAGATCCTCTGTAGAGGCTCTCTCGTCTTTCATCCTCGGTGATTTGATGGTGCTAGCCTTGGAGCTCTTGGACTTCACAGAAACCTTCGACCGAGTCTCCTTGATCTGATCCTTTGCCATCTTACCAAACCAAGAGTTGCTCAGAGCTGGTCTAATCTCGTCCTCAACATCCTCTTGGACCTTGGACATCCTGCTTGTACTGTGTTTCCTTTGCTGCGAGATGTCGGTCTCGGGAGGGCTCGGTGGTCTGCCATCTTTCTGAACCGTTCCAGACTTGGGAGGAATGATTTGTTCTACCGATTTGGTTCTCCCTTTGTCGCTCGAACCTAGATCAGTCGACTCTGGCGTATACGGACTGGCCTTGTTCGCAGCTGGTAGTCGCACATCGTCTCTGCTGTTGACCGCTTCCTTACTGAACGCCTTGTTGAAACTCGGGTATGGCAGACTGCTTCGCGAGGTTGCGCCGGGGGCAGACGCTGTTCGAGCCAACTCGGGGACCAGATCGGCCATAGATGTTGACGGTTCGGAGCCTCTGTCGCTGTCCTTCTCTCCTTCTTTCTCCTTCCTGCGTCGGTGGGATGACTTGATGACTTCGCCAGTCTCAGGGTCGATCACCTTCGGTCTGGAGCTTCTCGATTTATGAGGTCGATTGGGATCCTTCTCGGACTTCGATCTGTGTCTTCTCTCACTCGGCCGCTCTTCCACCTCGTTCTCGCGGTCTTTTTGGGCCATTGTTGGTATCTGGTGAGGTCGGATTGCGCTGGGCGCTTAGAGAGTCGAGCTGGGTGGTTGGCGTGCCACACCTCGCATGCGGAGCAAGCAACCTTTACGGCGGTGAGGTGAGATCAAGCTTGGGTGAAAGCTACGTAGATATTTCGGTGTAGCATCAGGGAGTGCAAGTATGACGAGCTGGTAGCAAAGGGAAGCAAGGTGATGGTGTCGGGGCAAGTGGTGGGTCGAGGACAGTGTCGATGTGTTGGGCGTTGCTGATTCGCAGGGTCAGGTTTGGTGTTGTAGAACGAGGTCCGACTTTAGCGACGGTCCACCAATCAAATTAATTATAGCCGAACCAACGCAGTAAAGTACTTTGTAGTATTTGCAAGAATCGAAGTCAAGGGAAGGCAATTAAAATAATAATAAACAAAACGTCTCGAAAATGACAACTCAAACCTGCTTTGATTCCTGCGATGACAAGGTGTAGAAATTGTCCGGAGCTGGGCTGGGAAAGCTCTGAGCTGGGACGGAGCGGGAGGCGATATTTTAGTACAAGCGTCACCGCTATTTTGAGGCTAAAGGAGGGGGTTGGGAACAACACATCTCATATCACGCCAAGGGTGACATCGCATCCAGTTTCATAAACCTGCGAAATGGCTGGAAGGATCCTGAGTATACCCAAACATTGGTATTGTTGGTATTATCATTTGTTTATTTAAAGATGTCTGTCTGTAAGCGCTGGTGGTACATTACTTCGCATCAGGGCTGCAGGAATTGTCGGATAAGGACTCAACCCCGCATTGCATGGCAGGAATGGCCCGGCTTTGACGAGAGGGGCCAGCGTAGTACTTTGGAAGTCTGGAATTATTCAGATGATGAAGCGATGGAGGAAGTTGTTTGTCTTCCGCAAAGTGTGCTGAAAATTTGGCTACATATTTACTTTAACACCTTCTAACCTCTATCAAAGCCTGAGCGAAATATGTTGTATCTAGCAAGAGGAGATCGAGCTCAGGACACAAGTTGCAAACATTATTAATTCAGGGTATCGACTTTTCCTTCGATCTGTCATCGTCATCGTAAATCATGTCCAAAACTCCTCTTCAGGAATCATCCTCTCCTCTAGTCATAGTAACAATACTTCTCAAAACAAGCCCTACAAGCACTCGGTAAAGTCTCACCGGTCTTCATCATGATAGCACATCCCAAACAAGTGCCCCACGTAGAATCCCCTCCTTGGGTAGCAATCTGCACACCGTTGGCAATCATCGAGTCAGTCTGCTTCTCAGAATACACCAATTGAGCTGTCGCAGTGCCCGAGGCAAAAGTGTATGCCCTGTTTGGCAGATACACAATCGTCACTTTGTCAGCTTCGCCGCATCCGAAAAAGGTGGCTCTAGTAGTGAGGCCTTCTGAGATGAATGTCTCCACTGATGGGATGAATGGCATACGTGTGAGCCCGGCGTTGAACGACTGCACGTAAGTGGTTAGAATCTCGCTTCCATTCGGGAAGTTGCTACTTGTGTCGGCGGAGTTGTCGTTTACTAGGATGACGGAGATATTGCGAGATGGCTGGAGAAACGGAAAGATCGGGTTGTTTTGTAATGCCTCTCCGCCGCTGCTCAAAACTTCAGTATGTATAATTTGCAATGTCTTAGGATCAGGATCAGGATCAATAAAGGACAAATGATCCTGATCCCAGATCACTGAGATTGAAAGGACGGAAAGTCACGTACTCAACTAGACTGAGGTTCTCTTCTGCTGAAATATTATTCGCGATGTTTGGAGTGGCAGTCGAAGAGATGTATTCGTAGAAGGGATTTCGATATGTGGCGTAGAGATCGGAATTCGTGACTTCATGGACCTGATCGATCAGAGCAGCAAGGGACTCAGCCAGACTCGTGGTCGAGTTTATTGCGGGCACGGGCACACATATTTGATTGAACAGACTACTTGAGGTCCCCAAAATGTATCCCAAGTTATCGTAGTTGGTGGTGCATGTTCCAACAGGTTTTCCTGACTTCATCGTCGTTCCAAGATACTTCGTTGGAGTAAAGGCAGAGACATCCTTATCAAAGCTACCGAACTCGTAAGGGCTGAACTCGTAAGTCGTTGCGTTTGGCCCAGGTACGCATTCTCCGAGCCAAGTCTTGGTACCAAGTGCTGTTATGACGGGAAAAGGGACGGCATGCGATGTGAAGTTCGAAAGACGGGCAACCGAAGATAGAGTCGTCGAAAACCCACCGAAAGGGCCCTTCAATAGTTGGTATGAGAGCAGTCTCCCCCAGGGATCAGTCAATGTGGTATCAAAACCTGCAGCTTCTTTCTTGATCACACTGCTGAGAATTTCTCCATAGGCAACAGCAACCAGCAGAACTCCAGGATCCAGAATTGAATCTCGGAATGCCTCCTTCCATAGCGCCTCTTTCAAGTAACTGACGGTTGGATAGTTATTACCGGCCAGAGATGACAATAGCCAAGCACCTCCGGATAGCCCAGCTTGGTAGGTCAGAGCTTGGTATAGTCCGCTGGTGCTCACGGCACTGTCACGCCGATCAAGGGCTTGAATCACTCCAGCACCTGACAGAAGAGACCTGTAACCGCCTCCACTTGTAGTCAATGCAACCTAGGTATTTCTGTCAGTCGATCCGTTTTTGCTTAATGGGCTACCACTTACAGTAGGAAGTTCAGCTGTGCCAAAGGCCGAGTTGGTCTTGAGCAACCATGTCTTCAAAGCCTGGTCAGCAACAGCCTTTCTGGCTACTCTAAATATCTCTTCATCATCCGAGATGCCATCCGCAGGTCGTACGAGAGAGGTCGTGGGACACACCCCTCTCACAGGAACGTAATTTGCAACTGCTTGAACAACCAGAAACAACGACAGAAGCAGTTGAGCAAACATCTTCCCACACTTAGATGAGACTCAACCAACAGACTAGAAGTGTTGAAGATAGAGGGATGAAGTAGTGTAAAGGAAGGCATCGCGCTGAGGAAAACACAAGGTCTTATACTCAAGGAGAAAGATCAGATCGAACAAGGCTCATGTAAGAGGCGCACCAAGGAGGAAGGCGTACCTGAATTCGAACATCGACGCCGGCGTTAATCCAGAATATTCGTACGCCACCAGATCAGCCTACCTGTCTTGAAGGTTTGCCCGTCCATAAACGGTCTCGGCATCAAGAGCAAACCGGGTGTACTCACCCTTGGCTGAGAGCTATTTTGGCTGGCGCATATGTGACACCTGCCTCGAAGAGCGGCCAATTTGTCGATCCCACCACACGTTTTTGCCGACATGTCTATTGAACGTGTCGAACATCCCAAGCCTACCAATTTCTATCATAAGCAACTGGATGAAGCTGTACAGCCACAGCTCTCCGACCAATAAGAACCACACGTGGAGGAGACGGGAGGAGAGAAAACAGGGACGATGTTGCCTCGCTAGGCACTGTACAAGGATGCCCAGCTAGACTGCGGCTTGTAGCTTTTCTGGGACTAGACGATCTCAATCGCTGTCCATGTAGAAATAAGGTTTTGAGCTTGCGTGCGAAGCATCAGAAAGCGCAACAGTTTTCATTTCTTGGCATTGGAATTGACAGCGGAACCGGGCTGTTGCATTTTAGATATTCGAAGTCTGAAGGCGTTGGACACGGCTATCTGAATCCACGTTGCCCATTGGCAAAATTCAGGCGTGTTCCTAGCCAAGTTCTATTCTTTTAGGGCTTAAGAATGGTGTGTGGCTATAGTAACTTCTACAAGGAAACTCTCATTACCGATGTAAAGCCACCTTGCCCCAACCTCAACTTCAACCCATGTACCCCAAACTAACTTCGGTTTACTCCACTACTCCGCACAGTACATATCGAAATGCACATTACCACATGAGACCCAATTTCGGAGAATCTACTACCGAAATCCGGAACTTTCGAATGTCTGGATGCCTCTTCGTTTTTACACTTTCAATAAGATACAAAGTTTGGACATTCCACCGACTGAGGTAAAAGCAGAAGCACGGAAACATATTTCTGCAGGGCCAAACGAGGAAATGAATGCTATTGGAAGTTTTATCGTTTTTAAAATAGAAGTAAAAAACACTGTATTAGCCTGTCTTTCCGATTTACAAAGGTGGTGATGATGGATGCGTTTTCAAGCTTGTAGATGCAGTAATGTAGTATTCTGTCTACTTTCTTCGTCTATTAGAATTACGAGATACAATGTTGGATTCAAACTTATGCTCTCTTTGCATTAGTACTTTACCTAAAGGGGGAAGGCAAAGGATACTTGGAGAAATTGCCTGGTTTTCTGGGAGAAAGGTAGGAAGTTTGACAGATGAAGGGGGCGGGCTTGTATAGATTCTAAAACTGGCATCTTGCTCTTCGAATCTTCTGATAGTCTATTCGTCTACATCTGTCTACGACATGAAAGCGCCGAGGAATTTGGCTAGCTCAATCGTCCATGTTTGGGTCTATAATTCTTCTCTTCCATCTCCCATGATCCTTTGAATACCATCACGCAACAGGTTTTGCAAGCCCTCATAGAACTTCGCTTGTTCGCGGCCAACAGCCGAGTCGCTTGGTGGGGGGAACACCCTCCTTCCACCCATCCAAGTCTCCTTCACAACCACATCTCTCAAACTTCTCCCCGTCTCATCCGGCCAAACATTTCTATCAAGCACAATCCAATCCGCCCAATTACCCACCTCAATAGCACCTGCCTTCCCCTCCTTAAACCAGCCATACGCAGCATTTCTCGTGAACCCCAGTACAGCCTGCTCAACAGTCAACGATTCCTCTGGATGCCATCCTTGGGGACCTGCAGGACTAGTGCCAGTGTGTGGGTTTAGACGTGTGACAGCTGCGTACATTCCCTCGAATGGAGAGGGTGGCTCAACGGGAAAGTCGGAGCCGAGGACTGGCCCGGGGTATTTGGATGTTTTGGAGATGGATTTCGATGGGAAGAGGCTGGCCATTCGATAGGCTGAGTGAGATGTGCGCTCGTTTCCAAGTCGATCAAGCGCATACGCCATATCAGAGGTTGCATGAGTAGGCTTGAGACACTGTTAGAGTTTGTTTGTAAAAGATGGCTTACCTACCTGTATACTTGGGATGATTCCCATTTTTGCGATGCGCTTCTGGTCGTCTGGATGCTGTTTTCGGTCAACACTTGGACGGATGCTGTACAGCTAGCCCAGGATAGAAATACTGACAATGATCTGCGCGTGTTCAATCCTCAATCTCTTCGCCTCGTTGCACCCATCACAATCGGATCCGAGAACGTTCTCGAAAGCGTCCACTGCCGCTCTGTTCGCCCGATCTCCAATGGCGTGGATATTGACTTGGAAACCGGCATTGAACCACTGCCGATGTCAACAAGTCATCACGAAGTGTATAGATTGGGCACACCTTATTAACAACCGTAGTCAACTCTGTCTCATTGATCAACATCGTGCCACTCGTGTCGTCCTTATCCGAGTAAGGTTCCAACAACGCAGCACCCCAAGACCCCAGCGCTCCATCAGCGAAAAGCTTCACTCCTCCCAGCATCAAAGTACTGCCTCCCATTCCTTCCGTGGTCGGTGCATCCAGCAACTTCAAGTCCTTAGTCTCATTGGGACAATAAGTATTCCTCTCTGCACACTCCAGCATGACATTGATCCTGAGTGTAAGTTCCCCCTTCTCAGCTAAAGATTCAAGGATAGCCACGTCCTCTGGTCTCATCCCAGCATCTCCAACTCCAATGATACCAACTTTGTTCAGCTCGGCAAAGGCAGTCTTGAACCAGCGTGTCTTTTGGGCAACGTCTGGTTTCGGTGCTACTGGGTAGACGATCACATCCATGGCATTATCGCAGAAAACTCCTGGACCAGGATCTGTGACGATAACACCGCCTGGTGGTGCTTCTGGGAGTGGTTTCAGGAGAAGATCGAGTACTTTTTGAGATGTGAGGACACAGTGAACATCAACACGATCAAGCATAATATAAAGATCTGCCAGCGCTGGGTCTTCAGCAAGCTCTTTCTGGAAGTTCATCAGTACACGATTTCTCATAAAGACATGGTGTTCGTCTATCTGCCTCACGTAGAACTTACAGCCGTGGGCATAACTCCTCCAAAGAAGGCTTGATCCCATCCAATGCCTCGAATCCACTTCTCACGTGAGCCATATTCCTGCCCCTTATGAGTCTCCAAGAACGTCTTGATTCTGTTCCTCACCTCCTCCATGCTATCCGCACCATACAACGAGACAGACTCAAGCATCTCCCCATACTGCAGAATATGTCCATGACTTTCAATGATCCCTGGAAGAACATACCCATCTAGAAACGCTATCTCCTCATCCCTTCCGGTTGGGACTTCAGCCAACACTTCAGCGAACAGTCCATCTTGAACTCTGAAGCATTGAGCATGCGGCAGTGAAGTGTTCAAGGTTGTGATCGATGATGAAGCGGGGTTGGAGAGGCAGTAGAGAGCGGGGTTGGAAGACTTGCTCTCTGCGAGCATGAGACTAGCCACCAGTGCTAGAAAAGCTGTACTTATGACTCCTAATATTGCGAGCCCTCGGTATTGAGCCATTTTAGACCAATTGAGATGTGGGTGAGAACTGAAGATTGCTTGATGTTGAATTGTTAGCTTGTGGAAGGCTTATCGATAAGCGTAAATCATAGGTCACGTGGAAGCCTCCGACTTTTGTGCTCCTGAGTAAATGTATCTTGTACTACCAAGACGGTAGACCATGGCTGTTGTGTAAGTATCCTCCTCAGCTTAAATCTCGTCTGAGTTGTGAAGGCCAATTTCATGGTGAATGGTTCATGGTAGCCCTCTCTAAGCAATGAATTTTGGGTAGCTTCGCTTACAGACCTGCAAAATAAACATGTTGATTAGACTGTCCCTCAACTTGGGAGATGCCGTCTTTCTGCATCGATTTTGGCACTATTCTTTAATCCCTCAGTATTGGAGTCGGTTAAGCTTTGTAGATTGTACATAAATTCCACACCAGTCTCGATAACGTCAAGTGATCTGCTTATCGTCCTGTGTCGAAGCGAACTTCCCATTGTGGCTACAAAGTAATGTTTAACCAGCCCCAAATCTCATAATCTCCGCAGGAAGCACAATGATGATACTATTTATAGTGACAATATACAGCACAAAGACTTCGAATGGCTGGAACGTACCGCCTAAAGGTTGGATCCTTGGCGAACGAATTTAGGCGCACGAGCAATATATCGAACCGAGATGGTCTCCTGATCCTTGGAACGATATATTATAATTTCCTGGGTATATAGCTTCCTGTGTCGTCGCTATCATGCCGATCTCATCTTCTGCATCTCTATTCCCCATCAAAAAAAACAATCAAAAAAAAAACATACAACCCGACCCAAACACTCCCCTCCATTAAGCCATGTATCTCAAAGCCACCACTACCCTAACCCTCTCCTTTCTAACTCTCCTCCCCATCGCCAAAGGCTGCGTCAACACCTTCACAAAAGTTCAGAGCAATCTCATGGAAGGCTTCATCCAAGATAATGGCATCCAAGTATGCACAGCGACTAACAAGGGGAGGGGACTCGACAATCATTTTTGGTTCGACTGTATTCGCGGCTTTGCAGCTTGGACGGATGATGGCCGTTTAGTTGCTTATGCGCATGATGGTGTTGATTACCGGATGCGTCCGCAGAGTTGTGCGGAGGATTTGATCAGGAATGAGAAGGTTATCTTGTGTGCTGGAGCGGCGTATTGTTGAAGGGTTGGGGGTGTGGGTTGCGATTGGTGCTTGACGGGTAAGTGGATCAGCACCTTTTTTTTGTCCTGCAGACCTATTGCGACATATAGGGCAGGGAAACTATTTCGATGCATGCTGACCTTGGTACTAGACGACAAGTGCTTTGGAAATTTCGGTCCCTGAACCTGCGATACACTTTTCGTAACTACGGAAGGAGCCTTGGAGAGAGTTTGCTGGCAAAGTAGCGAGTTAAACATAAAACAATTCAAAGGTGCATATTCTCCCTGGTGATTTTGAAGTGAAGATCCATCCTTCTATGTGTGCATGCTTATGGGTATCTAATGATAAAACAAAAATTCAAGAATCAATAGAAAGCCGTAGCTTTCTTATCACCTAGCCCCAGATCCCCCAGATCCCAATTCCGCTCCACCGTGGCCATTTGTGAGTAATGATTGAAAGAAGTACTATTCGTCGTTCCATGTGCAGTAGTCGGTACCGCGTCACCTATCAACAGGGAGAAGACTTTGTTGTTACTTAGGTAATTTGCTGTCTCGTCGAAAGCTATCTATTTGTTAGCTACGCTCGTCTTGCCTTGGGATGTCTTGAGTAAGGTAATTTTTCTCACTGATGAGCACGAGTGTTCGCTTCATGAAATGCGGATTGCTTAAGAGAGGCTCGACGAACGACCGCATCCATTTTCCTGCTACGGTAACCGATGTATCATGTCCGTCGTTGGCTGTTGATGTTAGTCTGAGGTGCCGTCTGGAGCGACTGGTAGAACATACTCATATTCGGCGTGATGAACATCCATTGCGGCAGTCTGTTTTCTTCTAAATCTCGTTCGAACATAGTGAAGTTCTTGCTCTTTGCAAGGCGACTAGTGTCTGATGTGACGGAATCATAACTCATGAACGGACTAGTTTTAGTCAGTTTCATTCCACGACCCCTATCACTCTTCGAGAGCCCAGGCCGAACCAATCTCACTGAATCAACCCAAAAACAGCAAAAAGATACTATAATAGGAGAATTCTGGGAAACGGTCAGGCTCACTTATGCTTCCTGACATAGTCGTTCTTCCCGTTCTTCTGATTGACATAATTCCCCTGGAAGCCACTAAACGGCGAATCCTCACCATACACACCCCAACTCACGCCCCTCGCTTCCATTAAATCAACAATCGTTTTGGTCTTTGTCGGAAGGCGATGGAAGCCATCATTTCTGACGCCGTGCGTGGAGCCACCAACTGCTGCTACGTAGTTGGGTTGTGACGGATGTGTGATAGCGACGTAGTTGTTGAGAGTGATGCCGAGTGTCGCCAGGTAGGCGAAGTTGGCTGGGACTGTTAGTATACTGATATAAATGGAGCTATGGATGGAGGGTTTAAGGTTGTTTTTCAAAGAATTATGGGGTAAGATGAAATATACGAACGGTCTCCAGCTGCCATGGCATAATCCGTATTCTCACACCATATGGTCACAAATCTATCGAAGCTCTTGCCAACAATATTACTCGTAGGACTTAAAGTCAACGCTATAGCTCGTGCCTTCGCTACTTCTGATGCAGCTGTAGCCCTGTATTGTGTTTGAGCAATTGCCGTCACCGCTACGCCAAGAACGACAAGATAAGTCCACATTATGACTTCGCTGATCTTCTCTTCGGCTAACCTGACAACGTGGAGGACTTTCCTTGAAGATTGTTAATATTCAAACACTGTTGCTTCAGAAAGATCTTACACGACGATTCAGAATCTCAACAGTCACACCATAGATGCGGAAGAATCGAAAAAGGAAAAAAAATCTAAAAGCCTCCTAGCATTTAATCCGGGAACCAGAACCCCTCTTATGGCCAAGACCCTCGCCTTGTGCAACCCTCATCAACAAGACCCCGCGAATCACACGTCGCACACATCCCACAAGTTCCCCGAACGGTATGTCCTGCCACCGACTCATGCTCGGGTTTTTTCCCGATGGTGGCGAGGGATTGACGTTGGTAAAAGAGATAGTACGCAAGCCAGATGTCACTGTCTTGGTGGGGTTGGCTTGGCGTTTTAGCTAGCCTTCCTTAAGCAGATGGAGCGACATGCATGTACGATTTTATTTCGGCGATGTTAGCTGTCATTGGCTGTTCGGATTTGAACGCGAGTACACGTAACCCGATAGGAATTTTGAGTGCTGACATGCCTCATCCGACCTTTCCTCGCCTTGTGCGATGTCAGCAGTGACATTGTAGAATCTCCCAAATGGCTCATTCGAACTGTTCACCTTAAGACTTGAATTGCTGATCAAACCTCGGAAAAAGATCAATTCACATGATTTGTGATTCGAATTTTCATACTAACATCTAGTCAGAACATCTTTAAGACTAATATTTTAAGTTCATAAGACACTTTGAAAGTGGGGTGAGAAATTCAGCGAGAGATCCCCGCAACCTCGCTAAAGGGATCTTAGCTCAGGGGGCCATCAGGAAGTCAGCACCTAAGCGACAAGCTTCAACAAACAAAAAGCATTTTGCGGCGAATAGTATATCAGTCAGTCCTTGACTATGATCAAAGAGCAAAAAATATTGTTTGGGCTCAGCCGTGGTTCGAACACGGGACTATAAGTCGTTAGACGCTTCTGTGTGTAGCTTTCTTTGAGGCATATGCTTACCCTCTCACATGTTTGAGTTGACAAACTCAGGGAAACCCGAAGCAAGAATCGTACCACTAGACCACACTATGAGATTTATTAGGAATGTCACAAATCTTGGGCGATTAGAGGGGACTTACGAGCCAAATCACGTTTTTGATATATGATTTGCTCTTATTTCAGTAGATGTGAGGGATAGCGATTTTGAAGGGAAGGAGCGACGGGCACCCAGGAGCGAAGGAGGGCGACCACCCCGAAGACGAAATCCACTCGAACTGTAGTACCTTTATTGTGCTGTTACTATTGATTGGCATTTGTCAACAGTCAAATCTTTTGTTCTATGACCAATTACTGTGTTCGCATTAGTAAATGGCTGCGGCTCTGAGCTGCCAAAAGTCACTTCAGTGTTGCCACAAAAAGGGATTGAACAGCCATGAACAAGAATCTAGAGCCACATGAGAAGTTACCTAATAGTATTCAGATAATATGAGAAAAGTTTCGGCTGTATGGTTTTAATGTGCAATACGACAGAAAGACTAAGTTTGTTTTAGTTCGCCTCTCCTGCTAGGGCAAGCTCCTGTGTGGGCTTACAATATAGGATTAGCCCAGGTTGAGAAACCAAATCAGACAAAGTGACAGCTGACAGGAGCATTCGTGGCAGTAATGAGAGTCTTCGTGAAATGTGAGCAGGGCCCGAATAGAAGCCGACAAAAAGGACTACGAGGAGAAGCGATGTTGACATTGGAGATGGTTGACCTAGTAGCCAAAAGGTGCACTTTGCCCGCAGGGTTCTCAAGAATCTCAACAACTCTTTACATGTAGCCCAAGCCAAATCCGTACAAGTGCAACTTCAAAATCTTGCATTGGAACAAGGAAGTAAGATGCGTTCGCGTGGAGGGCCTGTACTTTGGAAGATCTTCGCTTAACAACCTTACTTTTCCGCAGCAGCCCTTGTAAAATCAACAAGTCGAGTGTCACCAGTGTACAACTTGAGCGAAATCCCAATGAGGGGAGCGACAGGTCTCATACACCTTTATCGCTACATCCAAGTAGAAATGTCTCAGTTCTTCATCGTGTCTTCAGAGCTCGAGTACCCCCACCTATGAAGCTGATCTGCGGCCCGGCTTCTATTCGGCTTGAAACCCTGCAATGATTTGACTTTCAAGCGGAGGAGCCCAAGTGAACAAGAATTTTAGATAAGCCCAGTTTCCCAATCATGATGAGGATAAGACAAGGGTCCAAAATGCCTCGCACCTGGACACCGCATATCCACAGTTTATCAATTACGTACCTGGCTGAGACTGTTAAATGTTGATCTTATCGGCTTCGAGATAAGGCTTGGATGGAAAATAAATATTCGTATGTATATATGAGCAGCCAGCATCGCAAGAAACGCTTTTACCTCCTACCTGTCTACTTTCAATTTCACAAGACATCTCTAGTCAAATATGAAGCTCGCCGTCCAGTCGATCGCTGCTGGCTCTTTAGCTATAGCCGTCAACGCAGTACCATACTCATGTCAAAATAAAACTGATGAGATTCAGCTGTCACATTGGCCATCGACACAAGCTAAAGCTCTGGACCGTATGATCACTCTCAATGCCAATCAGTCAAATTTCGCTGTGTTCGATGCCGATAATACCATCTGGCGGTACGACATTGAGGAGTCCTCATTGCCCTACTTAGAGAACTTGGGAATCATCACTCGCGAAACCCTCGATCCTTCGCTGAAATTGATCGATTTCAAAGATACCGCCAATTACACCGAAACATTGTATGGTTACTACAGCCGTCTTTGTGAGATCGATGCTGCTATCTGCTATCCTTGGGCAGCACAGGTGTATGCAGGGCTCACAATCCGTGAGCTGAAAGCCCACATTGATGACTTGATGGACCTGAACACCACGATACCTACGTCATACTGGGATGGAGACGAGGTTGTACAGGAGGAGATCAATCCACCAAAGATCTACACCGGTCAACTTGAGCTTATAAATAAGCTTGCCGCCAACGGTATCACTCCATACGTCGTCAGTGCCTCCAACGAAGAAATCGTGCGAATGGTCGTTTCCGACCCGAGATATGGTTTCAACATCAGGCCTGAGAACGTTCTCGGAGTCGCGATCATGATGAAGAACACCACCACCGGAGATCTCACCACCTCCCGCAAGCAAATTACGGACGGTGTTTACAACCAAACCGCTAACCTGGACCTGGTCTTCGGAACCTATTTGTGGACGCCAGCCACTTGGTACGCCGGGAAATGGGCGGCGGTCCTCACTTACATTGACATGTGGAAGAAGCCTGTTCTCGCAGCTGGAGATACCCCTGGCTCTGATACTTACATGCATTTCAATGTTGATGTTGGGAAGGGAGGTGTGCACCTGTGGGTCAATCGTACGCTTGAGAAGTATGAGGCGCTTCAAACTCTAATCACTGAGGCCGCTGAAGGTCAGGCTGCAAATGGACTGGCTGTTACTGCGGACAAGAACTGGGTGGTTGCGTTGCCAGAGGATATCTTGTAAATTGAGGTAAGTGTCTGTACATATGTGCCACTGGAGATACCCTGGCAGAAGGAAATGTCGACAAGGTAGAATTTCTCCTGATGGTGTTAATAAAGTAATGTTAGTCCGAAGCATAAGTATAGTCTACCGACAGAGGTTTATGGATAGCAAAGTCTCGGGGTTTTAAAAAAAAGACTTTACCTATTAATATTTGGTGCACACTCTGTAAAAACGACTTGGGTATGGCATATTTATTACATAAGCATTTCAAAACTCGAAGCTAAAAACGCTATTTATCTTTTCCAAAGTTAATGACTACTCTTCCCTTTCACTATAGGATCCTTAAAACATAGCCTTGAAATATGAGGATTATTTGCAGAGCAAAGCTTTCCAGAGCTTATATTCGTGGCTTTCAGATCCGGCGTGGATTGTGACTTCAAGACCTGCACAAAGCGAGAGAACCCTAAGTTACAGTGTCGGTTGTCATCAGATAAAAGAGATTTAACACCAATTTACAACGTTGCGAAATCATCAAGATTCGCATCAAGCAGTCTCTGAGGTTCTATACTTGCAATATTTAGGTACAGGGCAGGCATTCGACGCTGGTGGTGATGATATTGGGGTTGCAAGGTCACACATGGATTGAAGCCTCGTGCCAGCCACACCCCGAACAGCCACAAACACGAAGCTGCAGTTCCCATTCAAAGCCATCAGCACGACCACACTCAATCAGATTCCTCAGCCTTCCTCACACCTCGCTACTACTCTCCATGTGATATGCGCAAACTTGCGTCTTCCAAATCTGATACCTTGACAGCTTCAAGCTCTACAATCTAATGGCCCGACAAACCGTGGACTATTTCCCACCCACAGCAGAGCAGAAAGCGAGGGAACTTCAGGCGTTCATTGACTCCATCAACCCGAACGATGTCTGCAGTTTGGCATCCCAGTACAAATTCCTGAAGCCTTGTCGAATATTTCAAAAGACCCCCAATGGTAGCTACAACATCTGTTTTTTTGTTGAGTTTGAACATTATGTGAAATGGGTTGTGAGAATCCCCTCGGAGTCTTCCGTCTACAACATCTGGGACAAAGTCCAAAGCGAAGTCACTACCATACGGTAAGCTATCTTCAATCTTTTAGCATTATATTCGTCGGTTCTAACTGGGATTCAGATACCTCAAAGCCAATACCACGATTCCCGTGCCCCATATTCACGCCTTCGGCCGAGGTGGTTGTGTGAATAACAATAACCCTACGGGACATACATTCATCATTCAAGATTATGTCCCAGGCCAGTCGCTGAATATGTCAGCTTTTAGGAAAGAGCCTAAGGAGCGGAGGAAACACTTCTACGTGCAGCTTATCGATATCTTGGCTCAATTACGCCAGCAAGAATTCCACCAAGTTGGCTCCTTGATGCCAGACCCGAACGGCGGGAATACCCCTCTCGTAGGCCCGATGCTCTCCATTCAACTGAACGATTTGCAGCTCCAGAGCCGTGACTACCCTCTTTAGCCGGCCAAGTTTGCTTCCGCTATTGACTTTGCCTTCCATTAGTACCACCTCCTATCTCAAAATTATAGTCTACCTGCGGCTAAGATGTCTCAAGAGGTTGCACAGCTCGAAATTTTTGGGCTTGAAGATCTGAAGGGGAGGCTTTTTAGTTATATTAATCAACACCAGAATCATGGCCCTTTCGTGTTGACACATGCAGATCTGCGCTGGTCTAACATAATTGTGAATGGGGACTATCAGATTCAAGGCGTTATCGATTGGGAATGGTCCGGTACAGTACCTCAACAGTTCTTCCTACCTCCTACCTGGTTGGCAAGCTTTCCTCCTGACTGGGTATCCGAATTACAATATAAGATCGAGTACCGCTTGTTCTTCGACGCTCTCAAAGCCGCAACGTCTCAGCCTTCCCGTCAACTTGCCAAAGAGTGGGGTCGAACTCTCCCGGCACAAATCGACCTGCCCATGGCAGTTATTCTTAGACATCACAGCTGTTTTGTCAACATGTATTATAGAGGAATCTTCCCTCGGTTTTATAATTGCACTCGAGACGACGCCGTTAAACAGTCCTTCGAGCGCGATGGCAAGGATGGCCCGTCACATTAGACACACAACGCAAGTTGGAAACTTCGGAACGGTACAATCAATATTTGGTAGAAAATAGTTTGATGTCGTGTCAATCGTCTAAATTAATCCAGAAGTCTGTCAGAGAATAGCACGGACCTGGTAGCTAGGAGAAGATCTCAAGTACTGTACCATCGGCATAGTCCTCCAGGACCTTTTTTCTGTCCCCAGAACCTCGATACCCTTCTCCAGCTCCTCAATGTCCTCCTCCAATGTTTTGAGCTCATCTTCCAACTCCTCAGACACCTTCTCTAATCCCTCGAGTTCCTCTTCCGCATTTTCAACGGCCTTCTCAAGCTCACCAATCGTCGCGGGTTAAGAGATGAAAACAGAATGTGGCATACACCCTTAAGAGCAAACAAGCCATGGAGGCTGAGCCAGTGGTGTATAACACCCCAATGTCTTTTGGTGTAGAGGCTAATTGTTCTCAGATTCGATTCCGTCCTCTGTGCCATTCGAACAAGAGTTCCAATGTCCAGATTTGCCTTTTACCAGCCTCATTCCTCAACCTTTAAGATTCCAACCCAATTGGCAATGCTCTCATCACCAGCAGGGTCCTTAGGGTTGTCCTTTGCATACACTCGCAAGATGTAGATAACTTTAAACTCCTTGAGATTGGTGAACAAATCTTTGATGGAAGTAGCCATCTCGAGGGTCTTATTGTATGACATATCTGGTAGATCTAGTCGTGCAAGTCGATAAGGAAAAGCTAAAGGCGCACTTCCATTTTCGGTAGGCTTGAAGACTCTGATACCTATCTGAAGGGGATATCAATGTAATGTGTGAAATTTGCGTTGGTATGAACAAAGGGCAATGGAGCCCAGACCAGGTGCGGGCCAGCACGTAGTCCGGGTCGGCACCTACCATACTTTTCAATATTGCACAATACTGCAGTAGTCTTCCGTGCTGGGCAGACTCCTTGTATGGTTTGGCTGGCATTTTACTCCCTGTGCTGCCTTAAAAATGAAGAGATGTAGAAGCATTGGTGACTTGCCGCCATTCCTTTCTGTCTGGCGAACGAGTGTTTTCTCGGCACCTAGAAGGCACTGTATGAGTTCTGCGTCAAGAAACTCGTTACTAATCGCTATCTGCAGGTAATTCCGTCATGAGAGATTTTTTCTTCGCTGGGTTGTCCTTATGGTATGGGTGTGCCTGAATATTAGCAAGCATTTGCTTGAAAATTCTGGACGACGAATAAAGAACAGCAACATGTAAGCAGTTCATGCCCATGTTAGATATTCGTGTTTGATCCGGCTCACTTCTCCTCTCCGAAAGCAATGGCGTCAAAATTGAGGGATGGCAATCGAGGAATATCAGCACAATGGTCTCCCATTTCAATTGTACCACATCAACAGACTCGGTGATTTGATCGGCGATTTTAAGATTCGATGGGCCACTAGCACTGTTAGAGACATTTACATTACCGTTGAGCATGCCGTCTTCGGATTCGTCTTCGTAAATGTCTTCAGAATCACTTTCAGCAGCCTGTCTGCTCTGAATCAGAGCGCCCTAGAAGAATTCCTTGACTCAGCGCGTTTTGCATTAAATTGGCCAGTTCGGAGATGATACTGTCTGAGTCTATGATCTCATGATACTGCTGTTAGACTGTCAAACCCTTTACCTTATCTCACACGAAATGTGGAAAATAATTAGACAGGAAGAAGAAAATGCGAAATTTGTAATTAGTCTTGCCTAGCCTTTGAAGAGAGCGTCTCTTCAGCGTCCGGGTCGCGAGTCTACTATCTGAAGCCGAAGGAGCAGGAACTAAAAGGCATGCATAAGCCGATTTGAAGCAGGTATGTTGTTATGTTTTGTATCCCTTGACTTGAAGTGTATCATTCCACAGTGGTCTTCAGATCTGAAGCATCGCACCCCAGACAACCCGCGCGGACCGCATTATTAATTGGCCGGCGCGAGCCGAGACTTTACAAGGATGGCTAGGTGGCAGGGACAGCCATGATGACGTGTGGCGGCAGCTCTCCAAGTGTGGCTGTGCTCAAACAAGACAAGGGCATCCAACATCAACGAGACAGTGCCAACTCCTCTTCAACTTCTCAACAACAATTCCCCCTCCATACCAGTACAACAACTTGCACACAAGCCCCTGAAAACACCGGCAAGATGATGGAATACTTTACCTACAAGAAAGTGAAGAAGCACCAAGCAGAGAAGAAAGCAGCAGCAAACCAACAATCCCCCCTCCTCGACGAGCAAGACGAGACCTTCCTGCGCCGAGTCATCTCTGCAGAGGGCACCCCGCCTCCTCTGCCCGCGCGACCGCATGGGCTGCCTGAAGCTGGGGACTTTACGGGAAATGCCTCGCAGATGGTGGTGCATGATGGGAATACGGTAGCTGAGGAGGAAGCACATAAGCGAAGCTCGAAGGATAAAGGGAAGGGCAAAGAGAAGGAGAATGAGAAGAGTGTTGAGACAGAGGGGAAGAAGCCTGGGAGATTTGCGTTTCTGTCTCGAGTTGGGACTAAAAAGGTATACCCATCCATTATTTCATTACTCCATCCTCGTATAAAACCTCGTAGCAAGAGCAAAGACTAACAATCTACCAGAATAAAGACGGACTCAAGCCCGATTCCAAAGTAGTCACACCAAACGAAGCTGCCGCTGAGGAAAACGACATCAACAAAGTGCTCGAAGACCTCAACCTCTCCGCCATCAACAACCGCGCCTTCTCCATCTCCGACGAATCCCAACAAGTCCTCCAGAAATTCACTGTCATCCTCAAAGACCTGGTCAACGGCGTTCCCACAGCCTACGATGACCTTGTCGGTTTACTCGAAGACTCGCAAGGTACACTGGCCAAGAGCTACGATCATCTCCCCAGTTTCTTGCAGAAGCTAGTTACGCAACTGCCGGATAAGTTGACGAAAAACTTGGCTCCTGAGTTGTTGGCTGTGGCTACTGAAGCTCAAGCTTTCAATACCGCATCAGCAGCTGCGAGTGGTGGTGCAGAAGCCGCTGGAGGGGCTGCTGGACTTGGTGCCGCGGCGATGAAGTTCCTCAAGCCTACGAGTTTGAAGGACTTGGTCACCAAGCCTGGAGCTGTGGTGTCGATGTTGAAAGCTATCATGAACGCGCTGAAGCTTAGATGGCCAGCTTTCATGGGGACGAATGTTCTGCTCAGTCTCGGACTATTTGGTAAGTTACTGCTACCCCTCTACCCCACGCTTACCCCATTATCTTACTTTTAGCATCTCACTAACACCACCCAGTACTCCTCTTCGTATTCTGGTATTGTCACAAACGAGGCCGTGAGGTCCGTCTAGAGCGTGAAGCAAAAGTGGACAGCGAAGGACGCATCATAGAACTCGAAGACGACGTGATGCTCCCCGGCCCCAACGGGGAATCAAGCTCAAGTCACGCGCGACCTTCTGCATCACGATTAACCACCGAGCGCGAGCACAGATCTAGACAATCAAGCCGCGAGCAAGACCGCGAACATAGATCGAGTCGCGAGAATCGATCCAGACAGTCGAGTCGCGAGCGTGAGCGTGAGAGGGAGCATCGCCACGAGCGACGAGAGAGGGATCGCGAGCATGAGAGGGAGAGGGAGCATGTGGAGAGGAGGCCGACTAGCAAAAGGAGTGAGGAGAAAGAGTCGAGGCGGCGGGACAAGGATAGGGATGTTGAGAGGGAGAGGCGATGAAAAATAATGTGACGGGATGGGATGGATGTATGATGATTGATTGATACCCTTATGTTTCATGATTGTTGTGTGAAATTGGACAGCATTGGGGAACGAGCGGATACGATGACTTCATGATGCAATGGTCAAGTTGGAGAATGATAGTAACTGGCAGCACGAGCGATTAATACTTATAAGCAAGACTCAATTAGATAGGAATGAATGCAAGAAAATTCGTTTATTGACATCGCGCTATGGAAGAAGAATCTCTACCGGCACAGTATCTCCTGCTATGCCTCGGATTGTTAGTGCCCCTTCGCCCTGAAGATGGACAACGAGGGGCAGTCTACATCCGCATAATCGCTCCACTAGTGTCTTCCATTGACAACAGAGACGTTGTGCCGTAAAATGAAAGAAAAGAACCAAGCCGTAGCTGATGCTGCATGCAACCCACATTTGGGTGCTCAGAAATGAAGGAGAGACACGATCTGCCAGCCATATCCGAAGCTCAACGAGCCTTGACCATAACGCTACTACCCTGCAGTATACTGCAAGTATGGAAGGAAGACTCCCAAATCTGCGAACTCGATGCAAAAAGCAGACCACGCCTAGGACGTGCAAATGCATCGCTCAAGATCAACGACCTAAAATGCATCACCCATAACACGACAAACGTGAGTGCGAAAGTCGAAAAGCGCCTAGTTTCCACCATAGTCAGAGTCATCCTCCCAGTCATCATGTCTCTTTGGCTTCTTTGTCTTCTTGACTCGGGGGCGCTTGACAACCTTCTCTGGCGCCTGGATAAGCGTTAGTGATGTAAGGATTGAAGGACGTTGGTACAAACTTACGGGAGGCGGAATGTACTTTGGAGCTGTCAAGATTGGAGTGAGGAAGTCTCTTAGAGCTTTGCGCTCAGCGACGGTGAAGCCCGAATTCCCATCATCTACAACCCTAACCATGTCCAAGCCTTTCAGACTAACGATTTCGTCGAAACCAACACACTTGCTGAACTTTTTGATCGCAACGACATCCTGGTAGCGCCGTTGAAATTTGTAGTGATTGGCGTCGGTCGAGCCCCACCTAGTGACCTCCAGATTGAAGATCTTGAGGTTTGGGCAGCTGCGGAAGAACTTGATGGCATTCCCATCCTTTCTGCTGAAACCGTACCAAGTGAAGCTGACTTCTCTTAAGTTCTCCTGAATGGTGACCAGATGAGCAGGGACGATTCTGTCGACGCTATCAATGCGGAAGCTGTTCTGGTAGAAGATAGCTCGAGTCTCCTCCAAGATCTCCTTGCAAGTTCGCATCAACGCCAATGCAAGTCCACTTGTTTCTGAACCGCCTGCTGTGACGTGGTGAAGGGGCTTGTATGCGACCAGTGCAAACTCATAGATCATCAAGCGCAACTCAAGGGGCAGCTTTCTGATGCGGAAGATAGACTTATCTAGATGCATTGTCAGCAACCTACCCACAGTCCAGCATACAAGGGACTTACCAGCACTGCGAACAGCCTGACCACAGTTGAACTTGGCAGCCTCCCATTCCTTATCGTCAAGAGCCAGAATACCGCGACGGCCCCCATCAGCCTGGATAAGAGCACCAGTCTCCTCTGACGAGAACTGCTCCTGGCTGATATCCGTCAAGTTGACAATCTCATAACGACCTCCACCTAAAGCGCGAACAACACATAGTCCATCCGCCAACTTCTTCTTGCTCTTGAAGACCTCAAAGACGGGGCCAAGCTTCTTCGCAGGGACGACCTTAAGAACCTCCTCTGGGACTTCGGCGGGCTCCTTCGCAGCTTTGGGGAGGCTCTTCCGGGTTGGGCTGGGTGGTGGGCTTCCGTCCTCCTCAAACTCGGTCACGAATCCCTTGCGCGCAGCAGGAGTAGGAAGTTTGCCGGTGCGGCCACGGGTGACGCGCATGGTGGGGGTAGAGTCCTCCATATTCGCAGCTGAAGTTGACGATCAGCACAGATGGGGATGAGGAGATGGAGCGACAAACGTCGATACGGAGGTCGGAGATGATTTGAAGACGCGTCCTGATCTCTACCGCGGCTTGAGGGCTTGTGCGGAGGTGTTGTAGTTGAGGAAGAGGAACCACAATCTAGAGAAAGTCGTGATCGTGTATGAAGGAGGGGGAAGTTCTCCGAGGGAAGGAGCCATGGATAGAGCAGTAGGCAGGTAAGGTGACAGGGGTGTTGCAATAGTGCACCCGTGATCGCTTAACTTAAGCAGCAAAACAGCCTCGCCGTCGTCATCGATAACCAATTGACGGCGTTCGGGTGAATGAGATTGTTTGAAGATAAACAGCAAAGATAATCGCGCTTCAAAACTGAGGTCTAGCTCACCTTTCGCACTCCTAGTACCGAACCTTGTAGTGAGTTTTAGAGATAGGCAAGTCACATGGTTTCAGCTCTGGGGAAAGTCAATAAACCCAATCAAAACAAACCACAAAAGCAGTTGATATTCTGGAAGCGCAACGAAGACAACAGGGAGGACTTGAAGTCTGGCGGTGTATATCAGCGAGCCTTCTTGCTATGGTATCTCATTGACTCAAGAACATTCAAAACTAGAAGAAAAAACTTTGACTTTTGAAGAAGGGTATACTTCTTTATTCCTGCAACACCTGTCTAGAGCCAGCCCTCCCTATCCTACATCCAGACCAGCAAACGCCACCCAATGAGAGCCTTAGTATAACAGTCCACTACGAAGAGTCAGCAGGCATTTCAATTTAGCTCTATAAGGGAGAACTTACACTTGATGGATAGCAGTAGGGCCCTCTTCATTAAACTCAACTCTGGAAAGGAAACCCTTGGACGCGCCTTGGTCCACAACAAAGATCACCTTTGCCGCGACTTGAGCCCCCAAGAATACAGCCTCATCAAACGACTTCCACTCTGGGAAGTACGTGGGAGGGCCGGCGACCTTGATGCTTGTAGGCGATTGCGAATGCGAGGAGTGGGTTTGTTGGCCGCTGAAGGATGCCGTGGAAATGTTGGGATTGAGGGCTTGGTGAGAAGCAGTAGTGGCGGCTAGGAGAAGAGGGTTGACGGCACTGGCAGTGGGAGGAGCATGTGGTGTTGAGGAAAACGAGGCGGTCGGAGTCATGGATCCTGTACCGCTTGGTGTCGCGAGGTTCGAAGGGAGTTCGCTCATGAACATCGTCGCTGAGCTAGGAGATACCAGATACCGATTGTTGAGGGTCGTGATTAGCGCGTCTTTGAATCCCCGAACCTTCGATCCTTGACCACAAATGACCAACGCATCCCAAGCTTCTTGTCTCTTCGACATCTCATTGACCGAGAGAACGGTTCTGTAAACAGCATCCGCGATAGCATCCAGAAACCCCTCACTTGCCGCCTGGAACCGCTCAGTCCCAATCTCAATGTCTTTTCGGAGAACGCTAGGGTCTTTGTCCTCCAGAGCCTTCCGTTTCTCCTCCTTTCGAGTAGCTTTGGTGTTCTCTCGTCGAGTGGCCTCGTCCTCAACTGCAGCTGGCGCACCATCCACAGATGGAATCTCATCATCGGGCTTGGGCTCAACAGCAGAGGCTGGCTCTTCAATAGCTGCCACTTCTGGGGTCTTTTGTCTCTTTGAATTTGGCGCGTCCTTAACTACCTCTTCGTAATGAAAGATAGCCCGTGGTCTCTTGGAGTTAGGTAGTCGTAAAGGTCTCGCGGCAGCCGCGGCAGCTGCCTCTTTTGCTGCTTCGCGATCTGCTTTACGAGCTGCTGCTCTTTCTGCCTTCTCCTTCTCCTTCTTCGCCAAGAAGTCCTGTGTCTTCCCACTTGTGACAATGCTCGCGATATCCAACACTCCGTCATCCTCGATCGTTCGATCATCAAGTCCAAATTCCTCATCCACTTCGTCCAGAAGGGGCACTCGAGGTGGCTCGGTGATCTTCACATCTGGCCCAGACGATGACGCCCCAGTTGTAGCTGCAGCTGCTGGATTACTATCCCCTTCAACAAGAAGACTCGCCGCATCTGCCGCATCCGTCCCAGGCAACGGTGTTCCGGGAGGTAGAATCTCGCAAACCATGCTCTTCTTCAACTGCTCCGCCATATTTCGAGAGAAATCCTTAGACTTCAATAACTCCATCAGCTTCTGGGTCATCGCCTCACCCCCAGACTCATGAACAGTGCTCCTCCCCGAGATCTGAAAATCCGTAATAGCAGTGACATCCACCTTCTCAAAACCAACATCGATGATTGTGGCGCTCGGGATCCCAAAAGCATATGAAGTTGCCAGTGCGCTGTCCATGATGCACAAGGCTGGAGTCTTAAATTTCTCGAATACGAACTGGGTGAGATCCTCGTGATTCTTCGCCGTCCAACAAGGTTGCGCAATTAGAAGGACTGGTGTGTGTAGAGGTGCATTGAATGTAGCTTTGACGTGCTCTAGAAAGGCGAAGAAGGCAGGCATATCGTCAATTCGACCCTCTGCAGAATAATCAGCATTTGTCTTCGTCGCCAATCCAGCATTCAAATAGAAGCATACCTTTTAATGGCCAAATAGCACCCTCTTCATCCTCTGGCAGCTCAACCAATTCCTCTTCCTCCTCGCCCTCACCCGCTCCTCCCATCTCAACATCCCCATTGATCACCGACTCCTTCTTTCTGGAGCGGATCTTATGCGCCTCGTAACTCTTTCCATCAGGCGCTAGGAATACCCGAGTCCGGAACCTATGCGAGGCGGGTGTGAATGATTCTGGGAGGCCGAGTTGTGCGAGGGTTGTTTGCGACCCTGGCGCAATGATGAGAATGTGGTCATCTTTGAAAGGAGGCATTTTGGATGATAGTGCTCGATTGATTGGCTAGTTGGTTTGCTGTCGTTTGGCGACGACTTACTGGACACTGCAAGTCGGAATTAAGTGTGGTGGTGGTTGTGCAGGTGAGAGTCCAACTTTCCCAATGCTGCTTCACTTGGAGATGTTGAGTCGCGATGGCTGGAGACGCGGCACCAGGTACGGTTTCAATTTGGCTTGGCAGCTTTAGTCAGCAGCAAACTACACGTGACTGACCAATTCACAAAAAAGTCAACCTCCACAATCGATGTTTCGAATTGTTTTGTTTTAGACTGGGTGCTATTGAAAAATTTTGGGTTGGACAGTAGTTCTTTTGATGGCTGCACAGCACGCACTCTCGAGAAGGCTATCCCTGGAGACCCCTGTAACCCTCTCTTATTAAGCGAGGTTTTTAGGAGCTAGTGGGTCCAAGTCAATAATTGCACATGTTCTTTTAACCTTCCTCATCCTAGAACATCTCTTTACACGTTTACGTCGTGGACTTAGAATTTCAAGACGCAGGTTCAGCTATTCTTTAGTAGATCAATATCTGAGCTAGCCTCTCTTTCCAGAATGAACTAACAACCAGTAACCCGCCACTGTCCTAACACATCCCAAAATTATATATTTAGAAGTAAATACATTTCATTCCATAGTCTCAAAGTCCCAAAGCTTCACCTCCTCCAACCCATCTCCATCATCTCAAACACAAGTCCAAGCCTCCGGCTTCTTATAGTTCGCAGGATCAACACAAGTGTTTCTCTTCGGGTACTTGCAATGATTCCTAACCACATCCACACCCTTCGTTTTATCATTCTGCAATACACTTAGTGACAATTCTCACCCCAGTTCACATCCCAATGAGAACCAGTAATAGCAACAGCAACATGGCGATGTATGTGAAGATGAACGCAAGCCAAATCCAAGAAGGGAGTACTCACGTCAACATATTTCACCCCTGTGATGGTCTCAGGCGCATTCCCATTCTCTACCCAATCCACCATACGCATCAACACATTCTTCTGAGGTTCCGTGGAAGTAAAACCCGCGGCTTGGTTGCCAATCATGAATGCACCGTCACCACCAGTGCAATGACCTGCTGATCGTCAGTCTTCTAGCGACATGATGCGAAAATAGACTTTGAGCCTTTTCAACATCTAGCTGGAGGAAATCACTTACCCATTCCCGCAACTCTGAAGAAGCGGTAAAAGTCATCCAGCTGCGAAGAGTTCAAGCCCATAGTTCTGGAGACGAGGTTATAATACACTGGACTGTTTTCCGAGGTGATGATTGCGTCCATTAGTCCGTGGTAATGGACTGCTCGATCCAGATATATCAGCTTTCCTCTTCAGGCAAAAGTTGTTAGACATCGAATACTCACGTAATTTGCCGCCCGCGTTCTGGAAAGCAGAGATATCGCCGTCCCATGTAGCAATGTTGAACGGGTTCTGATCGTTGGCTACCTTTGCGTCTTGAATGGTGTACGTTGCTGGGTCCCAGGTAGTATCATCTACACAACCGATCAGTCCTGCTTCTCCAAACTTGTCCACTTTTGAAGAAAGAGTGCAATTATGATAACAACCTCCGATACCAAGAGAAAAGAAAGGGAAGGAGAACTTACTATAAACCACATAACGATACCAATCTATCGAATACTGGAACGCCCCCGTCGTATAATAAACAAAACGCGCTAGAAGCTCACTCCCCGGCTGCATCCTCGCATAGATCAACTTCCCATCCACACCATAATAGTCCGTATAAACAGCTCTCAGAGACTCAACCTGCTCCTTTCTCAGACAAGCCGTCGTATTCCCCGCATTAGGCGCACAAAGCAACGCCTCGGGTCTAAATCGACACAGTTCCGGATCCTCAATAACCCCATCCACAACACCATCGATACCATCACACTGATTCAAGACCTCCGGATGAACAACTTCCGCCCATTGGTCCGCGGTCACGAAGCGAGGGTCACTGGTATCATTACCGAACAGCGTGTAGAACAACGCGCTCCAGCCCGACAAATTCACGAAATTAAACGCCGGAGCACCAGCTACGACACCGTCGAAATCTTCGGGGTAACTCTGCACGGCTTTGAATCCCTGACGTCCGCCTGAGCTGCAGCCTAGGTAGTAGGATTTCTTGTGGGCGCAGCCGTAGTACTTTTCCGTGATTTGCTTGCCAATTACGACGCCGGTGTGCATGCTGCGATCGGAAAAATCGTGGACGACGTCTGGGTTGTTCCCGAATGCCTTGTGCTTTTGTAAGTCCAAGATGAGATATTGGATATGAAGAGTCACTTACAATACCTCTCGTCCCATTGTGTCCATTATTAGTCCCTAGACTCAGCGGTCAATATCACTACTCATCTATGAAAGAAGTAAGATCACAAACTCACCGACAGTAGCAAACCCTAATCCACTAGCATAAGCCATATCCCGATACTGAATGCACCCGCTCAAGCCCCCATTCCCCGTACTCAAGAACCTGCCCGTCCACTCCGTACCAGGTAGCCACGCCTCAAGCGTAATCGCGCTCCTCTCGCTCGTCTTAACTTCCATAGCCACACGACATAGATCCACGTTGATCACTTGGCTCGCAAACCCGCACGATGCGAGGTCGTAGTCTTGTGGGAGCGAGATGTTCGTACCAGCTGGGAGGTACTGTGCGAAGTGTATGGTGCTGTTGGGGAGGCTGCTGAGGCTAGTGAGAAGAGAGGTGCATGTTCCAGAGGGGTCGGTGAGTATTCCTGATGTGGCTCGGCTGTGAGAGAGCGTGAAGAGGGCCGCGAGGGCGAGGGAATTTATGAAAGACATGATGGACGACTGAAAGCTCTTATCGTCGTCTTCTCAAAAATGTCTCGTCGACGCTGAACGACGAAATGTTCCAAATGCGTAACACTAAGTGTATGAAGGGCAAACAGTCACTCAATGCAAGAACAACGACAGGAACAACAAACCACACAAACAATGGAGTACTAAACGATCTCACCAACTTGAGTGAAACTCAAAGATGAAGATTAATGAAAGCTGACAGGAAAGAGTTCTTAAGAGATATAAGCACGGTAAAACCCTTACCCCAAGCTCCACTAGAGCTCTCCATCAATACGCATGAGGTTCTGCAGGAACGGACGTAAGTATCCAATACAGATCACATCACTTTCGCCTACCTGCCAAGCTATGACATGTACACCTCATCTCACATACCTCACAACACTCCCACCAGGGGCCCATGAACATATCCCGATCTCAACAGCCGCACCCGCCTCCCCTCCCCATCAGAAGTCGGCCCGCAGCTGTTCCCCAGAAAGCCCCAAAGGCCGTCATCCATCAACACCCATGCGCCTAGTGCTCGTCCCGAAGTTTACACTTATATTTCGTCCTTGTACAAGGGACGAAGACTAAAGATTTTTCGTCCATGCTAGATAGCCCAATCTTCGCCAATGACAGAAGGGAAAACGAATAAAACGTCTTGTCTTGATTGCTTATCTTTCTTACAAAGTGGAATATTCTACTCCGTACTACGTAGTACCAACGCACAGACGCCGAATCTGCGATCTTTACCCCATGTAGCGAAGTACCAAGGTATTTTACCTAGAATAAAATCCGGATGCGTCAGGGTACGTACGGCGCGGAGACATGAAGAGGCGGGGAAACCCTGTAGAATCTCGACTCGACGTGTTTACGGAGTAGACTTGTTGCACACTACCCTAACGTACGGAAGGGGGTGGACAGACAGTGGGTCTCGTCCACCATTGCAAGGCAGTAAGGTTTATTCTTCCAATCAGTAGTCTGAATACCTAGAATTAAATTTTCTCCATAAATTTCCTCGAATGTAGAGGCAAAAACAGGGCTGGACGAGACCCCACTGCCCACCCCCCTTCCGTACGTAAGGGGGTTACAGGTGGGTCTCGTCCAGCCTAGTATTTACTTTCGCTACTTGTAGCAATATGTGGGGAGAATTAAAGTATTCGACGTTATTCTATGGTCAGCAGCATCTTGCCATTGACAACGGTGGACGAGACCCACTTGGAACCCCCTTACGTACGTAAGTACATGAACTCGGCAGCTAAATAAGAAGAGGGGAGGGGGAGCTAGTAAGGTCCGTTCCTTGTCTTTACCCCTCAAATGCAGAGGAGGAGGAGGAGGAGGAGGAGAGGAAAAGTCCACGAACGGATCTTCATTCCTCCCCGAATGGCCGATGAGAAGAGGAGAGGAGAGAGATGTGGACGTGCGAGCTCTGATCTTCTTCGAAAGCGGAGTGGAGAGTCATGTGGGGACGGACGGGAGGTCTATTTAGGCTACGATCAGACCAAACCTTCGTCTAATTTTCAGCATCATCCAGATGCCGAGATCGGGATCTCGAAAGCACAGAGAAGGTAAATTCACTGATTATATATGGACACTAACGAATACTGTCTATTTCAACCTTTCATTTTCAATGTACAGCTAGTAGAAACTATAGAAAGAAACGTATTCGCCATTAAAACTCTACAAAGCACAAAAAGCGCTGCTTGGAATCATCCGCAAAACAATCTACAAAAAAGTCCCAAACGCCATGCCGTCTGAACATCTACATCATTTCTTTTCCATCATCCAGCCATACAGCCATTCATCCATCTATGAACCGTTCACGGCGGTGGCGCTCGTACCATTAACACCATTTGTATGTGGCTCTTCATACTTCTCCCAGTTGGCCAAGATGGCACCGATCTTTGGCGAGTTTGTCAGTCTATAGACATCCTCGAAGTACTCCTTGGTCAACTCGAATGGCCGGGCAGTGACGTTGGGAATGTATTTCCCAATCAACTTGCTGGGATCGATAGTTGTCTTGTTGATCTTCTTGAGCAAGAAGGATCGGAAAGGCTTGACACCTGAGCGCAAGAATGTCGAGTGGAAAGGCACATCTATACCCTTGAGAGGAATAGTAGCGAAGCCTCTCTGGAGATCTAGGGGCTTAGGCTTCTCTTCGGTTTGCTTTGCGCAACCTTGGATGATCTCGACCAGGTGAGCCTTAACATCCTCAAGCGACAAGGTTTGCATCAGTTGCTGGATGTCAATCTTCTGTGCTTTGAGGTAGTTGGTAACACCTGTAAGGGTGTCAAGCGCACGGAGATCACCAGCGCAGACGTACTGCATGTTGGCGATGTTGTAGTTGACAATCTCCAAAAGCCATCCGGTCTCCTCGGCAATGTTCTCGACAACGTATTGAAGAGCTTGCTCATTGAAGGTCTTGGAGATTCTGCTTGGGTTGACAGCGCACATGGAATAGTTGGATCGACCAGTCTCATCACGCTCGACAGCGACTTGCATGGTGAGACCTCTGTAGAAGACGACGGAAACCAAACTCTCAATAGGCATGACATCGGCCAGAGCAGCGAGAGCAGAGTACTCTCCGAGAGAGTGACCTGCAAAACTGCTGTCTCTTTGAACCAGACCCTTGGAGCGCATGTCCTCGAAACTTGCCTTCTCCATGAGGGTCAAGGCTGGTTGGGTGAATTGAGTCGCTGACAGTAGACCGGTAGGTGATCTGTAAGTGTAGGAAGTAGTGTTCTCGTCAATCTCCTTGAAGATCTTCTCGGATTTTGTGGATCCATCAGAGGCAACAGTCTCGAATGTCATGGACATGTAGTTCTGACGGATTGCCTTACCACGAGGTCCACCAAAGTAGATGGTGAGTTCCTTGGGGTTGTTCTTGACAATATTGGTGATGGCGAAACCTAGATACTGTTAGTAAAAGGTATGGTGAGGTCGATAAGGAGTACTTACCATAGTTGTCCAAGAAATGCTTGTCAGCTCTGTCCCAGACCTCCTTGGCTACAGGACTGCTGGCATATAGTTCCATACCCATGCCCTGCTCTTGAGAACCTTGACCAGTGAAGACATATGCAGAGACTGGCTGTTCAACCTCAGCCTCACCCAACAAGACCTTGTCCTCAGTCTCCTTGTTGCTAGCTTCAACCTTGATGATCTTGCGACCAGCAACCATACCGACGTGTTGAAGCTTAACCTCAATGTCATCATTTGGCAAAACCATGCCAGTAAGAGAGGCATGGAAACTGCGAACGCGGCCAACGTTGTTCTCGGCAGCCCAGGTCTCAACAAGACTTCGGACAGCGGCGCTGGAATACATGCCGTGGGTGATAGTGCCTGGTAGGCTTGCATAGCTCGAGAACACTCGGGAGACGTGAATGGGATTGTAATCACCAGAGACTCGAGCATATGTCTCGTTCGATGCTGGCGCTCTGAGGAGGAGAGGCGTCTTTCCACTGAGAGGAATTGCGTTCTCAAAGTTAACTGGCTGCTCAATAGAAGAACCATGTCTCTCAAGGTAGTCGATGACTGGGTTGCCATGGGACACACCAGCCTCGTACTCGACACTTGCAACTTGAATGATCTCCTTAGTTGGAAGCTCCAGAAGTACTTGGCCTCTGGTTTCAACACTGCTGTAGACAGTCTCGTTCTTGAACCTGATCAGACTCTGAAGACGGAAGGTCAGAGTTTGGCCAAGGAGCTCCTGATCTGGCTCATCGAGACTGAACCATTCCTTGGATCTGAGAACGGCGACATCCTTAGTTGTTGCAAGGTGGATTTGCATTGGTGTCTCAGTCTTGCGTTGGAAGGTGTTCTCGAAGTCAGTGTATGCTCCGCGGTACAAGAACTGTGATGTGACTTCCATGACCGGGCGACCCTCGCGAGTGATTGTTCCGCATACCTCGACCATCTTTCCCGAGGCCTGGTTGATGACAGCATTGATGCGAGCAGTGGTCTCAACCTCGTCGTTCTTCTTCAGCGGCTCGGCACCTGGCAACATGCGGAAACCGTTGGAGAGATGCACAAGCTTGAGAAGGTCACCATCAATGGTTCTCGGGAAGATTGGCTTGGTGATGGCCTTCCAGCCAACAACAATGGCGAAGTCCATAGGAGCAAGTACTTCCTTGCCAGGTCGATCGACGAAAGCCTCGCCGGTATTACCGACAGCGTGAACAAAATCGTTGATTGCTTCACTGGTGATCTTAGCCTTTCCACCATTGAAGGTACCGGTAACTGCTGCATCAAGATCAAAAGTCTCGTTGCCGAACCATGCACGCCAGTAGAACTCCTTAATACGATCATTACGGCCATCCATCACTTCGCGGATTGGTGCATACCCAGCCTCGGGGTGGTAAGTGAACTTGAGAGGCAGAGAAACTGGCTCCCCAACAGCGGTGGTATCCTTGATCATGTTGACCAAGATCTCGTTCTTCCCAGTCAGCTTGGCGTTGATAACCTCGACATAGTGGTTTGGTCTTGGTTGCTCCTTGACTGTGATGACGGTCTTTGAAGGCTCATTGGTGTTGGTGATCTCGACAAAGAGGCCACGAACAGGGGCGAAGATTCGCTTCATGGGGTTGGTTTGGAACTTCTTCCCTTGGACGAAGACCTCTGAAGCAAATAGAGCATAACGCCATGATCGCTTGTTTCCGGCAAGAAGAGTCAACCACGACTCGAGAGATGGAAGGGTAGCGCTGGGAGATGACGAGAGGCGGTAGGTTGTCTTGTTGGTGTCTTGAGAGATGGTGAGCCCTTCGACATCGACTTCCGGTTCAGCCTCAATGAGCTTCCCGCCAAAGTATTCAGTGACAGGAATGTTTGATTCGTCGCCACCGTAAATCTCTTGAGTTAGGCCCTTGATGTGATCATGGTGGATACCGTCCAGAATCTCCTTGATGGGCTCATCCACGATCTTGGAGTACTTGACGGCAGTAGGACCCTGAAGAATACAAGTTCGGCCGACATCTTGGTCGATGACAGCCTCAAGATCCTCAGATTGCCACAACGAATCCTTCTTGAAGTAGAACTCAAAATTCTCATCAAGGGACGGTACGAAAGTAGTGGGTTTCTGACCACGGCGTTGGCAGAGAAGAAGGAAGTGCTGCACGTCTTGAGCATTGATCAATTGAGTCTCGCACTCGGGGTAGGCTGCCAAGATTCTCTTGACGGTCGGGTATGGGTTGTCAAGCTCAGAGTAGCTTTGGAGCAAGGAGGGCTTGCCTCCACCGAGTGTGAAGCGTTCCTCGACACGGCGGATGAAGTCTCCAGTGAGCTTCTCGTAGGACTTGTCAATCCAGCGAGACTCGTGTCGGACATACATCAAGTCAACCATGCGACGGACAACTTCTCCGTAGGTCATATCCTCCAGGTCAACGGTCTCGCCATCTTTATTGCGACCGAACCAGACCTTCTGGAAGTCATCATTGAGCTTCTTGATGATGTACTCGCGGTTCTTCTTCAACTCAGGAACACGCTTCTCTTTTGGCAGGGAGAAAATCTTGGCGTCCATCTCGGCCCAGAACTTGACACCACGAGTGGCCAGCTTGTGAATTGGCTCACCCATCTCAGACCTGACAGTAATGACACCACCAGCCGGACCTTTGTAGGTCTTCTCCCATTGGGCATCATCAAGACCCTCGGCCTCAGTGATGGCTTTCTTAGCGTTCTTGCTGGTGTGTGCCTCCTTAGCAGTCATCATTCGACTACCGAAAAGACATCCATCGAAAGGCATTGGTGGATATCCGAAGTTGCCAGACCAAGCACCAGTAAGATATGGGTATGTGTCTTCGGAACCACCGAATCCACTTCCAGCTACAAGAATGATGTTGTCGCATCTTCTGATGCGGCCATACATCTGGAGAATTGGCTGATGGAAATCCTCGAAAGAGTGATGTCCTCCACCACGGCCACCGGTCCATTGGAGGATGACAGGGAACGTGGGATTGGCCTTGGCGATGTTGATGACGGCTTGGATGGCCTCACCAGATCCTGGCTTGAACGCAATGTGCTTTAGTCCAAGGGTCTCAATGTATTCTGTTGCAACGTCGATAGATGGAACACCAGCTCCAATGGTCAGACCTTCAATCGGAACCCCCTCAGCGCGCAGCTGGGCAACGAGAGGAATTTGCCATTGCATGGCACGGGGGTTGATGTAGATCAAGTTGATAGTGATACCACGTCCTGCAGGAATGGCGTTTTCAATCTTCTTCAAAGCCTCGGTCATGGACTTGGCATTGAAGTAGCCACCTCCGGCCAACTCGATTTGGTAGCCAGCGTTCATGGTTGCTGCAACAAAGTCCCATGGAACCGTGCATGGTGTCATACCGGCAACCATGACTGGAGGAACGCCCAAAAGTCTACTCATCTTGGTGTCCACGTAGGTCTCCCCAGTAGAGGTCTTGATCAGGCGAGGACCATGCTCCTTGACCCAATCAACGGCATACTTGACAGCGTGCTCTTCATCGCGATCGAAAAGCTCAGGCTTGTAGCCAACTTCTGGAACGGTTCCATCAATGGCACCGGCCAGAATTACACGAACGCCAGTTCCGTCCTTGTTGCGACTGGTCAAGACACCGAGTCCAGATATGCCACCTGGGCCGAAGTCTAGGATGTGAGTGGCACCAGGGAAAATGGTAGCTTTCTCCCAATTAACAGCATCATGAGTGATCATTCGGACGAGAGTTGGAACGATGTTTCCGCTGACCTCCTCACGGATGTCCTTTCCAGTGTTGGTATTGTAGACCGGAATTGCGAGATTTTTGCTGAGAATCTTGACATCTTTGAGATCTTCATCGATGTGAGCGGTAGCTTCGGCAAGGTATTTGCTGTGGAAAGGAGATGTGATTGGCAAAAATCTGTTGACAAATCGAACCTTGCGCTCCGTGAACGGAATTCGGGTCTGATCAAGACCAGTTGGTGCCTTGACCTTTCGAAGTTGCAAATTCAGACCGTAGAGGGAGATTGGAGGACCAGTAACAACCATGTTACGAGCACTGTTAATGAGAGAAATGGCAATGTGTCGATCTTCAGGAAGGTACTGGTTTGTAGCGTCGATGTGCTCCTGGACTTGCGCTTGAGACAAATCTCGGATGCTCAACATAGGTGTTGGCATGCCTTCGCCATTTTCGATCGAGTCTTGCAAGATAGATGGTGCCAAGGATGTCCTTGGATATGTTTGCTGACTGCGGGATCCAATCCAGAAAAGGATGGTAACTGAGGACAAGGCAATGTCGTCGAAAGACTCCCATGAATCTGCAGCAGATGTAGCAGCAGCCAACACTATTCCTTGCGAGTGACCAGTGCTTCCGCTGATTCTCTCACGGAATTGGCCAGGAGTAAGCCCCAGAACTTTGCAAGTGACTGCATAGTGGGCAAGCTGAACAAGACCAATCAAAGGGAAACTGACTGGCGCGGATACCATGTAATCCACATCGGGAGTTGCCTCTGGGTCGTGGAGCCATGTCATAACATCCAGACCTTTAGAATATAGCTTCTCGGCTCTAGGATCCCTTGAAAGAGTTTGCAAGAGCTCTGCCGCAGAAACAATCAACTCCTCCACAAAAGATGGGTATGTTTGGTAGAGCTCGCGGAGCTCGTCAAAGTACTCCTCGATATTTCCTTGTCCGCCGAAAATGCTGTAAATTGTGGCAGTCTCGTCGGCCGCACGGGAAAGGGCGGATTCATGGGGCTTAATGGCACGTCCAGATGCTGCTCGAGCAGCATAGTAACTTCGTACAACTTCAAGCTTCTTGGCGTTGATCCCAGGAAGAGTTGCTGCCAAAGCATGGACTTCATTTCCTCTCAGGAACGCTCTCTCGAACTCGTTGATGACGAGCTTCAGCACATCCTCGTATGAGCCTTGCGCATCGTCTTCCCCCTCATCCACATCTTGTGCAACGAATCCGAGGTAGCGTGCTACGAGTTCTGCCACTGATGATGGCTCGTCGTCCTGCGCTAATTCGTCTGTTGGGGCGGGCAGAGAAGCGAGAAAACGCTCCTTGATCTGCGAGGCGTGGAAATGGAGATTCGTGGGTATCAAAAAGGAGTGCTCGAGAGAGCCGTGTGCAAGGACAAGAGGGCGGAGAGAGGAGGAGGATCGTGGGGTGGAGACGCCCGTCTGAGGGCCGGTGGAGGTTCCGTACATGGTGTGATTATTTCGGGGGGTATTTCCAGTTGCCGTCTGTTTTTGCAGCAGTCAGTACTTGTAAGTGCAATGGATTTTTGAATTTCGGCCGAAGAACGACTGACCTAATGTATGTTCTCCAGATACTCAGCAAAGAGCAGGAGCGGAATGGCACAAATTTTGAAGCTGCAGAAAGCAGCGGAGGGAGGGATGTTGGATCAAGAAATAGCAGGTAGGAGGAGGTAGGTATTGCCGCTCTAAATCAAAAGGAAGGAGCGTTCTATGATATGGCAGAAGATGGGAGGTGAGGTGATGTGAGGACGGTATGGAGGAGTAAGTTCGAGGAAGTAGAGGAGGAAGGGATGTCTGCCGCAAGCAAGTATGTATGTGGGAGGGAGAAATCAATTGGGATATCTTGCAGCTGGGTGTTGGAAGGAAAGCCTCGAGCTCCATCGGCGAGCGGCCTCAACGTAAATTGCAACTCAACTACCCAGACTCGCCAAAAAGCCAGCAGGGCCGGCGGAATGCGCTAAGTCGCTTCAGAACCTGTTGGGCGTAGATCCCGGGTCATGGGCTGCAGGGAACGCCACACCACACCCACCCCACCCCACCCATCGCACTTTTTTCTATTGGGGTCCTGGTTCTTTGCATGGTATGGCATGGCAAGGGAGAGAGGTAGCGAGGTGCATGCAGATATCTGTGAGAAGCCGGCCTTACTGTCCAGTACAGTACAGTAGTGCAGGCGTAGAGCAGATGTCAGATTCGAGAGATCCGGCTGGCTGAGACGGGCGGGCCATGATGCGGTTGAGGAGAGCGGAACCGGAAGGTTAACCGGAGAAATGCAGCAGAGGGAGGTACAGTACGTTGGTAAGAGATGCCGGGAAGGGAGAGGGAGGGGCATACATACCTACGGTATGACGGGAGAGGAGTCCTCGGGCATGGCATGGATATTGGACATTGTTTACTTTGATAACCGGATACGACTGGTTTGGACTGCTGGTTCTACGTCGTCGTACGAATCACAACAAAGCGGCCATTCACCGTAGAAGTCCCCTAAATCCGAGGGACAATAGTACTCTCTCTCAGCCTTGTCTCCCCTGCTCAATCGAGACAAGGCAATATTTAAATCGCCGTCGTATCTGGTTGGGACAACACGTATCAAGAACATCATGAACTCATCACTCAGTGATGTCTTCATTTTCTAATCATGTCCATCTCCCTCGAATTCTCCGGAGGTAGCCTCCTTGACGGTGCAAATATCTGGCCGTTCCCTTCGCCCTTGGGGTGAGGCTGATGAGATTGCAAAGGAAAGGCTGACAGATTCTTCAATCTCGGCTAAGGGGATGTGTCTCCGTTCTGTGGAGAAGAGTGGCATGTTGTTGTTTTCATTGGGACTGTCTTTGAACCCCAGCCACAGTAGCGAGGGTCTGGAATAGGGGTCATCATTAAAATGAGTGAGTGAGTGATGGTCACCAACCTTGCCTGGCTGGCTGGCTGGCTGGTCCTTACCGCGTTCAGGTCGGTCTCACCCCGAACCATTGTCGCCATGTTATCTGACGGGAGGGGCCAGCCCGCAGATTGCTGAGATGCGGATGCACAGGCGGAGTATTGCGGGATGTCCAGATGTCAAGTTCAGAGTTGAGAATCATTACGTCGCTCAGCTGCCGCTGGACCGTTCTCGGTGGATGAGGGATGGATGATGATGATGGGATGGTCCCAGATGCTTGCTGGTGGTGGGTGCGCTGCATGATGGGCCCGCTGCCCAGTAAACTTTTCGGACTGGGGTCGGTAGCCCGCTAGACCCAGGAGGGTTAGAGCCGTATAACCCGTTGAGCTCCAGCAAAAGATGTTCGATTCAACAAGGCCAAACGAACCACCATCAGACCAGAGCGAGCCAGCCAGCGAGCGAGCTGGAGGATCATCACTGCTGGCATTCCTTCTCTACTTCTCCGCACCATTTCTCTCCTGCCATACCCGCACACTTTTGGTCTTCACAGATCAATTGTTCACACGCCTCCCTCCTCACAATCACCCCCCTACCTCTATACACCTTCTCCGTTGTAATTCATCGCTGCTTGTTTTCTTGCATTGTCCCCGAAGCGTCCCGTCGCTACTCGGAAACTCCAAATTAGACTGATCCTACAACCGCCAACTCGAAGGCAACTTAATCGATTCTACAACCTCCCTCCAAACTCGAACCTCTGATACCCATTACATCCCCGTCATAACGTCTGCGGACGTGCAATACTTCCAACATGCGTCCCGAAGTCGAGCAGGAGCTCGCCCATACACTCCTTGTGGAGTTGCTGGCATATCAGTTTGCCTCGCCCGTGAGATGGATTGAGACTCAAGATGTCATTCTGGCGGAAAAGACAACTGAGCGTATTGTGGAAATTGGTCCTGCCGACACCCTAGGTGTGATGGCAAAGAGGACAATTGCGTCCAAGTACGAAGCCTACGATGCAGCAAAATCCGTCCAGAGACAAATTCTCTGCTACAACAAAGATGCAAAGGAGATCTACTACGACGTAGATCCAGTCGAGGACGAGCCAGAACCAGTGGCTACCGAATCTGCACCTGCTGCGTCTGCTCCTTCATCAGGCGGAGCCCCTGCGGCAGCCGCTCCTCCTCCTCCCAGTGCTGGACCAGCTGCTTCAGTCCCAGATGCCCCAGTTGGTGCAGTGGATATTGTTCGAGCACTGATTGCTCAAAAGCTCAAGAAACCTCTATTGGAGATTCCTTTGAGCAAGGCAATCAAGGATTTGGTTGGTGGTAAGTTAAACATCCTTTTTAGGACAGGCAGAGGCTAATGAATTTACAGGTAAATCAACCCTCCAAAACGAAATTCTCGGAGATTTGGGCAAGGAATTTGGCTCAACACCCGAGAAACCAGAAGATACCCCTCTTGATGAACTAGGAGCCTCTATGCAGGCCACATTCAACGGTCAGCTCGGAAAACAATCCTCCTCACTGGTTGCCCGTTTGATTTCCTCAAAAATGCCTGGTGGATTCAATATCACTTCTGCTAGAAAATACCTCGAAACAAGATGGGGTCTTGGTGGTGGGAGACAGGATGGTGTTTTACTGCTTGCGCTCACAATGGAGCCTGCTGCGCGCCTGGGATCCGAAAATGATGCCAAGGCATTCCTCGACGATGTTTCCCAGAAATACGCTACAAACGCAGGCATCAGCCTCTCTGCGCCAGTTGCTGGTGGAGACGCAGGTGGTGCAGGAGCCGGAATGATGATGGATCCTGCTGCGATTGATGCCTTGACGAAGGATCAACGAGCCCTTTTCAAACAACAACTCGAACTTTTTGCCAGATATCTCAAGATGGACCTCCGGGCTGGAGAGAAGGCCTTCATCGGTTCCCAGCAGTCACAATCCGCTCTTCAGGCGCAACTGGATCTTTGGAACGTGGAGCATGGAGATTTCTATGCTGCTGGTATTGAGCCAGTTTTCACCCCCCTCAAGGCAAGAGTGTACGATTCTTCCTGGAATTGGGCACGTCAAGATGCTCTCACCATGTTTTACGATATCATCTTTGGTCGTCTAAAGGCTGTGGACAGAGAAATTGTTAGCCAGTGCATTCGCATCATGAACCGATCGAACCCAACCCTTCTCGAGTTCATGCAGTATCACATCGACAACTGCCCCACGGAACGAGGCGAGACATATCAACTCGCTAAAGAGCTCGGCCAACAGCTCATCGAGAACTGCCGAGAGGTCTTGGATACCGCCCCATGCTACAAAGATGTCGCTATCCCAACTGGACCTCACACCACAATTGATGCTCGTGGAAACCTGTCCTATGCGGAAATCCCACGAACAAGTGCACGAAAGCTCGAGCATTACGTTCGTGAGATGGCCGATGGTGGCAAGATCTCCGAGTATGGCAACCGCACCAAGGTCCAGAACGATCTCAGCCGTATCTACAAGTTGATCAAGCAACAACACAAGCTCTCAAAATCATCTCAGCTCCAGATCAAAGCACTCTATGGCGACGTCATTCGATCTTTGGCCATGAGTGAAGGCCAGATCATCCCTAAGGAGAACGGAACCGGCAAGGTTAACGGTGTAAAGAAGGCTCGTAACCCCCATACAAAGACTGGCAAGGTTGAGACCATTCCTTTCTTGCACTTGAAGAGAAAGGATGAGCATGGGTGGGAGTATAGCAAGAAGCTCACTGGTCTCTACATCGAAGGCTTGGAGACTGCTGCAAAGAACGGTGTTACATTCCAAGGAAAGAATATTCTGATGACTGGTGCTGGTGCCGGTTCCATTGGCGCCGATGTCTTGCAAGGTCTAATCAGTGGAGGTGCAAAGGTAGTTGTCACAACCAGCCGCTTCTCTCGCGAGGTTACCGAGTACTACCAATCTATGTACTCTCGCTTCGGTTCTCGCGGCTCCCAACTTATCGTTGTACCCTTCAATCAAGGTAGCAAGCAAGATGTTGAGGCTTTGATCGAGTACATCTACGATACCAAGAAGGGTCTTGGATGGGATCTTGACTTCATTGTCCCATTCGCCGCTATTCCCGAGAACGGTCGCGAGATTGACAGCATCGACTCCAAATCTGAGCTTGCCCACCGTATCATGTTGACAAATCTTCTCCGCATGCTTGGAGCCGTCAAGACACAAAAGGCCGAGCGCGGATTTGAGACTCGACCAGCACAAGTTGTCTTGCCTTTGTCCCCCAACCATGGTACTTTCGGCAATGATGGTCTCTACTCCGAGTCCAAGTTGGGACTCGAGACTCTGTTCAACAGATGGCACTCTGAGAACTGGGGCAACTTCCTCACTATCTGTGGTGCCGTTATTGGATGGACCCGCGGTACTGGTCTCATGTCCGGAAACAACATCGTTGCCGAAGGAGTCGAGGCTTACGGTGTCCGCACCTTCTCTCAGCAAGAGATGGCTTTCAACTTGCTTGGTCTCATGTCACCCGCAGTCGTGGACCTTTGCCAGTCGGAGCCTGTCTTTGCTGATTTGAACGGTGGCCTTCAGTTCATCCCAGATCTCCAAAACCTGATGATGAAGCTTAGAAAGGACATTATGGAGACCAGTGAGGTCAGACAGGCTGTCACCAAGGAAACCGCCATTGAGAACAAGATTGTCAACGGAGAGGACAGCGAGGCTCTCTACAAGAAGGTCACCATTGAACCTCGTGCCAACATCAAGTTTGAGTTTCCCCGTCTCCCAGACTGGGAGAAAGAAGTCGAGCCACTCAACGAGAATCTCAAGGGTATGGTTGACCTCGAGAAGGTCGTAGTTGTCACTGGTTTCGCCGAAGTTGGACCTTGGGGCAACTCTCGTACCAGATGGGAGATGGAGGCGCACGGAAAGTTCTCCCTTGAAGGTTGTGTTGAGATGGCTTGGATCATGGGTCTCATCAAGAATCACAACGGACCTATCAAAGGCAAGCAATATGCCGGATGGGTGGACTCCAAGTCCGGAGAGCCTGTCGACGATAAAGATATCAAGGCCAAGTACGAGAAGCACATCCTTGAGCACTCTGGTATCCGTCTTATCGAGCCTGAGCTTTTCAAGGGATACGACCCCAACAAGAAGCAACTGCTTCAAGAGGTTATCATCCAGGAGGATCTTGAACCATTTGAGACTTCCAAGGAGACTGCCGAAGAGTTTCAGCGCGAGCATGGAGACAAGGCTGAGATCTTTGAGATCCCTGAGTCTGGCGAGTACATTGTGCGCATGAGAAAGGGAGCTACTCTTATGATCCCCAAGGCTCTTCAATTCGATCGCCTGGTTGCTGGTCAAATTCCTACTGGCTGGGATGCCAAGCACTACGGTATCCCCGACGATATCATCTCTCAGGTCGATCCCGTCACTCTCTTCGTCCTTGTTTGCACTGTCGAGTCTCTTTTGGCATCTGGTATCACAGATCCATACGAGTTCTACAAGTATGTCCACATCTCCGAGGTTGGTAACTGTATTGGTTCCGGTATTGGTGGTACCCACGCTTTGAGAGGCATGTACAAGGATCGATTCTTGGACAAGCCACTCCAGAAAGATATTCTTCAGGAATCTTTCATCAACACCATGAGCGCTTGGGTCAACATGTTGTTACTGTCATCTACTGGACCTATCAAGACTCCAGTTGGTGCTTGTGCTACAGCTGTTGAGTCCGTCGACATCGGCTACGAGACTATCATTGAAGGCAAGGCTCGTGTCTGCTTCGTTGGTGGTTTCGATGACTTCCAAGAGGAAGGATCATACGAGTTCGCCAACATGAAGGCCACCAGCAATGCTGTGGATGAAATGGCCCACGGTCGTACCCCAGCTGAGATGTCCCGACCAACCACCACCACCAGAAATGGTTTCATGGAATCCCAAGGTTGCGGTATGCAAGTCATCATGACAGCCAGACTTGCTCTCGACATGGGTGTTCCCATCTATGGTATCCTCGGCTTGACCACTACCGCCACTGACAAGATTGGTCGATCGGTTCCAGCTCCAGGACAGGGTGTTCTTACCACCGCTCGTGAGAACCCAAGCAAATTCCCCTCGCCACTCCTCGATATCAAGTACCGCCGTCGTCAAATCGAGCTCCGAAAGAAGAACATCAAGCAATGGCAAGAGTCAGAGCTCGAGTACCTGCACGAGGAGATCGACGCCATGAAGGCCCAGGGCCAGGAATTCAACGAGTCCGAGTATGCTCAAGATCGTGCTCTCCACATTGAGCGTGAAGCTGCTCGTCAAGAACGTGAAGTGCTGAACAGTCTCGGCAACACCTTCTGGAAGAAAGATTCCTCGATTGCACCTCTCCGTGGTGCCCTCGCTACCTGGGGTCTCACGATTGACGATCTTGACGTTGCTTCATTCCACGGTACCTCGACTGTGGCCAACGACAAGAACGAGTCCTCTGTCATTTGCCAGCAACTGAAGCATCTTGGCAGAAAGAAGGGTAATGCTGTCCTTGGTATCTTCCAGAAGTATCTTACGGGTCATCCCAAGGGTGCTGCTGGAGCTTGGATGATGAACGGATGTTTGCAAGTCCTCGACACTGGTTTGGTTCCGGGCAACAGGAATGCCGACAACGTCGACCAAATCATGGAACAATTCGATTACATCGTCTACCCTAACCGAAGCATTCAGACAGATGGTGTCAAGGCTTTCTCGGTCACTTCGTTCGGTTTTGGTCAAAAGGGTGCTCAAGTAATTGGTATCCATCCAAGATATCTCTTCGCTACTCTTGACGAGGCTACATATGCTACATACTGTGCCAAGGTTGAGTCCAGACAAAAGAAGGCCTACAGATACTTCCACAACGGATTAATTTCCAACACCATCTTCGTTGCAAAGACACACTCACCATACACCGATGACCAACAAGGAGAGGTCTTCCTCAACCCAGACGCACGTGTATCGATGGACAAGAAGACATCTACCCTCACCTATGCCCCTGGTTTCTCAAAGAAGCCTGCGAACAAGGCCAAGACCGAGGCCACCAAGCAAATGGTAGAGTCTCTAGCCAAGGGTGCAGCTACCGCCAGCAACAAGGTCGGTGTTGATGTCGAGGATATCTCAGCAATCAACATCGAGAATGACACATTCCTTGAGCGCAATTTCACAGATGCCGAGCGATCCTACTGCCTGAAAGCAGCAAGCCCTCAATCCTCGTTCGCCGGAAAGTGGAGCGCAAAGGAGGCTGTATTCAAGTCACTTGGTGTTGCAAGCAAGGGAGCCGGTGCACCGTTGAAGGAGATTGAGATCATCAATAACGAGAAGGGTGCCCCGATCGTCACTGTAAGTTATCCTCACGCCCTACACACCTCTTCAAACTCAAGCTAACATTTCTCAGCTCCACGGTGGTGCCGCAACAGCAGCCAAGAAGGCTGGTGTGAAGGAGATTAGCATTTCCATCTCCCACTCTGATAGCCAGGCCATCGCTATCGCCGTCGCCTCTTTCTAGACAGACAGAGAGATAGAGTTAGCCTTTCGTGTATATTTTGGGTTGCCTTCTAGCTTTGGGTGGGGATGATATCAGCCGGCGTTCTTGACTTGACTTTGTAATCACCTGTTGGGATTCTGTTCATGGAACTGTTTGTATGGGTGGAAGAACGTGATAGACTGGAGGGAAGAAATGAAGAAGGCAGCAAGAAGCTTGGCCGGATGCTCTGAATTGAATCGACTGATGGCTCGCAGGAGTTCCTTCGTTCGTATATAGTATAAATATAGTTTAGACTTTCATTTTTTGCACACATGTGCTCTCTTCCACTTAGATCTACCGGCTTCAATTCATCCGTTGTTTGTGTTCGGCATCGTTTCCGCCAAGTATTTTCATCTACCTACGAAATACTAATGTCCTGTTCCTGGTTGGAACACGAAAAGGAACGATTCAAAGTCACCAACCCCGCACCAGCCAGCCCACTTAAGGCTTATCTTCCTCCGTCCTACCCCTGAGTGCATGCATTACAGCATCAGTGCTGCATCTCGATAGCGATGCCGACTGCCGCATCTCCCAGCTCCAATGTCCCTTCGCATCATAAGTACCTACCTAGTATCCGACGCTCCATCCGAGATACTACTACCATCACCTCGGGTACACGAGGTAAGATGTAACGTGAACCCCTCAACCTAATCTACCTACTCTTCGGAAACTCCACCTTCCAGACGATCGAAACTGTAGATCCCGTCGTACTCGTCCCCTTTTCCTGGAGTTGGGTCCTTTTTTTTTTGGTCTTTGCTCTCCGGAGTTTGTGGCGGGAGCCAAGAATGGGAATTGTGGTTCGGAAGGGAGGAAGAGTGTGGATCCTACATCTTGGGGCCTGATTTCCTGGCTGTGGATCCGTCGGTTGAGGGGGCTGGTCAGAGCTGATTATACTTCGTAGGTACACAGGGTACAGTAAGGCTTTGAGGACATGGTGCTAGAGCTGGAGCTGGAATCGGATTGTGGTACCGAGTTTCTTACTGTGGAGGGGAAGGGGACTTGTTTAGTACTGTGCTGTAACTAGGAACCTTGCTATGTTACAGTACCGGTACTTGAGAGAGGGGGAAGAAAGAGGGGTGACTTGAGAAGTAAAGCGCTTCTTCCGCTGTTAGTTTTAGTAGTTGAGGTGATGGTAGAAGGGGTTGATGAATGAGGATGCCGATTTGAAAAAGTAGATAAGACAGCTTCGTCATTAACAAAAAGTATTGAAAAGATACCTGCCTTTCGCATTGAACTCGATACGTCAGTTACATCTATTGAATCCCATTTCGTCAATCCGTAGCGAGCCGCCCAAGCCTTCGATAAAGAAACATGGAGAAAAAGCACCAACATAATAAATTATCTCCTACGATGAGGAAGGGATAAGAGCAGTGAGGTCCAAAGAAGGTGTATAGTCCGATCGCTAGACTGAAGAGTGGAGCCCCCCTCACGTGCCGGGTCGCTCGTCAAGGGTACCTGCATCCAGGGCTAACTGTCTTGAGCTCTCTTGCGTCTATCAGCTGCTATTCGACAAGCCTGATCCTGTTCATCCTCGGTCCAATCTCTCCTCCACAATGCAACCCTCTCATATCCACCCAATGATTTCCATCTAAGAACGGTGATTCTTACAAGCATTACCAAGCGTAGTAATAAGACCCAACCATAATGCGAGTCGGCCTCCTCGCCGGACAATTGGACAAATGCCGAACAGGTCAATTTTGGTCAGGACAAGACAAATCTGGACAACCGCATGGCAAGGCCAGGTCACACTCCCACAACCTGTGCTCTACCTGCACGCATCGCCACTCTCATGCCCGTCCATTATCTACCCGTCGTCCGCTGCGATCGGGTTGGGCAGGTCCCAAGTGTGCCCATGGCCCCTTTAACTTCACGGTGTCTCATTTCGTCTAGAAGCTGGCCAGCTGATTGGTCTCAAGGGGGCATGATCGCCGAGCTTCCCCTCTCAACATCCACAAGACTTCGGTTCTGGATATGAGATTAAGTGTGGGTTGGCTCAAGCGCTGGCTGCTCATTAACGATACTTATCGCTTCGACTTGTCTTGAATTCCTCGGGCACCGAGTCCAAATAGGCAATTCCGACTCCAGGTTCTGTGTAGTCGGTAGATCGATAGGTAGGTGCTCGACAAGCATCAGTCAGTCAGTGCCACCCTGTGCAGCAAGCTTTAGAACAAGGAAGGGAAAGAGGGAAGAGCAGATCGATCCAGGATGTGCAACCAGGCACTTAGTACCTGCGTTTGCCCAGTCCTAGAAATATATAATCTGGCACTTCTGCACATCTATTTCCCCTCCTGCCCCCCTTTCATCGACTGCTCCCTGTGTCGATGCTACAGTAGTCACTGTAGTTAGTCATGTCGTCCCTATTCCAGAACAGAGAATACCAGGCTCTCCCTGAGCAGGAGAAGTTCGACAATGTGGTTGTGGCTGAGACTCAGAATCCCTCCCTCCCTGTCCGCAGCCAAGGACGCAGCAAGAAATTCTACATTGCTATTTCTTCGCTGATCGCTGTGGCTTTACTGGCTTTCGTTGGGTTTGCTTCGTCATGGACAACTTCGACTAACACTCCTCCGGATTTCGCTGATGCCGTGCCTATGGATGATGAATCGAGGGAGTTCCTTGCCAATCTGGGGAGAGCTGGCGATCAACAGTATCTTTTGGGAGTTGGAAAGGCTGACATCACTGGGTTCGTCCTGACGCGCGAAAATGTGTAATATCTACTAAATACCGGCTAGACCTGTCGTTGAAGTCGGTTTCATGGGATATGCTGTCCTTTCACAAGTCGGAACCGGTCTCAGACAGCGGTAAGAAGCTCCACTCGGTAATTCGGTCATACCAGTAACTGATTCCAACAGTATCTACTCGCGTGCCTACATCATTGGCAATGTGAACAACCCATCTGATCGCTTTGTCTATCTTGTTCTTGACATCGCAAATGGAGACACAGCAATCCGTTATGGTGTTATCAATGGACTGAAGAATGCTGGTTTGGGTATCTACAATCAGAGCAATGTTGCCTTGACAGGTACCCATTCGCATTCCGGACCTGGAGCTTACAACAACTATCTCCTGCCTCAAATCACCTCGCTGGGATTCTCGAAACAGAGTTACCAAGCTATTGTCGACGGGTACGAAATTCTTTCGCAGGGAATTGAAGGAAGTCGCTAACCAGCTTTCAGTACTATCTTGTCGATCCAGAGAGCTCATGCAAGCCTTGCACCAGGTTATCTGAAGTATGGCGATACTAACATCACCGATGCCAATATCAATCGCAGTTTGTTCGCTTATCTCGCCAACCCAGCTGCGGAGCGAGCCAAGTACGACAGTAATGTTGATACTACCCTCACTTTGTTGCGTTTCCAAAGAGCCTCGGATGGACTGAACACTGGCGTTCTTGCATGGCACAGGTAAACAATACCCTGATAATACCAGATTTCCTGGATTATGAAATACAGGCTTCTATTCAAAGGCAGTCGCTAATTTTAGCAGTGTTCACGGAACCTCTGCATTGGCTAACAACACTCATGTCACCGGAGGTATGTATTTGTCCATGAAACCAAGTCGTACATGCTTATGTGATATTTAGATAATAAGGGCCTCAGCTCCTATCTGTTCGAAAAAGCTGCTTTGACTGACCCCAAAGCTGCCCCCGGCTTCGTAGCTGCTTTCAGTCAAAGCAGTGTCGGAGATACTACACCAAATGTTTTGGGAGCATGGTGTGATGATGGAACTGGAACCCAATGCACATTCGAAAAGAGCACCTGTGGTGGGACTAGTCAAGCTTGCCATGGCCGAGGTATGTATTACTGTCAGCCTAAGAGATTTCATCACTGACAAATAACAGGTCCTGCTTTCGATAAACTCGATCTTGGTATCTCTAGCTGCTACGAAATTGGCAGAAGAGTGTTCGCAGGAGCCAAGTCACTCTACGTAAGTCTATTTTCCCCTTTTTGAGACTTGAAGCATACACTTACACTATACAGGACTCTTTGGACAGTGTTGGAACCGCCGTATCCGATTCAAGTGTGAAATTCTACCACGTAAGTTACCCAACTCCAGAACATTCGCTAGCGAGGTACTGATTCATTTTTAGACTTTCCAAGACATGCAATATTTCCAATTCAAACTCCCTAACGGAACCAGTGTTCAAACTTGCCCAGCAGCTCTTGGTGCAGGATTTGCCGCCGGTACTAGTGATTGGCCAGGAGCATTCGACTTCACGCAAGCAAACAACGACTCGCAGGTCCAAAACCCCTTCTGGGTCCTCGTCCGAGATGTTCTTACTACACCATCCGCTAAGCAAGTCGCTTGCCACAGCCCCAAGCCTATTCTTTTGGATGTCGGTGAGATGCATGCCCCTTACGAGTGGTCACCAAACATCGTCGATGTTCAATCCTTCCGCGTGGGTCAACTCATCATGATCATCTCTCCCGGAGAAGCAACCACCATGACCGGCCGCCGCTGGAAAGAAAAGGTCGCCGCCGCTGCGATCGCCAAGGGAATCACCACCTCACCTAAAGTCGTGCTCGGTGGTCCAGCAAACACCTATGCTCACTACATCGCGACTCCAGAAGAATACGGAATCCAGCGCTACGAAGGAGCATCTACGCTTTTCGGCCCCTGGACATCAAGCGCACACATGTACCTGTCCGAGCAGAACATCGGCTACCTCGTAGCAAGCAACACCAGCCAACCCGCATCAGGACCCCTCCCACCAAACAACTCCGCCAACTCCATCTCGCTCATCACCGACGTCGTCTGGGACTCCCCTCACCCCGGTACATCCTACGGCTCCGTTATGACCCAACCTAAAGCCTCTTACACCGTGGGTTCCGTCGTGAACGCCACCTTCGTCGCCGCTAACCCACGCAACAACCTCCGTCTCGAAGGCACCTTTGCCGAAGTGCAGATGCTCGTCAACGGCGCGTGGACGAAGGTTCGCGATGATAGCGATTGGTTCCTCGTGTATACTTGGTACAGAGACGATGGACTGATTGGTTCCTCGCATGTTGTGCTCAGCTGGGAGACCGAGAGTTATGCGGCCAAAGGCACGTACAGATTTAAGTACTATGGGGATAGCAAGATGCTTGGGGGGAAGATTACGGCATTTTCGGGCACGAGTGGCAATTTTACGCTTGTGTAAGGAGGATGAAATGGGTACCCAAGCTGCATGGAATGATTAATGCGTAGGTTTTACATATGGAGTTTAGTAATGATATTGTTTATGACCAGCTACACTAAAAAGTGACACGTCAATTGAGATGATATCGCCGCGTGCAACATCCTGTCCAAATTATATCCAGATTTCACACTTCCATAACAAAAGCGCCCTCACCTCAACCCCTCTCCTCATCTTATACGCACTCAAGCCCCCCATTTAGTCATTGATTCGGTATTCATTTAACGTTATGGACATATATGATCACGCATCTCAGAATACAAAAATTCTACCCTTTGGTGAAACTTCTCCGAGACTTGTTACATTCAACCTACGACAGGCGCCGAAGATTCGATTCGAAGAGAGTACGGGTAGGTAAGAAAGGGGCTCGGTTGTTGTTTAGCGAGCACATTTGTTTGTTTGTTTGTTTGGTTGCTGCTGTGGTGAAGAAGCGAAGAAGCGCGTGGAGTGCTTTCTGGACTATGGATGAGCGCCGTGCGTGAAATGGGTGAGGAGGGGAATTTGGAATTGGTGTTATGTTGGATTGCGCGGTGATCTGAAGACTATTCATCTTTCCTCACTTGATAGTGGAAGACTATTAGATTTTCTCATCTCATAGTCACTACTCAGCGAGGGACTTGTAATCAATTCCGGCTGAGGATATCACCATTGCGGATTGCGTTGGTTGATCCTTCCCTATAAGGCGTAAGGGAGTAAAGGAAACGGGTCTTCTGAACATGGGTCTATGAGCATCTATACCTCAACTATTTTATCATCATCATCGTCATCCTCCTCCTCCTCCACATCCTGTTTCGCCCAACTCCCCGCCCCATGCGCAATCTGCGGATGACTCTGCCTCCCCTCACCCGTCCTCGGCAATCTCTCCAGGGCCTTCATCCCCTCACCAACCTCCTCCCCCTCCTCATCCCTCATGAGAACCTGAACCAGCCTCTCACACGCATCCCTAACTTCATCATGCTCCACGTGTAAATGCGTCTCCCTCACAATCGGATACACCTTAACTTCCCTCATCAGATCCCTCCCCTGCCTCGTCGTCGTAAGGAGCATCAGCGTCTCAATATGTGTCTGTATAATACTCGGGTCCGAATCCCTCCTCTTATCCGGCGGGAGGAGCTGAAGATCCGGTAACATAGAGACACTCTCCTCTTCTGTGAACTCCTCGTTCCCTGTGATAGGCAACAGCAAATACGGCAAGATGTTAATCTCATCCTCGTCTAAGAAAGTTGGATGCGCATCAATCTCAAACGCGACGTTCTTGATCGTCGACGCTACCCCCTTCCGTCTTATATCCGATTTATGTTCCGTGAACACCACGAGTTTCGTCAGCGGTACGACTCCGTCATATTCCTGCTTTGTGAGGAAATACTGTCGTCCTTCTTTATGCTTCGCTAAATCTGCGAAGAGGTAGGACAGGTAATCGAAATCAGCAGCTTTGTTGTACGTCCCGTCTGCGCCCTTGACGAATAAATCTAGCAACTGGTCAATCGCCTTGTTATTCGAGGCTAGCTCTTTCGGCGCCGGCGCTTCGACGGTAAGTATGTCTTTCAGCTCGTCGTACTTGGCTAGGTTGGCGAGGAGCATCGATATTAGGTTCGCGTTGGGTTCTGCGGGGTTCTGGGAGGAGGAGATGTCAAAGGGAGATGCGGGTGGATTGGTGAGGAAACTGACATACTGTCACGCGGCCGAGAAGTGTCTTTACGAACTCTTTGTCTGAGGCTAGGGATTCGAGGATTTCGCGGTCCGAGGTTAGGTTTATGAGGATTGTTGTTGCATCATGGGCGATTTTCTAGCAGATGTCTAAGTCAATGCAACTCGACTCGATCCTACTCTCTAAGGTTGAAACTGAAGGCAAACATACCTCATAATCTCGCACTAATAGCTTGAGATCTTTCACGGGGAGGAGTTGGTTCGTTTTGAATATCGCCGCGTCGGTGAGGGAGTATGGGACGAGGTTCTCCACAGCTGTGGAGGACTTTTGTTAGTTTTCTCTCTGCCTATTTGGATAGTTTTCAAGAAAACTTACCAAGCTGCCGGACTTGCGTGTTGCCATGAGAGACGAAGTCTACAAGCTGTATAGTGTGTTAACAAACAATTTGTGGTGTTGGGGTATATGCATACTTGTTCTAATTCTGTAGGCATTTTGCGTGAATGTTGTTGTTCCTCTGTAGGTTTTCATCCTGCCCCTCAACATCGACATCATCGCCGCCCAAAAATTCTGGAGGGGTCATTTTCTGCCATCATACACCGCCCACATGATCAGTCTTGGCATCTAGCTCGAACTCCCTCCCAGGTTTTCCAATGATCTTAGCCTCGGAGTCAAATCCCCTTGTTTTGATTTGCTGGCACTCTATCCTCAAAAATAATCCCCCGAGCCCGAAATCCCGGGTGGGTATTCTACCCATATTGTGATCACGAAGACACGGCTGAAAGTGGATTAGAAGGGCAATTGCTGAGGTGAGATAGCCAGGCTCAGTCAGGGCACGCATCTTGGTCGGGTTCAAGCCCGACGAAAGGGAGAGGGAAGTCCCCACCCGTAGCCTCAGCCAACCAGAAGCTGTGTGAGATGCATACTTGACGAATCCCGAAATGGCGACCATGGTGTAGTTACCCTATGGTGGCTGGCTGCTCGTGTGGCTATTCCCTGGTCTCACTACAAAGATAAGCCGATCTCCTTTCATTTGTTTTGAAGACTTTCTAGCACCTTGCTTCTCATCCGCTCAAGTCTTAATTTTCATTGATTTCCTTCTCATGATGGCGAACGTTGTACGAGCTGCTTTTGTTCTGGCATCTCTCAGTCTTGGGGTGTATACTGCCAATCACAGTGCCTCGACATTCTCATATGCCAAAACGTCAATATTCACACTTATATTTTACATCCCCTTTCACTTAGCATGGTCAATCTTCCTATTTCCGCTATATTTCAGCCCTCTTCTGTCCTTACCCCAGGCGCCTGTAAGTTCATCCTCTGTATCAACTTTCGAGGCTCAGCTAAATTCAACCTAGCGGGAGGGTGGATGGAAGTCTTTTTTCCAAACCAGGGACTCGAGACAGGTTCTTAGGTGGATGGAAACTATTCCGAACGATGGGCTCATCCGGTATCTCGACGTATTTAACATGGAAGTGGTCGCCGTGACAACTCCGAGAGGAGCCGCTGAGTTCCTGCAAGTCAGAGCTGATCAGTACGTCAAAAATCCAAAAATCAAGCGGATCTTGGAGAATCTCTTGGGAAATGGCCTTGTAGTGGCCGAAGGGATGGATCATAAGGTATATACACCCTCCTACTGCTATCATTGCTGCTCTCTGACCAGCAAACGTGAAGTATCAACGAAAACATCTCTTGCCAGCTTTCAACGTCAAAGTCATCAAGAACCTCTATCCCTTATTCTGGATAAAAGCAACCGAGATGGTTACTCTCATTAAGCAAGAAGTAGAGACAGGACCAAAAGCTACCGAGAAATCCTCTGCTTCGATCAACATTGACGATTGGGCCGGCCGGGTATCTTTGGATATTATCGGCCAAGCAGGTTTTGGCTCGGAATTTTCATCTCTCTCGCACCCGAATACCGCCCTGAATACCTCCTACCGAGCAGCATTCGTACCGAATGACAATTCAAAACTCATCTTCGTTCTTTCTCTATTGACAACGCCGAAATTGGTGAACCTACTTCCCGGCAAGAACAACGCCCTGTTTCGTGAAGGGAAGAGATCAGTCACAGACTGGGTCCGAAATCTCATCCAGGAACGCAAAACAGACATGCATAATCACCTCGATGATCTAGACTACATGGAGAAGAGTGGCCAAAAGGACATCATTGCCGCCGCCATGAAGACAAAGGCTTTCAGCACAGAAGACTTAGTGCATCAATCAAAGACCCTCCTAGGAGCTGGCCACGAAACGTAAGTTCCCTCTTAGAAGCCTTTCGATTAGCTCTGACGTTTCGAAGATCCGCCACCGCCGTAACCTGGGGAATTTACATTCTCTCACAACCCCGCTACGCCCATATCCAGGACCGTCTCCGCAGAGAAATCCGAGCCAATCTGCCCAGCCCATCATCGGGAATAGAAGTGACAGCCGATATGCTCGACAAACTTCCCTACCTCGACGCAGTAAGCAAAGAAATCATGCGCGTCTACGCACCCGTCCCCACCGTTGGCCGTGTACCCGCGCAAGACACGGATATCTTCGGCGTGAAGATCCCAAAAGGTACTTCAGTCCGAGTACATCTATGGGCGATGAACAAAGCGAAGCAGTTCTGGGGCGAGGATGCCGCGGAATTTGATCCGGAGAGGTGGTTGGTGGGTAAGGATAAAGCGATGGGCGGTGCCACGGATAGTCTGGCGTATCTGACTTTTGGGCATGGGCCGAGGGGGTGTATTGGAAGAGGTGAGTTCCGATTCCTATCTAATAAGTCTGGTTGGTACTGACTACGTAATAGGGTTTGCGATTGGAGAAAACAAAGCTATTCTCGCGGCTTTGGTGGGCAGTTTTGATTTCAAGCCTGTCCCTGGAACGGATCCAGATGATATCGATGTTTTATTTGGGATCACGGCGAGGATTATTGGAGGATACGATGTTCAGACTACCGTTGTTGAAGGGTGGTGAGCTGCTTGTTGCATTCGTACGGGAGGCTCATCGACTTGTATTATGGCATTTGGGGAATTTTACTAGACGGATTCATGGGGTTCAGGATAGAATTCAGGAGTGGTAGATTGGGATTGAGTGATTCTTACTCTTGGTGTTGCTTATGAGATGTCTAAATGCAATATCACATGAAAATAGATATTTAATCCAGTCGTAGACTTGATGGCGTTCAAAACGAGTCTGCCTTGACACCAGTACATTCTGTAAGAATAAACATCCGCCGCCCCAGTCCTCTTTGATGAAAATAGGTATTCCGGTGTACTGAGTTCGTTCTATTGAGTAGGTGTTCCTCATTATGGCATGATCTTCCGTGCCAATCACGTCTGGTGATCCTGCAAATGGCGGGGTATGCAGTTCCCCACACGAACATCTGGCGTTAACCCCCAAATCCAAAATCCAGGTTGTGCATGTTCCAGGTTTGCGATCCTCCCACAGCCAGCCTGTCGTGTGCCCCGTTACGCAATCTGACAAGGCAACCACGACATATCATGTCATCCCCAGAACGCACCTATATCTTAACTCACCACCCCAATCTTCCCCTTCTTTCATCTCTACAAAATCCCCAATTTTCAGATTGGAAGACGAAAACCACCGATTCGCAACTACGTGTCCATCATGCCCTCCTCAATCCACACAGCCCTCCTAGAGGGTACTTATCTCCTCCAAGCATTCATCGCCGGTCTCGAAGTCTCGCAACTGTATTTCTTCAACAGCGATCGTTATCGTCATCATCTCACTGGATATCTGTAAGTCCTCAAAGTCCTCAAGCTAAAACATCTAGCAAAACTTCCACACCACATCTAGATAACTCTAACGGACATGCCTGATTTTTTTTGGAATTTTTTAGAGCTCACGCCATCTCTCCCATCCTCGCACTAGCACTCCTCCTCACCGTCCTCACGCAACTCAGACTCTTCGCCCCAACGCGCAAGCAGACTCTCCGCATCGAATTCATTAAGTCTGGTCTCGTGACTGTTCTGTGGGTTTGGTTGGTGGTTTGGAGTTGGGTTTTTTGGGGGAATAGGAGTGGACAGGGGTTGGTGGGGAGGATTGTTGGGACTATTGCTTCTTTAATTTTCGCCGGGTGAGTAATTAGGCCCTTGCTTCCTACAAAGGTTTCTTTTTGTTGTTCATTTGGTGCGGGTATATGTAAGTTTGTGTGATTGTGGAGTTGCTGCTAATGGTGATTTGCAGTGGTATCTTCTACTCGACCTTGATTGTCGCTTGGAGAAGTGAACATGGTGGGAGAATCTCTTTGAGAGATGAAGCTGGGTCACTGTTGCCTCACTAGGGAGAGATTTTTCGAGTTGAGCAAGTCCTGGCAAAGACAGGTCGAATTTACCTGCCCAAGGTACTTGCGAGACTCTACAGACCTACTCATGAACATCTCCAGGGGACTTGGAAATCGTGGAACGCACATGTTGATGATTTGAAAGAGAATGAAGGGAAGAAAAATGGATAGGGTGAGATCCCCGGATGAAAGCTTGACTTGGCCTTGTAGGCTAGTTTTTTTAATTGTTTTTTTTAAGAAAATTATGAGTATTTGTTCCGTACCAGTAGGGTTTTTAAGTGACCGCTCGAGGGAGATTTAACCCTTTTCAAACGGTAAAGGAAAGCCATTCGCACCAATCACTGCCCAAGATCAGAAAGTTCAGTACATACCTCTTCTCTAGCCCTTAACCGAGCTATAATCTATCCAAGGTAACCATCATCATCCCTCACTTCCCTTACTCGCCACTCTTCCTAGTTGAAAATGATGTACCTCGCAGGCGTTGGCGGGCAAGTTGCCACGCGAATTTAACCGAAGCTTGCACATTTGACAAAATTACTTCGCACTGGTTGTCCAGGGTTCAAATTGTTTCTGGCACTCAATCCAAAAACATACCCTGTCACATTTGGAATCATTTCTCGCTTCATTATAACCGGCAGCGAAACTTTCCTCGGCCTTGTAGCTAGGTTATCAGGGACCAATCTATCAAATCAACCGTAGCCTACTTGCAGGTACTGGTTGACCGTCATTGGCTGATGCACTGTGCTATCTGTGCTCCAATCTTCATCAGCGTTGTGTGAGGCCAAGTATTGAAAGCGAGATGAGTAGATGAGATGTCAAATTGAAAAGTGCTCAAAGAAGAATTCCCCTCTTTTTGATTTCTTCGAGGGTAATATAGCATAGGCTGAAATGTATCAAATTTCGTGGGTCGTTGGGTCTTTACGGCTAGTTGGATCGGATCAATATTTAGGTATATAAGCCAGCTGATTTCCTACTATACAATTAACAATCACTTGCTCTCGGTCCACAGTATTACATATTTCCACCTGAAATCCTATAGAAAGACATCAATAATGTTTTTCCTAGCTAAGGAAGCCTTCGCCGGGCTACTGCTCGCCACTGCCGCCTTCGCCGCTCCAATCTCACCTCGCGCGGACTTGACACTCATCCAACAACTCCTCCTGTCTCCAACCTCAGCATCCCGCCTCTCCCTCCTCTCAGACACAGACTTCAAATTCAACTTTAACGACACCACCCTCCACGGCGCCGGTACCCCAGGCGTAACATCCGGTCGAGGCGGACGCCTCGTCTCCGCAAATGCCGCCACCTTTCCGATCCTCTTAAAGCAGGGTGGCGCGATGTCAGTAGGATTCATCGGGCCCTGCGGCTTCAACACACCACATCTCCATCCCCGCGCCACAGAAATGCTCATCGTCACTCAAGGCCGCTTGAACAGTACTCTCACGACGGAGAACGGCGGTCGTCACGTTACTAGCTTACTCAATACCTTGGAGATGGCGGTATACCCTATAGGCTCAATGCACGCTCAATATAACCCTGATTGCGAACCAGCCATGCTGGTTGCTGCTTTCACAGCTGAGGATCCGGGAACGGCGCAGATTGCGCAGGAGTATTTTGGCTTGGAGGGCGAGGTTGTGAGGGGAAGTGCGGGCGGTGGAGTACAGATTGAGGGGGCGAATGTGGAGGCATTCAGGGGGAAGATTCCGGGGAATGTGGTTTTGGGGGTGGAGAGCTGTTTGAAGAAGTGTGGAATTGCTAAACGGTGAAATGTTGTTAGGGAAGACGTGGTATCATGTCATATCTCATGATAATCTAAGGAATTTCGCTAGGTGATAGACTCTGGTACCCTCTAGTTTGGTAAATAGTCAAGTGGTTAAAATGCCATAGCTTTCTGCTGTTGATTCCCGTTTGTTGTCTTTACGTGGACCCCTCGCTTAAAGTTGGAAGTCGAACAGGAGGCAACCACCTCTTGAGCCAAAGGAATCTGCAACTAGACTCAGAAGATTCAAACACTGTTCAAGTCCAAAATATGTATTATATGCATGATTTTGACATCGGAATCCACTGACCGTGTGCAGCTATGATTGATCTTGGCTAATTAAGTTTACACAGGAGGATACGAAGATCCCTGTCACCAATCTCTCGGCAACCATCCCCCACACAGCAAAGATCACCTGAGCTGGATTCATTCTCCAACAGAGACAAGGCTTAGTTGCTGTCAAACGACCATCAGATCTTGCGTTTCTTCGATCTAGGATTTGGCTGCGTTGCCACTATTTCGTTAGAATAGTGCCTGAATGAGCCAAAAGTGAATATGGCGGCTGCAGTGCTAGTCACCAGCCGTCTTTGGTACGCAGCTTTGGCATGATCATCACAACAAAGAGACCAATGAAGTCATAAGCAACGTATTCCAAACGATTGCGGTGCAAATAGTTTGAAAACCAGTTCAAGGCAGCTACTTTTGTTTGTTCTATGATTCATCACTGACTATATAGAGATAGCTGATCGAAGCTCATCCCCTTTTTCATTGACCACACGTCTCGTGACACCAAATTTAAATCAACATGGAGCTAAACAAGTTTTCTTATCCAATCTTCTTCTCAGCTATCGTTTTCTTACTTTCCAGCCTTTCCTATGGGGCTGGCTGTCCACCATCCGGTCCCCTCCTCCCTCGTCCAAGAACACTCCACAAATCGCCCGCAATCAAAAGGCTGCCCAAAACATCACAGAACTCTTGAATAAAGGGGTATCTGGAGAACTCAAAGTCGCCTGGGTGGTTCCCAACGTCTCATTCTCAATCGCAGTCATCTCCATCGACACCCCAGACTCCAAAATACCATTATGGGAATACCACCATCTCGCAAGTGGGAACGTCAATGGCACGAAGACTGTGGATGGAGACAGCCAATACTTGATGGGATCGATCTCCAAGCTGTTTACGGATTTGATACTACTGAGGACGGGCCTGAGCTTGGATGACCCTGTTACTAAGTACTTGCCTGATCTGGAGAGTGAGGACAGCCCTATTCGATGGGGAAATATTACATTGGAGTCTCTAGGTAATCCCATGGCTGGAATACCACCTACTCGTAGGTTTTGATGATAGAATTTGATATGAGAGAAACTTGCTGATTAGTGTAACAGATGGATATCCAGAGATTTATGATGTGGTTTACTTATACGAACTCCTTGGATTTCCAAAACTTCCAAAGCCAGCGTGGTCAGACTGTGGAATCATTGGTTTGAATCCTGGTTGCACTAGACAGCGTGAGCTTCCCAATCACATACATTTTCAACTCAGTCTTTATTTCATTCACTGCACTGACACTTGCATAGAACTTCTGGAGAATATGAATGAAATCCATCCAGTCTCCGTACCGTTTCTCCGACCCAGCTACTCATCTCACTCATTCACAATTCTCTCTTACGCTTTACAAAACGCAACTGGACGGAACTATACCCAGCTCTTGCAAAATCTCATTCTCGACCCCCTGAATATGACGAACACCGGTGTGTCTCCTGGCGACGATAGAAAAGCCGTGATCCCACCAGTCGAGAGCTCATGGGGGAGCTGATTATGGCGATAACGCACCGTAGGTCATGTCTCCTGGATGTAACAAAAACCGTCTAATGCCAATCTAGTGGCGGAGGTCTCTTCTCCACAACTCACGATCTATCAACACTACTTCTAGAAATCCTATCACCAAATCCCACTCTCTTGACCCGCTCCCAAATGAACGCCTGGCTCAAACCACACTCAATGACTTCAGATCCCAATACGCTAGTTGGCCTCCCCTGGGAGATCTACAGAGCAGAGACCCTCACACCAGCTCATCCACATGCCATAGACATCTACACGAAAAGCGGAGGAGCGTTCGGGTACGCTGCTATCCTCGGTGTCATCGAGCAATACGGGCTCGGATTTGCGATTCTCACTGCGGGTGGGAAGGGAGTTGAGGCGCAGAATTCTTTGGAAGGAACACTTATGAGGGTTCTCATGCCTGTCATTGAAGAAGTGACTAGACTTGAAGCATCTGATTATGTTGGTAACTATACTAATGATAGTGACGGAATGGAAGCAAGTCTAGAAATCGCTATTGATGATGGCCCTGGACTGCGCGTGACGGAGTTGACGAGGAATGGCTCGGATATGCTCGATGCTTTCCACACACTGTGGAATGCTCAGCCTGTTGGTCTAGGGAATCTGACGGGGGAATTCAGACTTTATCCTACTGATGTCACGAAGGGGTCGGTGATTGATGGGAAGGTATTTATGGAGGAGGATTGGAGGATGAACTGGGATACCACTCTGTGGCAAAATCGGACTCGGAATTACCGCAATGGGAAGAGATGGAAGAGTTCTGTACCTCATGGCAGACGAGTGATGCTATTTTATATGCGGGTGAGTCGGCGGATAGATTTGTGTTTGTTAGGGATATGTATGGCGAAGTTATTGGAGTCCAGGTGCCGAGTTTGAGGCTGAATCTGACGTTGAGTTGCTAGTGGGAGCGCTTCCTGGGGTGAGATATGCATCTGTACATACAAACTTGGGAATACTGGAGCCAACATGCTGTGATATCATATGAGCAGTGCTACTATTACCTTTCAACTGCCCAAATGATGTTAGTGACTTGAAGGCATGCTTGTTTCAAACATAAGAAACAAAGATTAAAGTAACATTTAGCGGAGATGGTATAATTTACAAAATGCCAATAGCAAAAATATTGCAAGACGACAACCCTAGCCTAAAGAAGACACCAAAAAAAAACAATTCAGACCTTCATCCCCAGTGACTGCAGCATCGAACTTCAGTCCCCTCCTTCAAGCTCATCAAGTACTTCGTCCCAGACCTCAGCAGTCCCCACGAGGCAATCTCATGCATCCATTTCGCAAGCCTCCTCTCCAAAGGCATTAACCCCTTCTCCCCAGCATCCTTCCACATAACCGTCTCACTACTACAAACAAACTCGTCGGCCCTCCTCTCAATGGCAATCACCAAACGACTACCCTTCACAACTCCCAACGGCTTCAGCGCAAACTCGACTTTTCCTTCACTGCGTGCTATCACGCGGTAGAAACCGTGAACGAGATCTCCCTCTTTGAATTCAAGAGTAGTGATGTAGTCGACTTCGAAAGTTTTTCGGTCTTCGGGATCGGCGATTGTCTTTAAGAGGTAAGCTTGAGGCAGGCGGGAGAATTTAGACATGGTGTGTTTGAGGTAGAGGACGATTAGTTCGTCTAAATTGAGATCTGGTACTTCGGAGGCTGGTATCGATCGTTGTGCCCACTGGATGACGTGAGTGAGCACCTACTGTAAATTCCCACGTCTCTGCACCTTGTACTTACATCGTGGACCATAACATGATCTGATGAGAACGCTTCATCTGGAATTGAAGAAATTGTCTTTGTTAATGTGGATGTGAGACGTTTGGTTTCTTTGCCGTGTGAGATAGTTCTGGAGAGAGACCAGTGGAGATACACCACATTAGCGATCGGATACCCGATGAGTAGGGCGGAAGCTAAGGTTTTGGGGTATCTAGTGATGTAGGAAATGTATCGATCCATTTTGAAGGTTCGGTATTGTTTGATTGTTTGGTCAAGGATTTCTAGGAGAGTGAGCACGAAGTAGAAACAGGTCGTATGCGTGGGTTGACGTCGCATTGGAAGGGATGGACCGGACGAATATTACCCGGGATTACCCCGCAGATTTTGAACATCCCACCTCTTTTGGAGAAAGGGATGCCAAGTCCGTACGCGAGGAATTTATGTCAAAACACACACACAGGAAGAAGTCGGAATTGATGAAAGAGAAGGGTTCTGTTAGAGAGCGTGAATAATACGAAAATGCGAATTAAATGGAGCTACAAGGTACTTCCCAGTGGTGGTGTCTAAGGTTCCTTTGCGCTACCCCTTTGAGGATCATGCCAGTGAGTTTGTTGGTCGCTGTATGAGAAAGCAACCTCAATAATTCCTCGGTAGGAGTCAGGTTCTGAAGACAAGAAAGTATCAGACCCATAAATAGAGCGTAAATTGAAATTGAGGTTCCAAGATAGGGCACAAAATATATCTTGGCTCCATTCTATCACCTCTCACAACATCAGCTCCCACCACCGATTGAAGAGACATTCTTCATGTGGGTATCCACTTATGGACCACTGAGCATGCGAAAATCTAAAGGGGAAAATGTACAGTTCGGATTCCGGAGGGTTTTGGGAGCGTAGAAGACGTTCAGCGGCTTGAATGAAGCCGACGCTGGAGCCAGGAGAAGTTCTGTGTGATAAAAGACGCCTGTCATTTGAGATGAGATTTCGCTCGCTATCTAGGTTAGATTCCTCATGTAAATGAGATCACCTTGTACGTATCCTACCGGACTCAAGAACACAATGAAGGCATCCCCATGAGAATCCTAAAAGAGGTGCGCCATCGCTCACTTGGCCAACACGGACTCCAATTGGATGGGAAAGCTTCCTGACCGATACCATTACATTTGTAGTATGTGGCGTTTAAGAGTACAAATTTTGCCCAACACCAGTAGTGAGAGTCAGCTGGGGATGCCTTGCGGGTCTACTTCAGCCAACCGATCTCCACTTCCACTTTGATGCCTCAGCTGGTATCTGTGCTGTCCTAACCATATTGATAAATTGATACACAAAAAGCCGCGAAGTGCAACTCACCAGCCTCAATTCGTCTCGCACCACCTGGTGCCGAAGGTGAATCCAATAATCCGCGCTTGGGGCAAACTTCGGCTCTAAACTTTTTCCTAGTATATCTAACCAAATACGCAGTTTTCTTCCGCCAACCGGCAAGGAAACAACCCGGAAATACCAAATCTAACGACTCGAAAGTCTTGGAGACTGCGAGGGTACCGCAAGATTAACAACGTAATAGACACTTGCGGGAAACGCGACAAGAGAGAGATTTGATGAATCAACAACCGGGCGACAACACGGAAAAAGCATAATCTATATCGAAGGATTTGTTCTCTCACCAGCCGGTGGGAGTTTGTTTTGCTTTTCTGCATAGCTGTTTTCATATTTTTTTTTTCTGTCTCGCGGTGGCGTAATATAGATTTTTGGGGGGGGGGGGGGGGGGGAGGGGTGTTCTGGGAATGTAAACAAAAACAGTCACTTCGGCTGAACCGTAGGCGAGGGGAAAACTACTGCGGGAACTTCATCCACCGAAGTTCGCGGGAAAACATATTTAATTGATTGCGACAAAACTTCTAGCTAGTCTCAAAAGGTCTGACTAGTCATGATTCTATTCCTGAGTTGATCTTACAAAGAAGAGCAGAGCAAGCATGCTGCATGCCATCACAGTTTCCTTTTGCTAGGTACTGACCCTAGGAAGACTTGCATGAGCAGGTATTTTTTTGAGCTTTGAAAGTCTACCTCACGCTTCACTTCAAGTTAGGATTCGGATTACCACTATGCAGAGATGCAACAGTATGAGAGAAATAATGCTGGATCGCCAATTGACTATCCTTAGTATACGCGGCATAGCACACATGATTTATAGATGCTAGTGACTGGGGAAGGTTACCTACATCTATGGTAGTTTTCTGACGATAATTTTGGAGAGTCAGGCGCGCGCGTATCCTGGCGGTTGCCTAATATCCCGGGTGCTGCACGAGTAAATGCAGTTTGTACATGGATTTTGGCACGGTTGAGTTCACCACTTGATTTATCGAACCGTGGCTTGGATAGCAGGGGTCTTTTCAGGTGAACACTAATAATTTCCTTGAACCGCTTGACTCAACGCTGTTGAGGTAAGCGGGGCGGGGTGATCTTCCACTTGCACTTACTGTAGTAGTTTTATCTCGCTAATGCAGAGCGGCAGCCCGTGCACGCACCGGGCAAGGGCAAGCACCGCGACTACAGAAAGAATATGCTTTTACTACCTACCTACCATGAATTACAAGGACCAAATGGATTCTATCCCACTTTGAATTCAATTCATATCACTTTACTTACTACACACGCACGATTGAACAGAACAAAACAGAACATCCTGATTTGGGTCTGAGCGTAGGCAGGATACCTAATGTAAAAAGACCTACTCTCTCTTTCTCTCGCTCAGGACAGTTAGTTCGTACACCTGGCGATGGCAAGGAGGTGCTGTATCAATAGATTAGGTATGGCACGATGTGCAAAATCATCATTAAGAGAAACCCCGTACTAGAAAGACGCATCGTTGCTCTTCAAAGCATAATCCTTCTCACTCTCAACCCTATACCCATTCATCGACGGCCCATAAACCCAAATCTTCGCTCCAAACTTCTCCAAAATCTGAAGGGACTCTTTCTGTGGTGGCCATCCAATCTGATTCTCATCGCCCTCCTCACCATCCCTGTAATCATCCGCGCAGTTCACTGCACATCTGCCGCTCACATCCTTCTTCACCATCTTCACTCCCTACGCTTTAAAAACAACATTCACATTCATGCCTACTGCATCCAACACAACTTGGCAAAGCCGTGGATGCAAGGTCTTCCTATCCCTCCACCCCCCAACACACACAACTAACTAGTCTTGCATCCTGTTTACATATTGTTATTTCGGGTCCAGCCATGGATGCTTCAACAGCGTTGCACCAGTCCCTCGTTACTCAGGGACCCATCGAAGCATAGACTTGAGAAAATCAAGAAATAACTCGACATCTGCCCCCTCTAGTCTATCGTGAAGGGCGATGGGCGTAATCTTAGCTCCCCTCCACCTACCTGTCGCTAGCTATCAGTATAGTTCTACCAAGCGCAGGGACCTATCTTATTACTTACCATGTTCATCGAAATATAAAGAAGGCAGCGCATTGCGTTGTAAGAACTCCGTCGCGGTGGACCAAGATATGTAATCATCATTTCAAGGCATCCTCGTTCTGTTTTGCTACCAAATATATGCTCGGAGAAAAGAAGTTCCCAGATCTATTAGATTGTCAGCATCAAAGAGATCACAAATTGCTGGGCCGAAAAGAGACGACAGACTAGGACTTCCAAGTTCCAAATGTCAGCACTAGATTTCCACTTCATGCCCAGAATCACCTCGGGTGCTCTATAAGGGATAGGCTGAATGAGTCCTTCGTACTCATCCTGGCCAAAGACTGCCATACCAAGATCGCAGATTATGGGGTATGTCAATCCATTGCCATAATCTGGGGTTCGAGACGTATAGATCGAGCGATTGTCATCGATCACTTTTACCGGATCTTCGTGTGCGGTATTAATATACTTTGTTAGGATGGCTTCTTCATCATCTGGAAGTGTGGTTAAGATGTTGTCGAGTTTGATGTCTGCACAAGAACGATCAGCAAACCTGAAGACGAGAAGTTTCAGCTAATACCTGTGTGTACCACGCGACAAGTGTGGAGATAATCTAGCCCCATAAGAAGATACGTGGTAACCCATGCTGCTGCCTTCATACTGAGTCTCTTGCCTGGTTGCAAGTTGACATACTCCAACAAACTCATTCCCAGAGGCTCGTACACAAGACATTTGTGCACAGCACCAGGGACAGTGATCTTGAAAGAGTCGCTTGACCGTCTCACGCAATATCGGTCATCGTGTGTCGAACCGCATCTTTCTAAGTGAGTAAGTACCTTTGACTCTTGGTTCTCGATGCTGCTGTAGGTGCCCACTTTGAGAGCCTTGTAGGTACTGTCTCTGTAAATTATTAACTAGAAGTCAACATGAGCCGGGTAAATATATGTACTGACTTTCTATCTCGACAAAGCCAAACAGTAGAGGACCCACCAAATCCGAATTTTGCCTCAATTTTGTGCCTTTCATGGAAGGTTTGGCCAATTCGGACTGGAAAGAATGACGAAGCGCTGTAATGGAGCAGTGTCTCCTCAATCAGTTTGGCCCAGCCGCGATGGAATTGGACATGGGAGGCTTGTGAAGGTTGTGAAGGTGTCGGGTAGCTCGAAGGGCTTTCATGTTGACGGGTGAATTGATATAGTTGTCGCAAGGAATTCGCCGACCCTGCGGGTTCTGAACTTCTGAATGTATGATACAGCCACGGCCATGATGCTTTGTTCTGGGACAAGATAATACAGGATGAAGATAGAATTAGCGACAAAACTGACACCAGGTCAAACTCGGAATTGGGATATCAACAATCCATACATATAAGTACTGTTTATCATAGATCCGACAGATGTGATAGATGTAATAATAATAAAATACGTGACTAGCATTAAGCTTCTGGAGAGCTTCAAATCGAGGAAATCTCATTGGCCTGCCAGAAATGCCGCAGCATCTTGGCACCCTAGCTCTCCCCGCATTGCCGAACTTCTCCGCGACTTTCCTTCCTTTCCATCAAAACGGATAGTCAAGGGACTTTCAAGATGTTTGTGACCAGAAATTTTGTCTATTACAGCTCATCAATTACAAACAAGTCAGAACTGGAGATGACAAATGTGCAATAATATAAACCCTCGGAATTTTCGTTGAGATAGCAAGGAGCTCGCTCGCTCCCTTTCCACCGAGTTGCCGAATCCTCCCCGACTTTTTGAACGAGGGAATGGAGTCGTCATAAAATCCCCAACCGCGTCCGATTCCGCAGCTAAAAAGATCTCAAATACTGTAATAGTTACACCAGGCGCATTGATCGACACTTCTAGATCTCCTTGTCGCCTCCTCATATTATATCCTCTCGTCTCTTTCTAGTTTCTCTGTTCCATTGTCGTATCTTATCTTGCCTCGGTTCAATTATCGCAACGATGCCTCTCACCGGTGAAGAAATCGCAAAGCACAACTCGAGAGAGTCGTGTTGGGTTATTGTACATGTATGGTTACTGGCCGTCTGGAGCTGGACCGTCGCTGATATCTGCACAGGGCAAAGCATACGATGTGACAGAGTTTCTTCCTGGTACCTTTGCCTCCCACTTATAGAGATACGGGAGGCATTGAGCTAATAACAACAACAGAACATCCCGGCGGACCAAAGATCATTCTCAAATATGCCGTAGGTTTATCAGACCGGCGCCTCAAGCAACGTACTAACTGCGAACAGGGCAAGGATGCCACCGAAGAGTACGAGCCGATTCATCCCCCCGACACGCTCGACAAATACCTAGACAAATCGAAGCACTTGGGAGAGGTAGACATGAACACAGTCGAGAAGGAGGAGAAGGAGGAGTCACAAGAGGAAATCGATAGACAGGACCGGATCGCTCGCATGCCAATTCTGGAACAATGCTACAATCTGATGGATTTCGAGGCTGTGGCACGAGAGGTCATGAAGAAAACGGCTTGGGCATACTACTCCAGTGGTGCTGATGATGAAATTGTAAGTTGTTTCCCACGACAATTGGAACTGCTCTAATTCTTTAGACTATGAGAGAAAATCACACGGCATTTCATAAGATCTGGTTTCGACCCCGCATCCTGGTAGATGTTGAGAAGATCGATTTCTCTACCACCATGCTCGGCACGAAATGCGATATCCCAGTCTACGTTACTGCCACTGCTCTCGGGAAGCTAGGAAACCCGGAAGGAGAGGTCGTCTTGACACGGGCAGCAAGGAAGCATAATGTTATTCAAATGATTCCAACTCTGGCCTCGTGTTCATTCGACGAGATCATGGATGCAGCAGAAGGAGATCAAGTCCAATGGATGCAGCTCTATGTCAACAAGGACCGAGCTATCACCAAGAAGATCGTACAGCACGCCGAGTCTCGTGGCTGCAAGGGTCTATTCATCACGGTCGATGCGCCTCAACTTGGTCGCAGAGAGAAGGATATGAGAGTCAAGTTCACAGATACCGGATCGAATGTTCAGTCTGGCGATAAGACGGACAATTCTCAGGGTGCCGCAAGAGCCATTTCGAGTTTCATCGACCCTGCTTTGAGCTGGAAGGATATCCCGTGGTTCCAGTCAATTACCAAGATGCCAATCATTCTCAAGGGTGTCCAGCGTGTTGAGGATGTTATTCGGGCTATCGAGGTAGGCTGCCAAGGTGTGGTACTCTCTAACCACGGAGGTCGTCAACTGGATTTCGCTCGCTCCGGTATCGAGGTTCTTGCTGAAGTTATGCCTGTCCTCCGGGAGCGTGGCTGGGAGAACCGTATTGAGATCTTCATCGATGGTGGTGTGAGGAGAGGTACGGATATTATCAAGGCACTGTGCCTTGGTGCTAAGGGTGTTGGTATTGGAAGACCATTCCTGTATGCTATGAGTGCGTATGGGCAACCTGGTGTTGATCGTGCCTTGCAGCTTTTGAAGGACGAGATGGAGATGAATATGAGATTGATTGGCTGTTCGAGCGTGGATCAGCTGAATCCTACACTGGTTGATACCAGAGGATTGACCATGCACACTACTGGAGTCCCATCGGATACTTTGGTAAGCTCTATTTATGACTTTGGTCCGTACAATTTGCTAATCAAATTTCCAGGGTCTCTCCATCTATGATCCATTGATAAGTCCCAAGGCAAAGGCAAAGTTGTAGCTGCGTATGGGAACTTATACCCAGCTCATTCTAGGACTGATCTGTACTGTACATATTCTATACTATATATAAGTTGATCTGTTTTTCATGTTCCGGATTTGTATATCTCCGCCACACATCATGGCCTGATCCTGATCTTCCATTTTCCTTCCAAGACATTCCCATCACCCCACCATTCTCATCCCAAGGCTGAGCCTATCATCCCAGCACCACTCTCACTCAGACTCACTCCACGTCCCAAAGCAGTTTCCAAACCGACTCGGATGACGATCACCAGACATCATATCATGACCTCCACCACTCAGATCACCCATCCTCACTCACCATGAAACGCTAGATATCATGTTCCATCTCCACGTGATAGATAACTCACAGCCTCGCCAGGACCCCAGCCACCTTCAGCCGAGTTATGCGGTCATACCCAGCATCGGTGATCTTTAATTTCGATTAAACCTCGTATCTCCACATCCCGCCATAACCACAGTATTATTGTTCATGCGAAGCGTGTGCTCATTGTTTACTTTTCTCCCATATCATCCCACATTCTACACGTCTCAAAAACGCCGTCCTCCTCACCCAACAACATCGAGAACTTCTCTCTGACGGATACGAGAACCGAACGCCGAGCCGAGTACACAGAAAAAGTACGGAAGAGGCTGCTGCTGCATATGCATAGAATGAGGCGCACGATATGAGACATTTTCAAAGCAGGAAGTTCGTTGTGAGACCGAGCCGGAAGTGAGGCACAAGCAGGCAAAGAAAAGGCTGGTGAAGAAACACCCTCACCGAGAATTAGCCCACAGTTACGACATTTGTCTCGCACTCCGATCTCTTACTAGTATTGCACTGTACACTTACTCCACGCGTTATCCCACGAGGTATCTCTCTCTATCTCACGGATCTTCTTTGTCGCGAGGCAGGGCAAGCGGGAGAAGACTCCGCCGAGGTAACGGCTACACGAGGATTGCAATAGGATACAGAGAGACATCCAATCCGCTCTGATTACTGAGAAGCATGGCACAATCCCTCGAGGCGAAGATTGTGATTCTAGGCTCGCAGGGAGTGGGAAAGACGTCTTTGGTTCACAGGTCAGCTATCTACTTTCTCTTTTTCTATTTGTTGTTCCAGGGAGGCAGGCAGCTGATATTGGCGGATTCTAGATATGTGAAAAACCAATTTTCGCCCGCGAGCATGACATCTACAGTCGGTGCAAGCTTCCTCACCAAGCGCGTCGTCGACGATGAGAGTGATACTGTTGTACGGCTACAGATCTGGGATACAGCTGGCCAAGAAAGATTTCGGTATGTTTACTGTATCTTCCCTGCTTTTAACTTTCCCTTGAAAGCCAATCGCTCTGCAAGTCTGCGAGGCACAACCACCGCCACTAGAACCTAAATTCCGCTTCCTCTCCTTCCGTCACTACATACCACCAAAAACTAACCACCATGGCTCCCACAGATCCATATCCCGCCTCTACTACCGCGGCGCCAACGCCTGCATCCTCTGCTACAGCATCACCGACCCAGCCTCCTTCGAAGAAATGGGCGTCTGGCTCACTGAACTCCGCCGTAACCTCCCCCCAGACATAATCCTGCATGTTGTAGGCACCAAAGCCGATATCGTCGCCCGCGACCCCTCGCAGCGCTACGTCCCCTTCGAACGCTGCATCGCATACGTAGCAGAGAACCTCGCGCCAGGCATGAGCTCCACGCCGCCCGCTACGGCAACACCAGGCGGCGTCCTCGACCAAGCGGGAAGTGGGAGTGCGTATCGGGGGTTTCTTGGACAAGGGGGAGGCGGGGGAGGTATCTTCGGCGTAGATGGCGCGAGAAGTCCGAGTAGTAAACGCAGTAGCGGGTTCTGGGGACAGGAGGTAGGCTGGGACTGCTGCCATGAAGTTAGTGCTGAAAGCGGGGAGGGCGTCGAGGAGGTGTTCCGTGTCATTACAAGGAAGCTGGTGGACCAGAATAGGAAGATACAGGAGAGTGTGCTGAGTGCGACGAACACGCCGGGTATGACGCCTGGGATTGAGGGGATGGGGAATGAGGGGGGCTATTTCGATGGGATGAGACCTGGGGGGAGCTTTAGGGTTGGGAGGGATAGGAGGAGTTGGTTTGGTGTGCCGGTTGAGACTTATATCGAGGATGGTGATGGCAATGCTGGGGACGCTCAGGGTCAGGTTCAGACTAGGAGGAAGTGTTGCTAGAAGGACGCAGAGCATGTTGGATTGGGACTGTTCGGTTGCTGGATACCCTGGAGTTTGTCTGTTTGGATCAATGGGCGAGTGCTTGTTTGTGTATTTTTTGTTTTGGGCTAATTGCATGTATGTGAGCGAGTATGATGGGTGGTAATTGCTAGCATTTTGGCATGGCATGGAAATGCATGGTCCGCATTTGCATCAGGAGTTAGCGGATTGGATTTGGCAATGGATATCATGACCTGACCTCTGACAAGAACTCTTTGCATTTTTATCCCCAGCGTGTCCCCTCAGCTTAACTAATAGTCCTACATGGCGTTTTTGCACTATCGGAAAAATGCTTCTTTTATTACGCGAGTATTATATTCAAAGCTCAAGTGTATTTCAATATCTCGAAAAGTCGCCGAGCTCATATTGAAATAAGAGTAAAAACGAGACCCATGTACAATCTGCACGAACCTGCGAATAAACTGCTATGCTGATCCAGCCCGTCAAAGGTATGAAGAAACGCCGCCCGTGAACCATAGCCTTCCAACGCCAATTTACATGATCATGCAACAGGAGTTCTGCTTCTTTGCTTGTGCTGTGAGGGAAAGTCGTTAGCCATTGTTCAACATGTATCCATATCATACATTCTTCTGCCAACCGGCATATTCAAGGTAGATTGGGAAGCAGGATTCAAGCACAACCGGGCCACTTACTATAAAACATCTTACTCTGCGCACTCAGCCCATCACTCTTCGCCACCAGATCATCAATCTTCTCGCCTCTCTGCAACACACTCTCAATAGTCTTATGCAGCACGATCTTCGTCTCATCAAGCTCCTTCTGGATCTTCATGATGCTGTCCGCCTGCGCCGGGTCCTGGTACTTGACGATGTAGTCCTTGAGCTCGGGGAAGGCGAGCGTTGGGGTCGAGTTGGCCCACGAGGAGCGCGGGTGCTTTGCTAGGAACTCGTCGACTACTTTCGAGAGGAGCTGGTGTGCGACGAGCGCGGGGTACGTGTGGTCTGAGATGATGATGCCTGCGATGCCTTCGGTGCGGCCGTAGGCGTGGAATGTGTAGTCTATGGAACCGCCATCAGTCTTTATGCTCTTCTCTTATATGAGAAGTGATTCGGATTCTGCGAAAGCGGTACCTTGTTCTTCCACATCCTGCCGTTGTCCAGGTCGAGTCCGCTCTGCGACAGTCTTACTGAACAGCGTCATGAATTCGCCATAACTGCATCCACGAATCAGCCCTTTCCTTCACCATCAACCCAAACTTCTCCCTCAGAACTTATCCTTACTTATTACGAGTGAAGCGCGAATATGCGGTCAAATCCTTCTCGGCGCACAGCTCATGGGAGGGCTTGCTCTCGTTCTTGATAATCTGCATTCATTAGGCGGTCAGTTAGGCTCCTGCACAGAGGTAGGATGGAGGTGACTTTACGCCAATGTAGTGGATCTTCATATTTGCGATTCCTGTGGGCGGTTCGGTTTGCGTGTGTATGTGGAAAGTTGTGAGGTTGTAGTGGGATGAGGGGAGGGTCGTCTTTGTTCTTGAAACTGCTATCGGATTGCCTTCGTCACAGATGCTCACATGGCAGCCGCCGGGTCTTCTTCGGCTCGGCCAGACTGGCATCCTCTTGCCGAGTCCTCGCCTATGCCACGTAAATAAATATGGCTGGTTGAGGCACGCCAGAACACCAAACGTAAAGTAAACTCTGATAAAAATTAATGCAACAAAAAGCTCCAAAGAATTCTGAATTACTTATTCGCAATTCACAAAGAGCATTTCTGATTATATTTAGGTGAAGTTTTGTATTAAGAAGTGCTCACTTTAAGTTTAGTGTTCTGGCGTGCCTCAACCGGCTACATTTACTTACGTGGTATAGCTCGTCGTCTTCAAAAAGCTCGTGCTATGGGGTGACTTGCAGAATGCTGAGGGCTCTACCGCAATCAGCCTAAGCATGCTATTCTGGTTGGCAATGAGTATTTAAAGCTCTCTCATACATCTTTCCCCATCATTTGTGCGCCTCAACCCACGCGCAAGATGTGTAACTACGTTGGCAATCCCTACTCATATTCTAAATGCAAACTGAGCCATACCTTCCCTGGCCGGTCATACGATTACTGTTCGAAAAGCAGTGCTGAGACAGGCCCTTGTAGCGATCTAGCACCAGCTAAAAGGTTGAACGGACAGCCGATTGCGTTTGGCAGTTCCAAGAAGCCTGGGAAAGGCCCGCTCTGCGCTTAGGTAGAGCCCGTTCTCTCATTTTGTTATCGCCTCGTTAATTTGTGAGCAATGAATAGCAGTAGGCCAAGAACTGAAACTATGATTGTCGTCTCGAGTGTGGATGGAGCGATGGAAGATGTTCTCACACAGGAGTTGATGGCTGGGTGAGTTAGTAAATGATGTTGAAAGGGAAATTAGCAAATAGCACACCTTCAAGAACTTCATTTGCACTTCCAAATCTACCTTGCCAGCACCCTGTGATGATTTCGCCTATTCGTCCTAGACTTTTCGTCTCAGGAAACTTAGATTGTTTAAACAGGCCGGTGATTTCCATCTCTTTAAGTCCGAGGTCGTAGTATGGAGGTTTATCAGTCCAGATTTCGTAGAGGGTAGAGCCAAGGGCAAACAAGTCTGCCCGTGTTGATTTGAGGTCCTCTCCAGAGCATTTGTGACTCGCAGTCACCACAATGAACGGATTAGAACCATCAAATGAGGAGCCACTGAAGCCAAGAAGCTTTGCGTGTAGGCTGTTGTCCAAGGAAATATTGTTGCAGGTGAGATCCGCAAGGACGACGTTCATCGAATGAACAAAGGCAAGGGAACTAGTGACTTGTTGAGCCCATTGCAGGCGTTGCTTGGTATCAATCTCATGGGTTTGGATGTATTGGCGGGGTCCATTCTTGCTCGCATATTCTAACCGAATGCCGGATTCAAAAGTACCATGATAATACAGAAGACCTTCGTGCCCGCCGTGTTTCTGGAACCACTCGTAGATCCGTCTCTCAACTTCGATAGTGGGCTCTTTTTCTTCTTGATGAGGATATTTAATGACAGTATTAGAGGACGAGTCTAGGTACACCATGCTCGTAATGCCGGAGCTCAGGTAGCTGGTTATGTTGAACCCAGTCGGCAATCTGATGGTAGTCATCTTTAAGTTTCGCGGTGGATGAGTAGGGGCGCTCCCAAGCTGATGTCAGATAAAGTCCTTCCCATACCTCGCTTATTACAAAAACGTCTTCAATATTATTATACATGAGTTCCTATGCCCGTTAGATATAATTGCTTAGAACGGCAGTCTTTTGGCGATATTTACAGGAAGCAAAGGAAGCATTTTTATCTGACATCAGCTTGGGAGCGCCCCTACTCATCCACCGTGAAACTTAAAGACATTTTTGTAATAAGCGAGGTATGGGAAGGACATGAAATTTGGCTGGAAGCAATCGTGTCTACTATCACATGAGCTACGTAGCGGTTCAAGAGCGCCTGCACATACCGCGCTTTACGTTCGTAGTGATGCTAATCGGAGGACGTGTTGGTAGTGAGCTTTCAGGGACAGGAATAAATGTGAACTAGAAGATTGACGCGCCGACGGAATAGACTTATTCCATTCCGAGCCCTGACATATCTTGTGTTACGAATACCAGCCACAAGCTTGGACAACAACTATATCAGGAGGACCGCTCTCGAAATATCCGAAGTAATGAGCTAAGTGCCCGTACCTTACTCTTACAATTTTAACTAGCGGCAGTCCTAGCCGAAGCGACGAGCCCAAACAGGTCACCCCTGTTCAACATGAGCTCACCTTTTCAATACTTGGTTAGTTTTGCAGTACAATAATGATATAAAATTGAAGCAACTAAGGTTTGAATAAAAGTTTTAGTTTTTGGAAGTGTTTGACTATAATTTAAAAGGCATTTCTTTTAATTGCTATTGCAATAATACTCTTCAATCCACGCCGCTTGCTGGGTTACGAAATGGCTTAGCCTCGTCCTGGGCGTACTTGCTCAGCCAAACTCAGATTCGACTCACCCAGAGCTCGGACTATAGCGGCACTACTCAGGAACAAAGATAAAAATGGAAAATATTCATGTGAAGATTACGATATCGATTAACCTGTATCTAGGGCTATGTAAGCGAGTATATGTAAACTTGATAAGAATGGTTGAATCTGGGCCTCAGATATGCTGGATTTCAGTCATGGGGCCTGGTATTCGCTCAGAATCTGGGTCCTGGGGAAGAAGATACTTGGCAACGAAACTTATACTTACATCCTAGGCACCAGTCGATGATACTGTCTTGAGTGTAAACTTCAGGGTCTTCTAATTGTGTCCAAAATTCCTTGATACTTGAAGTTATGTCTTTATGTATACCATCACACAACTACCCGAGTTCAACACACTATCTCGTCTTAATTTACCCAACTCCTTCTCACCGACTTCCAAATACAGGAATAAAAGCTAGAGCTCAATTCCAGACCAAAATCTTAAGTCGACTCCGGCCAACACATACTGACCGCCCCATCCTCACCATCAACACCCACCACAACACTCGCTCCAAACTCCAACGGATTCCCCTCCCAAACCACAAAATCCCTCTTCGTCTCCTCAACCTCCAAACCAAGGATCTCCTCCACGTTTCTCGATACAAGATTGACAGCTTGCTTGGCAGATAGACCGGCGTACTTCGCTGCCCAGCCTGCTTCGATGGGGATATTGTGGATATGCGACGTCTCGCCTATTATAATTTTAGTAAGACTAATTAAGCAGTGTAGATGAAGTGGGGTTAGTACCTTCACCGAAAACAGAGAGCGCGTATTTCACACCAGCTTCGGTGAGCACTGCTGCGGGAGACCTGCTGAGCGGCGGTCCTGGTAGCGAGAAGCGGACGTCGAATTGGGCTGGTGCTCCGCGGTTGGCGGTCAAGATGACGGGAATTTTGGCTTCTGCGAGATCTTTGGCAACCTAATATTTGGAGGTCAGTACTAAGGACTGACTATCTAATGAAGTGGTATGGGATGGAGAGGCTTACGAGAGGGGCTCCATAACCACCGTAGATGATTAGATTGAGCACTGGATACTCTTGCTTGATCTTGATGAGCTGCATGATATCGTACTATAGCAGAAGTTAGCTTAGTTCCCGCGCGGTGATGGCGATTCTTGCCTCGTTATCTGCGTGGACGACAAGTGGAACAGTCCCATTGGCAGCCTTCCCGTAGATGTTGTTCTTGCCCTTGTTTTCAACAATGAGCTCGCGTAGCTTCGAAACCTCGGATGAGATTGTGGGCAAGGAATCAGTTCCTAACACACCTGTTAGCATCTCTACTTCAATCAGCTTTTGACATTGCGGAAGTACCTTTCGAGGACGATCCGATTGCAAAATGCACTGCAACATCATCCTGGAATATCCCGCCATCCAAAATTGTCTTCTTGCCACTTGTCTTGATGCCCGTACTAACACCAACCGTAAAGCTTTCTGACATAGGCGCTGTGATGGCCCTCGTCACACCTCCAATTCTTGCCCTGGCGAAACCTCTCCCTTCGAGATGAACACCGTACTTCGCATACACGGCATGCTTTGGGTCCGAGTCTGCTGATTTCTTGAGCTCTCCATCAGTGGTCACGGTATCCATGGTTATTTCGGCCAGACCGAGCTGAACAGAGACAGCTGTGAGACCAGGGAGTACATGGCCGTTTTTGAGTGCTACGACAGGGCTGTCGGCGCTGGTTCTCGCACATTTATCTGCAAAATCGAAGCACACGATCTTTCCGCTGTCAACCACCATCATGAGACTGTCAGATGCTGTGGCTGCTTTAGGCTGTCCGTCTAAGTAAGAGTGCTTGATACCAGTAACAGTAAACTTCGTCCCTGCCTTCTGCACCTCATTGCACAGCTCCTCCTTGGTCTCTGCTGAGACAGTCGTTCGCATCATGGGTGCACTCAGTTTCTTGGAGCTGGAAGCGTGAACATTGGATAAACTCTCCTCGACTTTCTTGGGGTCCAAAGTAGGTTTCCCGTCAATATAGACTTGTAGAGCAGTAGCTCCTACCAAGAGTGGATGGGAGTCCCCTGTGATGATCGGAAATTAGCAATTGCTCGTTTACACTCGTCTCAGGGGCACTTTTGGGGGGAAAGTACTTCCAAGACGCTCAAAAGTTAGGAAATGGCCACTGTGCGAATAACGTACAAACAACGAGGTCCGCGTCGTATCCAGGCTTAGCAAATCCAACTCGATGATCGATTTGCATCGACTGTGCTGGAACACTAGTCACGGATTGCAGGGCAAGGAGCTCTGGTAGATGGAATGAGTGGCCCGTTGCGGCTTGGAACCTGGAATTTCATGCTTAGCTCGAGTGCTGAACTGGGATGTACAGTACACACTTACAGCAGATATTTGGCATTCGTCTCTGGCTCAACATGGTCTGATTTGTAGGCAATGGGAACTCCGTGGTCCGAGAGAATCTTTCCCGCCCACAAGTTTGATTCGTAAGCCTCCTTTTTGTAAAAGCCAAATTCCGAGAACGTGGCGATTGTAATGTTTCTTTTCATCCTGTCAGATCAAAAATAGCTGAAGGTATTCGCCAAGAACTTACTCTCCACTTGCCTTGATCATCTCGGGGACTAGAGCACAGGAACTCGTGTCAGTGATCGGTTTTGTACCATTCTTAGGAAAAAGGCTTCCACGTCCGAAACTGTAGGGCATGCGGGCTTCGCCGTAGATCCAGGATGAAAACTAGGAAAATGCTCGAAGAAGCTGGGCTTACCTTGCCATGCAGACAAAGCATGATGGAAAGCTTGAATTCTGAATCCGAATTCCTTGCTATGCTTGATCATGTCCTCGAAATCCTCGGGCTCGTAGCAGTGCACATTAATACCTACTTTACCTCTCAACATAGCAATGCTAGAGTCAAACTCTAGGTAGTCAGTTGCACTTTCATATTTTGCAGACGAATCCAAGAAGCTAGAGATCGCGGCCACATTGCCGTTGTCTTTGAGAGCAGCGGCCTTCAAACACCAGGCGTCCTGCTTCCCCATGAGCTCTTTAGCTCTCGCCATCTATGTCATATTAATACTCCTTATCATGTCTCACTCTCGAACCCTTCCCTTCTGGGGACTTTACGAAATGAACTGACCTGCTTCCTAAAGATATACGCATTACCCATACGAGTATGCTTATAAACTCTCCTCGGATTCTCTCCACAAGCCATCTTCATATACCTCCTCCGATTCTCCACCGGCTCCCCATGCTCCAGCAAAAGCTCCTCAACAACAAACTCCCCATCACCACCAGACTTCAACACATTCTTAACCACAACAGCCTCGCCACCCATAATATTCGCCGAGCCCGGCAAGATGAGGGAAGTCGTGACCCCACCAGACGCAATGACCGTCGCAGCGTAATCATAAGCTTTCAGTGAATCGACGATTCTGACGAAAGGTGTCAGAGGTCCGAAAGCAGGGTTCATCTCGTTGGTATCGGATGTGGACGAGAGCAGGGGCCAGCTGTTGGAAAGATGATGCGAATGCATATCAACCAAGCCTGGCGTCACGTATTTGCCCTCTAAATCAAAGACTTTGGCGCCTGGAATCACAATTGACTGGCCGGCATCAGATACGGACTCAATGATACCCTTCTTGAAAACGATATCAACTGCGTGTTCGAAGATCTTTTCGCCGTCGAATAAAGTCGCATTACGCAAGATAACAGTTTCGTTCTGTCCAGTTTGAGGGTTCCATCGCGTGTTTGTTCGAGAACTTGCGGTCGTCACGGGGTATTCAATCGGAGGTGTTCTATCTGCTTCACATTTGCGGAGTCCTTCATTTAATGCATCGAGATGAAATTGAGTGAGTCTGATTTCACTGGGAGATAGTTGGTAGACATAGCGTGGGAGGATGACGAATTGTATGCCTAAAATAAGGAAGATGCCTGTGATGATTGAAACTGGTAGCCTAGGACGGTATTGGCGTCGAGAGGGAGTGGGAGACGAATTGGTCTCCAATTGTTTATACATGTTGTTTAGAGGGAAGTCCCTCATTGCTTCGTATTCAATTATCCAATTGATTGGATCTAAGAAGTGTGCGAGAAGTGATGATAGATCACGATGGAGAAGAAGACGTGAAGTATTAGACGCTGATATGCTTAAGCACCCCCCTATTTGGGATTAGCGGCAAATTTACCCCCCACTACTGGCGAGATCCATGCTTGTTGACATTAGATTATCTGTTTCGTCTATGTGGTGTATGTCTAGAATTGATAACCCATGATCTTGGAGGGTCAATTTCTCTTCTGCATCGTTGTGTAACTAATAAAGCAGCTCCATAATTGTCAATTGGATATTACAAGTTAAACCCACGACATGGAAACATCACAAAAGTCAGTTCAACATAGTCGAGGAAGTATATTTCAGTCGTAGAAAATCGTTTTCTACTTGGATGTTTCTTAATGTGCCATCAACTCCATCCTTTGCCCTAGTGCCCCTGCTAGAAGGATTCATAACGCCTCCTAGATCCCTATTCCCATTTCATACCGTGCGATCCCTTTTCCTACATCATCCGATCCTCTAACAGAACATCCTTTATTCCTCATCAGACTCACTCGGTGTCGCAGCCTCACGTCGACTTCTCCTCCTCCTGCTCCCCGCACCACTTGCCTCCGGCTGATCCTCCTCCTCACTATCCTCCAGTTCCGCCGCCCTCTTCCTACTAACACCACTCCTCCGCTTCCCCTTCAAATACTCCTCCGTCGTCGTAACAGCTTTCTGGCCAACATAATGCTTTCCATCCCAGGGCGTCTTACATTTCGGACAATCCTTTACACCCGCTTTGGACGCCCAAAACGAAGCCTCGCAGATATCATGTATCCGCACATTGCAGTCCAACTCCGTACACCGCTGTCCAATCGTCACGATCTCCTTGCAAGCCTCGCAGCGCTTGATCGGCTGCCACTCGTCATTTTCGTCCAAGGCATTGTCGTTGTAGGTCTCCACAAGCCAACTCTTTAGCTCCATTAGTCCTCGCGGAGTAAGAGTATAATACCCCTCCATGCTCCTCGCAATCCAGCCCTCCTCAGCCAGACTCTTCAGTAGAGCTTGCGCCTGCTCATGTGTGACACCCTTATCTGGCGCTTGTGACTGAGTTCCCTCTTCACCAACACTTTCCCTGCCAGCTTTCCGGATCTTGGCCTCGAGTGCTTGGAAGCTACTGATGGCCATGACTTCCCTGCGCCTCGTATTGTACGTCACGAACATAGCATCCAGGAACCGCTTGATGTAGAATGTCTCTTCCGTGGTTCGGATCGTGGCCATCTGCGTGAGCGGGTCGCTGACGCTGTTCACGAATGCCCATATCCGCTCTTTCGTGACTTGGTGCTGTGTGGTTCGGATTTCGTAGTCAAAGGGGGAGATGGCGTCTGCTGCTGCCGAGATGTAGGAATTCAGATCTTCTTCTGTGACATCGTCAGGTTCGACGAGACTGTCTGTGATAACAGTTTAGTTGTGGCTGAAGTATGCAGGGGCAAGTGAGCGAACCTGAATCGAGTGAGAAAATGGCTGCGAGTAATGGCTTGGCTTCTCTCAAAGTTAAGGTCCCGCGGGCCATGAAGGATTGGAGAAACGCGCGATTGCCATTGTTGTAGCCGTGCCCGGCGTTGTCTGCGTAATCCATGGCGATGAGGCTTGATTGCGATGTTTTGGGATTGAGGAGATCTCGAGGCTGGGCTTGAGTGCGGGCGACGCGATGTGGGGGAAAGTTCGCGTTTTAGCGCGTTCTATACCTTGGCTAGAAACCGCCATTAAGAGTCCATTTCTTCTTCATTCGTTCTTTCGTTTGATCTCACATTCGCAGAAAAGTCACTCGAAATGTATTGTCTCAATTCACTGAAGCTGGAGAGATAGCCTCTTTCGTTTGGTTACATATATGTCATCCGGACAGTTTGTGGTTTTTCATGACATCCTCGGCCCTCCATTGAGGATGATCGAGTCATTCTTTCTAATGGACATGAAGAGAACTGGTTTCAATTTGAGTTGTTTTGATTGATCATCGCGACACTTTTTGTATATGAAAGCTCAACTTTTCTTAATTGCAATACATTCCCGTCCATTTTGTTGAATCGAATGAGCCTGCCAGCAAGAACTTGTTTTCAAGTTTCCACTCAAAGATCATGAGAATAAGGCTAGTCGTCTATTCGGTCGTCACCGTGACGATGTTCTTGTCTGAAGAAGCTTGTTAGCAACTACATCGAGATAAGAATCAACCAAGGAAGGTCATTGATTTTCATCTCACAGCCAAGGAAGCAAATGCTCATCAAGCCTGCATGAATCTCAAAATAGCGAGGACTGTTTGAATGGAGAAACCTACAGAACGCAACATAGTCCTTGATGTTCGTCGCCTTCTCCTTAGGCTCCGGGTAGTACCACGCCGCATTCTTCAACTCAGTTTCTACTACTCCTCAGCTTACTTCTCTCAATCTCTTAATCAAGGAGCTATGAAGACACTTACTATCGAGATTGATGCTATAGTACGCAGCATCACCCTTCCATGGGCAGTGAGTGGAGTGATCGGTCTTGCTTAGGAATGACATATCGACCGAGCTTGATGGTTCATGTTAGCTTTAGTCTTTGAAGTACTTGGGCTTCACACATACGAGGGTGGGAACTATGGATGCGTGGCGTTAGCAAGGTTGCTTCTTGCAATGGAAGATGAGAACCATACGTAGACATTTCCTTCAACCACCTCCCATTCATCAGCTTCTGCGATCTTGCGACCTGAGACGGTTGCGGTGGCTTTTCCTTTAGGCATGGTGATGATTGGCTTGTGATCTGGTGATGGAATTGAGTCTTCTTTTTCTGTTTGAAGCGTTGTTATTCTTGAGCTTGAAAAGTTTGAAAGCTGTTGCAAGTGAGGTAGCCTCTTAAGCAACCTTGGAAGGAAGGAACGCGCGATGCTCATGTAATCGATGATGAGGGGTTGCAGTATCACGTGGTATAGTTCACTTACACATCCAGTACGGAGTTCCGGTTGTGGTACAAGTTCATATCAACAGCCTCACTTCTCTCTCTATTCATTATTGCTTGCTTTGTGTTAAAGCCAATGTTATCCTTCTATCCTCTAAGCCTATCTCTCCCACTTCAACTCCAAGTCTCTGGTTATAAGTTCCTCATATTCCAATCCTCACAGCCCTCCATGGTTTCCAAATCTACACCTACTTCTCTCCCCCAAACACAATTACACGGACAAAGGTTGCGGCATCCCCGGCTCGGCATCATACGCAATCCTCCCCGCCGGCAAGAAAAACAACGCAACCAGCGCTCCCCTCCTAACCTGCGGAAAATGATGCGTTCCCGGACCCGGGGAAGTCCACCCCGCTCCCTGCCAGCCCTGCATACCCATCAACTGTGCACCGCCTCCCTCTCCCTCTCCCTCCCCAACCTGCACAACACAATTAATCTCCCCATAAGGATGCACATGATACTGTCCCGACAACACCTCCTCATCATCACTCTTCATGTACACAGAAGTGATACTGAAATACCGCGTCTCAGCTGAGGGCAGACATATCTTACTACGTCTGTAATTTGGGCCGGAGATTTCGGTACTGGCGAGCCAGCCTTCGCTGAGTCCTATGCGGACGTATTTGCTTATATCGTCGTAGAGAGGCGTTCCGGGCCCGTGGGTAAGATTGAGCTTTTCTTCGAGCGCTTTACCTGGTGTACTGTGTTGGGGAGACAATAAGAGTAAGTAGCCGTTCATTTCGGACATTTTGGGGGTCCGTGATAGCCAGGTATACTTACAGATTATCGACTTCAGCGAAGAAGTCCTTGCAGCGGTCTACTAGCTTTTTGGCTGTGGGATGGGCTTCGATGTCGACTTCGACGTTGCCTGATGCTTCCATCTTGTCGGTTTGCAGACTGTTATGTTTTGTTGGAATATTACGTTGGGGTTCTATTATATCTCAGAGTCCAAATTGAGCGGAATGGTAAAAGTATTCTTACTTCTTGTACATACATGTCTTTCGGTCTTGAACACTACCTCCCAAGCGGCTGACTGCGGGGTGCATCGGGACCCCTCCACGGCATTTTCAGGGGGCCGGGGGTACTTCACTAGTGCGGGGTACTGTCGCCCCCCTCGGTCAGAGGTACTATGGACGAGTAACACATTTTCCACTGCCAGGAATTTCATAAGTAGTAAATCAGACCATTGGCTTTGGTGGTGCATTCGGAGCGCCGATTGATCTAGAATTTCCCCTTAATACGAGACTTTCTTGACAATCACTTAACACCCCACCTACTTTGACTTAAACAAATGGACTAATATTCCTCAGCGAGCTGTCTCACATTGGCAGCCAGCGAATGCTCACTTATCGAGCATGAGACGAATTGTAATTAGAAAGTATTCGCATTGATGCCATTTTCGCGAGCAAAATCCATGCAGAAGCACAGCAAAGATGCTGAAAATGTGTGCAAACGGCTTTCGATCCAGAGGCTTTTAGTAGCCCCAAAGTAATCTAACACTTTTGATTTATGCCACCCATGCCCCTTCCTGCAATGACTCCGCCCAGATGCACCTTACATGTCGTCATGAATTTCCTACGCAGCTGTTTCAACCTTCTCGACCTCTGCTTTTGGCACAGGAATATGTGTAGCAGTAGAAGAGGGTGCAGGACCATGAATCAGATTCATCAATGCCTGCAATCCACTCTTCTCATCAGCCGCACTTGAAAACGCATCCAACAATTGCCCATCATTACCCTCCCATGCCTTTCCAATACCCTTGATGATCTTCCATGCGCGTCTAAATTCGTCTCTGATGCTAACAATGCCATTGTGGGTCACGGTCCTGGCGACGTTGTGGTCCAGCTCAAATGGATCCTCGATAGCGAAGAGATATCGATGTCTGATCTCCTTGGTCTCTTCAACAGTCTTGGCTTGTAGCTTGGGAGTCTTTGGTGCATCTACTCCAGGAGATACCTCAGGTTGATCGGTTACCTCTGGAGTATTTGCTGAAGATGGTGTTGGTGGAGCAGCAATCTTTGTAGTCTGGATAACTGTCTTCGCACCAACCCAACCTTTCTCTTGCTTTGAAAGAATGCCGCCCTGGGTTCTCAGACTCAATACTTCCCTACCCCAGTCAAAGCCTCTGCCATTAACAGTAGACATTTGTCCAGTCTGACCGTAATATTCGAAAAACCCTCTCAGGAGCAGCCCAACCGAATCATGATTATGGTTCAACATCTTTCGATCGGCCAGGCTTTTGATCTCACCTTCGTTACGCCAAAATCGAACGTCTCGACCTTGGCATGTCGTAAGAGCCTCGACTTCAGCTGGGGGTAGATATGGCGGAAGCTCCTTGTGGATTGACTGTAAATTCTGGCAGACGAAGGGCTGGGCGATGTTGACGAGGTAGTGAAGTACCATGAGAACGTATCCATAGCTACTGAGGGTTCCTCGATATGGTGTGTTGACTCCACGAACCTTTGCCCAGTACTTGACGAATAGAATCATGGGTTTGACTCGCGGGTCGCTTTGAGAATAGCACCGGAGAAGCTGGGTATTGTGAATCGCTAACTGGGCCGAGAAATTGATATCGCACTGGATACCAATATCTGTCTTGGGAAACTCCAGGTGGTCTTTGTACCGATCCCGAGGTTTGTTGAGAGATGTGAGAGTTGGATCAGGTAGAGTACGTATCTTCGCAATCAAGTCGGCTTCGATTTCATTCGGTGGAGTATCTGTCCCATTAAATTTTCGAGACCGAAGTAGGGTGACATACTGTTCAACGTGCGGTCGTTCGGCGAGTCCATAGGTTCCAACTTCGAGCGCATGCTCAAAATCTAGTGCCAATTGCAGTGCTCGGTGATGAAGACCGACTTGATGCAGAGTTGATATGCCATGGTCAGTGGCTTGAAGAATATCACGGATGCGTCCATTGCCGACACCACTGATGTAATGAGCGACTACGATAGGAGTGACACTAGACCCAAGGAACGACTGGCCTTGCCCTGTCAATTCATCCATAATTTTCTGGGCTCTGGCTTGGTAGTAGACTGGGTCCTCATGTTGAATTTGCTCCAAGACTACCAATTGTATAGAGTTGATCTTCTTCAGCTTCTCCGAAGCCATGAAAAGCTGTCTGTTGTAGATTGTGGGCTCCATTAGAGAACCGGTCCTATCTTGTAACTTGCGCCATGCTTCCACCAAGTTGAGAGCCTCAAATTCAAGTTTATCATCTGGCTCAGTGAGTGGGCGCGACTCCCATGCCATAGCAAGGCGCTCGCCTTCGATCTGAGTCCAAACACCATGAATCGATCGTTGGACGAAAGGTAAAGAAGAATCGAAGAGTGGAGAGATCGACTGGTACTGCTGAAGTCTGGTAGATAGTGATTCAGAGGAAAGACCAGATATGAAAGCTTTGCATACGTCGTTGAGAATCTTTGATTCCCTGTCGCTGAGTTCTGGTGAGTTCAATGTGATGTCTCGACCACCGAGTCTTCTGAGAAGGCGCTTCGCCAAGTTGCAATAGTCACCTAGTGATTGTTGGTCCTTCTGTTTCAACGCTGCCAGCTTTTCATCATAGCTGTCATTGACCCTTTCGAGGTGCTCTGCTGCTGGAGATGAGCTTGCTCCTCCTTCCTGTTGAGAAACATTCACATTGATTGCAGGGGAAATAACTGCATCATGATGATCATCCTCGTCCTCATGATCTGATGCGAATCCACTTTCCCACTTTTGGCGTTCTTCTAGTAGGTCCGACAGTAATTTTTCTGTAGGCTTCTGACAAAGCTTAATGATTGGAACTCTTGTTCTCGTCAGAAGACGAGCCCCGTAACCAAGGCGTAGGAGCTTTTTCTCCAATAATCGAGGTATTACTGACTCCGGAGAATCAGCCGCAGGGACAGACTTCGGGGTGAGGAGCGCAAGGTCCATGTCCGAAGCCTTCGTAGCAAATCCTGACCTCATGCTTCCAAAACACTGTAGTTGTACGGTTGATGGGTCGAAGTTCTCATTGCCGAGTTCAGTTTGCTCGTGCTCACTAATAGCTTCACGACATGCTAGCTCTACGACAGCCCTGAACGCTTCTTTCTCGGCTTCCTCCTGGGGATCAATGCCAACGCTAGGAACGTAGCGCTCAACGAGCCACTCAAGATGGGAGCTCTGAGTTGTCAATTCTTGCGGGTTCTGATGGAATGGTCTACCGCCCTGCCCACTGTGAGAGCCTGGTTGGTAAAGCTGGCGATTTTGTGTCGGTGGACGCGAGTAGGCATTTTGTTGTTGAGGTTGGTGTTGGGGCGAGAAGTGGTTTGGACCCTGTCTCGACTGATTTTGAGGCGCCTGACCTGTTTGGTAGTGATGCATTGGCGATTGCGGTGAGTGTTGCTGGTAGTTTGGCCGTGGGGAATATGGAGAAGCAGGGCCATGATTCTGAAAATGGGGCGAATATTGCTGCTGAGGGTGTTGGTTGTATCGCTGGCCCTGTTGGGGAGGTCTGTTTGCAAAATTCTGATTTCCATACTGGGCATTTGGAGGACCATAGAAGCCATTGCCACGCCCGGCTTGAACTCCAGGAGTTGGACGAGGGTCAATTGGAATTGATAGCTGGGAATTCATCTGTCGGCGTTGGGCCTGATTGGGTCTCTTCCGCCCAGGCGGAGACGGTAATCCAGGAGCGAGGGTATTCGGAGCACTCTCGAATGGAGGTTGAGGAGGAAGGTGGGCGAAGTTGTTGTGTTGTCCGTGGATGTTCGATTGTTGCATAGGAGGTGTCATAAATGGAGGTTGCAACCCGGGTGGAGGAGGAGGGCGCCCACCACCTGGAATCAACATCGGGTCCGAATTGCTGAGAATCAGACCTCGAAGGCGATCCTCGAGATTGCCAACATCTTGTCCGGCTGGGTTGTCATTGCGCGGAAACATCTTGGATAGTGTTGATGAAGTTGCTTCGAGACGTCCCAACGTCCAACGATCGATGTGAGATGACTATGTCAACAATCAAGAGATGTGAATGTAGCACTGCTCGTCTTCTGGACTAGACGCTGCTTCGAATTCGAAAGGAAGGATTGACTGTTGAAGCATCAAAATGTAGTAGGCAGTCATGTGATAGAAGCAGCTCCAACAGTTTGAATGAGTGTGGTGATTGGTATGAGAACGTCGCAAGTATGGACGAATTGCTTGTTTTCGGGCCGTGATGTATAGCTGAGACAGCGAGTCTGCCGATTGAGGTGTTCGGAATGAGTGGGCTCTGGGTGTAACTTCACTGCTAGGTGGAGAAGTTCACCTTTGAGTCTGAGTGGAGTGGTGGTGGGTGCTCTGATACGGTTTGTTGATTGCGTAGGCAGAGCGCGCTCTCCATTGTTCTCAGATCGTAGCAGCAGATTAAAGTTTTCGTCAAGGAGAGAAGTTATCCTATTTGAATCGTACGAGTCCGAAGATTGAAATCCGTTTGCCTGGGTTGAGCGTTGAGGTTGGAGTTTGGAGTTTGTTCACCTGCAGCCGTGCTATTCGCTTCCGTCCGTCCTGTCTCCAGCCATGCGATGTCCCGTGATTCGAGATGGATGAGAAAGTGAGGCTTGCGCTTGGCAGAGACGCCTTCCCCAATCCGGGATAAAGCTACGACAGGGGTCAGCCCTCCCACTAGCCTGGCCCCGTCCTTGTCACCAGCGGCTCATTCAATGAAGGAAGGGCTGGAGATTCCATGCGACCTCCTCCTCGTCCTCGTCCTCCTCTCTGCAAGCCTCAAAGGCACGCATCCCCAACTCAACTCAACAAAGAAATCTCCTCGATACCACAACCACAACCACAACCACAACTGCACAAACCCACCTTCTTCCTCTTCGCGCGACCTGCACGACCACATTCGCCCAACGATCCTATAAGCTACATAGACGCTCCGACCCCATCGAGTGCCCTTTGCTTCCCTTCACAAGGCGTCAACAGCGCGCCGAGATATCTCCACTTCATGACGACAAACTAGGCAAGCAACAACACCGGCGCTGGTGACAACCACCCAATTCTAGTTGCTCCTCTGCGACCTTGCGCTTCTCCAGAACGTTCGACACCTACCACGCAACTTCACTATGAGTGCCTCACCTTCCGGCCAGTCGAACGGCCCAACTCCGAATGGTGGACCCCCCCGAAGTCAGTTCGTGCGCAAACCCAAGGCCGCAGACCCTCTAGTAGCACGCAAGAAGCCCGTCCGACGACAAAATGTCCTCCCGAATGCTTCTGGCCCAAAGCGAAATGGGATCACGCCCGGCTCTGGTCGACAGCTACCTCAATATCCTGTGAATGGAGTTATGCCTCCTCGGGGAGCAGGGCCTAGCACAATGCAACAGCAGAATGGGGTGGGCGCAGAGACTGCAAACGGGGGCTGGACTAATGCGCCGACCGGGCAATTCACGGACTTTCCACTCGTTACATCGAAGAGAGCTCTCCGCGAAGGGTTGAGATATCACATTGCCCGATTTGCCGCGAAGAAGGGCGTCGATCCCAGTGATCAGAATGAGTTTACTCGACCCGTCCTTCTGCATAGACGAGACCCAAAGCAGCCTCCGCCTGGCAAGGGAATCAAGGATGAGGATCAAATTATGACCGACGCCCCCATAGATTCCAAGGAGCGCGAGAAGCAGGAGATTTTGAAAGCGGAGAAGGAGAAGCAAAAGGCTGCGGATTTGGCTCAGATTGCACCGACCGGAAATAACGCCTCTGCACTTGCCGCCAAGAAGAACCAGTCTTTCAGAAATGAAAAGACAACCCAAGTCCATCGGTTGGACAAAACGGAAGAGCAGAAGAAGATGTCGGACCTGAAGTATGAAGAGGCACTCCCATGGCATTTGGAGGATGCGGATAGCAAGAACATATGGGTTGGTAACTACGAGGCTGCTCTCTCAGATACGAACGTCGTCTTGGTTGTTGAGGGCAGCACTTTCAAGATGATCCCCGTAGAGAAGTGGTACAAGTTCACGGCCAAGGGCAAATTCAATCCCTTCACAATCGAAGAGGTCGAGGCAAGCTACGCTAAGAAGAGCAAGGAATCAAGATGGGTCATGAAGAGCAATGAGGAGAAGCAGTCTGCTAAAATGGCACAAGACACCAAGAAGGCGATGCATGGCCTGTTCACGGTCAAGGCTGAAAGCAATACCTTCAAGAATGCTGGAAAGAGCGAGAGACAAGATATGGATGACCTAGATTTTGAAGAGGGCGATCTGTTCCAGGATGATGATGAGCAGGTAACCGTCGAACCTGAGAACGACGAAGACGCCAAAGATGCCCAGGAGCGGGTCAAAAGAGATCGACAAGCTGCCAATGTATTCGATCAAACTAACGAAGCCGACGTTGACGAAGAGGAAGAGGAAGACAAAAAGGAGCAGGAGCTAAGAAAAACTCTCGGCAAGCAGGTTACCAAAGCACTGAGAAAGCGGGAAAGAAACTTTGTCTATAACAGTGACTCTGACCATCCATATTCTGAAACAGTACGTCTTGTTCTTCGTGGCTCATTCTTTATCACTAACCATTTACAGAGTGATGATGACACTTCCGATGAGGAGAAGCAAAAAGAAATCGACCGTAAGAAGGACGAGGAAGCCAAGAACAAGGTCAAGCTAGAATCAGCTTCCAAGCTTCCTTCCGGTACTTCATCGAAAGGAACAAACACACCTTCCGGCCGTCCTAAGCACTCAGACCCTTTGAAAAAGGTAAAGAGTCTCAAGAGACCTGGGTCTCCGAACCTCTCTGAATCCAGTGGAAACGAATCGTCCAGAAAGAAGTTTAAGAAGAAGCATCAATCTTCCCATGCCAGCGGTTCCTCCACCCCCATCCCAGGATCACGTCCAATGTCTCCAGAACCACCCGCCGGAAGTCAAAGTCCTCGAAAGTCCTCCATCGTCAAACTTACAGTCAACCCCAATAAGGTTAGCAACATTCAATCTGCGCCACCAAATCCAAGCCCAGTTCGAAGCGGTGCGACCAGCGACGGTGAGGCAACTGGTGGAGAGATGTCAGATGGAGGAAAGAAGAAGAAGAAGATCAAGCTTGTTTTCACTGGCACTCCCAATGGCTCTAGAGCTGGCAGTCCTGCCCTTGGTGCAGGTGGAAGTCGTTCTGGTAGCCCTGCCGCTGCGTCAGGTATGCATAACCTATTTTCTGCTCTGGCCTGTCAACAACTCTTCCTACAATACTACCCTAGTGGGTGGTTAATTTGTTGGACGCATTGCCACGGCGAATATTATTCACAAGATGCTGACTAATTATTCTTACAGGTGGATCGCCAGGTCGTGCTCAGTCACCAGGCGCAGGTCCTGTCCAGGCCTACGAGGTTCTCGCTGCTCTCCCAGCTTCGGGCATCACCCTGAAGGAGTTGTTGAAGGGGTTTGCAGGTCGTGTTCAATCAGAACAAGATAAGAAGCACTTCATCTCTCTGGTGAAGGACAATTCGAAGTATGGTCCTGACAAGCTTCTCCGCCCAAGATAGGCCTCTGGCTGAGAACCAGTGGATGGTGGATGAATGGATCACAGGCTCATCTGAGTTATTTTGGAGGGAGCTATTCTTGGAGGTAGCAAAATCACCTGTACTACAATAATTTTTCAACGACTGTCTTTCGAAAGTTGAGGTTAGGATTTGCTGGTTTGCATTTTGCATCAGACGGCCTTCTTCATAGCATAGACGCAAAATGAGATACGCAATGAGACTATCTGGTTTGTGTTTGCTTGGTGTTGCTACCTACCCGACCATTTTACTATACTATTCACATGCGGAACTTTGGATTCGAAGGAATTCCTTACCTCGACAAGGACAGCTGGAGGTGCCCAATGGATCCTATCATTGAGAATATCTTGATTGTGTCCTTTTGGCGATAAACTTCTACGTATCCTCTTGCCATGCATAATCCAATTCCTTGTTCCTAGCTGTGCGATTCTGAGCCTTGAACCTTTCGCCTTCCCATCCATTCCCTCTATCAACACCGTCCCATTTATACCCCGGACGAATCCCATACCTATTCGGTGCCGCCGCCCCAGTATAAACCTGCTTCCTCCATTTCCCATCCCTCCCCTTGCCAGGCGTTTTCTTACTCAAGAACTGCGCAGCAGGATCATTCCATCGCTCAACCTCCTTCAACTCATCATTCATCTCTATATCATCCACCCCCCTCGCAACCGTCAAAAACCTCGCCTCATCTAGCTCCTCTCTCCTCCTCTCTTTCGCCGCCCTCTGCACATCCCCCTTCTGTGCCTCTATCTCCTCCCTCTCCTTCGCGGCCTTCGCATCCGCCTCCCTCCTTGCCTCCTGTCTCCGCATCGATATATCGATCCTCCTACCCGTAGCATCCCGATACACAGTCTCCTCCTCCTTCCTCTTGCCTGCTTTCCCAGCAGCTTGTTCCCTCTCCCACGCCCTAACTTCCTCTCGCTTCCTCTTCTCAAACTCCGCAGCTACAGCTTGCGCACTCTGCAATCCAGCATGCGTTCCATCACTCATCTTAACCACCCCATCCCCTTCATCTTCTCCTTCAATAACGGGCACATCATCCTCAGCCATCGCAGCACTATTCTCCTTCGCCGCCTCAGCTACAATCCTATCCGCCTCCTCACTTTCCACATCTCGCGGCTGCAGCGCAGGCACCCCGACAGTCTTCCACGCATTCTTCTTCGCTTTCCGGAACTCGGCTGACCCGCTTGAGATCGTGAGCGGTGTGTCGTCGTCCGCGTTCGTGGTGGTACTCGGTGCCCAGCCTAGGGCGTCGTCGTCCGCGATGATGAGCCCGCTGCTCTCTTTTGGGGCTTTGCGTTTCCGCTTCTTGCCGGAGCTGGATGTGGATGATGTGTCTGCGGTGAGGTATTTCGAGGCTAGGTAGGAAGAGAGTGACATTTTGGCTGTATTTGGGGATCTTCGAGCTTGACTGCGTGATGTTGTCGTCAGGTTGGAGAAGGCTGAGAGCTTGGTTCACCTTGAATTTTGGTAGGAGCATGGGTAGGATTTTAGCGTCGAAACGGTGGGCGAATGAGAGGGGGAGAAATGAACCTCGCCTAATAGCCCCTATTCATGAAACAAAACGACCTTCCAGTCGATTTTGAGGGATGAGGATACACTGCATTAGTGGTTGATTTCCTCAACTGTTCCTTGTTGAACCTGTTCAGAGTAAATTGTTCCTACCTGTCCATTGGCAGAATGAGGAGCGAGGCCGGTCTAGCCGAGGGGTCTGTTATCGTTCCCCTTCTCGAAGACTGTTTTTCGCCTCAACTCAAGTCAACCTCATTCTGCTCCCCGCGTTCTGCATCCTAGTTCCTTCAGATCATGTCCTAGTCATACGTCAAATGCATCCTCATAGGTAGGAAAGATAGATGCCAAGGACATGGTAGGACCTCATCTAGCTGCCTTCCCCTAACACCCCTATTGTGATGCTCAGCCTCGTGGAATGGTATTTTAGTCTTCAAAGGAAGTATGGCAGCCATGCATCGTAGCACACTACACACCAACGTCTTTTATAAGGCTCGAAGGTACCCATGGGACTTGGTCAAATTTCAAAGTACCTCTACACTCGTTTTTAAGTTGTCGCTCTTCACTGTCTCTTCTGCTTTGCTTTCTTACTACGTACACTCCTTATCCTGGCTACTTATTTTCCACCACAGTCCTTTCAATTACTATGTCCTCGCTCATCCGGACAGTTGTTATCCTTGCTAGTCTCCTAGGCTCTGGTGCTCTGGCCGGTCCAGCCATCCGTCCTGAAGATATCCAAGTCCTCCCAACACTGCAAGAGCGCATCCCCTCTATCAAGCTCGGATCCTACGATCTATCAACCTCACACACAGACGATGTCCTCTTTGACTTGTACCCCTCCCCTCCCTTTTCATCCCACAAAACTAACAAATTAAACCCAGCACCCAAAAATCCCCACTGGACCCCAACAGTATCGCTCAATCAAGTCTTAAAGTAACCTGCCTCTCATGCACCACCAGCGGTACCGCAACAGTAAGCACAACCGGCGTCTCCAAAGACGTGGACATAATCAAAGACATCAAATCCTTCTTCGAGAACCCTCTCGACATAATCGCTGAAGCCTTCGGCCTTAACGTCAAAGTTACATTTGAAAACGTAGCCGGCCATTTCAACCTCGGCATCAAAGCTACAAAGAATACGACGTACTCTTTCCCTATCTTCTCGAGCTCAACGCCGCTTGGTGCGGCGGTTAGTGAGGATGTTAGTTTTGGGATGGTGCTGTTTGTGGATCTAGTGTTTTCGTTGAGTGAGAGTGTGGATTTACAGGCAGGGTTTGAGTTTGCGTTTCCTGAGGGGGCGTATCTTGTTGTAGATCCATTGCTGGGGCAGATTGTGGACCATGGCTTGTAAGTACTAGCGATCCACCTCCACTTTCGGGATATAATAAACACTACTGTATATATGCTGACTTATCACAGCATGGGCGGCGAAACAAACGCCCTGCCCATACTTATCACCTCCGGCTCCGCAACATTCAAAGCCGCCCTCCGCGTGCGCGTTCAAGCCGGCACGACGGTTATTCTTTTCGGCACTGGCTTCGACTTCGAACTCGGCATCTTCGCAGACCTCATCGAGTACCAAGCCACCATGTCCAGCACACCCATGTGTGAACTATCAATTACAGAAGGTCTCGATGTCAATGTTGGCGCTTTCGCTCATGCTGTTAGAGAGATCAACTACTCCAAATTTGGAGCGGCTCCTGCTATTGTAACGACCATTCTGGAAGTACCCTTGCTGAGTCTGTGTCTTACTCGGCCGGTTGCGACTTCGGTCTTGGCTATACCTACAGGTTCTGGAACTGGTGATGTTTTGACGAGTTCGACGGTTATGTTGCCTTCTATTGCCGCTTCACTCTCTACGGGACCACTTGCTACAAATATTGGATCCGCACCGACCAATACTTCGATAGGCGGGCTCTTCTTCCAAGCATCAAATACAGCTTCTGTTGTACCGATCACAGCGTCTTCTTCGACTCCATCAGGCATATTCTACAACCCGTCAACAGCAAACAGTACCATCTCATCCGCTCCAGCAGTCACAACATCGACTGTCTACACAACGGACATAGTAACCCTCACATCCTGCGCTGAGACAGTCCTCCACTGTCCTGCGAGCCTAACAACAGAAGTTGTCATCACAAGTACTAGGATCCTCTACACGACCATATGTCCGGCGGGCGCTCCATTACCGACTATTCCTCCGACCACCCTGTCCCAGCTTACTATTCCACCCTCCTTCGCTTCACCATCCTACCCAACGGTAATTTCGATATCAAACATCACACTCTCAACATCCCACGCCCTCATAACACGCACTACCATCCTTCTCAAAACTACCTCTCAACCTCTCATTCCAAAACCGCTCTCCACCTCTCAATTCCCACAACCAACTATCCTCAACACAACACTAGTCTCACCCCTCCCTCTGCCCCTCAAACTCACACCCTGCGCTACACCCCACACCGAAACAATCTACACGCCTACATTCACCAACCCAATCTATACCATGCCAACAGCTACTGTGTTCGCGGTGCCTTTTCCGGAGTGGAATGTTACTTCGCCTTCGCTTATTGGTGTAAGTACAAGTGCCATGCCTTCTGTTAGTATGGATAGTGTCAAGCCGATGGCGGTTGTGTCAAGTACATCTGTGAATGTGGAAATTGAGAGTATGATTGGTGCTCCCAGTACTGTTGCAACGGCTGTCGTTCATGGATATGAGGAAGGTGGAAGTAAGAATGGGAACGCTAGTCACACGGGGAGCTTGCAGCTTGCTACGGCTACTTTGACGCCTTTTACTGGTACCGCATCGGGGATTGTCAAAACGGACAGTGTATTTTCACTCATCATGGCGATTGTTGTGGGGATGCTAGTGTTGTGGTAGATTTTCAGAATGTCGGGGATATGTATTCTATATCTTCATTACTTTTCGCTTCGAGACACATACTCAGGCAAGTTTTATGCCAAATGCAAGCCTATCTTCCATGTTTCTACTTCTCCCGCCGCGGATCTTCCACCACTCCAAAGTTTTGATCCCCACAAGTCAACGAGTTTCGTTTAGCAGTTCGGCCGACTGAAAGCACGGGTCCTGCCTTCCTCTGCAGCGTTCTTCCCAGCTTTATACCCCTCTTGCTGCCCGTCAATGTAGCCCTTCTCGTGCCCGTCTTTCCAACCAGTTTCATAGTCGTTGCTTTGGCTTGAGGCTGAGAGACTCAAATATGTGTGTGGGTTTGCTCCATGATCCTGATAGCACGCCGGTGAATCGACGGTCAAGTTGTAATTGGTGAAGTTGGCAAGAGGATCGGGGTTGCTTTCATTCTCGATTGTATAATTTCGTGGTACCGCTCCGCCGATCCGTGGCTCCCAAGATGGTTCCGAAGATGGCCATTTTCTGTTATTGTGTTCTATTGTATCGTTTTGCATTACTATCGCATCCCATCACTCCAAAGATGGTCCTTCTCCGTTGTCAACTTCCATAGAGTCGTGCGGCCGCTCTGGTGTAGGTTCCATGGTGAGTGCAGAATCCATGTTAGATATCACTCCTTCATGTCGCTTCCGAAGCCGAGTCATGAGAAGTTCGAGAATCCTTGGCTTGTTTGACGAGATCTTATTGTACAACGCCATGAATTGTAACTCCATAAACGCTGCTATTTCGTCTGGCATCATTCTCCTTAGCTCGTCTTCATGACCAGACTGGCAGTGGCTATCACATGGCGATGTATACCCTATTATTGTCAGCTACACTGTGTAAGAAGTATCGATTGTGGGAAGCCCACAAGGGTCAGGAACAGGCATGGTATGTGGGAAAAGGAACTTGTAGAGCATTTCCCAACTGGCAACCTTTCCAATTCCCCTGAATTTTATTGTTTTGATTTTGATGATCTCATGCTCTAAGAGGCCTTCGTGGGTATTGCATGCGCTGTTCGATGTCCGGGACGCTACCTCGAATCTATGCTGTTCGAAGTCCGGCTGTGTCTTGATAGGTTGCTTACAGCCAGAACACCGGGCAAGATGGACACGATAGATGTGGGAGTCCCTGATTTAAGTCAGCATAGGAAATCGGCAGGTACGTCAAGTAGTACTTCAAATGACTGATGTCTTTCCAAGATCCCGTTGCGCAGCTTTGATAATGTGGATTGCTGAGCCTGTATTTGGAAGGGTCGTGCTTTCTGAAAGGACATGATAGCTTCCGATTATACAACAGGTCGGCCGGCTCGCTTGGTTGTTTTTGCCTTTTGCTTTCATCGCCATCTTGGTCGCTATCATCGTTCTTTTGCCTCCCTGAATCTACGGCTTTTCGCTTTCCTCTGGAAGTGGTGCTAGAGGATGGTGTGGATACTGTGATGTTTGAAGCCGGAACTGTTTCAGAATGACTCGTAGAGGACGGCGACAATGAGCTGGTTTCGGCACTCGTGGAACTCCGCGAATCACTGCACTCAATTATAGCTCGAGCTTTGTATGATTCAGACAAAGTGTGTAACATGGATCCAAAAAAGGCGTTGTTGTCGTTATCGATAGATTCATTGACCTCTTCAGGTTTAGTGATTGAAGGAATTGAGCTTGTGGATTGATGGCCGGTCATGAGGAAGTCCTCTGCATGATTTATGCCAGTAAATACTCGAGAACCGACGTTGACATTTGGATTATGGTGGCCTCTTGGCTGGTCGTCGAAGTAGCAGGGAGCTTCTGGGATCTGGTATGGCTTACCTCGGCGTGTGTGGTCTGGAGGCTGGTATAAATCCGCTTTGAGAGCTCCTTTATCGGCACGTTCGAGATGATTAGACACACCAACAATAGCGAGGTTGGCTGAACAAATTCTGATAGCGGTATCATCAATTTCTTGGGGCCGTTGGAAATTATTGTAAGTGTAGTCGGTACCATGTCTATAGTGCTCATCCTGTATAATGCTTTCGTTGCGTTCAGGTCCATGCGATATCCCCTCTGTGGCTAGGATATCTTGTGCGTGAATCGAAAGAGGCAATCCTATTGACGACATAGGTGTAGCCGCTCCATCTTTTGGGTCATCATCTGTTTGGACGTGATGGTAATCTCGGATATGACGTCTCAGATTGCAACGACTTAGAAAACCATTTCTTCCACGATGTCGCTGGCAATATGGGCAAGTGTACCGAATAACTTCCATTTCTTTGAAGTGTCGATGCAAGGTAGCATAACTGGGGAAGGAATAGCCGCATCCACAGCCATACGGCGGGTGTCGAAGCTTTTTTCCATGCAGATACAGATCTGCATGCGATGAGAAAGACTGACCGCACTTGAGGCATTCGTGAGGATTGCGACCAGCACGGGCAATGTGCTGGGTGGAAGGCTTGAGCTTGATGGGATAATATGGAGGACCAGTGTCTTTGGTCAGGGAGTACAAATCCACATTCAAGGCAGCGTGACTAATATGGTTCGCGTCCGAGTAAAGAGAGAATTCAACACCACAATCATGGTTATTTCCAGGTTGTGAGGGAATTTGGTTCGTACTTTCTGATATTAGAGTGGCCGTATGTGAGAGGAGTGCTGGCTTGTGCTTATCTTCCGTTGTGGGTGTGACCCCAAGCCTTTGTAAATTAGCAATAATCTCCAATCCATACCTTATACATATGCAATTTCTTTTGCATGAAGAGAGAGGAGTCCGTACTGGTTGACAATAGAAACATTCGGGTCATCGCATTCGGCCCTCTCACCAGAGGCTTGGCTATTGTCCGCACCTATCACAGTTCTAGCTTGATGGTGTTTGTGTTCTCTCCTCACGGGCGGTTGGCGATTTTCGCAAAGCTCAGCCATAGGGAAAGATGAGCGGTGAAGAGCATAAATGGGTGAACGGAAAGATGTGAAGAACTGTAAGGGTAGTGATTTTCATGATGAGTTGGAGAATGAAAAAGTCTTGGAAGTTCTCAGCTGCGGCGCCTCTCACTGGTCGGGCGTTCCTGCCGTCCTTTCTGCCTCTCAGCTGCGAAATTCGTCACGTGGGTCCACTCCTCTCGCAACCTCGAAGTCTCTCCTGCGAACTTCGCAGATTTGAAACTGTCAGAGGCGACATTAACTGACCAGAAAAGAAGAATGACACAATGTCAGATTTGTAGACAGGTATTTCGCAGCTGCGAAGATGCGTTTGGCGTAATTGAAGGGAGAGATAAGCATCGCAGCTCAGAACTTCCTCAAATGCGAAGATGTGGAAGGTGTATAAACAGAGGGGGTTCTTGGGAAGTTTGGATTAGCAGACAAGTCTGAAAAGACAGTGGTTGGTTATTTCGAAGAACTGACTGAAAGATAGCTTGTAAGTGTATAGGGGAAACTGGAGATTTGTGGGCAAAAAACTGACTGAATGTAGCTGGGACGATAAGACAACCAAACCACAGAAAACACAACACAAGTCAATACTACTTCGCCTATGGAAAAATATGGCTTCTCCACAACCGATATCAAAGTCCGAGCAGAAGGCTTCAGAGTGAGTACCTTTTCCATGTCATTTGAGTAACGATCACTAAACGACCTTACAGATCGTACACGCTCAACGCGTACCTCTACTCTGCATCTTCCACCACTGAGATTCTCGCTCATTACACTCGTGGTGGAACAAGCAAGAGGGGCTCGGATCTGCAGAGTTATGTCGATGGTTTGACAAATGTCATTAAGAAGGATGAGGACAAAAAGACAGTGATGGTGAAGCTGTAACAGCAATATGATTTTTACACGTCAGAAGCGATCTGTGCGAGGTGGCAGCGAAGAGCTATTATCCCAGGAGCAACGGTAGATTTGAAGACGCCCTGGATCATAGAACACCATCATTCATTCTCAACAGCAAGTCTGCCTGCCTAGACACTAGCCTTTTCCCAAATCAACTCGATCTTCTCCCCCTTCACACTCGAATTGAACCACTCATAGATCTCAACCTTATCCTGTACCGCCCTCACACCCCTCAACACATCTCTCTCAGCCAACTTCTCCGTCGCCATGTACAGCTCCACGGTCGCCAGATTACGCGCAATGCACGCTCTGGAGCCGGCTCCGAACGCAAAGAACGATTTACTGGCATCGGGAGTGATGTTCTCTTCTAGCCATCGCTCGGGTTGAAAGCTGTACGGGTTGGGATAGACTTGGGGGTTGAGATGGAGTTCGGTGGCTGAGCAGCCGACGAGTGTGCCGGCGGGAAAGTGTGTGCCTTTGAATGTCCAGCCGCCTTGGGGGACAACGTGAGGTAGCCTTGTGGGGTTAGCCATACTAAGGCGGAGACCTTCTCTAATGACTCCAGAGAGATAAGGTAAGGCTTGGATGTCTTGCTTTTTCTCGCCTGCATTCAAATTGGCGAGGACTTCTCTGCGAAGAATCTCATATCTACAGCATGTGTCAGCACTTTTCCAGTATTGCCGGAGCAATTAACATACTTATCAGGATGCAATGCCAGAAACCGACAGATGGTAGAAATATTCATGCCGGTAGAGTCCGTACCAGCGAATATGAGATCTTTACACTGCGCCATGACCTCCGTCCTGCCAATACCCAACGGGATTAATCTCCCAGGATAATTTTGAGCACCCTGAGGCGTCGAGTCAACAAGTTGCTCAACAAATTTATCCACGACCTGCATCGACGTAGCTGTATGTTCATCTGGGAAACATTTCTCAATTGCCCATTCCAGCCATACAAAGACCGTGGTAGGCAAATAGAAGAATCGCCCAACAGCAACAAAAGCATCCACGAATGCAGAAACGGAGAGAGTCTTCCCCTTTTCTGAAGTGCCATTGTAGTTCTCCTGGAACAGATGTGTCGAGACAGCATCAACAGCTAGACTCCTCGACAGATTCAAGACATTGACCGGTCGTCCCGTCCGGGCCTCTTCCTGCATCCTATCCACCATCCGGTCTACACATCCGTACAGCGCCGCCTCGTTCTCTCTGATACTCTTGGTGGAGAACATTGGAACCACAGCTTTCGCCCTCGAAGCTCTATGTTCCGGATCCAGCGCAGAGAAGATGGTCGGGTGGCCATCGATATCAAAGTTCGCATAACATGGAGCTTTAAGAAACCCACCCTTTGAGACATAGATAGCATTTATGGCATCTGCGTCGCCGATATCAACTTCGTTTGGGGAGACTCGAACGAGGGATCCATAACGGGCATGTGCGGCATGAATGACGGTCGCCTCGTCACCGATGTACGAATGGTAGTATAGCCATAGGGACGAGGTTTTCCAGAGGAGAGGTCCGGGAATGTGCGCCAGTGGATGGAGGGTTATCCGATAGATGCAGCGGGAGAGGAAGAGGGAGGTTGATATGACGACGACTGCGAGTAGTGGATGGCCTAGCAGAGCATTGAGAAGCACCTCAATGAGACCCATGATGATCCGGGATCGAAAGAATTTAATTGAGGTTGCTGGACGCGAAGAGAGAAGTCAGAAATCGTCCAGCATTAGGAGTCATTGAGGAGTCATCTCCATCAAGGGTGGGCATCGATTTGATGTTAGACCCGCACAGGTCTATTGCCGGCCGGGTCAGTCCATTGTTATTTTAGGGTCGGGCAAGCTCTGCATCTTCTGCAGCTGCATCGGTTTCCTCATAGGATTTCCATGGTCAAGATTGGTGCTACGCGATAAGGCTCTTACCATGTTGTCATTGAAAATGCTTGTGAGGTGGGTGGAGGTTGAGATACACAAAGTGGGGGAAGTGGGGGACCGTGCTACTTCCAATCCCACCGCTAGCAATCAATCTTTTCCGGTCATCATCTTCAGACTACAATTTTGTTTATCTTTGTGTCTATAGGTTTCTTCGCAAGACGAACTAGGAGATCCTTTTGATTCAATATTGACGACGAGAGCTGCCCACTTGTCAAGCGACAAGGAGCGTTGCTCCGAAGAGCTTCGCGGACCATGATCCTCGACTACAACGACTGTTCTTCTTTTCATTCTTTTGTACGTCCCTTGTATCAACGGCGTTATGCGAATGAATGAAAAATCTCGTGGCTCCGATTTATTTGAGATTGTTCTTTTTCTTTTTGGACTCTCATGTCCCTGAAGTTGTCTCTCGTCAATATTCAAGACTTGGGGGTAGTTGTGCAATATGGCCATGCTTTCACAATTTATTTAGCTGTTAATTTGAGTCACTTTGGAAATAAATCCTCTTCCACGGACCACGGACATCAAAGGCAAGGCCATTCCACGGCAGTATATGTCCGGTACCTTGGTGTGGTCTGATACTGTAGTATGGAACCAACAGTCAAGCTGAAAGTCCAGACAATCCTTAATCGAAGCAAATGTGAACATAAATAACAACAGCAATGATGGAATTCCATCGCCCAGTCGACTCCTTCTCAACTCCTTCTCTTGGCAGGTATCCCAGCAAACACTGGATATCGCTGTCCCGAGGATAGAGACCCGAGTTCTCAGAAACACGTTTCATCCTTGTTCCAGGCTCGCCTCCGTTCGCACCAAACTCACAGTCCCAAGAACGGATACCACTCCTACAAATAATCCGATTGGATGATCAATCCTCAGAAATACCTCGGGGGAAGCAGATCTCCCGCCTCTTCCAGTGCGGTTCCTCAAAAACGCTGCTCGCTTGAAACAAGTCAACATCAGATGGGCTTTGCATACCGGTAGACTTCAAGCTCTACGCAAGCAATGTTTGCTTCATCTGATGATGAGGCTGTGTCACGAATTCCATACATCACCGCTATCTTCTTGCGAGAGAGGTCGCGGGAAGTATATGAGTACCCTCCTCCCATTTCTTTCTCTCCCCAAATATAAATATCCCCATCTGATTTTGAAGTCCAAGTTCGCAATATTGATTATTGTCTAATACTACTTAATATCTCCACCACCACCACCTTCATTGCACATCCTTTCCACATCCATTCTCAAAATCACCATGAGACCCTCAACGCTCCTCACCCTAACCCTCGGCAGTCTCGCCACCGCCTTCCCAGCCCTTCAACATCAAGTTCGCCAAACATCCAACACCACAGTCACCAACACCACAATCACAAACACCACCGCCTGCGCAACAGGCGTGCACATAATTGTTGCGCGGGCCTCCACCGAGAAACCAGGCGAAGGCATAATCGGAGCCGTAGCAAGACAAGTGCAACAAAGCGTGCCTGGCTCCGACTCCGAAGCAGTCGACTACCCAGCCACATTGACAAATTATACAACATCCGAGGGCCTGGGCGTGAGCGGCATGACGAAGTTGATTGAGAATTACGCAGCCAGGTGTCCGGGTAGTAAGATGGCGCTTATGGGGTATTCGCAGGTACGTCCCTACACTTTCTCGGCATTCTATGCCTTAGGCTCGAAGAGGGTTTGTTGCTGATGAGATATGAAGGGAGCGCAAGTCATCGGTGATGTGATGTGCGGAACCAGCGAAGCGAACTTCAACTCAACACCACCTCTCAACCCCGCGCTCTCGAAAAACAGTTCGCCTCCCCTCCCCCCTCTTTGCTTCTTCTCACCCCTCTCTAACAATCTCCACAGTAATAGCAATAATCCAAATGGGCGACCCAACCCACATCCCCAATCTCCCACAGGACGTCGGCAACAGCACCAAAGCCGGCATCTTCCCCCGTCCCAACACCACCGCCTGCACCGCCATGGAGCCCATCACCAAGAGCTTCTGCACCGCAGATGACCGCTTCTGCGACAGTGGGAATAGCATCCCCGTGCACCTCAGCTACGTGAGGGAGTTTGGGACGCAGGCGACGGATTTCGTGGTTCAGAAAGCTATGAATGGGACGAGGAAGGCTTAGGGAGGAAGGTGGTAGGTATATTTGTAAATACTGTAAAACGGCGATTGTTTGTATATAAGGTGTTAGTAATGTATCGCATTTCCGAAATCGAATCCTGCTTGGTAATAAGAGGCTGGAAAAGTGCTTTACTCTTACAGATTAGTATAGTACAGTACAGTACATCTCTTTCCCACCCAAGAAACTAGCCAGGTTTACATCCTCCCGCTCTCTCCTTCCCCCCCAATCCTCCTCGATCCGGCATCCTCAGACTCCAATATGCACTACAAACCAATCATGGAACCCCTGACTCTCCATATCTACTTCCTAGCAAAGAAGCCCCTATTCATATTTCCTCCATTCCACGGCTCCCTAGCGAGTCCGCTTCTCCTTTGTATAGACTATCGTCACACTCGTGACAAAGTCTCAAATTCAGGAATCACAGAATCTCAATCCGACATCCTTATCCCCACCTCTCCCTCTCTCTCTATCAGCTCTCTTATATTCCCCCTCTCACAACCCTATATCATTCAAAGGAGAATCGTTGGAAAACGAGGACCGTGAGAAGAGAAAATAAGTATGAAAACCGAACACTCCCAAAATCGTCAAGAAGAAGAAGAAGAAGAAGAAAAGACAAAAGGAATAGTACCCAGAGCCTTTTACGGTCACAGGATAGAACGTCCCCTGAATGGGTTCTGGAACTTACTTGAAGACACCAGACTGAACCTGTATGAAATACAATCCGCATGATTTGGATACATAACCAGTTCAAAAATATGTCCATCCTCCTGACCCGTTGTTTTGCCGGGCCGGGCAAGCCCGATAACCGAGCTGAGGACTGGAGCAACATGTGTGTTTACACCCTCAGGCACAGGCACTCATTTCACTTTCTTTTGACAAAGAGAAGTACACAAATCCAATTGAATTTGTATAAAAACCACTCGCGGCGCAAGAAGCAAGCCAAGCAAGTAGCCAGTCGGTCACTAAAAGGTATCTAATGCAAACCCCCAGAGCACCAAGCCATCCTTCCCATGCTATCCGAGCAGAGGTAAGCTATGCCATGCACCGATCCGAAGTCCAGAAAAGAAGAGAGAAGACGGACATCAAAACAAGTAAGCAAATAAGCAAGCACACCGAGCGCCTAGCCATCCTTCCCAAGTCTGTAGTCTGTACATGGGTAGGCTGCACGCTCCCAAAGCAAGCCGTTATCGTAACAAAAGTACAAAGAGGGGTAAGCCATCCTTCCCGCGCGGGGTAAGCTATACCATGCATCCAATCCAAACGCCAATAGCAGAGAGAGAATGCCATCAAGGCAAGACCGCTCAGAGGAGCTCGTAGTCGTCGTCTTCGAGCCCAGCCTTATGGACCACAGGTTCAACCTTGGTAGCCTTCTGCTTGGGGCTCTTCTTTCCCTTCCCTTTGAGCAGGACGGTCTCGCCTGAGTTGTCCAAGACTTCATACTCGCCCTTCACCATGTCCTCGGTCTTCTTGTTGATCCATTTCTGCTCTGCCAAGTCGACCAAGCCACCAAGATCAACACTACGGCCCTTATCACCAGGACTTGGTCCTCTGTTGTCAAAGCTGTAGAGGATGTCGCCATCGGCAGCGGCGGCAGATTCTCGGAGAGCAACTTGGATGGCAGATTCGGTGTTGTTGGAGTGTTGAGGGAGGAGTTCGAGGAGCGATTTAGAGAGGATAGAGCTGGTATGGTCGTTGGCATCAACGACGGCCGAAGCCTTGTGAGCCAGGCGGGAACGACCATCGTAGTTGCCGCTTGGCTTCGGAGTCTTGTTTGCGTGAGACTTGTGTTCCGATGTTCTAGTTCATAGCTTGTTAGAAGGTGTTCTCGGAGTCTCGGAGATGGACGTGGATTTGGGGACATACATCTGACTCCACTGCTTGTGAGGGCGAACCTTGATCTTCTGGCCTTCGTTGCTAGCCCTCAAGATCTCATCGTCGAAGTTGATGTACACGCCCGGACCTAGTCGAACACCATTGCTCCACTTCTCTCTTCTGTCCTTGTCGTGCTTGAAGGGAAGGCTAGCTGATCGGATATCCTTTCGCTCGACGGGCTCAACAGGGTTTCTGATGGAAGTGGAAGACATGTTTGCAGATGGTATTGGGTGCGGCGTTTGGTGTGTAGTTGGAATTGTCCGAAGTGGTGTTGGGAGCTTGGTTGGGATAAGGTAGCTTTGAGGAGGGTGAGTCAACGAATGTTCCAACCCGCGACTTCTTTGTTCCCGAAACTGTGGAGTAACCAATAAAGAGCCGGAGGGTTCCTGAATGGGCAAAGGATGAATGTTGTGTAATAGAAATCTGGTTGAGAGAGAGAAAGAGACACGTAGGGAGAGCGAGTTGAGGTTGATAAGAGGGTCGAGTATCGAAACGATGGAAGTCACGCCGGATGACTGTGCTTTGCTTCCTGCCGAGTCACAGGAGGAGGTGGGGGGAGATGCCGAGGAGGGGGGAGATTAAAGGAAGGCGCGTATGGATGTATTATTGACGACTGCAAATGGGTGGATGGATGGATGGATGGATGGATTGACCGAAAGACCAGGAATGCACTGACCACACACAATCAAGTGGTAGTCGATGGTGGTGCAGGTGGCCGTGTTGGACGGGACAAAGACAGACAGACAACCGGGCAGTGACTCAACAAAGGCGAGGCCGAGGCGAGGCTGACGGAGCTGAGCGATAAGGAGAGAGCTAGGATAGGAGCTAGGCTGAGCTGATGGATAATGGACCAAATGAATGAGATTATCCGGACAACTGGAATGAAGACAGGAATGAAGGATACGATGCTGGAAATAGAATGGCGATAGGACGGATGCTTGGTGTTGTTTCTTGAGTGTTTGTGCTTGGATGGTGTGCAGAGGAGAAGGGAAGAGGGGAGAGAGAGAGGGGGAGGGAGGGACGCGTCTTCTTATTTACCTCACTTACCTCACTTCCCTACTAAACTATACCTATCTATCTCCATCCCTTATCACCTGGATGGGTGGGCATGGCATGGCCTGGCCTGGCATGGTATATGGCTCAGCAATCATCACTCGCATCCGCAGCCATCAGCCGACCGAGCAAGGCACCACGGTGTCCGCCGCCGCCGTCATTCATTCACTGGCGCTGTCCAGTCCAGTTCCAAGTCCCGTTCCTAGGATGGCAAGGCTCCTCCTGATCCTGGTGTCACCAGACTACAGTACTAGTTAGGCTCAGCGATAACAGAATGAAATGATGCAGCAGAGTCCGATGCTTCCGTCTGGCCTCTAGCGACGGGAGGAGAGGAGACTGGACTGTTGGTGGTGGCTACTACTGGTGGAGAGGAGAGGAGGGAGAGGGGGGAAAGGGGGACACCAACAGAGATTATTGGTAGCCGCCGGGTGAAGGAGAAGGAAGGGGAGAGGAAGACGGCGGATGTGGCCGTGGGATGAGGCAGAGAGAGGGATGAGCATGAGGCAGGAGGCATTAGGCAAGAGACATGAGGTCGGCGCTTTCAGCTTGATTTCCGCGATAGAGTGTCTGATTCACGCTAGCCTATCGCACCCCCCTGTACAAGCCACAGCTTGCATCATATCTCTCATGCAGCGCGATAAGAGCAGCTATGAGCAGCTATCCAAACAAAGCAGGATGTGCCTGGACCTGGACTTGACCAACACAGACAAAGCAAGGCAAGACATGGCAGGACATGGCACAGGCAACAAGAATGAGGGAATATGACTTCATTGTTGGTACTATAATGCATGACTTGACTGGCTCCACTTGTTCTACACGTATAGAAATACCTATTCCTGAGTGGCCACAAACAGCACTGCTTCTCTGTTCTGTCTGTCAGCGATCACGATCCACGATGATGTTCTATTTCTGTACCACCTGCGTGGGCTGCGCTGGGCTGCCCTTATCGCGTCACATCTCCACGTTCTTGTTTTGCCTGGCTCGGCTGGCTGCTCCACAACCCATGAACCAGGCTGAGACTGGAACTGGAACTGGAACCTCAAACTCGACGCAACGCAACGCAAGATACGACTCGTATCTCCTCGTCATGTGAATTATCCTGCTTCCACCTCATCGAAGCCGCGGAAGACGGAATATCCTGAAATTGCCACTGATTCCTCATGGTCTAGCAAAGCCTACAAGACAAGCCTGGCCCGAGGTCATGGATTCATCACGTGTATTGAAACTGACACGTGATACTGCTACCAAAACAAATCGTCATTAACGGTTTACCCGATCAGGTTCTGGTTTCGTTATGCAGGCATTAAACCCTATCTTAATAATTCCCAGCCTGATTCTGTCTCCGAACTTTCCAAGTTTTGAGAGCAAGACCTGGGTGGTGAATCCTCCACCCTCACCAGCTAGCCTGATCAGTCGCTCTCTCAAGCGAGCTCTGGGTTTACTTCGCGGTCCAATGTCTTTGCAGGAACAGTATCTGCTCCCCTGTCCAGTTCAATTGTCTAGCACTTTAAAAATTATAATCGCTAGTACTCTTGTAGATCCAAGACTTTAACAGCTATCGATTTATTTTCGACGCATAGATTCCAAAGGACAAGCCATGAAATACCATAGCGGGAAACTTCCTATAAATAGGCCAGATAATGAAACTAGCAATGAGGACTATAGTGACTAAATACCATCATCGCTAGTTATGTTAGCGCTAGAGCATATTTACAACAAATCCAGGAAGCCTGTCAGTATGACTCTTCTTAACTGAGCCACCGCTGGATGAGCAGTTTCTTGTTTACAAATTACTTAAGTTCTTCCACCCCTAATCTGGAGACCGTCTTGGGCTTTTAACTTACCATCAGCTTCTAAAATACAACTTCTAATGCAAAATTCAAGTATCTAGTAAGTATTGTACCAGACACATGACTGGCAACGCTGCAACTCTAGGTGAGAGATAAGGAGTCGAGGTAGGAAAAAGGGTTTAACTAGAAGAGCTCTTCCAAATGGCACAACGGATTTTTGAACCCCAGATCGTCTAGATTAAAGCCCCCCCCCCCATTTACTTAGAATCTAAGGTCGTAGGGACGCAAAATCGTCCGACCCTTGGCATGACAGATAAACATACTGTACAGTGCGGACCCAATCCATCAATAGTCGAACCTTGTCTGATTACCCCTCCGATCCTCCAGACTCCTCTCATCAGCCGTATTACTATCCTCCCCATACTTCACATCCACCTCCCTTGTCCTCACAATCCCATTATACGTCATGATCTCCTCCTCACTCCCCGACGGACTCTGGCCCCGAATCCCAGTCGTCCCCCTCTTCAGATCCTTCATCACAAACGACGTCGTCCCAAACTGACTCTTCATACCGCTCTTTGACGATATCGTGTTCACCCTGCTCGCATTGCCGCTCATCTTCGTCGCGTCCCGAGACGCGCCCGTCCTGCTCTTGCTGCTGTACGCTCCTTGAGAGGTACCATCGCTGTGCAAAGTCCCAAACACGCTCGGGAACCAGGATTTCAGGAGGGGCCGGAGAGCCGGTCCAGACGCGGTGATGATAGCGAGATTGGTCTCGACGGCGCTGTAGCAGAAGCGGATGTCGTACGTGTAGTCTTTTGCAGGGTGGTAGTTGATCTCGATAAGCGTTGTCATTCGTAGGATTCCGGCGATGGTGACACTGAGGCGCGTTAGTGGACGTCGGTCGTTACTTGAAATTTGATTGGAGACAAACGTACACGAAACCAAGGAGAAAGAGTGACATTAGTGCGACCCTCGCTTTCAGCGACAGTTTCAACCCGAGGAAAATCCAGAACGGCAATGCGAGGGCTGCCAAATCGGTAAGGATGGTCAATCCGGCTGTGGTAACGTAGAACAATGCCGTGTCGATACAAGTCCCCTTCATAGTTGGGTCTCGCATGCGGTCCCAGTAGAAGTTTATAGGTCGACATTGAAATATGACGGTGATGAAGACCGCGATGGCCAGGGATATGTTGATGACGTTGAGTGAGTGGATCGCGTACCGGATCCCCGTCATATGTCCACCGAGGCGAAGCAAAAAGAGAAGGATAGAGGTTTTCACTATGGCGAGGATAGGATTGTAGAGGATCTCGGCGATGAAAATCCATAGCAAGCCGAGCCCGGGATCAGCTGTCGGTGGGATATCTGCGACGCGAATACCCAGGAAAGCTGTCTTCAAGCCTGGGTGAGGAAAGTTAGCATCCATAGCTTTATCTATAGAGGGTAGAGGAGGGTGGGGGGTTGGGTATTCGGCGTGGACGAAGCTTTCGAGCGAAACGAGGAGTGCATACAGTAATAACCAGCTACTGTTGCGGCAATGGACAAAACCTATGATCCTTTAACAGAATGACCTATCACACTGGAGACTTCGAATATGTACCATGGCTAGAACGATCAATCCATCATCTACATTCCATAACAGTTAGCATGGAATCTACATATCACAGTTAATAAATGAAGTATACATACCCCACCCAAACTGCTTCATCTTCCGGCGAATGTAAACTCTTAGCGCAACAACAATTATCGCTATTACGGGAAAGAGAAACAAAATAGCGAATCCCGCCTGCTGAAAGGACGAAGTGGGGAAACGTTCCCCATTTCCAACGGGAGCCGCGGGGTCAATCGCTGCTTGCCGACTGAAGATGGAGGAGCGTAAGCTCTCCAAATGTTCGATTCTGCTGTACTCCATGACGGACCGCCAAGAGAAGGACAATGAAGCGAGTGTGGAGAAGGAAGGGCTTGCTCAGAATCTCGAATCTAACAACCGAGCTCGATGATCGATCGAAGTCTTATCTTAGCAGGAAGAACCCGAAAGTTTGAGCAAGAAGAATCCTCTGACCATAAGGTTTGGACCCGCTGTGGGGGAGGGGGAGGATAACCGTATATACTACATTCTTGACATGAATTAGCACTTGTTGCGCTTAGACTTTTTAGAAGGAAATCGGTTACCCAGATGAGTATTGCTGGAAAGGTGCTGTGAAACCATGTGCCCAATAAGGATCCCTTGTGGTTTTCCAGCATTCAGATGAGATTTCTTGTCCAACTAGCTCGTGGACTGTCCAGTGAAATCCTTCGGCTGAATTTTGAAGGCTGAGAGGCTTGGGATAGGACGCGGCACGATACGGCACCTGCCCATGTAGCCGGTAAGGAAAAAGGGTCTCATTTTTCTCTACTAGCCTGCCAGGAAGCCCCCATTGACATGTGGCTGAAGTGTCAGCGAAAGGTTGAAACATCTGCAGCGAAGAACACAAAGGGAATTCACGAAAGGCTGTCAGTTTTGAGAACACAGCTTCAGAAAGCACCCCTTAAAGCTACAGAGGGTTTGTATACTCCTCCAAGATTTAGTATGGTACGGTACGCTCGGAGATTCGAAGTAGGTTTGGATGAGAGTCTGACCAGAATCACACGATTCCCTTTTGGAAATAGCGAAATGAATCGCCCTTCTTAGCTCTTTCTTTGCTTTTTCCTTCTAAAGAGGTCAAAGCCAAAAGTATGCTGCATGGCTACATCCGATTATCCAATCCTGGGGTCGGCACACCGGAATCCCAGTATGCATGAGGTGCCGGTGCAGCTTCGCACCCGAAAGACCCGATGTCTCAATTCTCTATTCTAGAACCAAAATGATTCCATCAGACTCTGCGCAGTTGATCAGTACGAACGCTTGAGATCTAGACTGCATAAACTCGTGTTAAGGATGATTAGATGAATGTATTCCCCGTGAAAAGAAACCTTACAATCGAGAAACAACGTGACGATGATCACCTCATCTTCCACTAACATATACCGGTACCAAGAAATTGAACTTATCGTGCCGTTGATAGCCCCCAGGGCAGATTTTACTTTCGTCCACTAAGAAATGTTTACGCTCGTTTCCTAGGTTCAATTAGCAAGAGCCGAGCCGAGCCATGACCTACAATGCTTCCCAGCACGGACGACGCTCAGGGGGGGGCAACGACAGTATTTCTTCGGAAACCGGGCAAGCAATCCTATGAGGATAAAAGCGATGAAGTGCGGTACAGCTGTCTGAGACAGCAGTGCCGCTCGATGATTGTTTGTCGGTGACCTGAAGGATCGTATCTTACAATATGCAGTCGCTATTGGCCTTGTGGGGAAACCGGAGTTGCCTCCTGCAGCGGTCCAACTGGGCGGGTCCAGATCTGGGAAGATCTCGTCCTAGGGTTCACATTCCCTGTTCACAGCCATTGAGACATGGCTCGGTGGGTCGCGTGTCCACTCCCGAACCCGCGAGATTGGGTGACTTCTGGGTCGTGGCACATGAGAGAGAAACTCCAGACGAGAGTGATTGCTGGGGGGCTAGCTGGGGAAGCTGAGTGGGGTTGACAGGCGGAGGACGCTTTCCTACCAATTATCAATGACGACTACCATTTTGGCTTGCTATAACAAAAGGTATGGCTCTGAAGTTGGCAGGAGAGTGTTTGAGGAGAAGATTTCGACCTCAGGCCCTGACACCTTCCTGAGGGCACAGTAGTGCAAAATTTCCCTAAGCGATGAAAATACAATTGTTTTTAACCCACATCTTCACAACTTCGAAGGGCATTCTATCACATAATAGTCAATGGCGGCTCCCAGTAAAAACGAGGATGTTTTTGGATATTCCACTTGATTCTGACATCCCCGCTTGTCTTTCTTGCGTTTTACACTTCTTGATAGTGTACTGTATCTTTATTTTGGGCCAAGGGTCCCCTTTTCCCCGCCTTGCTAATTCGCTTTGGTTAGGCCATACCCTCCCCAGGCACATCGGTTTACTTTGCCGGGCAAGCTTACTTGAAGAAGAGTATGTGCCCGATGCAAGTTTGAAGTCCTCAGTCCGCTTCACTTCGCGCTTCACGCCATAAATTCCAATACCATTACCGAGAGACAGCGGGAAGGAGACCACCGCTACTTTGTGCTCTAACACTTGGAGATCTACGAGTGTTTGAGAACTATCGAAGATAAAAATCAGCGGGGAAAGCGTCCTCCATCGCCTCCTCGAGAGGACGCGCTGCAGCGTCGTGGGATTGGCCCGAGCACAATCAGCCCTGTACGCCGAATATTTTTGTGGCCCCCGTCACACCTCATGTATCTAGAGTACAGCCTCCTCGCTCTCAGAATTCTTTTCTCGCAATGGTTGCAATGCCGATGCTTATTAATGGAATGATTGTTCATCGGGTTTGTATAACCCTGTACCATCGGACAAGTGGGGGATCCCCTCCCAGATTGAGGTACTCATATGGTTGGCACCTAGAACGTGGCAACCTGCATGGCCGATTGAGTTTCATCAATCAGTTCTTTGCATGTTTTGATAGGTCGCTCACCAGTGATGTCCCTACCTTATGCACCGTACAGGCCCAGGTCCATGTACCCATTTTCGTAGCATAGATTCCGGAGCTATGGCATCTGTCAACTTGTTGCAAGCATCAGATAATCTGCTCCGATCTGAAGTCTGTACCTCACCCCATTCCACTCGGCCATTTTGCCACTCATTCAGTCATTAGGCACTCGCATCTACTCAATCATTTCAGAATTTTTAATTCAGTTTCGTATACGGGAGTTGTCACTGCTGATGGCCGCTTCGTTACTGCCCGAGCAACCTCCAACCTAGGCGTGTTCTGGGCTCTCTCCGGTGGTGGTGGCTCCAAACTCGGTGTTGTTTCGTCCATAGTCCTCAAAGCTTACCCTGAAATCAAGGTCATGACCATGACCTACATTCTATAAATCGTCGGTGGATACAGCTCCGCCACATTCTGGCAGGCTCTCCGCATCTTCTTCGACAGCTTCATTATCGCGGCAGCCCCCAAGACTGGTTTACCAGCTAACGGTGTCAACCCCGCATGGAGAGAAACAGTTATGCACTGAATCGCTGTCACTTTCTGGTACTCTGCCGCCGTGCCTGCCACAATCAAGGGGCATCAGTGGCAAGCTTACCTTGAACTGGGGCAAGAAATCATCGAACCTTGTCCAGGTGCCGGTGCCTACATGTCCGAGAGTGTATACATCAAGGCAAACTTCACTCAATCATTCTATGGATCAAAATACGCTAATATTCGCGCTATCAAGCACAAGTACGATCCAAATATCTTTTCCTACGCTCAGCGTGCTGTAAATTCCGAGGACTGGAAGATGTCGGGGATGATATTGGGGGAGCTGCCTTGTAAGAACAGCAAGTTGTGCAGAAATCAGAAGCTATAGCCAATTGAATGGTTTTTGGATACTTAGTATGCACATACTGTGCATAGCAAAATTAACACCAAGTTTCATTCATTATATCATCTGCGACGAGTCAACGTGCTGCACGGAGAAGTGGTATTTGATTATGGGTTTGACCGTAGAAGATTGAAATACAAGTTTCTAATTCATTCCATAGCTAAAAGTCGCCATCCAACAAGAGGTGTGGAATCAAGATTGGTTTTTGTTGTTGATCCTGGGCAACACGAAGGCTCAACCGAATCGGCGGAATCAGTAACCTCGCTCACGGCTCATCGTACAAGAGTGGGAGGTTTGTACTAGGACTGACATAAATTCTGGTTTGGGGTGGCCTTGGCCATTAATACGACTCTTTTTGAGGTATGTTCCGTTAGTCGGAATGCCTTAAAAAGCAGAATACTTCCCAAACTTAGTTGATGTATGAAAGCGGTATCTTGATGGCTGACAAGATTCCCTCGCTTAAGTTCATGGAGCAAAGAGTGGGTGACAACATTAGAACATAATACTCCATATTTGAAAGTTTAACGCTGATTAAAAATCTAGCACCGCAACTGCTCTCGTCGATACAGATCAGATGAAGCCTTCGTGGCCAAGTTCGTCAATTAGAGGATCGGCACCAAGACAAAGTTCCTTGTCACATCCAGGCAACCACTGCCCCGCATCTCGCCTTCCCCTCCCACATTGGCTCGTCTGCATGCACTCATCCACCCGCCAAAACATATATCAACCCATCATCCTGCTCTTCAATCTATCTTCAAATTCACACACACTTTTCTAAACGCTCGTTTCGCTTCACTAACAGGCAACGAATCATGGAGCCTTCACCTGAGATCAAAGAATACAAAGGCAATTGTCACTGTGGACTATTCAAATTCACAATCTCTGTGCCAGAACTTAAGTCACTTCGAGTCTGTGATTGCAGCTATTGCTACCGCGTATGTTTCTTCGAGGATTGGTTCCCAAATTGAAGCCTCTGACGCTAGGTATAGAAAGCATGCGAATGGGTCTTTCCCGCATCGAACCTCCAGATCCAAAGCGGCGAGAACGAATTATCCACCTACCAGTTTGGAAAGAAAGAACTAATACACTCGGTAACGCAGCGTCTCTGATACCGTACCTGAGTTCAGCTAATGTCCAATCAAGTTCTGTCCCAAATGCGGCAATACCATTATTGCTAAACACCTCCCTTCTGGTACCGAAGGGATCAACGAATGTTTATTCTTAGAATGTAGATATTCCATGTACTGTATCACTAACACCTTTGTAGGCACGCCTATTGCAATCGGTCGATCTAAACCCCCTAGAAAAGAGCAAATACAAAGAGGGGCCTTCAGGTGAAGAGTATGGCTCGAAATACACCCCGCCATCAACTTACCCTGCTCCATCTACCGTCAAGAACAATGAGACATCAGTCGAAGGTGCCGAACTCGAGACATTCAATGGGAATTGCCACTGTGGTGCTGTAGCTTATACACTCATCTCGAAGCCTCTCAACGAACGGATGATCATCTCGTGCAATTGCAGTTTATGCTCTCGTGTAAGTGCCATATTGAGTCACTTGCCTTCATTATTGTTTTGAACTACCACTCACATCCGTGCAGAACGGCGAGGTATACACCTATCCACCTGCAAGTTCCGTGACGTTTATCGGCAAAGAAAACCTCACTGGCTACCCATTCCTGTCATCGGATTCGCTTCACAGTTTCTGCAAGATTTGCGGTACATCTGTTTGTGTGCAGGTATTGAAGGAAGATGAGGATTTGCTGCCGCTTAATCTGAGGACGATGATGAGTGGTGTCAATGTGAAGGACTTGCATATCACGGAGCATGATGGAGCAAAGAATGATCCTCAATATGTAGTTTCATGATTACATTACCAGCACGAGTATTTCGAGGTGCAGCTCGTTTTCATTCCATAATTTAACCCAGATCAAGTAAATATCTTTCCTTCCTCAACGTTGTGACAGATAGAGCGCTTTTCGGCCCCCTGAGAGTTCTGCATCCTCAAGTTTTCCCTTTCCGAATCAATTCGAGTCTGCTTACTTGAATCCTCAGCTTTGTTACCTTCAAAATGGCTCATGACTCCAAACCCACTCTTATTCCCACCAACTCCTTACCTTCGCTACGGATGTGGAGACAGACTTGGGGGAATTTGTTCGTAAGCCGGGCAACGATTTCATCGAAGGATAGAGGAGTGAGAAATTGATACGAAGACGGGAGGTTTGAAGACTTGAAAAAGTATTGAGTACTCGAAACAGTGGAGCGGATGAACTGGTTCGGTTGTTGTTTTGTGTTTGAGCGTGGGAGGGTAATATGTCTTCTTCTTGCTGAGACGAATAAAAGGATAGGGTCGACTGCGCTGCTCAGATATTACATTGTAAGTTTCAGCTATGGGGGTACCCGGTAATGCCTAAATTGATATCGGACCCTTCGCCAGCTTCACAGTAGGCTGCCAGGTTGCGTTGGTTGTTTGCGCCCTGTAATTGGTGTTAATCAATAGTGTGATTCTGGAACGCATGTCTGGTATTCAAAGACCATTGGTCTGAGGAGTTGAAAAACACACACCCAGTACATGGCGAGCTCAGAACCTGACACCACATGAGCAGCAGCTGCTATGAGAAGAAGTCCGATTGATAAATGCATTGTGGTGCTTTCGATTTGGAGTCTGGGAGATTAGCTTGAGGATATTTCCTACTCCTTCTCCTAACGGCAGGCATAGGTGGAGGTTTGTATATCCTGCTCCTGATCTTAGATTTGACATACCTATCCCGGACACATGGATTGCTAGCCCATTGATGCTACATCAGAGTTATTGCGCCTATAACGTACCACTTCCTACCATTTCGATGCCATTTCGATGCCATTTCGAATATTTGTACCACGTGGAGGCTTCTAATGGGATATATAGCTAGCAGAGTGACTTTCCTGTTGTAAATAACCCATGTTAGATTGCCGAAAACATTAATTTGCGTATAAACTAATAAGCAAGACGCTGCCATGTTTTGTGAGTGGGTATGCCTAAAGAGCTATCGTGTCTATGTATCAAATTAAGAGAGTTGGAACCCGGCCTCATTGGCCTGGTGGTATGCTTTTGCGTTCTAGCTTCATAGCTATTTCTTGTGTAGAAGGTGTAGCTGGTTTACAGTATGTTCAAGCTGAAGCTGTTTGCACAAGCTGCTAATTCACAGACTGACTCTCCTGACTATAGTATGGCCATACCCGTGCTATCTGAGATTGGAAAGAACGTCTTGTCGATTGAGAGTACACTGGTAGTTGAACACAACCTTTTTTTCTTCGTCCCAAGGTCGGTTAGTAAGCTCGTCGCTCTTACTCAGGCGCTAATCACTCTCGGCTCACCTTCTCCTCACCTAGCTCACTTAAGCAGCTTAAGCAACCTGGGCATTCCCTAAGCAGCCCCTAAGCAGCACCTATTACTCACTTACGCATTTAATCTCTAATAAGGCTGGATATAGACTAGGGCCTTTTCATTTTATTTTTGTCAAGTTTTGGCGATGATCCCTAAGAAGCATAAACAGGCTCCCAAGGATCCCGAACTGAACCCTCATAAAAATAGATCCACGTTATATTATAAGTAATCGCCTACGGCGGTAGAGGGTAAAGGTCTTATTCAAAGAGAGAGATTTGCTGCTGTTTTTTTTATAAACCCTCTTCCTGTCTCTGTTTACAACCTAAATTCCTCTTTCCCAACTCGACTACTAGGCTATTTCTCATCTCTTTTTTCAGATAATACTATATATTCTACGTCAATTTATTTCTCTTTATTTCTTTACTCTACTCTCACTATTATATGATCCTTTACGATACTATAGTATAAATCACTTGAAGATTACTTTAAGAAAGCCTGTGAGAATGGCTCTGAGAAGAATAAAGATACTCTTGTTACCGGAGAAGAGGTCAAGAAGACTAGTTGATCTCGCAGGGCACTTTACAGTGTGGCTGGCAAGTCTAGAAGCAAACTTCCTCAAAAGTAAAATTTTCTAGCACAACTGGGATATAGACGAGTTGATGGCAAATACCAAGGAGGTCGAGAGTACTAAGTCTCTTTTGGCCATCGAATTTAATGGTTCTATGAGGGTAGAGAAAGAAATTTCAGCTGCTGTCTATCCTCATGATTCGACTCAACGAACCCGCGAACAAGCAAAGCCCGACCTAGCGATGATGACAAACATATACGAGAGCTCAAAAATTTGGCCACCTTACCCCTCCTCACTATGTTCGGAAACCAAGGCGAAGATCAATGTCTTTTCTATCATATACGAGTCTTTAAGCGAGAGAGACTAGCAGGGGAGGATTATAGGCAATGGACTTCACGGGTCTCTCAATTCTCTTTGTGCTAGGATTAAGCACAAGTACAGGCTGTTCGAGGACCACACACCATTAATGGGGCTATTGACTGTTTATATCGAGTGTTGTACAAAACTAGAGCTGCATTGTGAAGCTGATCAGATTGATCGGATCTTCAGTTTTAGGGACAACAGGGAGACGTCTGGAGATATAGTCTTAAGGACTTCGAATAAAGAGACCGGGGAAATCGTCTCTAGTAAAATAATTATGACGGAGCGGGCGCTCCTGAACGCGGACACGATCAAAACGGTCGGCGTAGATGGCAAGTGGAGGAGATAGTATGTGTGGAACTAGCCAAGGTCAATTTTGGAATATTGATAGGAAGACTGGACAAGGGGTTGGTCTTTATACTTCTCTTTTGAATGCTTGGAAATTTTCTCTTGTTATACTATATGACAGTGGTATCCTAGTACAATAGCAACGGCATGACACGGCAAGCCGCCCCCAATACAGCGTTCCTTCTGATCAAAGTGAAATGTATTCTACAGTCATTAGTTTGAAGCTTACACCGGAAAAGTGCCTTCCGAATTCGTTTAGACAGTTAAATATAAGTGTCCTAATCTCCTGGTATAATCTTGACAAAATCAAAAGACTAATATTTACAGTTCTTAGATAAGTGAGCACTTTTAATTACAGCAGAATTGGAAAATAAAGGCTAATCTGTCATAGTGGCAGTTTCCCTACCACTTTCAATGAATTTACGATCGATAGTACCACGCTAGACTCCAGCTGTACTTGTAATGCTGGTGCAGGTGATGGGGGGAATGTTGTTCCTATAATCAATCTTAGTAAGTATTGCATTCTCCATTACATTGCTCGATCAGTTCAATGAGAGGATGCTAATATTCACGGCTGCTGTTGGCCCCAATGATCATGGCATTTTTCTACAACATGATAGAAATATCTTCAAGCTTGAGGATTCGGCCTTGTATATTGCCAAGATGGATGGGTTTACAATCCTGCTGGAATGTGTTGGTAGGAGTAACCATCTCGGGCGGCTCCAAACCTACCTTCATGGGTACCGGATTGGGACCAGCAACTTACCTTCAAAAGTCTACGCGGGCTTGCGTTTAGGCTGAGGGGATATGACACTACGTGCTATGAAAGTCCCTATACTGCTCAACTAACTAGGAATTCTCTCTTGTGTGTTTCCCAGATTTGACACTGTCCTCCATACCAGTACTGTCCTTTCAGTGCACCGATTCTCAACGGAAACTCGCCAATTGATTGGTTCTAAATAGACAAGCTGCGAATTGAATTCAACTTGTCGGGTTTTGGCATGCACAGTCATGCGCTTACACGAGCATGAGGGAGGGGATCCCTGGCCGCATGTTTATGAGCTTTGTCGGGATTTGATCCAGAATGAAGAAATTCTTCCCAGGCAACTACTTCAGCCTAGCCCGCTTCAAGACCTCCCATGCTAAAATCATATTTTTCGCTCAGGGAGTCCGTTCAGCTCCCTTTGCTACTTGCATTTAATGGTGGTTTTGGCCATAAATTCATTGAAGGGAAGCTATTGGGCCAGAATGGCTAGTGGGCGACTAGCTCTGGTGCTAGGATCAGCTCGGAAAGGGGACATAGTTGTGGTCATTGATAACTCGCTTGATCTATATCCCCGCATGTATCATCACTTGTTCCACCCCATACGACCAGATTTCAATTACGACGACCTTGATGAGAGGAGTTTACAAGAGGCAAATAGGCTACTTGATAGCAAAGGAGTGAACGGGGGCAGCTTTGAGGCTTCAGTAATGCATGGCGAGGCAGTAGGGATTCTTTCATAGAAGAGCCGGAGGAGCTTTTAGAGCCGGAAGAATATAACCACACTCACTCTTTGTGCCTGATTGTTGCGCTGCATTAGATAGTAGACACAGGATAACCATTTAACGCAGTAATATATAGCATTTTCAAAACTCCCCTCCCTCGACCGTTACACGCATCTAGATCATTAGCTAATGCCTGTCATCACACCATAACTCATTATCTCATACCACCGATTCCGCTGTTCCAAGCCACCAGGTCATCATAATAACTCAGGGTAAGGTGATTCTCACAACATAGCAATCGCAAGCAACACGGCAACACTAACTGCCCCCACAACAGCAACAGCCTTCCCACTAGCCGTATCAATGACATCCCTCGGTCCTAGGAGGACATGAGGAGTCTCCACAGCCAAAGGCAAGCTCGTCGGTTTTGGCGCCGAAGAATTATCCTTGTTAGGATCTAAATCCCCCACCAACCCATTCTGGAGATACGCCGTCTCGCCACTCCACAAATTCACAACCGCACACCCGAACGCATTCTAGACACACCGTTCATCAGCTCCTCACCCAGTCATGTAAAAATAAAGACCCCCAAGAGAGTTTATATGATAGGAAAAACTTACAGGATTCTCCGCACAATATCCCATTAATGCAATCCGATTCCCCACAAACGTAGCATTATACGACCAATATGCCCAGCTAATCCCCAGCTTCGCCAACTCATTAGCATCAACTTGTAACTTGATAGAAAAATCCGCTCTTTCGATTGCAGCCCGGGAGAGTTCGTTGGCTTTGAGGGCGAGGACTATGCCCCAGAGGGCGATGCCGACACCGAAGACGGTGAGAAAGGTTACTAGGGGTTTGCTGAGGATCTTTTTCAAGTTTTCCTTGAGTTTACAGGCGAGGATTGTGAGGGGGTTGGTTTTTGGGTCGTCAGTGCTTGAAGGCGGATATGGCGCTCCGCCGGAGGGAGGATGAGTTGTGTTTAGATTGTGGATTTGTGCGTTGTAGAATATGGCTATGTGGTCATTTTGGGGAGTTGGACTAGCATTGATATTGTTGGGCAGGATACCGCCAGCTGCATTCCAGTTCGCTACTATTTGGGTAGGGCCATCGACGTTTTGAGAGTTCGTATTGATGAAGATCGCGTAGCTGCAAGTGAAGGAAGAAATGGGACTTCCATTTGGTGCCATGTTGCTTTTCTTGTCATGGAAAAGAGTGTCTCGAGCAGAAAAGTACTCGTGAACAGTAATGCGGAAAATGCCCGAGTTGAATACCAATAAGAGTGGATTGCCTCAGAGACACAACTAAGAATTACAATGAAATTGTTGCAGGTGGAGTGACGTGTGAGGGGGAGATATCGTACTTTTGTAATCTCCGTTTGCATGTCTTGTCGACGCCTCGAGAATAATACGGCTACACTGCCACGATTGGCGTTGAGACATGTCCCAACGTACTAAGTTGGAGATGTCGGCTCTCTCGTATGTCTCATCTTTACCCCTCACCATCATACATTCGGAGAAGAAAAAGAGACTGAAAAGTTCACGGGAAACAGAGCATATGCACTAAGCCCTGTATCTTGTACGACGTCCACATACGATAGCGCGCTTTTACTGAGGCTCAACCAAATCCTTCATGCAAAGTTCAATAGTTCGTTTCAGAGTCTTACACTTTCCGATTTAGGTTCGGGCAATGAATTCAACTCACCGAAAGTCAACAGCTTAGATTAAAACATACAAATAAATGTTTGAGTTCTGGAAATACATTTCGGTGGTTGGATATTGGTGTTTCTCGACTATTGGGTGCTGAAACGGTGGCTCTGGTGGCTGAGGCTTGGCTTTTTCTTCCGCCCGGTTTTATGATATTTCGATGATCCTTCAAACTATGTTTCGCCTTATAGCTAGATAGATTCACACTCTGACCGCCGTTTCCCTTTCCAGGCATTCAATCGGGTCGCATCCCCTGATTGAATTAGGGGTTAAGGAGTGGGGTTGCTGCAGGGGCTCAGGGGCATTTTCGAGCGGAGCCTCATCTGAACCTAGAAAGAGAACGATTCTGTGTAACTCATTTTCTCCCTATGCTTAGAAACTTATTACTCATTCTAGAAGCGTTGACAGCAACGACACCGGTTGATGTAAGCATCTACGTCCTGCAAGCCATTGGGCAACGTTGCGTAGCGTGTTCCAAGGTACTGATCTGGCGACTATACCGTACAGTGAGGTTTCGATTAGAGGTTGTGGATGGAGTTGATTGAGGATGGGATCTGTATTGTCAGGATTTATATGAATCTCCCGGTGCCATTAGCGTTTCTCCCCCTCCCCCCTTTGTTAGTGGTATCACTGCTACGTAATGTTACCATCAGCAGACTTACCACTGGCGATCTCCTTTTTCTCAGTCCCGCTAATACGATTATCCCTTGCATAACATATATGATCCCTCTCCTGAACCTCAATATAACCCTTGAGTAAGGCAATGTCGCAGCTATATGAATCTTATAACGATTAACCGGCGAACCAGTCATCCTAATAATCTGTAAAAATAAAACTAGTACAAGCCCTTTCCTGGAGTAGTATCACATATATATAAATAAAACAGGAATCAAACTTGCCGTCGGAGCACCTTGGCCCTTTACCTTCTACAAGCAAAACAGAAACTAGCAAAAAGAGAAAAGAAACACGTGGGGAAATTATAGCATTAAAATATGCAAAAGCAAAAAGGAGTAAATTAAATGCCACTAGTATTCGTATTATATAAAATCGCTCTTATAAATATTAATGAGACGTCATAAAATAATAAGGTTAATTTACTTATCACGTGTATATAAGCGAATATAAATCTAAAATTAGCTTTAAGAGAATCTCGGAGCCAAAATGAAATCTGTGCTTAGAGATAAGATGAGGAAAGTATAACCGAGTATGCAAGGAAGCCAGGACGAGCCCCTTTAGGAGCTAAAATGGCCTCTCAGTGCATACTTGGGCTGACTCTGCGGTGTGCTCAGCATGCTCAGGAATGTTCAGGAATGCTCACCCTCGGCTCATGTTAAAGCGGCAGCTGCTCACGTCTAAACACTAAAACGGAGCCAGCGAAAAAAAAAGTCGAATCTGACTTATGTGGCAGTTTTAGTCGCTTCCAAGGTTATTGATCTGAGCACTAAGCGAGTTCGCTTAGCCCATCCCCTGTCAACACCTAAGTCAATCCCAACTAAATCTGTCGAAACCTCAGTCCACGTTCACGATGTGGAGTCGAGTAGCCTCAGTTAAAAATACCGCCAGTGGCATTGCCCGCAGTCTCCGAGGCTACTAGAAATACGCTACTACAATAAGCTTCTACAAAATTCTTGTATTCACAACCCAGATCGGCAGGGACGCAGATGGCAGATTTGTAGATCTCTTCCCTCTCGCTTTCACCCACTTAGAAAGTAAGTCTACCGCATATGCTTTCTTTTTGGGATATAGTTCGTCAAGTTTATTTGAAGCTCTCTAGGGCTGCAGAACATTGATCGACTGAGCACAACGGAAGGAAGCTGGCCGCTTATAATTCGGTACCGATCGTCAGGAGCCGGCCCGGGAATACCTCGATTATTAACTAAGATTTGGACATGTAGGCAAAGAGGGAACAAGACCAAGACAGCACAAAGGTTTTGTGCATGAAAGAATTCGATTCTCTAGGGACACCACACTACGGCATTGGTTTTCAGATCCCTTCAAACTTTGACGGTGACTGACTGACTTCAAACCCCAGCCTTATACGCTCCTTGTCTAACAAAAAGATCAGGATCCACCAGTCACTCCAACTACCATATCGCATCTATCGACGTACAAGACGTCAAGTCTCATGCCGCTTAAGTGGATCGCAGCGAGCATCCCAGCGGTTGAGGATCGAATTGGGCTCCAATCCCTTGCAAGTCAACGTCAATTGAGGTGTGACGTTGTCTAACAAGCTGGACAGAATTTCGATCTTGGTTACCATGTTCGACTTGAGTACGTGGACTGCTGATGCCTCTCGTGTAGATGGGTACCGGATTGGTACATGAGCAGCCACTCACACAAGGGTTGGCGAGTCGAGTATGGCACGGGTAGGGCTCTGCTAGAAGAACCTGCCGCTCCCCGGATGCTAGAAGTTCCTCTCCGGTGACGTATGTGAGGTCGATGATTAGATCACGGTTGCCTTGCGTCGATAATCGGGAAACCGTCTCGGGTTTCACCAATATACGGGAATAATGATGTTGCTCGATGGTTTTGTGTGAGAGGGGCTGATCGTTCCGGTGTGTACCATGATGTTGATGTTGACTTGATGAGTCTATCGAGGTGTCCCAGCACAAGTAGGTGCCATCGCTGATGCTAGTTCCACAATGGGGAGAGTCTTCCCTAGTGTGCTGAATTGCATGCGACCCTTGCCTTGGAAAGCTCTGAAGCTCAGAGTGCGACGTGGTGTTGTAGTCCAGAGGTAATGTTTCGATATTCAAGTAAAGAGAACTATATGGGGATGTCAGATACATCGAACAGAACAACTTAATGGGCCAGGCTTTACCTTGAGGGAACTCCAGCAGCGTTGGCAGTGCTGGCCGACAGTGTAGACGCTGAGTGCATGGTTGGTACTAGCTTAATATGGATGACTGAGGTCAAAGCAATGATACGTCAAATCACCTTGAAGACTTCGAAAGGATGAATCCAGAGACTTTGAGCATGATAGATTCTCAACAAAACGTCAGGAAGGGGGAACACCGACCCAGGTTCTATTCGTATTTGAGTGAAAAAGAATGTAGACCAAAACTCGGGGACAGCCTGAGCTTATGATCTCGCGGGAGCAGCACTCAAGCCGCGGAGTGCGAGACTTCACCTCGACCCATATCCCCTGTGCGATCTGAAAGCCTTCATTGGCAGAAAGATGTGACAAGGTGTCCAATTGCGTTGGCCATGATTTTATGCCGTGAAACAGATCAACAAAATTACCCAAAATGTAAGCAATAACATAGTCCCATGCTGCGGTGACGGGAAGAAGGCGTGTTCGGGTTGTGGCTTTCTCTACGAATTTTGGTTTGGTTAGCCTCACTTTCTTTACAGCTTCCCCGTTAATTGGACATCCTCACGGAGGTTAAATTTGGCGGTTTCTCGGTAGTCTATCCACTTATAACGAAGGGCCCGCCTTTGCAGACTCACTAGATGGAAAGTGTCCGACCTTTTCGCCAGTAACTGCCCCGCTTGGGCCCACACTTAGGAAATTTTACGCGAAGTCCTTTCGTGAAGTACTTGTATCTACGACTCCTTCGCCCATAGTAGTCATAGTCTAACTGCGGTTTGAGTAGGGTTACAGAATTGCCCTGGGTTGCGGAGTACCTACTTGTCCCGGAAGGCTGGTTGTCTGGTTTAGTCATGAAATGCTATTCGAGCCAAGTTCACAACTTTGATTCCAAGAAATGAAATCCATAAGAGTGCTTGGAAACCACTAAAGTCGCTTGACGGTCATTGCTGTACCTAGTTATTTGGATGGTCATGGCGCTGGCTTCGGGTCGCTTGAGCATAAAAGGGAGAGTGATGTGCTTTCCTTGGAAATACGGAACGAAAAACTTTCCTTCCATCCATAACATCAGACAAGCACATCGGAACGCGATACCGAATAGTCTCGATATCTACAGAGCTGCAATAGGTGAAAAGGGGCCTTGCCTGGGAGCTTGACCGCACCACCGTGGGAGCTCCTACCGAGGCCTCGTATCTCAGGCATCAAATCTGGCGGGGTTGGACCGATCTTATCTTAGCGCCTTGGCGATATTTTTCACCAAAATATTTTTGAGATTGTTGGTGAGGACCAGACCAGTAGAAACAATATTCACCACCACCCAATTCCCCAAAATGCCGAAAGCCACGACACCAGTATCCGGGTCCCGTCAAGGGCGGAGACACAACCCACTCGAGACAGATCTCACAGCGACTCCACTCAAGATCAAGGGGGAGAAGCGCAAATCTAGACACCAAGATGAGGGCGATCAATTTGTAGACTCGAAAGCGTCACGCAAAATTCTGCGAATGGGACAGGAACTTGCGGATGATGATGCGGAGGAGAACTCTGTCCAGCCAACGAACAAGGCTTTTGATTTCGAGTCTAGGTTCGAGGATGAGGACGACGAGGTGCCGGGACAGGAAGAGGAGTATGAGGAGTGGGGAGATGAAGAGGTTGAGGAGATTGAGCTTGCGCCTGGTGATTTGGAGACGTTCAATAAGTTCTTTCCGACACAAGAGGATCCGTTGTTGAGGCAGGGTTGGCCGGGCATGGCAGAGGCTGAAGAGGAAGAAGGACCAGGCACGAACTTGGCGGATCTGATATTGGAGAAGATTTCTTTGCACGAGGCGTCGCAAGGGGCAAACGGTGGTAATTCTGGCGCACCAGGGCCGATAGACGAGGATTTTGAGATACCACCGAAAGTTGTAGAGGTCTATACAAAGTATGGGTTGTCAATCAAGTCCCGGGAATATTACTAACTCAATCGCAGAGTTGGTCTATTATTGTCGCGGTATAAATCAGGAAAGCTGCCTAAACCATTTAAGATCCTACCTACAGTACCTCGCTGGGAGGATATCATCGAAATCACCCGACCAGAAGCATGGACGGCAAATGCGATCTACGAAGCCACCAAGATATTCGTGTCGAGTACACCAGCTACTGCGCAACGATTTTTTGAGATGGTAGTCCTAGAGAGAGTACGAGAGGACATCCACGAAACGAAGAAGCTGAATGTACATCTGTTCAATGCTTTGAAGAAGGGACTTTACAAACCTGCGGCTTGGTTTAAGGGATTCTTGTTCCCGCTTGTTGGAAGCGGCACTTGCACATTGAGGGAGGCACAGATTATTTCGGCTGTCCTTGTCCGAGTATCTGTGCCAGTTTTGCACTCTGCGGCTGCGATTAAGGGACTCTGCGATATTGCGGCTCAGGAATCGTCTGCTGGAACAGAAGGAGGTGGTGCAACCAATATCTTCATCAAAGCTATGTTGGAGAAGAAGTACGCTCTACCATACCAAGTTATCGACGCTCTGGTTTTCCACTTCTTGCGTTTCCGGACGGTGGATACGACGAATGGGGGAGAGGCTATGTCGGGTGTAACTGGAGCGGGATCGAAAGATATAAAGCTACCAGTTATTTGGCATCAATGTCTATTGGCATTTGCTCAGAGATACAGGAACGATATCACTGAGGATCAGAGAGAGGCTTTGTTAGATTTGTTACTCACAAAAGGTCATTCGAAGATCGGTCCAGAAGTCAGGAGGGAATTGCTGGAGGGTAGAGGTAGAGGAGTCGCTCTTGAGCCAGAAGCTCCATCGTTCGATAACGATGATACCATGTTGGTAGATTAAGTTGTTGAGTTTTTCCATGACTCTTTCTTAGACACTCGAATAAATGTTTGTCAAACTCAATTGACTTGTGGTCCAAAGAAACCCACATGGCATCTCGAATTGGCAACTCGGCTCGTGGAGTGGAGGCGTTGTGAAGACGACGACTCAATTAGGCATCAATTGAACGGCTGCGCCACATCAACTGATTGGTCGAGAGCAACCTCAGCCATGTTCGTCACTCTCACTAAAGCTGAGGATAAACCTCACATGTTCCTTCATAAACCTCACACTCGCCATATTGCCCGACACTAATTTCAAAAATTGAAAAAAATTCCAACTCAAATCCCTCAAGTCGCCAACTCATCATAAATCATGCCTCGTGAGTCCACGATACCTCGGAAAGGCGTCTCGGAACCCAGCGTAGCAGTCCACCGTCCATCATACACAGAACCCTCATCCTCATCGTCACAACTCCAGCCCGAATCACAACACCAAGACGAAGGCCAAAATCAAGATGACGATGGGCAAACGAATGAACCACCCCCTTACTCAGGCCCAACATCCCCATCCATGACCCGCACCCCAGCACCCCAACCTCAACCCACCTACCCAGGCCTCCCCCGTCTAAACTACACCCTCTACACACCCCCAACATTCACGCTGTCCGAAGATCAAAAAACGCTCACCTCCCACTCCCCCGAACTCTCCATCTACCCCACCAAACTCCTCTCTCTCATCCAATCCCTCGCCACCGTGCCTCCAAAACCGCAAATCCGCATCATAGGCAAGAGTTCGAGCGGAGAGGTCGATTTCGATGTCAGGATTAACTTGATGAATCTTATTGTGCCGGAAGAGGGAAAAGGTGGGAGTGGGAGGATGAATTATGTGAAAGTTATTGGGAAGGGGGAGATGGGGTTCAGAGGCGAGGGGAAGGAGGCACAGGTTCCTGATTTGAGGAGTTTGGAGGAGTGGGCAAGGAGGTATTGTGAGGATCAGAGTTCGATTAAACGGTACGTTTTCCCCCTTGGCTGCCATGCCATCCTCTCCGTCTTGTCTTATCCATCTCATTTTTGGATTCTCCGTGAGCTGGGATTGAGTGCTGGTCTTGGTGTTTTGAGAGAACATTAGTACATCAGCTGACCAAAGCGCAGATTCGTCCTCGAGAGAACAGTTATCAACTGGGATACATCCTACCTGGAAGGCCGGCTACTCTCCCTCATCTCCAGCACTTCCTACCGCGGACACATCACCGTCTCCTTCCCCCTGACACACAGCCGGGTCGTAATACACTCCCCCGATAAAGTCAACAGGTTCTTCTCCGACGTCACAAAACTCTTCACCGGCACCAAGAAGTACGAGGTCGTTAAGAGCGTGTGGCCGTATGCTGATGTCGCGAGGGGAGAGAGTGGTAGTGGTGCTGGCGGAGTAGGGAGGAGGTGTGCTGTTCAGGAGGAAGAGGTCTGGTTCGCCGATTGGAGAGATGCTATAAGACATGCTATTGTGGCGAAGAGGAAGGGGTGGGTTACGGTGGAGGATAGGTTGGAGTTTTTGATGGAGCCGAAGCCGGGTGAGGTTGGGAAACCGGCGGATTGGGGATCATTTTAAGAGATGTGTTGTGCTTTCTTTGTACATTAATGGAACTACATCTGTGCAGCGGAGCGACGAGGTTTATTTGGCGTTTCAAGGGGTTAGTCTGATACACCAGTAATAATTTAACCTTCATACGAATTCCAATTGAAGTCTCCGCATAAGTTCGAAATGTTTGATACATACAATATATTTCAAGCTATATTTGCGGTAGCCATTGTCAAATTGACGCCAAGGGTGTATCCAACGCCATACAATGCAGTACCGTTCCCTCAAACCTACAATCTTGCCGAAACCTCCACTCTCTCCAAAGACACTTTCGTACTTCTCGACACAGCAGCCACTTCACGCCGAGACTCAACTTTATCCTCCCATCCCATGCGCTCCACAATCTTCCACCAAGAGCTCATCGCCCTCTCCGCATGCTCAAACGGCACACTTGGATCCCCCCGCAGCAAACTCCTATTAAAAAGCTCCATGGAGATCCACCCCTTATACCCCAGTCCCCCCTCCTCCTTCCCATCACAAATCGCCCTCAGCACATCCATCACCGGCAAATACCCGCCTCTATCCTCCTCACACATAAAAAGCCTGCAATTCCTACTCCAGCTCATTCTCGGCTTCTGCCCCTCCACATGAAAAGCATGACTCTCAGACATCGGCATCCGCAACCTCTCCGCATCAACAACCTGAACGTAAAACACCTTCCTTACATCAATTGTCCTCGCCATCTTCCGCATACTCTCCCGAAACACCAAATCTGCATCAACGACCTTCCCATCAGCCGAGCACGGGTCCGCGTACTCCCTCCCAGCGATATTAAACGTATCGAGGCATAATCCGAAGTTATCTCTATCGACGGCCTCGACTACAGCCCATGCTTTCTCCCACGTATCGTTGAATGTGCCCCAGCACAAATTCTCATACGCGAATTTAAATGGCGGGTTTTGTTTTGCACCTATATCGGCTATCTCTCTCAGGTCGCGAGATACGATGTCTAGATCCCCCGTCACACCTTCCGTCATGAACGTACATGGGATCTGGATGATATCCGTGCCCAGGATGCGAGCGATCTCGAACCAGAGATGTAGTTCCTCTAGTTTCTGGGCGCGGGCGGAGGGGGAGAGGAGACCTTCGCAGTTGTTGAAGGGGCCGATGCCCATTATTTCTAGATTGAGCTTGTTGCATTGCGTACGGATTTGACGGGCGGCGAGGAGCTGGTTGGAGGGTGTTGGACCGCCGGGGAAGGAGGAGGCGAGGTAGAGGAGGTCTTCGAAAAAGATCTCTATTCCGGGGAGGGAGGCAGAGGCGGCGGCGGTGAGTTTGGGGGTTAGGGTGTGTGCCCATGCTCGCTAAGACATGTTAGAGATGTTGATGTTGATGGGATAGGATGAGATGAGAAGGGAGAGACGTACTCCGAGAGACATGCTACAGATTGCTGGTTTGTAGGACATTTTGAGGGATGATTTGAGGATGTAAGTGATGAGGATAGTGTTTGACAAACGTCCAATTTTGATTTGTACTACCAATGAAAAGTGAAGTTCAGATCAAAGCCAAGGAGGTAGGACTATCGAGAAGACCGGGAGACGACGATGATATCGCAGCTCAGATGGAGTTCGATATCAGATATCAGATATCAAATCGTTTGAGATTGATCAAACTATCAAAGTCGCACGAAATCCCAACAAGCTGCACAGAACAGATAATAGTGATACACTGAAAGGTAAAAGGAGAAAAAAGGAAATCTTAAAGACTCGCCCTACAGATATCTACCAACCCTCTTATCAATCAACGATCTCCAAGATCCACTCCACCACACTCCCGCACGCATGGGGAAGGTCAGGTGGAAGAGGTTATTCGCGGCCAACCACGGGCAAAACATAATGCACCTCTCGGACCAAGGCTGGGCCTAAGAATTTAAAACCACATCCGCGTCTCCTACTCGTCGTATTGGATCGACGAGCTTGGAGGATCTTGAAGCGAAGTTGGTTTCTCTTGTGTGTTGTGGCGATTGGCATTGGCGAGAACTAGAGGGGGAAGGAGGCGGATGAGGATTTTCCCTTGGGCAACAATCCTTTTCCGCTTGGTGTGGAGATGTGGAGGGCTTGGCAAAGACAGGGCTTAGAAGGAAACGAGACGAGAAGTGGACGTCACGATTGATGGGTTCGCGAGACTTTCCTTTTATATTCTCATTTACAAAGCTCTGGAAGCTTTATCCCTCGAGGCATAACTAAGACGACAAATAATAGGGATGTCTCAACTCTCCGTCGTCAAATCGGAGGTGTTTCGTTGTGTCAAACTCTAAGCAGACGTAAGACTCGTCATTTGCAAGTGGTTAAATTCTGCTGGTCTGAGTTACCAGCTCGGCACATCCAATTGTGGTTTCTTTCAGATACTGTTCTTCGTATTGAAATTGTGTGGATTGGCTCAGTAAGAAGTGCCGCTACAAATTCGTTTACCTTCGATGTACAGCTGTTCCTCCTACTTTAGTTCCGTGTTTCTTTCATTGCATTTACTTCATAGGTACGTGAGATTTCCTTCCTACTTTTACTCTTGAGTGCTCTTCCAGGATATATCATCATACGGAGTACCCATGAGCCTTACCCAAGTGTCCTTTCTATTCAAAATCATGGCTACCGCATCACTCTCTCCTCAAAAGCTCAACATCATCCTTATAGGTGGTGGTCTAATCGGCCCCCGCCACGCCCTCTCCATCAAATCCAACCCCTCCCTCCACCTCCTCGCACTCATCGACCCAGCATCCCACGGTCCTCAACTCGCCCTCTCTCTCGCAACCCTCCACTTTCCGACCCTAGCCTCCCTCCTCACCTCACCAACCATCCAAAAGCCCGATGCAGCAATAATCTGTACCCCAAACCACACCCATGTCCCCATAGCCCTCCAACTCATCGCCGCCAACATCCCGATCTTAATCGAGAAACCAATCTCAGCATCCATACCCGAAGGTCTCCAACTCCTTTCCGCTGCCAGAGAAAAAGGCGTGAAAATACTAGCAGGCCACCACAGACGCTTCAACCCCTACCTCCTCTCCGCAAAGACTGCCCTCGACGTTCAAGCCCTTGGGAAATTAATCGCCGTACAAGGTACGTGGTGTCTACGTAAACCAGCCTCTTACTTCAGTGGCTTAGGAGAATGGCGACGCAGTGCTGAAAGCGGCGGGGTGATCCTCATCAACCTCGTTCATGAAATCGATTTGTTGCAATATCTCCTCGGTCCTATACGTTGTGTATCTGCTATCGAGACGGCGAAAACTCGTGGGTTTGAGGCCGCGGAGGGAGGGGCTCTTGTTTTAGGGTTTGAGAGTGGTGTTGTGGGCACGTTTTTGCTGAGTGATTGTACGCCTAGTCCGTGGAATTTCGAGGGTGGGACGGGGGAGAACCCGATGATTCCAAAGGTTGGGGAAGAAGAGGGGGTGGGGGGCTTTTATAGAATTATGGGAACGGACGGGAGTTTGAGTGTGCCTGATTTAAGGGTATGGAGGGGGGAGTGGGATGAGGTTCTTAGGAGGGAGGAGCTGGACATGGAGAGGGAGAGGGTGCCGTTTGATGAGCAGATGGAGCATTTTGTTAAAGTGGTGAGGGATGGGGAGAGGCCGAGATGTACGGGCGAGGAGGCGTTGAGTGCGATGGTCGTTTGTGAGGCTGTTAAGGTTGCGATGAGGACGGAGATGTGGGTTGATATTGAGGGATTTGAGTTTAAGATTAGGAATAATGGCAGTGGTAATGGTGAGAATGAGGGAATGAAATAAGTACTGGCTCAAAGTATTGTTGGTTTGAGAGTTCGTACATAGTTGACAAGGATCTGAAATTTGACCTCATGTCTGAGTGCAATTATGAGAGGTGTTTAGAGAAGAATTATGAGACCTGAGAATTGCGACGTGCAACAAAACGAGCAGACGCATCGGATTCACCCTTTTTTAGAGCGAGAAATGCTGAAAGGTGAACTGCCACTCTTCGTCTTGGTATTTCGAGATTGCTGTGTCTATCCCATGGACTGGCATAGACACATTTTAGCGCCATTTGGACAGGTGACCTCCTTTTCGCAACAACACAACTTAACCAACACGACTTCTAAAAAGTGTTTGTTATAGAAAGCTAAAAAATATTATTTCAAACTCCTAATTTCTTTTGATTTTCTTAGAATTCTTTTAATAGTCGAACTGCCTTCAATGCGGCCACCTGAAATTATAGCGCTAAAATGTGCAAACCAGTTGCCAGTCCATAGGATAGTTGACAAAACAAGCATCAAACAACAATCCAAGATTGGTCATGATCAGCGCAATTCTATATCATCCAGAATAATATATGCTCTCTCTATTAAACCATCTGCCCAAACTTAATTCTATACCGTCTACCCTTATGCATCCAAACGCCATTTCCAATCACCACCTATACACTTCCCTCACACAACCTCTCTCCTACACAGTCTTTAAATCCCCTGCCTTCTGCCCCAGCTTATCCTTCTCAATCCTATTCCTACTCCCCTTAAAATACCTCCTAAAGATCTCCTCATCCTACAGGCTCCGCAGTTGTCTGCAATTGGTCACAGTGTCTTCGCGGACGAGAACTCTTTGAACTCCAAGCTGAAGTTGATCATCCATTCGCACTCTTTCCAATGCCATGCGAAAACACTCTTCTTGAGCTAGTGTTGCCTTTCAAACTTCTCCCTATGAGTCGCGAGGAGGATGGAACCGCTTGTGGGCCGCCAGCTCGGTCACTGTGCCGGGCAGGGAAGTACCGGGAATGGATCTTAAGCAGCGCCTATGAGGCCTATATCATTCTATCATTCGATTTCACGCTGCCAGGAGTTACTTTTGCCCTTTAACGAGGCATGAAACCTCGCTTATGAGCTGGGAGTTTTTCAAAGCCGTGCGCCTTCGTAAATTGCAACTGGACGGCCCTCTGAGTTACAGTAAGTTTTGACCTTCTTACTAATTCTTCACTCCCAACAATCCATCCCCATTTGTTTGAACGCGTGAGAGGTGCTTACCCTGATTGACTCTGGTGGTTCACTCGGGCACTGTCCTCTAATTAACAGGTTGCTAGCTGCCGACCACAGTTCAGGCAACCTTTACGTCTCTTCTGCCCAGCAACCCTCGATCACCAATTGTTGCAGCGATCCAATATTCGTTACTTCAGATCACCAACCCTACTCGTCGTTATAGCTTCTTTGAAACTCGTGGCTATGTATATATCAAGCTATTCCTAACCTAGATAATGCCTTGAATCGCAAAACCCCCAATTTACATAGGCCCATTCAACAAAAAAACTCTAGTCAATTCATCACTTCTTTTTATACCTTTTTGTTATTCCAAGGAAGATATCTGCCAATAAGATCTTTTCCACCCAAATGATCAAGACAGTCACCACCCGTGGCAAGAACATCAAGGTAAAGTTTGCCACCAAGACCGAGACTTGGGATCGCAGCTACCTAGCTAGTAGTGTGCAGGATGATTTTAGCAAAACCATAGAGAAGGCCGATATCCCTGATGGCGCAACGGTCGCCGTCTTGGCGTGAGTGATTCTATCTCCTACATTGTGCCTTGGCGGTTCAATGCTGATGCGAAACTTAGTGAAAAGGAGCATCCAAGCTCGAGCGATAGCAAGAGTCACTTCACCACTGTCTTTGAGGATAACGATGGCAAGCACGTTTCGACTAAGCACGTCTATCCATGAGTTTGGCTGGGGAGATGGACTGACGAAAGAGAGGGGGTGGGGTTAGAGATGTGGTGTCTTTGGAGGGCCGTACGGTCTGACATGGGAAGGACTCAGGAGAAACGGTAGAATTGGAGCTTGGATCCTCGTTTTTTCATTTTGTAACATAGGGAGAGTGTGGAAGCGTGGGTTTGCGCCTGGAATATGGTGTGGGATTAGTGTAGAGATATCTAAAAGAATGCTTCTGTCAAACAGTTTGTATCGTTTGCAATTCCAAGATAATCCCATGGGAAATACTCTATCTCAGTTCCAATAAGAATCAGTTACAATCTCTGACATTGATGCCCTTTTTGCTGGATCGAGATTTGTCATCCTCAAGATTAACCTCTTTGCCTCTTTCTCCAGGTTAGGATATATATCCTGCGGCCATTGCTCAAAAGATTCATTTGACTCGTCTTCTGCTATGGCCTGCCACAGGCCCTTCAAGAGAACCCCCGTATCTTCGTCATTGACATGCTCTATGAGCGCATCCGGTAGTGGGCCAAAGGCCGAAAGCAACTTGAACAAAATCACTGACTCGGGTTCTACATCCAGTGTCTCAAAGTCTGGGTGAAAACATTGCGCGCCTGTGATCACGTAAAGACACTAGGAGCCACGGTCAGGATGAATGGTTGAGACAGATATAAGAAAAATTGACTCACTAGAAGCGCAAAAGAGAACACCTCCGAAGGTTTCCCAACGCCTTTCCCTAGTTGCCCTTCCGGGCTACGCCACATGACGTTCCCTATCCTTTGATTTAGGAGTTTGTGGGCTTCCAATTTCAGAGCACAGTCCATATCGCCCAGTGCCACCTGCTCCAGCTGGAATTGATCCTTCTCGTCCACATGCCAATTGAGGAAGATATTGTTAGGCTTTAAATCTATAGCATCGGTCAGCAGAGAGCTATAGGTAACGACAACCGAGGCTCAGAATATCATGCCTAAGTGTATCCAATTCTTGGTATGAATATCGCTCAGTCCTAGCCCAACCTCTTTTAGAATTGTCTTTCTTGCCTTGAGCGGAAGGGCGGGATAATTCTCTACCAACGAAAGCAAATCGCTTTTAAAGTACTCGTAAATAAGTACATTTTCTGTTTTGTTGTCGTCTACATGGATTCGAAGGCGAGGATTACTTCCAAACTCGTCTTGGAACTCCTGCAAGAGTTCAAAGATTGACCGGGAAACAGGCTTTAGAACGAAGGGTTTGGCATTGCAACTAAAATGATTTTGGCATTTAGTTAGTCATGATTTTGACGATAGTTAAATGGTTCGTGAACTTACAGTGCAAGCTGAATGTCCATCGCCGGTTTGGAAGGATGTCGCTGGAGTACCCATTGGCACACATACTCGCGACCTGAGTGACCAACAAGCGTTGAAAACATCATCGCAGGTTTGAACACACGAGCACGGTGAAAAATCATGAGGAGAGAGTGTGGATTTTGGAAGTAGGACGGGTTGAGCAGAGTGGAAGCAAGGGTAGTGCGGCTTGTGCGACTGCACAAGTCCAGCGCCACGGTTCGGAATTTTTCTTTCCTTTCCACCAAGCCGGGGTCTAAACAGCCGAGGAGACAATCTAAACAATACGTTGGTGTTTGCGTTTGCAATTACAGCCGTGGAGAATCGGGTATAACCGATTCCATTTGGAGCTGGGTCACGTTGCTGCTAACCGCGCTCCGCGGTACTTACGTACTCCTGAATTTAGCGCCTGGAACTATTTTATTTTATCTTTGCCGCCCGCGCCTCGCGTACAAGTACGCGCGACCTTTTCTTTGCAGTACATCTATAACACATCACTCACAGGACGCAGGACGCATTACGCATTATAAAGAACACAATGCCGCTTCCGTGTGGGCCATATCTCCGTTCTTCCCTACCCTCTCACAAGCCTCGCATTTCACCAGCTTCCCCGCAATGCGGGCCTCCTAAGACGAGGAGGGGTAGAGAGGCGGGTAAAGACTTAACACCGAAAATGATGTTGGTTGTCTCCTTCGTGACATCTAGAACTTCTTCAGATGCTTGTGAAGTTGCATAGCTGTTGAGCCATGTACTGGAAATGCTGATCAATACTTATGCAATACTATCAGTCCAGGGATGTTGACATTGTTTCTGACACCCTTCTTCTCGGCGGACTGTCTTCCGAAATGCTTGAGTATTTCCTGCCAAACGGTTGAGGTGCAGATTCAAGATTCTCGTATCTGCTAGCTAAGGTGGCTTTTGGTTTTGCCGATGTTTAGTTCTCATAAGTATCCACTGTAAAGATCCCAAGACAGGATCCGAATTATTCTTCATAGAGACATACCACTCAACGGCTTGCATCATTCTTGTGGAAAAGCAAGTCTTGGCCACTCCGCAAATCCCCCATTCGAATCTTCAACAACACAGTCAACACCATCAAGCTTCCAAGATGTCTCAATCACTAGGCCACCCACAGGTCCCTCCAAATCCAAACCCACAAACCCAAACACCACCACCAGCACCCTCAACAGCACACCTCGACAAAGTATCCTACCTCTTCGGCTACCCCATCTCGCACTCCCTCTCCCCCCTCCTTCACTCCACAGTCTACAGCTCACTGTCCCTCAATTACGCCTACCTCCTCTACGAATCCCCCAACCTCGAACCCTGCCTCGCCCTGACCCGCGATCCAAAATTCTACGGCGCCGCCGTCACAATGCCACACAAAGTAAACATAATCCCCTACCTCGACGTCCTCACGCCCGAAGGCTCAGCAATCGGTGCCATCAACACCATTTTCTTACGGTCTGCACCAGACGGCACGCGCCTCCTGTGCGGCACGAATACTGACTGCATCGGGATCCGTGAAGCTATCTTACAAAACACGAATCCCTCCCTCTCTTCTAGCATAAAAGGCAAACCGGGGATGGTTATCGGCGGTGGAGGAACCTGTCGTGCTGCCGTGTACGCGCTGCGGACTTTCTTGGGCTGTTCAGAGATATATCTCGTCAATCGAGATAAGTCCGAAGTCGACGCCGTGATTAAAGAATGTACTGCTAAAGGATTCGGTGATTCGCTACGGTATATCGCGTCTATTGAAGAGGCGGAAGCACTTCCTGCGCCGAAGGTGGTAGTTAGTGCTATCCCGGATTTTGAGCCGAAGAGTGAGGACGAGAAGAGGGCAAGGCGGATTGTGGAGGTTATGTTGGGGAAGGAGGAGAAGGGCGCGCTGTTGGAGATGTGTTATCATCCAAGCCCTGATACGGCTGTGGCGAGGATTGCAAGGGGCAAGGGATGGCAGGTTATTGGTGGAATTGAGGCGATGATTTGGCAGGGTCTGGAGCAAGATAAGATTTGGCTGAGGAGGAAGACTAGTACGTTGCCTGTGGAAGAGGTTAAGAGGGTTCTGGCTGCTAAGGAGACGAGGGCCCGGCTATGATTATGAGAGGATTTGATTGTTGGCGTTGAAGGTCAGGGACTTGTTAGATATGAAGCATGGATCTGGAGTTTATAGAGTTCATTTTTGGTAGGCATACATAAGTGGGCTAGATCTCAAATTCAAGCATTTATATTCTACTTTCTTGATGATCTTCTCATAAGAAAACCACATGCGTTACTCTCTTCGTTCAAATCAAGCCCCAGGTCTCGAGTAATCTAACCCATCAACCCTCTTCCACGTCTCCCTGACGACCCTCTCCTGCGCCTGTCTCCCAGTCTCTCCCTCCGAATCACCAGCAGGTCTAATTGCCAAATAAAGACGACTCCCTAGCCTCACTTCCTCAATTGGATCTGTATCAGGGTTCTTCGGAGGATTAGCGGTAGTTATCAGGCCACCCGCTTCGCGCAAGATGCATATCCCGGCTGCGACGTCCCTGTGCACATGACTCGGTTAGATGTGGGCTTGCATGTCTATGCATACCAAGATGATGTTATGCATGAGAGGTTGATAGGGCAGTGGGTTTGTAGGAAGAGAGATGAGAGACGGAAAAGAGTTTACACACCATTCCCAACAGCCTCCTTCCCACCAGATATCAAACGCACCACTCGCGACATACGCCAGGTCTAAGGTTGCACTAAAAGATCCATATATCAGTCTCCTCTCATCTCATCTACATCATACTCTGCTCAGTGGATCTTGTCTCGAAGACAAAGGAGTACTCACCTTCCCAAGCTCCTCACCCCATGGACCATCCCCCCCTTCCCACCCCTCCCCCCAATCTCCGCCGCCATATTCATAAAACTGCCGATCTTCCTCCTCATATTCCCGCCCTCCACATCCCTCCTATCCTTCCCCCACTCACAACTAAAGATACACCCCTTCGGCGCCTCCTTCCCCAGGACTTGCTTCGGGTTATTCACATACGGCAGTGCTCTCCTTGGTTTAGTCGGGTGGGCGTCGTCTTGGAAGGAGCCGTGGCCGGTGAGCGCGGAGTAGGTAGTGTCAAGCATGGGTTGGTAGATCACGCCTATAATGGGCTGTTGGTTGAGGCAGAAGGCGATGGAGACGCAGAACATGGGGAAGAGGTGCGTGTAGTTTACTGTTCCGTCTAGGGGATCGACGATCCAAGTTGGTGAGGAGGTTACCAGGTAGTCTTTAGAGGACCCACTGCTGTAGGTTTCTTCGCCGATGAATCTGGGGACTGTTAACATTGATTATCTTTGAAATTAAGATTGTGGAGGGATCTGGATTGCGAAGTTACGTGGCTAGTTGGGAGTATTATCCAAATGTTGTGTGTTCAACTCAAACATTCGGCAAGGAACTTTACTTCCCAACTCTCGTCCCAATACCCACACTTTCCCAATCCACAATCTCAGCCAAACAGAGGAAGGAAAACCAACTTATGCCCCGGAAACCTCCCTAAAATCTCATCCTTCACAAAAGCCTCAACATCTATTTCCCCCAAAACACGTGATCAGCTCCATCCCATCCCATTCTCCCCCACCCCCCAGTGGCTCAAGACTCACCTAAATCCGTCTGCGTTACAATATCCACCGCATTCATCTTCTCCTCTTGCTTCCCCAAATCGCGTCCACTCTCAGCGCCGCACCGCTTCTCCACGCCATCGAGCAGGATCTTACCGGCTCGACGCCCGAGATCGAGCGCGAAGGTGTAGATTTCTTGGAGTTCGGTGTCGGTCATTGTTAAGGGTGGAGAAGATGCCATGATTGGTGGATGGCTAGGGTGAGGATTGGTGAGCGTTTGGAGGGTGGAAAATGGTGGAATGAATTGCTTGGGGTTGTGATGGGAGTCAGATGTGCTTGTACTGTTTGATAGAGTCTGAAACGAAATGTAGGTATGAAGTTGTCCGATTGTAGACGTCAGTAACCGCAATTGTGGGTCGGGGGAAAGTCCTCTGCCGGCGAAGAATTGCTTATTCAAGGACATATCATGGATTGTTTTATACATACGAATATCTCAAGTCGTTGGAGCGAGAAGTGCAATTACAGCGATTACAGAATGCTCTTACATTCTAATTGTGGTCAATACTCTGGTTCCCATTTCGGACATTCAATTGTGTTAAGTATTTCAGAAATGCCCTCGACATTCAAGCGACATGAGATGTTGGATTCTGGCACTTTCAAATTCGGTACCAATATCTTAAACTATAGGTCGACGTTTTTCCTGTTCTGGTCTATCGGCTTCGTTTTCATTCCGCAAACGACTGGGGTTTCTCTGTGTTAAAGATGTCCGAAAGACCGGTTGGTTCTCATGATACACGATCATCCATAAATCAACTACTCCCTTTCTCAAGCTCATCCGGTCCCCCTCTGATCCGCTGCAGCACTCAGCGCCTGCAAAATCTGACCCGCCTCGATCCCCTCATTCTCATCACCCATGCCAACGCCAACACCCGCAAACCCACCTGGTACTGACCCCATCGAACCTCCAAACCCAGACCCGTCGAAGAAATCGTTAGTCTCAGCGTTGGAGTTTGCTACAAGTTGCTGGAATACGGTATTCTGGTGTAGGGGATCTGGTTCTTGGCAGAAGGCGTAGAAATCTTGATTCATGTTGTCTGAATCGGTGAACCCGAGGTTCATGAGACTTTGATCCCAGTTCCCTGCCCTGGGTAGATATCAGCTTTTGCTACCAGGTGTGTTTTGAATATCTGTGGGGGTCGTGGGGTTTGGATTGAGACGAAGAGAATGAGCTCGGGCTCAGCAGGATCCGGTCAGAAAAAGAGAAGGCAGCCCCAATGCAACAACATTTCATTGTGCCAAATTATGCAAATACTTCCAAAAGCTGGACGGAGCAGTAACATTCAACGAAGGAGAAGGAGCCTACCACTTAGTGGCGTCAAGCCGCATCAGCTCGTTGAACGCAGGATCAAATTCGACATCCGCGGAGCTCATTGTCAAAGATCGGTGAAGTTGGGGGATGGCAGGTTGATTGACGTTGAACGAGGGCTGTGGCGCCATAATCTGTGGTGGCTTGACAGGGCGCTGGCGAGCATTTTGCTTATTCGATGGATGGCGCTTCGCGGATCCGATTGTTGCATGCACGTCTTCATAAATATTGCGAGGATTTTGAGGTAATCCGTGGCCTGACGATTGACCGAAAGAGGGACGGCTGGATCGCAGTTGGCTCACACCTGGATGCAGATCTAGAATCAGTCACGGTCTCCTAACAACAGAAGGAGAATATGCGAATGTCTGCGCTCCCCTGTGATATTTGCGTGGCGGACCACGGGGGAACCTGCAAAAGCTTGGACTTACCTCTTGGCCTTAGAGCTTCAGCGGGGGCTCGAGAGTTTTGGGGACTGAAGGGATCAAATGCATCATAGCTTGCCAGGCTCTGAGGTGTCTTGCTTGACATAGGCGTATCATGGTCCTGATCCATAATCAAGTCAAAGGCGGCCTGGCTATGACTTCTGGTGGCTTGGATCGTTGACTGATACGCAGTCGACGATTTGAAAGACTCAAAAACGGGCCTGCCCAGCAAATCAGTATTCCTTCTGTTTGAATCATTCCAAAGTTTTGGAGGATAGTGAGAAGCATAATCTCATTTCATGAAACACATCTGAATATGACACTGAAATGGGAATATGGATCACATGCTTACCACGCTGGTTCCATCGTATCAAGACAATTGTCTAGACTCCGCTTCCAGTCATTGAGAACAATGTGAGTACTTTCAATGCTACTGTGGACCGCATGGACGATATCGTACGCAGACTTGACAAAATACTCATAAGTAGGTGGAATAATGAGAAGGCCAAAAGTGTTCGAATGTTGATTCAAGAGGTCGACCGTTTGGCGAGCTGATCTGGTGCACGGTTCCAAATTGACCACCTCTTTTCCATTGTTGTTGGAAAGCAGTTGCGATGTGGCCAGCGTGGTGAAATAGACGTTGTGTAAGTGATACTGGTGTGGAAGCAAGGACAGTGCTTGCTCGCTACCCTTAGCGGTTGAGTCGAAATACAAAGGAGGAGACTGAGATTGACTCCAGATGTGAAGTTTTTGGAGAAGAACAGTACTGAAATGGAGAGTGTTGGATTCAGCGGAACAACAGCACGCATCGTTCAGAATTTTGAGAACTTGAACGAGCTGGTTGAAAGTGCTGAGTATCGATGCTGGCATGCGCGCATTTCCTGAACTGCTTTTCCGGACTGTGAGGCAGTCCGTCCAAGGATCCCATTCTTCAAGCCCGTCTTCGTCCAGAAGTCCAACTAGATCGGCGTCTTCGGCTCTCAAATGTGGACGGCGATTTAATCGAGCTGCAACGAGGGTTTCTAAAACAAAGCAGCCCAAATACACATGCCTGAGTCTGGACTTGGCTCTTGAAGATGCTTCTGAAGGTCGATCCAGTTGCAACTCAATTGCTGCTCTCACAGCTTGGCCTATCAATGACCAGGATCGGTTGAAATGGCCCATTCCAAGATTTGTAAGAGTGAGAATCAATAACGCTTGTATATGACCTGGTTTTAGTCAGCTTCGATGCCATGAAGAGAGGTGATATTGTGGTCAAAGTGGTGACAACAAGACAAAACGAATGTCTAGGTTACCGTTGAGCATTGATCACGATGAACGACTGTAGCACTATTGCATCTAGGAGATCCGAACTTACCGAGTTCAAAAGTTCCTTCCTCGTTGGGAATGAGGGATCTTGCTTGAGCATACATCCTTTCTGCGGTCCAAACCATTTCCCCAACGGCTCCGAGTGCTCGTGGGATGTTATTGATTGCTCTGTGCTGGAACTTCGCGTAAGCTATCGCTGCCCATAGAACGGCGTTGTCGCCAGATCCTGCCCTGATGCGGTGTCAGCTTCCGATCTTCAAGATAGGTTGAATAATCGAGGGTGATAAAAATGCAAAATAAAGGACAGGTAATCATCACGATTTGAATTGTCAAAATGCGCATGCCTACTTCTGACTCGAATATTAAACATTTTCTGACAGACTTACGATGAACTTTCTCCTCGACTCTGTGAGTACTGATACGATGTCTTCAACAGGTCATGTTTCTCAATAATGGGAAGCCAAGAATGGGTATAAGAGAAGTAAACATCAAGGAGGTGCCAGGTTTCAGAAGGAAGGTCAGGTAGTACATCGGGAACCGCGGCTGGAGTTCCGCTCGATTGCGCACCATGAGCTGGATGTGGACTGAGAATGGATTCATATTCTTTTGGCATGAAAGTAGGCTACACTCATGTCAGTGTTCCATTTCCCAGAAACAAATATAAATATGGACATATATATACATACATCAATAGCTGACATGTTTGGCGGAGTCTGGAAGTCCGTCTGTGTCATGACATCGGGTACACGATCAGACCAGCCAGTGCTTGAGTAATCCGGTTCCTGGTTAGCAGGCCATTGAGACCTAGAATTTGATGGCTGCTGAAAGACAGTTTTCTCTGCGGGTTTCGGACCTTGAACATCGGAGTTGATTCGTTTCCTTTTAGTTTCCGTAGGCTCTTGTGAAGAGAGCAATTTTTCGAGCTCCCGAGATATTGTTGATTTTCTCCAAATTTCAACCAATGCTTCGGAGTTGGTTTCGTCGGTCCAAATACTCAGAGGGCTTTCGGTACCTAGACGTTGTTACCAATGCATGCTCCAATAATGCTTAGAGAATATCGTTGCATCAAGTTGTTGTACAGTTGTCAAGGCTTCGGACATTCCGTGACTTCGACATTCGAACTCGCGAAGTCCTAGAATATTCTGGGACATTGAGACGTGGGAGAGGCTTACTTTCTTCGTTGCCAGCTAGGGCTGACAAAATGTCATCTTCCACTTCCTCGACATCGCGTATAGCTAGGCCCCATAGCTTTTCGAGGCCCCGAACGTATCCTTCGGGCAAACCCCTCTTCTTCACATTGGCATCGTATGAACATTCGCGACCATTCGAGATACAAGTTGAGCAAGCCTAAACGAGGATTGCAGTCAGCTTCGATGTCTAGAGATCGCTAGCAACTCCCGCATCATCTCCGCATGAACCATGGCGGTATTTCCACATCAAAGGGACATATTTGCGCAGCATGCCTCTATCCGTAGTACACTTGTATTCAATTCCCAACTTGACCTCGCTTGTGTCCATGTTGATCTCAACCCTCCGCCACAGATACAGACAATCGACTCATGAACAGTCTCTCACCGGCTTCTTTCCGTCGCATTTGTCCTTTCTACTTCTGCACTTGTCGCATGCTTGCGATACCCGTTTTCTTGGGCCACTCTGCTTTGATTTCCTCCTCAACTGCTCTCCGTCTACTCCGGACTTCTCATCGTTGTCGTCTGGAGGTTCATTGCCCGTCCGCGCCTGGTGTGCCATTCCCATAGCTACTTGTGGATATACCGTCGCGATCGAGATGTTGAGCGCTCGGGGTCGGTGTCCATAGGGCAGAGCTTCGAGGACCAGTCATGCAGAGGTCATTCGGGGTCGTTTTTTCGAGATCCTCTTGTATAGTGGCTAATATCACGCTCTTCGGGAGGTTGTATGATTGCCCGACGCGCGGTGACGACTTGAGGCTACGCAGAGATTTTCTGGGGAAGTTGAGGAGCCCCAAAGTCCAGATGAAGCTCACGAAATGGCTGGACGGTGGTTGGTCAAACAGCAGTCGCGGTCTCCACTCCCAGTCCAGACTGTGGGGTAAGGGGAGATTCTTTATCCGCAATCAGTCGAGGCGGTGATAGTGGCTTGATTCGCAGCGGCACTTCGATGTCTTCAATTTCTGCTCGTCTTTGATCCTTCAACTCTTTCTCGAGCACACGACCGTAACACTTCGCCTCTCTTCCTCTCCTCCCATTAAGTTCACAGGATCAGCAAGTGCGGCTTGCTTCGATCGTTCATATCTGCAGGCAGGAGGACGGGACGATTGGCTTTGCCCCGCTTCAACAGCCGGCTGGTGAATCCACGCCGATTCAGCATTCTCACCACGTGATATCAACACACCTCATTTGATCAAGCCAGCTGTTGGATCTCGAAGGAACGGTTGGAGACTGTTGCGTGGAGCTCGGAGATCACTTGGGACGTTAATAGCATCGAAATGTCAGTGACAACGCAGCTGGAAGCGCCCCTCGCATATCTGGACAGTACGACTCGACCTCGGCCAAACGTTCGAGACTTCCTTCCAAATGCCTCGATCGTATTAATCGGCTCGAGAGGTTCTGGGAAGCGGACGCTCGGATTTATTGGAGCTATGCATCTAGGAAGAAGATTGATTACCGAGGATCACTATTTTCAGGAAGCTACAGGAGTATCCAGGTAAGTTCGATGTGCGACATTGCTGGATTTCAGGAAAACAGAGAAACTGATAGCTTCAGGGGTACTTTTATGCAACAATACGGCAGTCTGGAATTCTATAAAAAGAATATAGAAATCCTCAAGCGGATGCTGGACAACCACAGATCTGGATGTGTCATCGAATGCGGGATGGGAAGCCTTTCGGGGGCGGCTCAAAAGGCTCTTTACGAGTATTCGAAGACGAATCCTGTGATCTATGTCACCCGAGAAGCCGAACGGATCAAATCGTTACTAAGATTAGGAGATGATGAAGCTGCTCGCTTGGAAAATGCAGATCTAGCACACCGGAACTGCTCGAATATGGAGTACTTCAACCTACACGATTCTAGCTGTGACGGAGCTGAAACCCCACCTGAAAATGGCCTTGGAAACGTCTCCTCCAGACTGAAATACGCAAAGGAGGACTTTTCGAAATTTCTCGATTTTCTGACAGGGCAAGGTGTCATTCGCAGCGGATTCGAGAGCCCGTTCTCGATTGCGGCTTTGCCAGCAGAATTCAGATCCTACACCTACGCATTATCACTGCGGTTGTCCGTTATACCAGATTTGGACTTAGCAGATCTCGAAGCTGGTGCAGACGCCGTCCAGTTGAAAATCGATACTTGGTCACCTAATTTTCAAAAGCTCATCGGAAAGCAAGTCGCAACTATCAGGAGAAGCCTCGGAGTGCCTATAATTTTCCAAGTCGAGGATTATGCTTTCGAGAATTCACGCTTGTCTTTGCAAGAGCAAGAGCATGCTTATTTCTTGTTAATGGAGTGTGGACTACGGCTGGGTGTGGAATACATCGTAGTCGATTTGAAGTACTCATCGGACCGGTTCTCGCATATCGTGCGATCTTCGGGCAAGACGAAAGTCATCGGGTACCACATGCACCGGGAAGAGAATTCATGGGGCTGGGATGATGAGTCTCGGATGATTCAATACAGGAGAGCTCAGTCCTTGGGTTGTGATATAGTTCGATTTGTTCGCAGGACATCGAAGGCGAGCGACAATGACACAGTTCGCCAATTCGTCAACAAGATCGAGTCTTTATCAGATCGTCTTCCAGTCATCGCGTACAACATAGGAGAAAACGGTCGACCTTCCTTGATCGCCAACCGGATATTCACGCCTGTCACTCATCCTGCTATGCAATCGACTGTGAGCAAGAGCCAAATCAGACAGTTCCTCCCAACTGCAGCAGAGGCTATGCAAGCTCGGTACGAAACCCGGATCATCGACCCTATGCGCTTTTACCATTTTGGCGTCAGTGTGTTCTACAGTTTGTCTCCAGCCATGCACAGCGCGGCATACGAAGAGTGCGGAATGATGAACGACTTCCAATCTCTCCAAGTATCTTCACTTCACGATATCCAACAGCTCTGTCAAGATACAAATTTCGGTGGCGCCGCAATCACTCAGCCATTTAAAGTCGAGATCCTCACACGCATTGCGGCGAAGAGTTACCATGCAAAGGCAATCGGAGCTGTCAATACATTGTTGCCACTTCGGACTCTTTCGAACAACACACCACTTGACGGAAGTACACAATCACTTCTACGTCATGCAAACCAGAGAGGCAAAGCTGGACCCATCATCGCCTACTATGGCGATAACACCGATTTCATCGGCATCTTAACCTGTATCAGACGGAACCTGTCACCACGCAACGTCATCCAGCCATCGAAGACGACGGGGCTAGTCATCGGCGCAGGTGGTATGGCTCGAGCTGCGATATACGCCATGATCCAACTAGGCTGCCGCAAGATCTTCATCTACAACAGGACCATCGAGCATGCAGAAGACGTTGCTCGGCATTTCAACTCCTGGGCTTCTGGACTTAGCAGCGACGGGGAGATTGTGCGGGTATTGCGATCACCTACGGAAGATTGGCCATCGAAATACAGGCAGCCAACAATGATCATTTCCTGTGTGCCAGCACGACAAGTTGGTAGCAGCGCCGCGGCGAATTTCGAGATGCCGACCCAATGGCTGGGAAGTCCTACTGGCGGGGTAGTAGTTGAGGTAACTCTCGTTATCCAAATCTCGTTTATGAATTTGAGCTAATCATGTTGATGTAGTTGGCATATCTACCCCTCGATACCCCGCTCTTGAAACAAATCCGTCGAGTACGAGAGGAGACGAAACAGGCGTGGGTGATAGTTGATGGTTTGGAAGTCCTACCTGAACAAGCTTCTGCGCAGTTTGAGTTGATGACGGGAAGGAAGGCGCCGAAGCGGAGGATGAGGCTTGAAGTTATGAAGAATTATCATCGGTATGAAGAGAGCACGACGTGAGTTCGGATAGTTGTTGGAACCAGTTTAATCTACGAAAGAACACACTGTGCAAACATAGTATGGAACATATACGAGGATAAGATCCAAAACACCCCTTCAGAGACTGAGGAAAAGGTGCTCTCTGGTGTTGATATCACGAAATCCGCAGACCCTGGCGTGTTCATCGTTTGTTTACTTCTCAACTCCCGATCCGCATCTCAATCAGCACACCTCAAGGTACCCAACAAGAATACGCGGAACCAAATCTACGTAGCACACTCAACGGATAATGATCTCTTTCTGTTTTCTTGGATTATAGGGGGTTTTTACCTGCACCCAGCACCACTAAATAATCTTGTTGTTTGGAAAGCCGCTCGCAACATAGAATAAAGTAGTGGCCACTCCGCATATGAGTTTTCATATCTAGAAAGCTAGTCATTGGAATTCTATACTATACTTCATCCTTTTTGGTGAGATATAGAGTCTTATGTCTCGAAACTGCCATTTTAGCCTTGCTAGCCGCGCTAGCCTTGCTACTGTTGCTGTGAAGTTATCTACCAGTCTCAATTGAGTATTCAACGACCCTTTACTGATACCTATCATTAGGGATGTTTGATGTCTACATGATTCTAGTTGGCAAGTAGTGTTGATACAGTCTATGAAAGGGAGACCGAAGAAGGGCGAGAAAAAACACGAGCTGGGTAGAAATGCGTCGACGAAGAAATCTTTTGATGTATAAATTGTTGATGCTATTAGCTCATATTGTAACATCACTAAATTTCCAGAGGAAAAAACCCACTCATTTACAATCGCCTCGATTTCAGGTAGTTTCTGGGTATGGATACTGCCCGATGCCGGCTCAGAGCTGAAAAGTTGGTTGTGCGGACACAGTTGACATTATCTCGTGCATTGTCTCAGACGACGATTTATCATTTGTGTAACTATCGCGAAATCTTATACATAGAATATTCTCAATCTCCAAGGCCCCAAAATCCAGATCCACTAGATCATGAAAATTATAATTGTAGGCCGAACATGGATATTAGACTCGGCACCCAGCCTCTCTTTGTCAAATTTTGTCAGTCATGCCCCTGCAACCTAAGCGATGAATAATCACCTGCATTGTGGGGGGTCCACCCTCGTCCTCAACCTGAATCTGCACGCCATACTATATCAGGACTATGTTTCTTCCAATCAGCTCCTCTCACTCCTCTCTCACTCCTGCCAAACGGCACCTTTCCCGCCATCTCAAAACCCTCCTCCTCGCTCATCTCTTATCTCTCACAGAAAACCGCAGTTCCACAAGCTGCCTGGAGAAGCTGACTCAACCAATGTGCATGCCGAACATATTGGCACCGGGGATGTGTTGGTCAGGATGAGGCTCGTACCGATGCCGTAGTGCGTCATGCAACCTTATTTCACCGTTGAAAAAGTGATCAAGTGCTATAGAATATTTTCTTGTCTTGCATATATCATATAACTTCTCTGGGATGCGTGGTACAGAACTTGTGAGGCCCACCTCTCGGCTCCGTCTCTGCAGGACGTTCGAGGTCGTCGGTGGAACTCTAATTTAATACATTTGCTAGATCGAGCGTTAGGAAGCGGTGACAGGAAGAAATTGGTATCTGGGTCGTCGTATTTTCTGTGTTTATGTTGCACGAACTGAAGAATTTGCCTCAGTAAGCCCACCCTGCCAAGTCTATACCCCTCATGCGGAGATGAAGAGGCATGCAATGCGCGATTACTCCCTTGTTGATAGAACAAGCACCAAGGGACTCTAGATCCATTTTCACGAGAAGGTGAGGTCGAAGATGGGGTTGAGTTGTGGCTAAACGTAATCCAGACAAAAATATAAGTAGGAGGGAAGAGCACCGTCAACAAAGTTCTCGCCAACCCACTCGGACATCAGACGGACAACTCCAAGATCTTCTTCTCGCCTCAATTATTTTTCAAGATGAAGTTCTCAACCATCGTCGCTACTTTGGCTGGAGCAGCTGCTGTTGAGGGTAACTTGCCTTGTATTATTCGTCTTTCACTTGAGTAGCACTGACATATGCAGGCACTGGCTTCACATTCGACCGTCTCAACAAGACCGACGCTGTAAGTGCTACATATAATCGCAGACCCATCAAGACACAACGCATTGACATGAAACCAAGGTTCTCCTCGTCGTCGATCACCAGATCGGACTGACTGAATTGGTTCGAGACTACGGTGTTGTTGAGTACAGAAACAACGTTCTAGCACATGCTGCTCTTGGAAATCTCTTCAACCTCCCAACCATTTTGACCACCTCTGCTGAGACTGGTATACTTCAGCAAACTCCAACTTGATCGCAGTTACTGACCACGAACCAGGACCCAATGGTGCTTTGCCAAAGGAGATCATTGCTGTAAGGAAAACCTACTGATTTGTAAGAATATGTGCTGATACTCAGATAGATGCATCCAAATGCGCCATACATCAGTAAGACTCCTACCGTTCCATCTCAGCTATGAGGATCAAGAAAACCCGTGGCAAAGACACTCCCAACCACCAGCAAAGACTAACCCAACCCCCAGAGCGAAACGGCGAAGTCGACGCCTGGGACAACGCAGAGTTCCGCGCGGCCGTCAAAGCCACCGGCAAGAAACAAGTCATCCTCGCCGGCATTGTAACCGAAGTCTGCACCTCATTCCTGGCCCTCTCCCTCCGCGCCGAAGGTTACGACGTCTGGGCTAACACCGACGCCTCCGGGACCTTCAACGACAAGATCGCTGCCGATGCTAATCGCCGCATGGAGCAGGCTGGTGTTCATCTTTTGGGCATGTTTGGTATTGCGATGGATTTGATGAGGGATTGGAGGAGCACCCCTGGGGCGGCTGAGGTCTTGCCGTTTCTTGATATGTGAGTATCGACTTGTAACTTGTATCGGTTTTGGGTGGGAATTGTGCTGATTTATGGATAGCTACTTGCCGGCTTATTCGCTTGTTGCGAGGGCTCATGGATATGCCATCACGAACGGGAGTTTGATTGATGGTGAGCAGCAACTTCTGTAGATGAAGACGTTGCATGAGGATGAGTTGAGATGAGTGGGTGTATAGTGTGTCGTGGGGAATGAGCGAAGGAATGTGAATTTGAAGGAGTAGGCAGGAGGTTGTAACATGGAAAAGGTCAATGAAAGGCCAGGAAATTAGATGCAATACAAACGATGAGACTGCATGACATGTCTTGAAGTTGATTTGAGGTGGAATTTATTGAATCTAGATGGAAGCTTGAAGCTTGAAGTGTCCAATTTCCAGCTGGACATAGTGGCATAAAGCTGAATATTGGGGAAATAGCAAGAACAGTTTCTTCTCATGTTCGAGCTAAAATGAAGACAGCCCAACTATGCAGTTGCAACTGCGAGCGTTCTTCATATCGTCCATCCAAAACAGAAGCCAGCTTCCACTAGCAGCAGACTTAGAAAAGCCAATCACGTAGATGTTCAGGAAGTTCTCTTGCCCCTTGTTCACCATCCTAATAAAAGGTTGTAGCATACGCATGAACAAGGTGCCTTCTGATCCCGACAAGCCCCGAAGGACTAACTCAATCTCCCCACGCTCCGTTAAGAACTACTTTCTAGAGGAAAGTAGCTCCTGCAAACTCTACAGAATGCATCGCGGGTTATACTTTTGAACTACCGGACAGAGTACTGAGAGCAGTCCATCGGTATGAGCAGAGGCAAGGGAAGTCACCCAAGATCGCTTGACGCAATCGGTCATCATCGAAAAATTCGTTATCATTTGTCTCTAACTCCTCCGTCTTCCGTGCGGTGAGCAGGACGGACCGAACCTATTCATACCATCCTCTTCCATAAAACGCCTCGCTAGTCGTACAAACAGCAGAATGGAGAAGAAATCAAAAGGCTTACAATAAAACAGCTCTAATCGTAAGAATGTGAGAAGAGTGCAGAGATAGACTCGCCATAGTGGTTCCTCCGAATAGCTTCAGAAAGTAGATTCGAAAGATCCAGAATAACGAGTTTGTTGGTATCTCTAGCCTTCTCGGGAGGTATCGGGAAGGAATTCGTGACGACTATCTGGTCGATGCAGTCGCAGTCTTGAAGTTCCTCGAGAGCATCACCGCCGAACAAACCGTGGGTGGCAATGCAGTAAACCTTCTTTGCACCACCACGCTTGACACAGCACTCAGCTGCAGCAATCCAACTGCCAGCTTTGTCGATCATGTCATCAACGAGGAAGACGGTTCTACCGCGAACATCTCCTACCAAGGTAATCATCTGTTCCAAACTTGGGTTGTTAAAGCCCTCCTCTTCCTCGTCCGAGGTTGCTGTGGCATCAGCAGTACCACCAAGTACATGTGGTTCCGGATTGAAGAATGAAGAGTTTCTCGACATCTCCATCGGATCCTCGTCAGGTCGCTCCAAAATCATAGAACTTGACATGGCAGACTGGGTGGGTGATGGGTAATCGTCTGGCACGATATGACCATGAATTAACCGACCATGAATAATATCTCGAGCTCGCTCGTCTGTGAATTCAGCCTCGGCTTCATCTCCTTCTCCAATCTCTTCCTCGATAGGCGAAGATCGTGCGGGGGTCGTTGCTGCACGGACAAGGGGAGATCTAGTTGCCGAAGGGCCCTTGTGTGTGGTTCGAAGCGGTGATGGTAGATTTTGGGACTTTCGTGGGGATGGGTTGCTATCCTGGCGCGAATGGGTTGGTCGACGGGGAGGGCTGTGTCTTGTTGATTGCTCTGACTTCTGACTATCTCTGCTTGATGGTACCTTTTCGCTTGTTTGTATGCTGCTGAGTTCTGGCTTTCTATCCGAACTGAAGCTAGGCTCGTCATTGTCAATCTCGAGCTTGGTAACGTCGGCGTCTAGATCGTGATCAAAATGATCCGGCTGACTCATGATAAAGCTACCACTCATGTTTCCAGCCCGTCTCTTGTCTGTTGTGACCATGCCAAAGTTGAGCTTTAGAGCATCTGCTAGGGATGTCACTCTCTTGGTACCCCCAGCATTCTTGGACACGCAGACAGCTTCGGACCAGTTGGGAACATTATGCCGAATCCACCTCGCAATCAATGGCTCTGCGTGCAGGTTGTCGACTGGGCATTTGAAGAAACCTTGCATTTGTGAGGCATGTAGGTCGATTGTGATGACGTGGTTAATTCCGGCGACGTGAAGGAGGTTGGCAAGCATACGAGCAGTTATTGCGCCTCGGTGTGACTTCTTCTTTGATTGTCTGCTGTATGGAAAGTAGGGTAGAACGGCTGTAAAAAGTCAGTTTGGCAGATCTTCTAGCAAGCAAATAGAAAAGTGAGCTGACCGGTGATTTTGTTTGCTGAGCCTCCCTTGCAAGCAGATATCAAGATGAGAAGCTCCATGATACTGTCATTGATCTTACTGCTGCCAGATTGAACCACAAACACGTCCTTCTCTCGAATACTGGTCAAGATCTTGACGCTGGTCTCTCCCTGCAGAATTGTCAGCCCCGCGATGCCATTGCAAGTCGCACACATGTCTACTCACATTTGCAAACTGGGAGAGCTCAACAGCCGCAGGAGCCATGCCCAGGTTCGAGCATATCTGGCTCGTCAGGCCTGGACAGGAGCTGCCAGCGAAAATGAGGGTATTGCGCATGGTGAAGCTGGTGTTGATGAAGGAGGAAAAAGATGGAGCTGGGAAAGAAAAGTCGGAGCTAAAGTCGTTTAATTTTTAGAGCGGAGCGGAGGTCCGCGCCAAGACCTCACCTCACCAGACCTCATCCAAGAGATTGGCATGTCACACTTCGAGCTCTCCCTCAATACTTAGACAACAGTTTGTTTGCTTCATGCCGTAACCAGCCGACCAGCAAAACAAACTTCAGCCTCGTGCCCGAGGTTAATAAAGAACTTTCCGGCCCATGGGGATCCGACATTTGACCACGTTTCTGCGCCCGTATGCAGTGTCAGAATCATTGGACGGGAAACAAGTGGTGATAGATGGCCCTTCTTTTGCTCACCAGATATACTACATATGTCTCAGAGCTTCATCAGGAGCCCAGAACGCATTGGAAGCTGCACCGTCTTACGAAATACTGGTAGATACAGCTCTTGCATGGCTGGACACAATTCGAGCTAGTAATGTGGAAATGTAAGTAATTTACTGAGCACTTGAGCTGTGGTTGCAGGATGTTCGCCAACAGAGTCTAGAAAAAAGATATACTTCGATGGGTTCTTGCCTCCAGCAAAGCTTGGTGTCCGATTGCAAAGGCTTCAGAATTCGACGTATCAGTTGACTCGGTTTCATCAATCAAACAACGAGCCATGCCGCTCGTCTTTCCCACAACCTAATAGTACCCCACCATCGCTCTTTCAAAATACTGCTGTTCGCTCCAGGTTGACGGCTCTTCCACCTATGTCTTTCGTCGTACCGGCAATCCTCGAAGCTCTCAAAGCCTCCGACAGATACGCAGATATTACCGATGTTGTGCCAGGAGAGGCAGACTTGTACTGTGCACGACATCTGAAGAACCATGGCGGGGTAGTCTTCACGAGCGATTCCGATTTACTTGTGCACGATCTGGGTCAAAGTGGTGCAGTGAGTTTCTTCCATGACATAGAGTCCTCCGAGCATGATGCATCCGGGATTTTGCGAACCCAAATTTTTCAACCCACAGCCATAAGTGATCGATTAATACTTCCCAAGTCTCACGGGCTTCATTCTCTGGCATTTGAGATATCAATGGATGCCCAAGGGACATTTCCCAAACTTCTTACACAAGCGCAGTCTCTCAGATCTGTCACAACCCATTCAAAAATCTTTGAAGACTTCCTCAAGGAGTATGCTCCATTGTCTATCGAGTCGGATCTATTCGCTCAGCTGGAGACCCTTTTGGTCCTCCAGCGATTGGATCCAAGGACCTCGGAGTACGTACTCCACTTCTCCAGCCTTGCTCGCATTGCTGGTCAGCCGCCGATAAGTGGTAGGCCTGCCTCTTTATCGCCTCAAATCTTCTTGCCATTTCTACTTGATTGTCCTGTGCGTACCAATGCCTGGGAAGTGTCGACTGCCACTCGGCAACTGGCCTACGGGCTTGTCAATCTTATTATACCTGCCAGTGAGCAAGCTTCGACTGTATTCGAGCATAGGAGACAAACAGATAAGTCAGATGGCCGAGAGCTGATGCTTCCGGAAGTCTCTGGTATTTCCGAGGCGTGCGTCACTGTCATGGAAATATTGGAGGAACTCAAAAAGAAACTGCCAAACTTCTCAGAAAGACAACTTTGGATGGCTTTCGCAATACACCAAGACATAGAATGGTCTACGTCCAATGCGAAAACTGCTGCCAGTCAGCTTTTCCTACAGCGTTTAGCCTACCCAAAGATATCGGATCCATCTGGGTATTTCGGCTGGGACATTGTTCAATTCTTTGCTCAAGTCCAGGGCTCATTATATTCGCTCAGGATCCTCCAACAGATCGCAAGTCTGGTAGCTTCGACTGAAACCAAAAATTCCATACCCGAGGCTGTTCTCCGTCTAAACTCTCTGTTGAGTTCCGTCCCAAAGTTTGTCGATTATCCTGATCTGAGGACTGCAGTTTCAACAGTCCGGATGTCCGAGCAGGGATTGAGATTCATGAGGGATCTGAAAGACGTCATAAAGGTCTTAGACTATCCGCCATCTCCTGCCGTTTCTAATCCATCGAAGTCAAGGAAATCGTCTAAGAAGAAGCGGAAGCGGGGTCAAGCCGCGAGCGGGTTACCGGCTAGCAAGGCAAAGCCGAGCAATCCTTTCGCTTTGCTGGAAAGTGGTTGAGGCGATTGTGGTGGAATCTGCTAGCAGCAGAAGCCGAGAATCTCAGCTAGTCGGATGAGGTCTGGCTGGATTGTAAAGGAACGAATGAAGGAGCAAGGACGACTCGAGGGTGTCGTAGGACGGTGGAGTCTGGCTGCCACAGGCTCAGAAAGAAGGATCTACTTCTGCCCCGGAAAAGGCACGTTCCCTCTTCGCAATAGAGTAGGGAGACCATGTTTACCTTCCTCCAGTCAGCAAATGACTTCTCTCAAGAGACCAACGTTCATCATTCAGCCCACTCCATTGTTTGACAATCATTCCATAACTGCATCCCTCCACAAGCGTACCTCACCTGGGTCCATTCCTTCGCTTCTCTACATCTCACCAAGGCCCATTGCAATGCCTGAACTGACCGCAATTAGTGCAACTCCAAATCCTCCTCAATTCAACCACTTCGCCAGCCTTCCGCCAGAACTCCACATCATGATATAGCAACTCAATCTCCCAGAGGCACAAGATGTACGCGTCCACTACCGCATCTAAACTGGCCGATTCCACAGCACCACCCGGCCTCCAGACAACCCCAAGTCTGCAGAGAATCTCGCCTCGAAGCATAGCAATGGCAGAGCCACATCGGGACACCCGGTCAACCACCACAAGTCCACTCCCATCACGCCATTGATCAGATACAGCTCGATTTCGACCCTGTACGCATGAAAGCCACCCCTGAATCTGCACTCCAAAACACCGCTGGCTGGAGGTGGGAGGTACGGATTTGCAGCGAATGCAGACAGACTCTGTTCCTGCACATCTCCTCTCCTTCCGTAACTTTGAGCATCTCTACCAGAGCCCAATGTGTCCTAGATACCATAGTATGGAAGCTGTGGAAGGGCGATCAACACGAGTTGTGCCTCATAGCGCTGTATGTAAGGCGGTCGTAGCCATACGGGTACGAAGGCCATCACACGGCATCGGCATCCTTGACTGCATATGCATGAAGTCGTGACAAATCCGAGTACGATAGTTGCGAGCGTTAGAATGACCAGCCAAGTAAGTTAGTCAAGCCACTGCTACACGGCTATAAGTCCATAAGGCGGCCCAATTGAACCACCCAATTGCGCTCAACATGCATCTTACAGCTTCAAGTACGTGTATGATACTACGTCTGCGAACAGCCTGATCCCCCAGCTCATCATCTACAGTCAAACACACCTGACAGCCAATATCATTAATGCTTTCGCGATGTGTCCGTGGAAAATCAAGAGGGCCAAGGATATCTTTGTTCTACCTAGTATAAGGAACGGAGGCTCATCGCGTAGGCACACCTCATACTTGCGTCTCTCGTCCTGGTTGCACGGGTCGTTCCCTATCCAAGCGTATTAATTCGTCTTAGGTCTTATCACTCTACTCACGTAATTCCTGCAGCTTCTTTTGTGTCTCTACAGTCCACCCATGAATTTGTTACCATTCCAGTTCTTCTGTGTCGTCAAAGAGATTATTATCCTTAAGATACTAAATGTACCGCTCAGAAGAGTGTAATCGCTGTACCAATCCTACTTGTAGCTCCTTGTTCTCGGGACGTTGGAAGAAACTAGAGACTACCTTATCACGAGATTCGTTGTAGAGATTAGAGTAGATGCATCTATAGAAGAGCAAACGAGGTCAGATGAATCTAGAAATATATATGCCATCGGCAACGCGAAATCGTCTCGAAAAGCCTAGTCTCGTGCAAGCTGAGAGTGACTGGATAATAATCGTTTTCTCGGCGACAGGACTTTCATGAATTCGGATGAGAGCTTAGGAGGAATCGATCCAGTATTATAGCCAGTAATCTATAACGGGGGTAGAAAGGCATGCTGTGGGACCGTAACCGAGAACTCCCAGTCAATGATGCCACGGATATGAAGCTCGTTATCCACGATGATATTATAGACGCGAGGATCAAAGTAGTATAGGCAGAACCATTCTCCTGAGGAATCAGCATTTAATCCGAGAGTCTTTTGAGCTTCCTCGAAGCTTAGGGCATGAACTGCAAACTCCTCGCACTCAGCCTCCTCCCGACTAAGTTCTTGGGAAGGCATTTGCTATATGCATTGAAGCAAGTGATGTTGCTTCCTGAAGAATTCATTAGCAGTGGTAGCCGTGGAGCGTGCAGCTGTATAACCGTCGACCTGGAGTTCGTTCTTACGCATTGAAAAGGCACCAACGATTTTCGGTCCGAATTTGAGACCCACAGTTGATTAAGGCGTGAAGGATTCTTCCCTGAGAAACATGAATAACCATAATTGGGCTAGGATTCCAATTGTCGCTCTTGGCATTAACGAGCTTCCTCGAGGGAATTCAAGCCGTCGTAGTTGGGCAAACATATCGATAACTTCTCCGAAAAACCGACGCCGGAAGTCTTCTGAACTATCCCGAAGCATTTTTTTTCGTTAAAGGTCGCCTATTAATGTAATCTAAGACTATGAATACTTGATGCGCCGAGGTATCTCGTCGGAGTCGACTACGGCTGTATGCGTATACCCGGGGAATAGGAATGTCTATATGATCTAGCACATATCTATGCGTATTGTATTAGTCTTAGACAGGCTGGCAGTGATTATGTAAGTAACCCTTACTGCATGGTATAGACCTCACTGCGCACCTTATCCATACATTATGGACTACTGGTTCTATGGGAAGCTTGATAAGCCGGGTGCTGCTATCGGAGAAGTTAAGGACGAAACAGACATTAAAGCTGCCTTGGCGCCGGGATCTGATGCTGTATGGCAAGCTGCCGTTGTACTTGGAAGCTAGAGCACGAATGGCATTTGTGTCAATTGAGCCGATAAATTCAGCGCCCTTAAGTTTGCGCTGCTGGTCTGTAAGAGGCCTGAGACTGGATGGAGAGGGAGGGCCGCGTCTGAAAATGTGGGCGAGATGCGATCTCCAAAGACGGCTAATGTGGGCAATGCAATATATCCACGGAATGGAGAAAAGGCGCTCAACGACTAGAAGCATCGGAATCAGAAAAGATGCCGGTGGTGGACGTGGGCGAGTTGTCTATGGAAGGACGTTGGAGATGCGACTAACGCGAAATAGGGCCTCGGCCTGAACGAGATGCTGGGCCCTCGACACCTGATAAGTAAGGCGGAATCGGGGTGACTTTGTATATAGGGTATGCGAATTGTCATCCTAGATTTGTATCAGGGTCTGCGGTGGATCAAAGTGATTAAGACTATATTTGAGGAGGCTTGGACACCTGCATCTCCTTCGGAAGACTTCCCGCTCCCCATAGCGTCCTCGACCTTAGTCTTTGGCTTGAATAGTAGTAGTAACTTTGACATATTCTTTTAGGCACGGCGCGCTCATCTCACAAAACTTCCGAAAGATCGAGAGACTTGACATTGAACTTCTACGAAAACCGCAAGGAATCCCCCACGCGCTGTGTCAAGACTCTAGGCGAAACCTTCCTGCTGGACCAATCTTCCTTGGGAATGCCGTTCATACAGATTCGTCTCCTTGCTCAAACACAGTTCGGTTGCGATCTTCGAGCGTCACAGGGCCGAGATGGTCACTATCAATCGTGAAGATCAGGTAACAGTTGCCTGGAGAGGAGTGTCTGGTCGCCAAAGTCAAGGAAAGTAACGATTCGGTACTGGATATTGCTAGATACCACTGGTTGGGCTATTACCACTGTGGATGATGAACGCTCAGACGGAGGTGGTAGGGGGATTGTTTAAGGCGAATAAAGCTTTCCTAGCAGCGTAGGCCAGAAGCTCATCTCCAAGCCCTTGGCCTCTGACTATTTCCAAATTAATCCTTAGTAAATGCGATACTCTGACGTGGCGAGACGGCTTTCTCTTTCATTTCTGACAGTATTTCCAGATGAATCAATCGTTGAGAAGAGAGCGACCTGATCTGTCTGTGTTCTGGGAGCACGATCCGTAGGGAACTTTCAAATTTCGGCCTTTCCTTTTATTACCGGGGTAGTGATATGTCGAACAAATCCTAGTATCGTAGCCGCTCCGACATTTAAAATTCGCCCAAATATTTATCTAATGCAATGGCAATTCCCAACCGGGTCTGTCATCAAAAACTAGGAATAGAACCCGAAGACAGAGCATATCTCTTGGTAAATTACTGGAGGACTGCACTGCAACATTGGGTGCCGATGCTAGGAACATTCAGGAGCCATCTCCGCCCAGTTATGGCGTACGGAGGAATGCCTGGTGACTTCGCAGGGCAATGCCTGCAGGTGTGTGGAGGTCCTTGTATCTTAGTGGAGAGGACCCGGGAATTACCCCGCTGCCAACGAAGCTTCGCTTCCGCCCCGAGATTTCTTAGTAGATGTTCTGGCTTTAGTACAGAAACATGCCGGCATCAGTTGAATGTTACTCGATTGCCACGTGCTAAGAAGTTACGAACAGCGTTGATATGTTTATTGGGTAGTTCAGTATTATCTTGCCTTATTCAGATACGATCTAATGCTATTTTATGCTTCTATAAAATGGGTGGATCGGCGTGGGTTGAACTGCGACAAACAGCTACTGTAAGTGGGCAACGGACAAATAGGGTTTGAACGGTTTCACTCAAAGCATGTATGCAAGCATGATGGAAGCGTTGATTGAAGCTTTTAAGTACATTGAACATTAATGAAATGTCCTTGAACAGGATATATACTCAGACATGCTCTAACCCAGCTCCATTCCGCATCTTAAAATGCCTCAACCCTAAACAAATCCAGCCCCGACGCAATTGCCTAAAGCAATAAAACCACTACCATCCAAATTGCTCACAGTGCAGCTCGATACTAGGTCCCTTAACCTTAATACAATTCGTTGCCGTCCTCCTCACACACCACATCAAATCTTCCGGCCCACAAGCCGCAATCGCAATCCTCTCATCATCCCCGGCCTTATCCACTACCTCCTGGATCAACACATCGACATTTGGCCGCCCTGGAAGAACCGCTACTGATGTTACCGATGTGCTGGAGTCCCAGGGGCTGGTTGGATCGCCGTGCGTTATCACGGGTGTCTTTTCGAGGTCCATTGGTAAGGGATGTGGGTGCTGTGTTGGGAAGGGAGAGGTATTTGCGAATGAGAGTTGCTTTTCGATGTCGAGAGGTGAGGTGTGTGATGTCGGAGATGTGCCGTCGATGGGGGACGCGGGTGAACCTGTATAGGATGGACGGGTAGAGTGGAGGATAATGTTTACTCTTGGTGAGGCACGGAGCTGGGCGAGTTCTTTGCTGAACCAGGTGAGAGTTTCTGAGGGTACTGTTAGCAAATTCGCTAATGCTTCCCCTTCGTTTTATGAGAGGAATTACCTTGTTCTCGAACTGTCCAAACGAACTCGATAGTTGGCTTGGGCTTGTTTCCAAGCTTCTTGATCATATCTAACGCGATGCCGAATGTAAATGAAGCTCCACTCCCCCCTGCAATCAGGATGACTTTGTCAGCCGTCTTGGAGAAATCGGGAATAGCGCCGTATGGACCGTCGATTGAAGCTCGTAGGATAGCGTCTGGGTTCTTCAGCGCATAATTGTGTAGGTCGTTTGTGAAGCCGTCGTATGCAGATATGACGAGTTCTAGGGACGTGGGTGAGTTGCTGACGATCGTGAAAGGATGTGTTTCCATGAGACGAATCCTGGGGATCCAAAGGAAACAGTGAGTTCCGGGAACGGCTCGTGATGGTGAGCGGCGGAGGATGATTCGAGTACCACCGTGAGCGAGAGGCGTGATGGTCGCTCGGTTATCGTAGCTGTACCACAGAACTCGCATGCCTCTCAAAATACGATCAGAAGCCCAGATGGACCCAGCAAAGATTGTGGCGATAACCCCTTTCTCTGCAATATGAGGCTGATGGAAACCAATCATGATGATGAGGGTTATGAACATCGCGATGTGAGATACGTAAAACACTTCGTAGCGGATTCTTCGAACCAGAAGAGCGAACGTCATCAGGACGAATATTGCTACACCCGCTGTGATGCCGAATGTCTGCTCGTGTGCCTGAAGCATGTAGACCATTTTGATCTTAATGAAGCCGATTGAGATGAAGATCCCGTGTAGTAGCGCAAAGATGACCGTCGTGTAGCCGGCTACTTGATGAAGGATATTGAGCCTTTCGTAGGAATAAGCTGTTAGGAACGCTAGTGGAGTGTTCTTGAGAGCTAGGAAGGTGACGAATGCAATGTTCGAAATTGCCATCCTGTGTTTTGGTCAGCTTTGAGTGAATTGATTAGGGCATTGGCTTGACTTACCATCCTAGTCGCTTGGCAAAGGGCAGGATGGAAGCGAAGTCCATGTTGATAAACAGGAAGAGGATGTTGAGAAGTAGGAAGACCACCACAAGAACGGCATGTCCGATAGACGTGAATCCGGGAACCCTGTGTGTAAGGATATGTCGGACCATTCTGACATGTGAACTTAGTAAAGACCACGTCAAGTGTTGGGTGTGCCATCTTACCGAGTAATAGACACCTGTATCTTCATGATCCCGGAATTCTTAACACCCTTCGAGGCATGTCGACTATACAACAACCGACTCCAGTGGAATATCGTGAACATTACGATAACAGCAGCAATCGCAATTGCATAATGTTCCACAGCCTCTTCGCTCAAAATTCGTTGATGTGCTCTCTTTAGAGCTGCCGCTTTCCTGGCTGTTGAAGCGATAGCTGTAGCATTATTTCCACCAGCCGCAGTCGCATTATTACCTGCTGGGGAAGAAGTTGAAGGTGTATAGCCCATTATGAACTGAATAGACGGATATCAAGCAGAGCAGAGGAAGGGTCCAGACCTTTCGAAGGAAGTCTAAAGAGCTATATGTACTCACTGCACCAATCCGGCCCGGACCAGAAGCCGTCCTAATGTTCTGTATTTGGATATGCCGCCCCACTGGGCGCGAGACCTTGCTTTCTCTCCATCGTAATTTGGATAAACATGCCCCCATACAGGAAAATGACTTACTAAAGCGAGTCGAGCCACAAGCAAACTTGCTATTGCAACACCAGCTTAAGATAACTCTTATCATTGATGGAGCCTGTCACGGGAATGGTGCAATGCTTAAACCTTGTTTTCCCTAATGGAAGAAGGTAGTATTCGCCTAATATGGTTAAAGAGGAAGCTGTTGCATCGAAAAGTATGAAGATGAACTGATACGGTAAGCAAAGTTTCGGAGTGTCCTAATCTGTGAGGATGGAAGCACTGAGTGGCACTTGTAGGGTTTTTCTCCGATGTTATGCAGGGCTAACTTCGTAAATTCCCTTCTCGGCAGGTGGCTAAAGCGACCCTGTCGTGCATGACAGCCGCGCAGGTGACCATGGTGACACCTCTTGGCATCAAACTTTCTTTTATTCCTGGTAACAGATGGACTTGATTCCCTTTTCGCGTAACTGCTAGTCTGTGTCAGGGACCTGATCACCGACGGAACGACGGGAGACTCGAAGCTTCTCAAAACCCAAATTCCCTGGAATAAGAAGATACCACTAAAATTCTAGTCAGCCACTTCAGCATGTGCTTCTGCGCATCGAATGCGAAGATTATGCGGGGCTATTTGGAATGGACACAAGTGGGGGATGCAATTCATATATTAAGATGTAGCGAAAACTGGGGAAGCATGACCAGCAACTTGGAGCAATTAAAGTATGAGATCAGCTCTGTGGGGAGCAATATACAGCATACCATTCCAGCGGATAGAAGTTGTCTTTCAGCTATGCGAAGTGCGAATTCATAAAGTAGACTGCGGACAAAATCTAAGCTTTCAGTCGGCATTTGCCTCCACCATGTGGTGGGGCGGTATCGACTGCCGATCAGCAGCATTTGATGATCTGATAAGACAAGGTGAAGTTCATCTATTGGCCTGGCATGGGCGGAATAAAGTTTTTGCTGCAGCGAAACAAGAAGGTCTCTAGATATTATCTTATCACACCTGCTTCTTCTGCATCTCCTCCGAGACTTCGGATTTCAGATACAGCATGGTAAAAGCACAACGCGCATTCTTCAGAAACAAACTGTGGATGTGATGATGAATTCATGACCAAACAATGATTTTCGTCAATGGAACCTGAGCTGGCAAACCATGCGGGGAAGCATGCCAGACTTCATTAATTCGCAATCAATCTGACTATAGCCGGGATTGCTCGATTAAACGATGGGCCCCCAGCACCACCTCCGATTCGCCACGTCTGGACCTCCAACAGATGTACAGCTCGTCACTCCAACGAGCTCCGACTGGAAGGCTACCAATCAGCGTCGTGAAGCATGATCTGGGTGTGAGCTGTCCAACAAAACTCTTTCTCCGACAGACTGCGAGAGCGGTTTTACCACTTGGCTGATGATGGGAGTTTGGGGGATGCACTTTTAGTGGCGGAAAATACCCAGGTGCTCGTCGAATCAAACATGCGCGAGATGATGATTATATGGAACCAAGGATACTCCCCGAAATTGCTGATGGAAACTGCCGTTCTGTAGGGCTCTCGACATCATGAGATGCCACTGGCTTTGTACGGCATCTAGAGGCCCCACCTGATCATCTTCACGCGCAAATAGAGAGTAGCATGGATCCATATGTTGGACAAGCACAGCAAGACTGGGTATCGCTGTTTTATACTTACTGCCCTTCACGCTTCATATATTTGCAGGACCATCACCAACACTGACCAGGTTCCGGGATGTCATGATGAACCAGGCATAAGAGTTTTAGGACTAGAAGTTGTGAGAATGCTGATGCAGACGCTGTTACCCACTACTGGTATATACTTAGCGCCCACTAGTTATACAGAAGTTGTGACTTATGTTTTTCTCCAATTTTCAATCGTGAGGATGGATGGATATTTCTTTCCACTGAAGTCTTGTACTTTGATTTTTTTCACGGCGAGAGACTTCAGTACTTGTCCGGAGCTTCTTTTGGCGCAACAGTATAGTTAGAGAAACACCATGGAACCGTTGAAGGAACCAAAGCCCCTACCTAAAGTTCATCTCATCTCAATTTCGTTTGATTGGTCCTTGACTTGCCAAGGACAAGTAAGCTGGGAGAACTGCTCCTTTTGGTTCACATTCTTCTATTACAAGTAAACGAGAATTGGAGTAAATTTTCAGAGAAAAAGGAAAGGTGATCGTTATATAATGAAGTTGAAGAAGCCTGGTGGTGAATGGATTTTGTTGTTGGCGTCGGTGGCTGTTGACTCCTAGTTTCTCGCTTAACCACTAGCGCCTCTCGACTTTGTTTGCTACCTTGAGTCTACCTCACACTTCGATCTTTTTGAACTCGAAAAAAGCTACTCGTCGCAATACTTGTACAGACTACAGAATCCAAACTGCGTCCAGGAACAGGGCGCAAAGTACCTTCATGTAAGTGAAGCGGAATGCTAGCCTTTCTGATCACCTCGGGAGCTTGTTGACATTGGTCGCGCCTTCCTCGAGTGGCTAAATTCCTCCTATTGCCATGTCGCCCCGCGCTACGTTTCTCCTTCCATCACCTTCCTGTCTCAACTTCAGCTCACCTCATCTTATCTCAAGACTGACCTACATGTTGACCAATCCTTTGTCACCCGTACATCCCTAACAACTGGTGTTGGACACGGCTATGGGCTCAGGGCAAGGAAAAGTCGCGTCCGTATCCCGTCCAAGAAGTGGCTTGCGGAAAAAGAGTACCGGGAGAATTCTCTCCAGGGGAAGATCTTCCCGATATTCTCAGCTTTACCTGACATCAAACTAAGCTGACGTCTGCTTCCAGGGCACGAACGCGAAGCGGAGGCGGTGGTGGTGACAGAGCCGACCCTATCGAGCTCTCGTCAGCCTCACCATCACCTCTCCGACAAACCCGTCGAGCAACAGTCGCGTCATCGCGAGTTGATAAAGCTTCCGGGCGCATCAAGAAGCTTTCTCCAGCACCCGCTCGGCCGGGTCCACGACCTGCCGGCCCAAGCAAAACTATTGCTCGAGCCGCTCGAGCCGCTCGAAAAGCAGATAGAAAGCCCAGTAGAGGTATGCAATGGACTCTTTATGCGGCATTAAACTTTAATATGCATATGGTTGACTCACATCAGGTACTGAAGGAAAATCACCCCCACGCAGTCCTCGCTTCGAACGTCATCCCCGCAGCTCGAGTCCCGATTCGGTTCCGATCGTTCTGCAGTTATCCCTCAATAGTAATGTGCAGGAGCTTCTTGAGAGAACTGTCTTTTACTGGACCAAGCAGTGGATTCCTGAGGTGCTGAAAAAGAAAGGCTGGAAGGAGCCAGAGCAACTGGAGCTGACATACGTAAGTCTCACAACATCCATGGACTAGGGGTCATTTATGCAACAATTTGAGATCCATATATCTCTGTCTTACCAAAGATAGAATGCCAGAGTAGTTTCAAACTTTTGAGCTACAACGAATAATGTGGCCCCAATGAATTCATGCCTAGGGGGGTTGTTTTGGAGTCGAGTACTGACAATAATAGTGGTTCCGGGTATTTGATCAAGACGGTCATCTCAAACCAAAATGTGAACAAGCTCTTGCGGAAAGCCGCACGGGTCTCAGCTACGCCGGCCTAAGAAAGCTCATGGGAAGTCTGTCGGAAATCCGACACTCTGCGGTTCATCGAAGATCACTTTCAACGCCAACTCTGCGAAAAGTGATGGCGGATGCGATACAACTCACTCACTACTTGGACGATCCCTTGCGCAACCAAAAGATTCGGGAGATGCAGAAGAGATTGCTTCGGAATGATCTGGCTGAGTTGGAAGAAATAATCAACACCCCGCTTGAAGAATTCAAGACTAAAGGAGAAATTTCAGGAGCGCCAGCGGCGAAAAAAGGAGGCGAAGAAGCCGCTCTAGCACCGGCCCCCGAGAAGCAAATAGAAGTTCCAGGAGAGATAGAAACCGATGCATTCGGAAAGAAACAATCCGAAGTTGTTCGAGAGACACTCTTGGATGCTACGCAGAGGGCTCGAGCCGTGCTCGGAATGGAATTGGAAAGCAAAAGTCGAGCGGTTAAAGGCGAATCGCTGTCTAACAGCAAGCAAGTTCTGCCATCAGTCAAGCGGGAGTTTGGGAGCCGTCGCAAAAAGATGCGGCATGCGGCGAGCAACACCCACAGAGGCGGAGGGAAATCTATTTCTGATAGCTTTTCAAGACATGAAGTCATTGATTTGACTGACGATGCTGAGGATGGGCTTGAAAATACGAAGTGTCAACTGGCGTCCGAGAAGAGCACCGCATCCGATAGGTCTCTCACGTCGAACAAGAGACCTTTTGCAGCATTCGAAGAAGATTTCATCGAAATTTCTGACGACGATCAAGGTTACCCAAATATGCAGGACGATGACGGGGAAGAGGACGATGAGCCTATGGCATTTTCAAATGCTCCGAGGCGCCTTCCCAACAAGAAGTCCAAGAGATCCCAGCAGCTACTGCGAATGGGCATTGATTATTGACGGCCAGAACGATACCCTGAAGAGCTAATTACGTTCCAATCAGCCTTGGAGATTAGGAATTCGAGGGAGCGATTCTCGGATTTGTTTTCGTTTTATTGAGCTGGCGCTAGGAAGTTTGGATTACTGCCGAGACTGACTCCAGGGGCATTTTGCTGTTGTAAGATTAATAGCTGGGTATCGGTCAACTGTTTCTTTCTGCCCTTACGAATGAATCTCAGCTTATGAAGTATGTTTTAACCTATTCCGTGACCCGTGTTAGGGCTTTGGCCATTGTGTATGCTTTAGGTCGTGTTGTATTCCATATTCAGCCCTCCTTCTTGAGTGCCAGTTTGTTCGATCGATAAGAGAGATGTCTCGGGATCTCCACCAAGTTCCTACAAAGATCCGCACATTTGGTCACTTGCCAATAAAGTATACAACCACAACCACAACAGTGAGCAATACGTAGATCGCCATTACGATCGGAAAACTCGTTTCCTGGTAGTTTGCCAGCTGGGACAAGTGACCATCCAGCTCTGAAGCGACGGTAGATAGTGCATATTAGCGCATCCTTCTTCCATTCATCAGAAAAAAAAAGAAGAAAAAATTGTGCCGGAAGCCCGAAAGAGGCGTGGGGTAGTTGGACAGTCTATCTTAGATTCTTTTAAGCTACTCATACACATCCCCACACCAACATAACACATAAAAGTTACATAGCCTTCTCTCTCGGCCCCGACAACCTCTCGAACTTATCAACACTCATAATGAATGTTCCCCTTCCCCCTGTCAAGCTCCTAAGATGCTTCAGGTACCCCACCATCTCCTTCAACGGAACCGTCGCATGAATCTGTCTCGCTTGCCCAGGCCCCGACGCATCAGAACCCCCAGAAGAAGCGAATGGATCAGGTGGTGCGTAGATCTTGCTTGGATCGATAGCTGGGAGTTCGGAAGTAGACTCTTCGCTGCCGTCTGATTCGAGAGAGAGGACGTGCCCGCCGCGAGCGGAGGATATGTCGTGCACGATCGCACCGAGGGAACCTTCGTCGCAGGATATCACGACGCTCATTACGGGTTCCATTAGGGCAATGTTGGTCCTCTCTAGGGAACTCTTGAGCGCGGCCTGGACTGAGAGGCGAGCGGCGGAGGAGAGTGCTGCGGGAGATGTGTCGGAGCCGAAGAGATCGGTTGATGGGTCGAATTTCAAAGTTACGTAGCAGGCGTGCATAGGGAATGAGCGGCGAGGTCCTCGCGCTAGAGCTGCGACTGCGCCGTTCAAGAGTGCTTCTCGGACTGCGGCTAGGGGCAAATCTTTCGGCAGGGAGGATCCCTCGTCTTCTTCGCCGAACCAGGATGTTGGGATGTTGATTGAGATTGAGTTGCCGTCTCGAGTGACTGTGTAATCTGCTACTGGAGCCTTGCCTTCTAGAGGCTCGATTGCAGCTTCGCATCCGGCCTTGCCTTTCTTGCCTGCTATGTCGCGGTCGAAGACTATTCTATGTGGTGGTGTGGCTGAGAGTACGGTTTCGCGGTAGCTGATCTCGATGTTGCCCATAGTTGCTTTAGCTTTGAAATCGTTGACAAGTCTGTCTCTTGCGATCTCGAGGTGCAGTTCTCCCATACCGCTAAGTAGCATCTGCCCTGATTCCTCATCAGTGTTGACATGTAGACTGGGATCTTCTCGGAGTAGATTCGCGAGGATCTCGGCTACGTTCTTCTCTTCACTGAGACTGTGTGGTTCGATCGCTGCGAAGAAGACGGGTGGTGGGACATTGATCGGCCGGAGTTGGAGCATATTCAGTGGCGCGGGAGGGCCAGTCTTGGGGTTCACTCCTGGATAGGAGATTAAAGTGTCGCCTGTACGGGCGTGCTTGAGGCCGGCTATGACGCCGATTTGTCCTGCGGAGATGTGGGATATCTCGATGGCATCTGAAGCTTGCATTTGTAGCAATCTTTGAGCTCGCTCTGTGACGTGAAGATTTGTATTCCAGAGTGCTGCGTTACGCTTGAGTGAGCCGGAATAGACTCGGATGTAGACGAGCACACCGCGACGTGGATCGTTCACAACTTTGAACGCTAGTGCACAAGCTTCGATTTGTGCTATCATCGATGTGGCGGAGCTGGATTTCTTGGAGAGGTGTTTAGTCCAGCTTGAGGCAAGAGACAATTTACCATCTAGAAGATCTGAGAGACTGCCTCTCTTTTCCCCGACACTGACTTCTGAGCTTGGTCTTTCGGTTGGATTGGGAAGGAGATCGTCGACAGCGTCTAGCAAGGGCTGGACACCGATGTTCCTGAAGCTTGCTCCTGCAAAGACTGGAATGAGACGTCCCGAGCCATCGACGATGCATCTTCTCAGGCTGTCTCGAATGGCTTGAGGTGGTACTGCTAGGGTATCATCGCCGCACTCTAGCCATGTCTCAAGAAGTTGTTCGTCGAATTCACAGAGTCCTTCAACGAGCGCCGCCCGGGCTTTGATGAGTTCATCTCTGAGTCCTGAGTCTTGTTGTGCTAAGTCATCAAGACTGACGTTTTCGATAGTCTTCCCATCACCACCTTCTTTCCACTTTAGAGCACATAGATTGATGGCGTCTCCAACCCCTGTGAATCTACCTTTCCCACCTTCCCACCAAGGAATATGGCATACAGCCGGAAAACCACGTAACCTAGAACCAATCTCCTTGACAGTTCTATTGAACGCTGCACCATTTCGGTCCAGTTTGTTGACGAACACAATTCGAGGGATGTTGTAGTGATTGGCTTGAGTCCAGACTTTCTCGGTCTGAGCTTCAACGCCAGCAACGCCATCGAGGATGCATACTGCACCATCTAAGATCCTTAGAGAGCGGAGCACTTCGAAGGTAAAGTCTGCGTGACCAGGAGTGTCTATCAGATTGATTGTGTGGGGTGTGTGATGTCTTGGTCCGTCGGGTCTGGTGGGCTTGCTTGCTTGTAAGGGGGGCCAGTGGAAAGTTACGGCTGCGGATTGGATTGTGATACCTCGCTCCCGTTCGGCAGGTAAGAAGTCCGTGACGGTTGATCCATCGTCGACATCTAGTAGCATGTTAGAATAGACACAATCAAGGTAAAAAGTCCAAAACCACGTGAAAAAAACCAGCAACTTCAGTTGCCTTCGAGAAAATCACATTAAATGAACTCGGGGTTCGGAAGATGGGGGGCTTGGAAACTGGAAACAAGCTGAGAGTACCTCATCTTCGAATTTCGAACAGGAATTGACAAGAATGGTCTTACCTCCTATTCGTCGAGTTATGCCACTGTAATAGAGCATGCGCTCCGTTGTTGTTGTCTTTCCCTATCAAATCATGAGTTAATTGACCATGATATGAACCAAAGTCTTCTTACAGCATCGATATGTGCTATAATTCCAATATTGCGGGTTGCCTCGATGTTTGGATCATGTACATGATCAGGGAGGTGGGAAGTTGAGTAGTGGCTTGATACAGGTATATGTACCCTAAGAAAGTACGTCTTATTGACCAGAGCAAGACGCTGAAGCCGTTGATGCCATAGTTGACACCCTCCTCTTATAGTCAGTAAACGCATCACCTCATATTTTGGTGTTGTTGTTTCTTGTTGGCTGATATCTGTACAAGAGGCTTTGAGTTTAATAGCTCGCTTAGCGCTTCGGCGCTTGCCGGACGTCTTCCGCGCTCTACGGAAGCCTTGTTGAATGCGGAGCTTCATGATTGCTTGCCAACATTACCTTACACTTGCTTGCTCTCTGCAGCAACCATCCGAGCCTCGATCACTCGAAGGCAGTGTCGCATATGCCATCCTCACCACGAACATAATCCTGCATTGGAATAGCTCTGCGACAGTGCCATCCTCGAGCATCTGCCCAGCTGCCTGTTCGCAACTCACATAAGCCTGGGCTAGCAATTGGGACAATCATGGACTACTCATCATCTATTCACGATGCTGATAATCCGGCAGGAGCATCACCCTGGGGTTCATCGCCAGTGCCATCTCCGCAGCATGCGCGAACAAGCTCCTTTCCAACTTCTGGTGATGTTCCACCTTCCCCAACACCCTACAGCTCGAACGCGACAGGTACGGGATATTCAAACGAGGACATAATAGGGGGAGGGGGGTACCAGAGACCTGAGAGCAGCGCAGGAACGGAGTCTGTGGCAGAGAGTGACGGTCACAGGCCAGATACCGCCGAATCGGTCCGCAGCCAGACCGACCAGCAGCCTTTTCTTGCAGGTCAGCAGCAGCAGCAAGCGCCGGCACAGCAGCAATATCAGGCACAACCGCATAGAGCAGAGCCTCAAAGATATCACTCAAATGCACGACACCAGCAGCATCCTCAAGCGCCCCAGTACAAACTACAAGCCAAGATCACAGGTCTTGAGCGGACTGGGAGGAAGGATCCTATCCTGAGGTTTGACATTCATGTATGTAAATTACTCTAGGAGGGGTATGTCTTGCGAAAACGCTGACTGTCTAGACCAATCTCCCCAAGTTCAGAACCACCCAGTTCCGAGACGTCCGCCGAACGCACTCCGAATTCATCAAACTCGCGGATCACTTGGTCTCCTCCAACCCAGAAGCCCTTGTTCCGGCAGTGCCCCCCGCGTTGACATCTGCTGGTGCTGGTACGGACGAAGATGAAGCTCGAGTGAAGGCGTCCCTTCAAAGATGGCTGAACTATGTTTGCGCAAATGAGGTGCTGATGAGAGATGATGAGATGGTCCTTTTCGTCGAGAGCGATTTTGGGTACAGTCCAATGCTCAAGAGAAAGCAGCCAGCAACGGGCGTTCGCAGAAGAGTTATCAAACAATTCGCACCACCGCCAGATGACACGCCAGAGCTACAGGATGCACGGCCGATTGTGAAACTCTTTTACCTTGGTACGATGGATGCAGGACATAAGGTTGATAAGCTCGTCAAGGCTCGAAGGGGTAAGTGATACTCGCCATGCGTAATATGTTACTTGCTCAGCAATTATAGGTGTTGGACTTGCAGAGTCCGATTTCGGGGTTAAGATTGGTACCATGAGCGCCCAAGAGCCCCATTCAGGACTTGCCAATGCTTATCGCAAGCTTGGAAAGACCATTCAAACCACGGGAGACTACCACGCCGCCCAAGCTACTGCTGAGGCCACAACGATTGGCGATCCCTTGCAGTACCATTCTCAAGACGCATTCATCGTCAAAGAGACCCTCACAAATCGTCACATTCTTTTGCGCGAGCTATTGCAGTCCCAGCAATTAACCCGAAGCAAATTGAACGCCGCCGATAGGTTGAAGGCCAGCTCATCTGTTCGACGGGAAAAGGTCGACGAAGCAATCTCCGCATTGGATGAAGCTCGAAGCAACGAGCTTTATCTACAGGGCAAAACGCAGCGGGTGACCGCCAATCTCCTGCAGGAGCAGCGTCGATGGTTTGCACGGACCGCGGCGGATTTGAGACTCAGCATCCGGGAATACGTGATTCGCGAGATCGAAGCTGAGAGACGAACGTTGGCGACACTCGAGAGTATCAGGCCCGACATCCGGGCAATCGATTCTTCCGGTGGTCTTTCACGTCTAGGAAGGGAGAATGTTGGACGGAGAGCCAGTCTGGCGACTAGTCAAGGCAAGAACGGGGATAGCTGTAAGTTAATCCGAGAAGATCCCATTGTGGACATTTTCGCGGGCTTCGGATCTCCTCCCCGAAACCTCTTCTGGGGAGTCGGTCTATCTCGCAACTCATTTCCCCACATGAACACCTACTAACTTTCCGGCTCGTGTAGGGTCAGGTGTCCCCCGTCGCCCAGATGTGTTGAGCAGAAGCATTTCAGGCAGTTTCATGTCAAACGTCCCAGAGGAAAATGAGCAAGATGCCCAGGGTCCCAATCGAGCTAGAGCCCTGAGCGGCGCGAGTGCTGGGGGGCTCAAAGACGTCAAGGAAGAGGACGATGAGGACAGAGTCGACGCCAGAAATGCAGCCGCTCGTCTCGCGACCTCGTCGTTCTAGCGGGGGCTACATCCGAGAACGTGGTATCCATGTATTCATCCTGGCCAAAAAGTCACCCGTTGTATTCCCACATCCCTCTGTAACATTGATAGTACATGCCAATTTGTGAATCACAGCAGCTGGATGAGTTGCTTTCACGGACTCGAGGGCCCTATATGAGTTCCTGTGCAATGGCAAGGCTGTCATGATGACGCCATTCATATGGCCTCTCATCGCATCTCCTTATCAGTCTCTTTCACATGCCGATCTGCCTCTCCGGCCACGTCAGAGACAGGTGCATTGGAACGCGATACAATTTTACCCCCTCCCACGGCTTTGATCTACGAAGTTTGATATATCGGGTTTTCGAGCTCCTAGTGGGGCCCCATTGTCGGCATGCAGAGCTGCAGAGCTGCAGTGCAGCAGCTTAGGGCACACATCAGCTAAGCGGACCAGCAGGAGCAAGGCTCAGCACCACCATACCCAGCGACTTCCAGCTACTTTCAGCCGCGGCGCTTTCCCCCTCCGTTTCTCGCCCCTCTCTGTCTCTGTCTCTGGCAAAGAGGCGGGAATAGCTGGCGTCCTTGGCTAGTTGTCGGTGAAATGGACAAACCTTCGCCGCTCGGGATCATCTGCCAGCTCACCGCACAGTGAGTGTGCATCAAAGTGGATTGAGATTGTTATCAAGTCGCACACTGGCTGTACAGCGTCATGACGACGTGCTAAAGCAGATGCCGAACGATAAGAAGCCTGCGGTTGTACGATATATCGCCCAGCTATTACCTTGATGCCTCCGATGCGGCCGGTTGTGAAGCTCCACCGTCTATCAAAATGGCCGGAATGGGGCCATTATTCCTGCGAACATTAGTGACATCTGGACCAGCCCGTTACGGGCCAACGACTTCCGTCCACCACAGCGCTGTCCCAGAGCTCATAAGGAGCCCCGGGTTTGAAAAACGCATGGTAGCTACTACACACAGACAGCGGACCCGGGCCAGTAGGAAAACAGCCTCGGGACGGAATCCAGAGTTGTTACAAGTATGGGGTTCGTCCCCAAGCTCCCGGGACTTTCAGGTAGCGTCCCACGCCCAGCGCCGCCAGCTGGAGGAGGGCAGTCGAGAGCCTTTTGGCCTCTTATATCACCACGCTGTCGTCCCATAGGTCCGATAAAAGAAAAGGAAAAACAGGCACGGGCCCGACCCATGTCACGCATGCTGCAGTCGCAGGGTTCTGGCAGCTCTGCCCAGCGGTACCTCGCTCGCCATGCCATCCATGCCATCCATGCCTGCCATGCTATGCTTGCCCATCCATCATCAATCAACCCCTCCACTTTCCTGCATCCATAGCCATGTATCGAAGGCCCGTCCCTGGTCCCTCCCTGCTATGATTAAGAACCCTTTTCTATCGTCGAGATTACAAGCTGCTTTCTAACTGGCAAATCCCATTGACAGTCATCGACCCTAATCATCATGGAAAGTCGGTCTGAAAGATTAGCTTGGAAAGGGGGCAGTTCAAGGACTTATTTGAACCCCCACGTATCCCCCCATCATTATCGTCGTGGAGGAACCTGTTAACCCCGCAAAATCATATCTCCTTTTTGACGCCTTTTGACTCCTTTTGACTAAAGCTTTTCGTACCTGTCTTAGAAGGATCAAGATGGCTCCAATGGCGGAAGACCCGAGTCCTATCATGATTGCATCCCACTCCCACTCCGTCCCCTCGAAGCCAACGACCCACGTACTGGCGTCTGTCCTACATGGACCCCGCGAGGTAAAATTGGTATGCAACGGCTTTCCCCGCACCCCGAGATGCATATAAGACCATACCCCTGACCTCGGTTTAGGAAGTACGAAGTATCGAGGAGCCTGCTCTAGGCGAGCTTCAAATCCAGATCAAATCCACGGGAATTTGCGGATCAGACGTCAGCTACTACAAGAAATTCGCAAATGGCGACTTATGTGCTTGTGCACCTCTGTCACTTGGCCATGAATCTTCCGGAGTAGTTGTGGGTATTGGCCCTCAAGTCAATGGCTTCACTATTGGCGACAGAGTTGCTCTCGAAGTCGGCATTCCATGCGGACAATGTATGATTTGCAGGAAAGGGAGATACAACCTCTGTAAGAAGATGAGGTTCAGAAGTAGTGCGAAGAGCGTACCTCACTTCCAGGGAACTCTGCAGGAGAGAATCAACCATCCAGCCATCTGGTGCCACAAGTACGTCCATGCACACTATACTTCGGGAAAACATACAATTGGCTAACACAAGACCTTCTAGAATTCCAGACCACGTTTCTTTTGACGCAGCAGCTCTCCTCGAGCCTCTATCCGTCGCAATTCATTCTCTGAACCGCGCAAATCCAGCACCTGGATCCACAGCCCTAGTCATCGGTGCTGGCACCGTCGGCCTGCTCGTCGCCGCAATGGCACGCCAATCCGGCTGTACCTTCGTGACCATCATGGACGTAGACGAAGGACGCGTGAACTACGCCATCTCAAAAGGTTTCGCTACCCACGGCTACGTCGTCCCCAAACCCTTCCACTCCAGCGCCTCATCCTCCTCCATCTTCACCTCCGGCACCTCAACTCCAGCCAGCTCGGACGGAGCCATGACCCCGCTAAGCAGCTACAGCAGCATCAGCGACCGTCTCGACGGCGCAAAAGCAGTAGCAGCCGATGTCCTCTCCGTTGCGCGACCAGACATGGCTGCTTTGGAAGAAGACGAAGATGATGGCGTCGACGTCACATTCGAATGCACCGGCAAGGAAGCGTGCATGCAAACTTCCCTCTATGCCACCAAGCCCGGCGGCAAAGTCATCATGGTTGGCATGGGTACGCCCATCCAAACCGTACCTCTCTCCGCCGCTCATCTGCGCGAGGTAGATATCCTGGGTATTTTCAGGTATGCAAACACGTACCAGACCGGTATCAGACTTCTGGCTGGGAAGGGTGCTATGAAGTTGCCGAGTTTAGATGATATGGTTACGCATAAGTTTAAGGGGCTTGCGCAAGCGAAGAAGGCTTTCGAGTTGGCGGGGAGGACGGTCGATGATGATGGGAATTTGGTGATTAAGGTCGTCATTGAGGCTTAGGTTTCTGAGTGTTGTCTTTCTTGTCGTCGTCGCATAGAGATCTGCTGGCAGCCAGGGTGACCTATTTTGTTACTATTTTATTTTTCGCATTCTTATGTCAACGGGGGTTTCGGGTTTAGAAGAGAAAAAAAGTGGTGGAAAGAAACAAACTAGCAGCGCGGGGACACAAAGTAGATTACACTCATGATCCGGATTCTATAGTGGTATTTCATTTTCTCGTCTCATCTCGTCTCGTTCTTCGTGACCGCTGCCAAAGAGCGCAGTGATTTGTCGTTATCCTCTCGCTCCTCTCCGCTAAGACGCCAGTAAATGCAAATCGTGATCCCTTCGACTCTAGTTCCCTCACGAGATCAGATCTCCAACGCCCATAACTCCATTAAATGAATTGCCCCATCCTTGAGGACCACCCCTCTCCGTCTTTGATTTTAACGACTTCTGGTTGTCAACAATGGCGAACTTCCGACCGGCTTCTCTGACATCCTTGATGCTTCCGGTGATGGTGCTCAGGAGTGAGACAAGATTAACGTCATTTTGTTCGGACATAAGCTCATGCTCGAACGCAGCACTATCTGCTGGGATAAGGAGGCTCAAGCGGCCGAGCAGCGCCTGGATCGAGCGAAGGATCGAGTGGCTGACCGGGGTGTACTGCTTGTCGCTGGATTCGGCGCCCTCGGGTACGGTACTGGAGATGTATGATGGGGGTAGGTTCTGCAAGTAAATCGCAATTAAGTTGATCCGCGAGTGTAACATCTTAATCGCGTTTGCCTTCGCCGTGAGAGAGGCAATCAATTCCTCGTCCTCCCGAGACAGATAGTCGTCGCCTTTGGTTGCCTCCGATTCTTCACTTCCCTTAGCCCGTGCCTTTCCCTTGCCTTTGTCTGCTGGCTCGTTCTTGCCTTGTGATGTCTTCTTTGAAGTACTCTCCACAGCCGTAGCGTTTCCTCCACCTCGGGCAACGAAATCAACACTGATCATTTCGGCCTCTCCGGTCTCCACGGTATATGGCAGCTCCTTGAACTTCAACGCTAGTTGTGGCTCGCCGTCCTTCATCTCCTTGTCTTCCCCATTGTCCACAGCCGCATCATCAGCCTCGAAGTTGCTCTCGTAGATACTCAAAGGTAACTTGCCCCCGGCTGAGGTCTCGAGAACTGCGGTTGGGTGGAAGCCTAGAAGTATGGCGGATTCGTTGTATGATTGTAGGATCTGTCTGTGAATTGGGAGGTGGTTTGGTTGCGGTCCGGAGGTTGGGAGAATAGTGTACCAGCCGACAAGGTCAAGAGCAGGAACTTTGTGTACATCCTTCACTAGAATATCGAGGGTTGTTAGCAGAAATTCTTGACCTGTATACTGTATAGACTTGAGTGACTGACTCTGCTGTAACCGATCCTCGAACCAAGCTTGACTTAGGACAACTTCTCCATCAACTTGCTGAAGAAGACAATCGAAAGCATGCTCAATGGTAATCTCTCTGCCATTTTGCTGACCCAATAAAGCGCCTACCACTGGACCTTTCTGCTGACGGAGCGTGTGTCTTGTGATGTAATCGGATATGGTGAGAAGTACCAGTGGATGGAGAGCAACCTGGAGACTGGTGTCGGAGGGCTTTTGACTCGAAATGAGAGGGTTTGGGGGGCTTTCAACAGCCATACTGGAGCTTGCAGGAACGAAACTTTGTCAAGGACTTTGCGGTCTCTAGACTTGCTTGTCCAGTGAAGTACGTTATTCGTGCTTTGGTTTCTTAGGAAGTCAAAGTTAAAGAGCTTGAGATTTTGGGAGCTTGAGCTTCGAGCTGTTTGATCGCGGGGTGGTAGCCTGGCGCTAATAGCACCCTGTCTTACACGTGACGTCGACGAGACCTCAGCCCTGCCTTTTCCACCACTTCCTCCCAGCTTCTCATCTATTTCTCGTCCATCATTCACTCATCCCCTTCAGAACTCTCACCAGATGACCCTTTTACAGTCGATAACAGCTGCAACAAAACGTCAACAACAAATGACAATGGATCTCTGTCCAAGGCAGTCTCAGACAAGACTCTTTGATCTGCGTTCAGTCATTGAAGCAAAATTGCAAGATTGATTCCCTAATCCTTTTCTTGAAAGGATGTCTTTTTATACATATTTTGGCCACAATTTATATGCCTGGCATCATGTCCCTGTCTTTTCATTTTTTTTCTCTCATCATTTTCTTCTTGCTTTCAGGCGTACAACTTCCTCATGACTCAAGTTGGGCAGATTCAGCCTCTTGATCCTACTCCATGGGCTTCACCAACCCCCTCCTCGGTCCAAATCCAAGCAGATGCGGATTCGATGCAAATTGAGTCTACGGCCGAATCACAAGTGTGCAGAGATGACAGTATCCAGCGGAGTACTTCTCCCATGGATGGTATAAGTACCGAACTTTCCGCCCTCGAAGATGATGATGTACAGATCATATTCTGTGCCCCAAGACGACGGAAGAAGAGACGGAGAAGGTTTGGCAACCACGCTTGCACTTCAGAAGCTTTCTGTCACAACAATAGGCTTGGGTCAACTCGCACTGCATCTCCACTCGGCCAGATCTGTCGACCCCCAACCAACGCTATTCCCAATTTAAAGATACACCATGCTATACCACAAGAAACACCTCGACGAAGAAGCATCAGTGTAGTTCAGCGCTTGGAACTGTGCCAGCTGGGTGAAAACAAAAGCCCATCAACCAGAGCGGGGTCTCTGCCATCCATACCAGGTGCTGTGAACAACAGTGTTTCAGACATGCAATATCCGTGGTTTGCCGAACCCAGTTACCGTGGGACGCTGCCTTCTCAATTTCCCTCCTTGACGGACTCCGCTGCTTGGCTGAATCAGTCTTTACCTATCTTAGAGCCTCGACCATTTCTCAGCATCCCATGGAGGCCCCTACAGATGGAGGATCTAGGTTCAAGGAAACGCAAGCACGAGGATGAATTCGACGAGACATACGGCAGGCCCAGTCGCCTCCGCCAATCTGTGCAAATGTCCCCTCGAACTACCCCCGCATCCGCAGCAATTTTGCCGCTGCCCTTCTCTGTTCATAATGACTCGGCTCAATTAGACAGGTTTGGCTTGGTCCAGCATCCTCCATCAACACCATGGCCAAGTACCGGATGGGGAACGTCTGAAAACGTTGGTCACAATCCCAACAGGTCCTATTCAACTCGACACTCATTTGTCCCAATGGATCTTTCGGATTCGGATGCCGCTGTACTGAATCAGTCACTTCGCCAATCATCAATCAGCAATGGCTTTGAGCAACTTGGAGGCAGTGGTACTTCGCTCCAGCACAGTGGCCAAACGAACGGTACATTACCGCCACCAAATCAAAACTCGATGCCGCCTGTTCAAGCCCGTCACCCAACAGGCCAGGGTAGTCAAGTTCTCCTGCAGTCACGATCACCTGTATCCCGCTCAAACCCCCATGCTTCATCTCCTCCCCCAGGAAGCTTAGCATTGAACAATATGAACCACCCCCACTTACAACCTCCGGTAGCACCTCCTCGTCCAGGAGTTCAGGCAAGACCATTACACGCATCCGCGCCTCCGATTCTTCCTCGCGGTAACAGCCGGGTCATACAATCATCTGACATACTACGGAAGCCTTCTCTCTATTCGATTCCACCCTGGCCAAGTCCTTCGAACTTGCCGGCGCCTCCAACTCATAGTGCCACCATCCAGTCTCACATTACATCTCCAATTTTCAGTACCAACAAATCCGCTGGAAGGACAAGTGAAGCTGTACACTCAACACTATATCATACCGGACCATCACACCAGTCCAATACAACGAGATCCCAGAATGTCGGTTCTGAAACACAGGCACAGACTGTTGGTATTCCACATGCAAAAGCTGCCACTCCAGTTTCTTCATCACTCGATGAGCGTTTTAGCCCACGTGTTGCCAGCTTTCAGATACCAAAGGCACGATTAGGCGACAAGCACTCTCCAAATATGTACGTGAAGAACCAACTCAGAGAAGCCCCCCATTCTAATCAGTCTTATTATCTAGGATTGTGGACGTCGCTGAAACCTGCCAAGAGTTGTTTCCTTTCGCAGAAGTTGCAGAGCGTCACGAAGTGCCGATCCAGAAGGTTTTCGATACTTTCTCTGCCATCGTCCAGCTCCCCCTGCTCCGGAACGCAGATGATAGACGACGACATGGTTCGCTTGGGAAGAGACGCATGAAAGAATATAGGGACGCGAAGAAAGCCATGAATAAGGCTCAAGAGGCTGAACGGAAGGCCCAAATGAAGGAGAGGAGTTGCCGAGTTGAAGATACTGCGAAAAATGCCAAGGAACAAAGCAAGCCGCAAGGGTTGCTGAAGTCTGCGGTTTTGAACAACGCACGAGAAGTCCAAAGAGTGGAATGAGCCCGAAATCTTCGATCCTCCCGGTCTCTCTAGTTGGCAATTATGCTGTCATCAATCCTTCGCATGGCCTCCCCTTGGTTGCGGTTCTCATTTCACGCTGTCAACCGCCGGTCACGATCTCAAATTTGACATCCAATCCGTGTCAAAGTCAGACCTGAGGATTTCATATTAATCTCTCATTTCGTTCACCACTCAGTATCCACACCACCTCTCCATTCCACTGCAATCGGCTCGCAGCTCTCAACTCCCTCCCTTTCTGTGCATGCACCTCCTCAATTGCCGTTTGGATCTCCAGCACTTCTTCTTTTGTTTTCGCACACTTTATCCATATCATGAGTCTACGTAGCAGCTCGTCGTAGTGTCTGTTGATCTTGGAAATGATGTGTGGGGGATGACATCTAGCACAGGTGTCATCGATTCGTTCTCTAGGGCCTTGGAGTTCTCTGCAGAGTTTTTGATTGCGTACAGAAGATTTGCAGCGCGAAGTGTGGTGTAGGAGGAGGTGACCGCAGGTCATGGTCGTGGCTGTCCCTTTACACATTTCGATTCCCTGTCTCTGATGTGTGGTTGTTCTCCGCTCAGATTTGTATTAGTTCTGGAGTTAGAACATTAGAAAGTAAAGAGGAAATGCCAGTTTTGCTTTAGATTATGTGTAGGCTCTGATGTGTAGTATGGCATGTCCTTGATCATGCAACGAACGGTCTATTCTCTTCTTGGGATTTTTACTCCTTTGTTGAAGATCTCAAGCTTCCGTGCTTCCATGAGGTTCGGTTGGAATCAGATAACAAGACATGTGTTTCGGGAAGAATCATCGAAAATATTGGGAACAAGATTCAGCTTCTTTGTTGTTATACTTTGGTCTCACATCCCTTTTGAAACCTTAGCGAGCATGCCACAGACAAATCAATAAGGTATAGAATTCCCATTCTTGGTTCTCCCCTTGCTCCGTACTCTCGCAACTTCAAAACTCCTAATAACAAGAAATATGAATCTAATTGTATAAGTATCCTTAATAGCTAACTACTTTTATTATTCAAACTCCTTGAGACCCCAAGAAAGACTGCCATCAGAGTAAATTAACAAGGGGGGAAAATTCGTGTCTTCTTCTCATACTCTCCACGATGTATACTGTAGCTTCGATTACGTGACTTTGGAGATGTTGTCGTCACAGCAACAGCGTAAGGTATCGACTATTAGCGAAAATAGTCCCCATTACTTTTTTCTCTTGGCCAATTGCAACCCCCCGCTTGCTTCCTAATAAGAGCAGTCCACGCAGCCGGAACGCCGGCAGTCTAACCTACTAATAACCCAACTTCAAGGTGTTTACTTTTCATGATTTCGAATCCCACTTCGTACAAGTCATCTCGACCTTCTCCTTCTCCCCCTCAATTTGAACGATAATCTCCTTGAGGGTCTCGAAGCCCAAATGTCCGTACAGTGGTCTCGCCACCAGCGTTGAGAAAAGACCAACCAAGAGATTGTGCTTTTGAGCAACATCTAAACCCCATTGAGACAGTGCGCCGCCAATGCCATGACGTTGGTATTCGGGTTTGGTTGCCAGTCTCGTCATATGAAGATAGGAAAGCAGGCCGTTCTTCACTCCAGTATGTTCAAGACAAGTCTGGCGTGCTTTGTTCATGGTCTCGGAATAGACCTTTGTGCGTGTAGGATTTCATCCCAACGATTGTCGGAACCGTCTTCGTTTTCTGCCAAGGAATTGTTAGCTATTGTGAATGACTGATTCTAGACGGAAATGGGGAAAAGAGTCTGAACGACGCTTGGAGTGTTCCAGGTAGCTTTCCTTAAAGACATGCTTCTATAAAGCATGGCTGTCTTCGACCTTGCGCCCTTGCAAGGCTGAAACTTCCCAAAAGCTAAAAGCTACTGGCGTGAGATCTGGAGAACCTTCTATCTTAGTCTCTGCAACCACGACTGCGTAATCCCAATTCATTGGAGTTTTCGATGAACATCTTGGCCTCAATCCGAGTGTATTTATAGGTGTCTTCGGGATACTTGTCGCTGTAGGGGAAGAGATATTAGAAGACAGGAAGCTGAGGGTTTGTCGCGAGCTCGATTTGCGTCACAGCCTCGAGGTCATCCATCGTGGTGCGACTGAGACTGAAGACTAGCAGCTATACTAAAGTATCTGTAACGGCCTGTGCATGTTGATTCTGCCAAATAGGCCTTAAGAGCTTTACATGGGTACCACTTCATCTACAGTATCAAGGAAAAATCGGGCTTTGGACACCTCCTGTATCTTTTCCAAGAAGAAACCATTTGTAACTTCAAACGCATTATCTCTTCAGCTAGGCCACGGCGTTAGAAGACTAAAGACGAAGATCATGGAGACGACCAAGCACGAAATGACGCAAAGCGTACGTTCCATTGTAGATCTCCGATTTAACCCGTCTTCCCTCCAGTTCCGGATCGAAGGGGATCAAGACCACCCAGGTACTGTCTCCTGGATGCCGCTGCGGGCATTGAGACCAAAAAAAATTAAGGGCATATGTGAATGCTCTCTCATGGTGTGGACCTCAAGAACCGAAGCACAAAGATTCGAACTATGGGCGAGGTGATGCATTTTGTCATAACTTGCTGGCGTGCCCTTTATCTTCAATCTCAATGAAAATCTAGCTTATTTAAAAGTACTTTTTATATTCACTGTAGCTTTTGAAACGGGGGAAATTAGGTTAGAACTGACCAAAACAACAACTTTTTCTTCTAGTTCCACCCTCTTCACCGCACCTTCTCACACACAGTAATAAATGGACTCGCCACACCACCCAACCAAAAGCTCCCCGTCCTAACATCATGCACAGCCGTAGTCGCCCCCGGCAAGAACTTGCCTTCAATATCCTCCAGAACCTTTTCCACAACCCACTTCACCATCCCCTTTTCATTCTCCCCCTCCCCCTCGCCTAAAACCCTCCTAATCCTAAACACCGTACTCGGGATTTCTCTCAACGGCTCCTTAACCGGCCCATCAAGATTAGCAACCAATGCCAATACTTCAGGAAAGCACGCTGCGTAAATGTCGCCTTTGGAATCAATGCTGAGGTTGTCGACTGGCATACCGAGGTGTATTTCCTCGCCCCGGGTGAGTGTGTGGTTCGAGGTGGTCATGTGCGTGGATATAAAGCCTTTGGCGGAGTTGGCCACGTATATTATGCGGCTTTTGGAGGGCGAGGGGGAGGCAATCGAGGTGATCCCGTTAGCGAATTTGAAATCATGGGTTGCGGCGAGGTGGCAGGTGCCCCCGAGGGTGCAGTATGTGACACTACCGCCGCCAAAGAGCATTCCGAGGAATCGGAACTGGGCGGATAATTAAGTATATGAGCTTTGAAAGGGATATTAGTAGGTGGTGTACATACCTTTCCCGTTTTTGAGTTGTGATCGTTCGTGATATAAACCCCTCCATCGCCAGTTGCCAGCAGATTATTCGGCGTTGACACCGCCTCATGAAAAATGGTCTTCACATGCTCCAGTGTCGAACTCCCTCTCGTATGCTCAAAAACCTCAATAGTGGAATTTGCTCCTACTTTCTTTCCATCCAACAAGTTTCCATTCTCGTCGATGGATGGTCGGTGGTTGTTCATCCAGAAGCGAAGTCGACTTCGCGAGAGAACTTCCAGAGCAATGCCATGGACATCGATTTCTTTACCACCTGTCGCGGACACGTAGTTGCCTGTTATTTCTAATTTGTGCAAGCCGTAGAGGCCGTCGGGTCCTGGTTCATCAATGTTGAGGACGGACACGTGATCGTTGAAATCTCGTGCTGAGATGTCGTATTTATCTCCACTGTTTGGTCTCTCAGCATATATTCTTCATCTTTTTAGCGGAAAAGGAGATGGATTGTTTATTTACCCAGGACTCCATCCCCTCCGACTAGAGATCGATGAACATGCAGCAAAAAGAGTCCGCCCTTCTTCATCTAGAACCATGTCCTCGCATGACTGGAGAAGTGGAGATTGAAGTCTACGACATTGATAGGGGAATTCTTCTATTCGTTGATGGGCGCGTCCGATTCCGATTGTGATGAAGAGGGTGTCTCGGAGGAACCATTGCCAGAGCACTGCGAACCAGAAGATGGCGCTTGAGGTTATGATGATGGTTTTCTGGCCCATTTTGAGATCATTGGACAACCCTGAAGAATAAGTATATTAGTGAATAGGAGAAAGGATGAGGCGAGAAATTCAAAGAGAGATATACACGAGACAATTTCAGTTGACAAAGGACGGAACCCGGCAAGTGATTCTGATCTGACCTTCCGCCGTCGAGAGGCACAGCTTCTCACCAGATACGACTACGACCAGATGTTGCTCACTGCAGCCTCGAAGCACTTCACCCCTCCTCTTGGCGCTGTCAGATGCCTGCGACTTCCCGTCTTCAATCCGCACCCCGCAATCAACCTTCGAGCCTCTCTGTTCCAACAATCATGTTTCTACATCCATTAACATCTCCTTGAACCTCATGCAAGCCAGATTTACCACGGGCGCACGAATGCAACCTCAACCAGTCAAGACAGGTAGAAGTCTCCCGGGACCTTGCTGGTTGGGTGTTGGCAGCTTGTCAATCTTGATTTTTGGCAAGCATGGGGATCTTGAAAGCGGGCCGGGGAAGTGCGAACGTCATATCTTTTAGACGAGGACGAGAACAGGCACAGGTCTTGCGCGCAGGTTTGTAGGTAGGAAGAGAGAAGGGGGTATAAATTATGGATTTCCTTGTGTGATTTTTATGTCTTGCTTTTGAGTTTAAATTGATACTTCTCGTCGTCTTCACGCTTTGAAACTTTCGCCTTATTTCACATCCTCCTCTATCTTGATCTTCTTTCCATCTGTACAGTACAAGTGTTTATTCATCCGTCAACAGACAAGCGTAATTATGGTTAGCACGTATATCATCGTCTCGGCGGTTATCGCTTTCATCGCTGTTGCGCTCGGAGCGGCGTATACCACCGGTGCTTTGGATCCTGTCATTGAACAGTTTGGCATCATGTTCTTCAAGGCGAAGGCGGAGGCTGAGAAGAAGAAGTTGCAGGCGCAGGGTATGAAGGAAGGACAGGATTTCGTTGGTGGTAAGGCTTTCCGTTTTTGTTTTTCTGCTGGATGGTCATGTATTTCATACTTGTATATAGTTCATACCTGGGCACATTAGTGTTCTGCTTTGCTCGGAAAGAGATGTGCTAATTGATCCTCTGCAGACCAGCTCAAGGGCAACCAACAGGCAAGCGACGTGGCTTCAGGACTTGGAGGTATTGGTGGATTGAAGAAGGGATTGTAGACGTGTCAATAAATATGGGAACAACAACGCGATGTGTTGGGACGAATGATGGATTGATATACGACGGGACGAATGCTACAATGTTTCACTTCTTTCGGATGCCAAAACAAAACGACTCGGGGATTGATGTATACGGAATGGCGAAATAATGGTACCTGATGAGATGTAATATACGGATAGTGTTTCCTATGAAAAGATATTGTGAGGCTGTTGTACTCCCCACGATTAGACAGAAAACTGGTTTCGGTTAAACTCAGAAGATCCCAACAACAACGGAGGTACTTAGTACAACTGCTATAACACTTGGCCCTTCACCATAATGGACGCCAAACCTTATTCCAATCAACATGTCGTCAGAGAAACCTCTAAATACTCTGCCGTGCCGTGAAAGTATGACACCGGGAGTCAACACGTGCGACCACCCGTCTCGAACAGCACCAAGACCTGCCAACGCAAAGACTTGCAGGGATATCCAGGGGGAGGCGGATGGTCCTGGATCACCACCTTGATTTCGTACATGCAAAGAAATATATTTAGCAGCCAAATCTCCGACAGAACAAAACATTTTGATACATGATCTTCAATCCGAGCTCGGCCATTGAATGCTCGTTTAGACTTCCCGGTTGCGGTCTGTCGCCTTTGCTCATCTCAGCAAATACACAAGCAACTATGATGTCAGTTCTTCGGATGCATCTCAAAAGCCGACTGACTGAGTCTTCGCCAGGGCCTCTTTCTTCGGTCTTCGTAATCAACAGCCCCGGCCGTTCCGCGCATCAATAGCGTCGTCCTGTACGTGCGAATGCTTTTCCCCTAACCGACGTTCGATCGTTCGTTCGTTCGTTCGTTTACTTGCCGGCAAACTGTTTACGTCTTACGGCAGCGAGGCGTGGCCTGGTGTGGTCTGGCCATAGTCACCACTATTAGACCGACTAACTCGTCCTCAGCCTCGCCAGACCATTTCTACGCTTCACTCGGCTTTTCCTCTTTGCCTCACTTATATTTGCGCTCGATGGTTGTGAGGTTTTCTTATTCTTGTCTCCATTGTTGATCTTTATTAAAGTGAGTGAAGGCTGAAAGAACAGGAGGTCCGCGCGCACCGTTTAGCTACTATCTCTTCACCCCGACAACCGAATCCCAATCGCATAAGCAGCGTCATCGCCAGCCAGCGAGGGATCCCCTTCCCTTCCTCCCCCGCCATCCCGACTTCGACTCGAACAGAACAGAGTCGAGTGGAACCGCCTGATCTCAACTGCTCGCTCGACAGAGGCGGTTCACTCCTATGAACTGATCTGCCAAGATGCAGCGAGTTACTTCGATGCTTCCCTCATGGGACAAAACGAAGACTGGCAGCAAAAAGGGCTTCGATAAAGCTTATGGCTGGGTAGATAAACGTGAGTCGCATTCGCAGACGGGCGATCGCAAAGCTTCTAGGATCCAAACAACTGACAGCTCAACAGTCGGCGCACCCATTAACAATCTCTCGAATAAAATCGGATCCGAAGCTTTCTGGCCTACAACTCTCGATAAAGAATCAGACAAAGCTGCGCGGATCTTGAAATCGTTTTGCAGTGAGTGGTTTTCTAGTGCGCAGATTTGCACAAAAAGCAATTACTGACTCGAGCGCAACTAGAGGACGGGTTCTACGCTGAGGAAGACCGCCCCTCGACTGAAGGAGTACCGAAAGGCAAACAGCGAGTTCTTAAGAAGATTCCAGAGAAGGTCATACAAAATGCAGTGGGTTTGGCTATATTCACGACGATGCGGACGGGATTATGGGTGTCCGGAGCAGGAGGGTCTGGTATTTTAATTGCGAGGAAGGAGGACGGTGAATGGAGTCCTCCTTCTGGAATCATGCTACATACTGCTGGCCTGGGATTTCTTGTCGGTGTCGATATCTACGATTGCGTGGTTGTAATCAATAATCGTAAGGCTCTGCATGCTTTCACCAAGATCCGGGCTACGCTTGGGGGCGAAATATCTGCAGTCGCCGGACCGGTCGGTGTTGGTGGCGTCTTGGAAAATGATGGGAAATGGAAGCAGGCAAAGTATGTTGCCCTGATCTAGTTCAATTGGGTCTGCGGATTCAATAGGGCATCGAGCTAATTTTCAATAGCCGTCCTGTTTTCACTTACCTCAAATCGCGGGGGTTTTACGCCGGTGTCCAGGTTGACGGAACCGTTATTATCGAACGAACAGACGAAAATGAACGATTTTACGGAGAGAGAATTGGGGTTGCAGATATCCTGGCTGGCAAAGTGCGACATCCGCCATATGAGATCAAGATGCTTATGGAGACCGTCAAGGCTGCTGAGGGTCGGAGTGATGTTGACAGGAGCATGATGGACTTATTACAAGACCAACCTGCACCTGCAGATCTTGAGATCGAAGAGCCTGGACTCAATGGTCCGGTATTCGGTGTTCCGGAACCAGATGACCCGGATCCATATGGTGTGCTGGCTCTAGAGGCGGAAGGATTAGAGATTCGAGAGGCCGGTTCAAAGAGCAGACCTGCGAGTACACAATTCGAGTTTAACCCTAGCCCGACGAGTCCGATGTATAGCAAGTTCCACCGACGAAGTATGGATACCTTAACAACGAGGAGCAATAGGGAGAGTTACATGTCGAATCGGAGTAACTGGACACGGACAAGCACCGATAGAGCAACGCAAACTACGGAAATGGGCACCCAGACCGACGACAAATTTACACCCAGTACAAGTCCAAGTCGCAGCGACGAGAGCAAGAAAATCATAGAAGAAGACGAGAAACCAATAGTTATCGAGCCAGAGGAGATCGACTACACGAAAATCGACCTCTCATCGCTGAGTCGACTGAACAACAGCGATGATTTCGATGGTACGACGGTGGCTGACAGCCCAAGAGGGCGCAGTAGTACCGATCGTCGCACCGTCTCGGTTGACACTAGCAATATGACAGATGACGATGACGATGATGATTATGAAGAACCCGTGATCTTCGAAGCTGCGTCAGCCCAAGCTCAAGTCATCACACCCCAAGCTATCAAGGCCAGAGGAGGCTTGGTAAACATCCCCAAGAGACCTCCTCCACCACCCCTCCCACCGCGGAACCTTGCAAGACCTGGAATGGTCGATCAAGCCAGCGGACGCTCCCCAATGAAAGACAGTTTTGAAGAAGTCGATCTCCACGGCATCGACCGCCTCAGCAACGAAGCTCCCCGCAAACTCAGCGACGCAAACTCCACCTCTGACAAGAAGAGTCCTGAGATCGAGAAGGGCATCGTGATGGAAGATCTCGAGAAGGAAAATTCGAGGGACACCAAGCGCGAATCGCTAGAAGAGAAAGTCGAGCATGAGCTTGAGGTCCAACACATGAATGGTATCACGCCTGTTATATCAATTCAGAAGTCGATGGATGTTGAGGATGAGAAGATGGCGTTGAAGAATAGGGATGATGATGAGGATACTTTCCACAGTGTTCCTACCACGCCCAATGAGCAGATGGAGGTTAAGCCTATGGCTACCGTTGTCTAGACAGGATGAAGGAGAGAAAGAGAAGGAGAGAAGGGGTGGTGAAATACTTCTCTTCATTTGATAATGTTTGATGTTTCATTAGCGGGATATTTGGTTCGGTCGTTTGGGTAGGATGGGGTTGGGTGGTTTGATGACCTGGGATATTACGACGCTTGCATATACTTTAAATGTAATCTTCACTGGTGGGTGTATGGACGCATTTGGACGATGGAAGGACAAATAAAAGGGTATGGACAGAAAGCCTCTGGGGCGTGGATATAGGATGAACCGATACACGGTCTGGATATCACATTTTATCAACTCAAGTGAAATGAAAGGAAAGAGCATTTCGACGATACACTTCAAAAGCATGTCCAAATATCAATTGGAAATCTAACCAGTGTCATTGACTTCCTCATCCAATCAAAAGCTTCATCGAGCATTGAGTTCACAATCGAGCAGTCCGCCAAGACACATCCCTCCTCTCATTCCTCGTACTTCGCTCTTTGTCTCAATGAAATGACGTATTCCATCGTTTCACTTTTGTAGAATATCGACCGGTGCTGTTCTGCCATGGTCCAACTCTTCCCCTGTGCTTGACAAGCAAGATCGGGAACTGGTGGATAAGCGGAGACTTTTCACTCTACCATCTCGCTTAATCACAAGGAGACGGAAGGGTATCAACAGTACAGGCTAACTCTGATTTTCGAGTTACTCGCTGACTTTACGACATTGCGCGAGCTGAGGGTGGCATTTGATAGTATTTGGAAGGCTTGTATTATTGTATTTGGGGTATTGTTCTTTGGAAGCTTGAGAGAAGAAAGGTGGAGAAAGGGGGGAAGATGGATGCAGCGCTCGTGATAGGATGTGGTGAAGGTGGACTTGGTGAGGGGATTTTTGAGAGGTTTTGTTGATAAAGGTACGGGACTCTAAGCTCTCTTTGCGTCGTCGAGAAAACATTATACTAATCAACAACAGGCATCTTCGGCTTCGCCATAGCACGCTCTCTCTCCTCCCTCACATACCTTCAAGACATGCCAAACGTCATGTTGATTGTGCCTGATGCCAAGTCGCCTGGATCAATCGGTGCAGTCTTAGTTCTGTGAGAGAGAAGATCCAACCTATTGCTTCGGACACCATTGCCAGCAATTCTGAGAACATGGACCCAAGACTCAAGCTCAAATATCTTATCAACAACGCGAGACTCAGCCTCGTCTCACCTCTCTTCGACGGCCTCGACGTCACGGCGTTGGAGAGCGCGGTATTTGAGACGAATTTTTGGTGTCCGTTGGCGCTTATTTAGGCGTTGTACCCGTTATGATTGAAACCAACCACCACTTCATCTCTCATACCAATTCAGGAAGATCAGGAGCTAGAGGGTGTGTTGTGATAGTCAATATCATAAGCGGCGGCGCCATTGTCCCCTTGGTTCTGGAACGGCGTCTACGCCGCTAGCAAAGCAGCTATTCTCATGATTCTGAGACGTTGAGCTTGGAGCTTGAGCCGTTGGGGGTGCGGACTGTTGGTGTTGTATTGGGGATTGTGAGGACGAGGTTTCATTCTAACCTTAAGAAAGGGGATGCGGAGGTAGAAAGAGAGAGGTTTGTGTTGGCGGAGGGGAGTCTTTGTAGGGCGATGGGGATTGAGGGGGTTTGAGGGAGGAGGAGGCGAGTGGGAAGTTACAGGATGAAAGTGTGATGAGTGCGTTGGAGGTGGGGAGCCTGGTGGTGAGGGATGCGGTGGGGAGACGCAGGGGAGGACATATGTTGGTACGAAAGCGGGGTTGTTGAGGTTGGTGGCATTTTTGCTAGGGTGGTTGGTTGTGAGTCTTTACCTTTTCTTTTCTTTCTTTTCTTCGTTTAGAGTGATGAGGGCTTACTGTGGCTTTGAAGATGGGGAGGTGAAAGGAAAATTCGGAGATGAGTGGGAATGGCATTTAGTGTTTGGAATCGGGGCTGACTAGTGTACTGTTTAGGATTCAATTTGTAGCAAGACGGGGCAGTTAGATGAGTTGGTCAAGGTTGAGCGAAATATCGGCTGAGAGGGGATCGTTCTGGGGGGAAAGGGTGGTCTGAAGTGTATTTGAATTTGTCTTGGCGGAACACATTGCGTTTGGCCAGTGATCATTCTAGCCATCCCACGTCTTATTAAGACTAAATTTACTACCGTCACTGTGAATTTCTAACACTAAATGCTAGGTTTCTGAATTTTCATCAAACCAACGGATTAGCAAGCATCTTAAACGAGTCGAGTAGAGAAATCTCCAAGTCAATTGCCTTCCGACCTGGTTGAGCTCCCGAAGTGCGGGGTTCGCTTGTTTAGATTGCCCCTTTCCACTACCCCGCTAAGCGAACTCCCACTACCCTGGCTCGGTCCTTGGGACTCTTTTCGTGGCTACTACAATGGGAATATAACTTTGATGATCTGAGAATTTAACAGAACCCTGTTACGACCAGTTCAGTCTCCAGAAGTTTGGTGCTACTTGCTTTTTGATTGGTTTGAGCCATCGTCGTACCCCGCTTGTATCTGCCGGTTTGTGATGGCTTGCTTTGAGGAGATAGCTCCCACTTGCAAGCTTGCTACCCCGCATTGCAGGGGGATTTCCATCGCGGTTGGATCCCTAATGCGAGCGAATTTCTAAAGAACCATTGGGATGTTAAAGACCCTGGATGACCATCTTCAGTCTCCTGAACAGAGAAGTGGCATATATCGTTGTTCTTAATCCCCAATCTCATTCAGCCAAGCTTCTCATAAGTCAACAAATAAACTCACAACAATGGCAACAACCAAGGGCCATAACGGCGACACACCAAGCCTACACCTCAACGGTGGCACCCTCAAAATGCCAGTCCGTAACAGCGCCAGCACCGCTCAGCCAGGAGATCCAATGATCCTCCCACCAGGAATCTCCTCCTCCAAATTCCAGTCTTTCATCAAGCAAGCCATTGAAATTGTCGGCTCTAAAAACGTCGAAATCATCCTCCCAGATAACACTCTCAACGACGGCTCATACCAGAACCCCTGTCATGGCCATGACATGCACGCCATCCTTGACCGGGACTACTTCGTTACCAGTGCTGTTATTTCCCCACGTTCCGTGCCTGAAGTCCAGTCCATGATGAGACTTTGTACCGAAACTGGGGTGCCAGTCTGGCCCTACAGTATTGGCAGGAACACGGGTTATGGAGGTGCTGCACCGAGAGTACCTGGGAGTGTGGGCCTGAACCTGGGGAAGAATATGAATAAGGTTCTGAATGTTGATACAGAGGATGCGTGGGCGCTTGTTGAGCCTGGTGTTACATTCATGTCTCTTCATGATCATCTTGAGAAGAACGGGTTGAGGGAGAAGGTTTGGTTGGATGTGAGTTTCTTCCTTCATGAGTTTTTCAGCATTGTGAGAGTAGTTGTATTGATCTTGTTTCGTATAGGTTCCTGATCTGGGTGGTGGTTCTATCATTGGCAATGCAGCTGAGAGAGGCGTCGGATATACTCCCTACGGTGTAAGTGTTTTCAAACATCTCAACTTTGAGGCATAGCTTACGAGTAAAAGGACCATTGGATGATGCACTGCGGACTTGAGGTCGTCCTACCTAATGGTGAATTAGTCCGCACCGGAATGGGCGCTCTCCCAGACCCAACAGTCTCCAAAGACTCTAGCGTACCCCCTCACGACCAGCCCGGGAACCGCGCCTGGCACCTATTCAACTACGGCTTCGGACCCTACAACGACGGGATCTTCACCCAATCCTCGCTCGGCATCATAGTAAAGATGGGCATCTGGCTCATGCCCAACCCGGGCGGCTACCAAGCTTACATGATAACCCTCCAACGAGACCAAGACCTCGCCGCAGCAATGGAAATCATTCGCCCGCTGCGCATCCAGATGGTTCTCCAAAACGTACCTACGCTTCGCCACATCCTCCTCGACGCCGCAGTGCACAACCCGAAATCGCACTACACGTCTAACATCAACGAGCCTCTCTCCGACGCCGAGCTCGATGCCATAGCAGCCAAGCTCGATCTCGGCCGCTGGAACTTCTACGGCGCGTTGTACGGCCCGGAACCGGTCCGCAATGTGCTCTGGAGCGTGATCAAGCAGGCCTTCTCAAGTATCGAGGGGGTGAAGTTTTATTTCCCGGAGGATAGAAAGGAAGAGAATAGTGTCTTGAGGACGAGAGCGAAGACGTTGCAGGGGATTCCGACGTTGGAGGAGCTGAGATGGGTGGATTGGTTGCCGAATGGAGCGCATCTCTTTTTTAGTCCAATCGCGAAGATTAGTGGACAGGACGCGACGAAGCAGTATGAGATTACGTCGAAAAGGTGTAAAGAGGCTGGGTTGGATTTCATTGGAACGTTCGTCGTTGGGATGAGAGAGATGCATCACAGTAAGTCACAAGCTCTGCTCGCCTACTTTGTTGACATCCAACGAGTGAGATATCTGATAGTCTGGTGTGCTGTACTAACTGGAACGAATAGTCGTCTGCATAGTTTTCGACCGCGAATCTGCTGAAAGTAAGAAGAAAGCATTCTGGTTGATCAAAACGCTCATCAAAGACGCCGCCGCTCATGGATGGGGCGAGTACCGCACGCATCTCGCTGTCATGGACCAGATTGCCGAGACGTACAATTTCAACGACGGCGCATTGATGAAGCTGAATGAGACGATTAAGAATGCGATGGATCCGAAGGGTATTCTTGCACCTGGGAAGAATGGAATCTGGCCTCAGAGCTATGATAGAGAGAGCTGGAGGTTGGATAATAAGTGAATACGAAGGATAGTAAGGGGTAAATAAGTATTTATTATAATTTCGTATACGGTACATGCTTTGGAACATTTCACCGAACCTTGTTTTGCTTGCTCTTCAGTGCTAATCGTGGCAAAAGAGAGAAAATATTAACTCATGTCGTGAATTTCCGGCTTCGTGGTTGACTAGTGGTGACAGATATTCTCATACCACTTTTGTCTCTTCTGTCGTATCCATACTATCCAATGCATCACTCTCAGCGCCTCTGCTTGGTTCTACTGCAATATACCGTGATGATGCATGGCCCATGCTTTACTGTCTGGTATTGTCAGCAGCTGCTCCTAGCTGCTGGAGTGATGAGATCCCATCATCGTTTTTATTACTTGGCTTGTGTGAAGCAGGGTCGATAATTCCACTGCTCCGGTCATATTCGCGACTTTTGTGGTCTGTCGAAAGGTAGTTTCCGTCTACGGAACTAGGAGGTGTATTGATGTAGTCTGCGTCAGTCCCACTGGAGAGGTGTCTTGGATCTTCAAGAGGTAATGCCGAAATGCCACTTGCATCCCAAAGCTTGTGCCGTCTTAGAGCGATGGAGAGACGGGGCCTTCGAGTGGCTTTCATGGTTGGTGTCGATGAGGCCACGTGTGACATTACTGCCGAAGAGTGTGGCATGGTAGGGGGGAGCATGACATGCTTTGCTTTCGATTTCTCCCATGCATGATACAACGCGATCACGTTACTTCCCTCGCGCGGTGCTCGCTTCGCATAGACCGTGATCGTTTTTGTTTCGTACTTCCCATGGCCAATATGGGCTTCCTTTCGGTCGAGCTGCTCAATTGTCCATCCGTAACTTGGATCTTCTTCGTCGTTCAGTAGTTCATCTACTAATCGAGTCACCTGGCCATGTTGGAACGGGGCCAGCGCTACTAACTTCTCTTTGACTGATCTGACCATTTGCACATTGTTGCTCAGTCTCCGCAACGACTCGATGATTGTTTCTTGCGATAGCGGTTCCTTCATGACCTCTGATCGGGCCCATGTGGCCTTCTCGCCTATTTGGACTGGTATGATCTTTCGAATCGTGTAGGCTTGATAGGTGGTTAGCTTCTTTTTACAAGTAGCCTCGTCTACCGTCGGTGCGGGAGTGATGTCCACCATGCGGATTGAGTTGACCTGCTTGCGCATTTGCGTTGTGGAACCAGAGCCAAGTGAGTTTTCTTTTTCGAGGAGAAAGTCTGATGAAGCTGTGAGAGACTGTGATGTGGGCTGCGGATGGTTTGACGGCACATTCTCAGTCATTTCGTCATCTGCTGCCGCTACATCTATGTTTGGCGTAGACTTATGGAGTACTTTGGGACTCTTCGTGCTTTGGGTTCCCCCGAAAGTAGATATATCCAATTCGGCCTCCCGTGAATTGCTCTTAGAGCTTTCACGATCGCTTACTACATTTGATGACACCTGCGAAGGAGATTCAACTATCCTAAGTTTCACTTCCTGGGGTGCTTTCTCGTAGCTAAGAAAGACATGGTTAGTGGGCTTTCAAGTCACCAACGATGGAAGCAACTTACAATTGAGCAGTGTCAAGCAATAGCGAAACGCTCGTCAATTTGAGATGCAACGCATCCTTCAACGCCTTTAACTCATCCTTCCTAAACATGATCCACCCAACCTTCCGCCAACTATCCTTCGCCGCGCTCCCCCGATCCCTCCCACTCAACCTCTCGCGATACTTATGCGTCCTGGTAAGGAAATCGCCTATCAGAGTCATAGACGACAGCACGATATGCGACGCAGCATTTATCGTCGCGGGACTCATGTTCGGGTTTGATGTCATGCGGCCGACTTGTAGGAAGGTTTGCTGGAGGCAGCCGAGCTCGATCAGCGCTTCGCGGTACTCTTCTGAGGGGCAGTGGACTCCGGAAAGGGCCTGGATCAGTTGGTAGCTCAGGTTGGCGCCGGCTATGAAATCGCCGACGGAGTATCCGAAGACATCGTGTTGGATTGCTAGAGTCTGCTTTCCGTCAATTGAAATGTAGAGCAGTGTTGAGATGCATTGAAGTGGGAGGTTGTCCTGAAGGCTAGGTTTGGTAAATTTGAGGGGCGGTGCTGGGCACAGCCTCCACTGAAGAGATCACATGTTGAAGCTGTAAATCTGGTGCAGCGTTTATTGTCTTGCTGATTTGTCAAGTGGGTAAGAGGATGTAGGCAAGGCTCTGGACAAGGCTCTCTAGAGTTCACCCTTCCTCCGAGGCCGAATATATAAAATAGTATTTCAACGCCAGAACTGGACGAGATCAGTTTACTATTACCGGACATAGGAGTTCCATTCTGAAGGGGGTAGAGTAGTGATATGAATGTGAAGGAGGGGGTCAGAATCGGGGCGAGGGGAGATACTTTGTAAGCCTTGATGTAGTGCACTAGTATGAACCTTTGTTGTGCACAACGACCATCTGACAGCTGGCCTAAATAGACTTTACTCAAGAACTTCGATTTCGGGTATACTAGAATGACCACACCTTCCCAATGGTCTACCTCACCATGCTGTGATATCTTCCACTTCCGCTTCTCCAAAAGTGCTGTTCTTCGTCACGGCGCCGACGCCATCTTCGGCAATGATATCTTCCCTCCCTGGAGCATCCATGATATCTGGCAGTACGTCCCTCAGGAATTCTAAGATGTGGTGATTAACCTGCTCGAACTGTAACAGGAAAGCGTCATGTCCTTCCGGCGAATCAATCTTCCGTAGTCTGGCGTCTGGAATTGAGGCAGCAATCTCTTTCTGCTCGTCGAATGTGAAGAGTCCATCACTTTCAATACCGAGGACTAGAGTTGGTTGTTGGATCTGAGCAAGAGCGTCTGCTATAGGTGTTGCTGACTCGGGAGACACCCTGTACCGTGAGACGTCGTGTGTATCGAGCTTGCGGGTGATGGCTATGTAGCAATTTCCATCGAACCGCTTAACGAACTTCTCGCCTTGGTATCGGAGATAAGATTGTGCTGAGAAGTATGTTGATGTTCCCCGCTTCCGCTCCGACAGGGGGCTTTCGACACCTGGCGATGTAGACGCTGTAGCGCCATGGAATTGAGGATCGGTAAAGTCTGATGAATTGCTGTTGCTGTTGCCGTTGGCTTTGGAAGCGAGAGATGCGATTTCTGCGGAGCTGCCGGGTCTCGATAGAGGCGATCTCTTTGAACGGTGGCCGTCATTGTGGATTGCTAAATGTATCTCCGAGGGCGTGGAGGGATGTTGATCCTGGCTGATAGTCTGCTTCTTTGACGCATCAGGTGTATTCCTCCCAAACCTTGCCTCGAAAGAGTTCCGACTGCGGTATGTAAGCAGAGCTGACATCCGGGCAGCACCGAGACCAGCCGTAGGAGGATCTGAGAACGGGTAGTATCCATCGTCGTATTTTGGATCTGCGTAAATGCTTTGTCTTTGCGCCTCTCCCCAGCTGATACCCCAAGCGCTGTGGCGACTCGATGTTGCAATTGGTACGATCGATCGAACGTAGTCTTTGCCAAAGTATGCCCATTCCAGAACCAACATGCCTCCCATGGATCCGCCAATGACTGCAGCAACTTGTCTGACTCCTAGATCGTCCAGTAACAGTTTATGGAGACTGATATATGATCAGTACTGTCCTTCAAAGTCAGAGGATGTACTCACTTCACATCGTCCCGAATTGTAGTGAGTGGGAACTCCGGTCCATAACGCTCATTGTTTTGATCTCCGTCTTTGCAAGTGACTGGACTTGCACTCCCATAAGGACTTCCCAGACTATTCATGCACACCACAAAGAATCTCGATATATCGAATGCCCGCCCAGGACCTCCTAGCAAAGGACCCCACCAGTCTCCAACATCAGCACTACCAGTCAAGGCGTGGCAGATAACCATAGCATTGTCTCTAGTGGGAGAGAGTTTGCCCTTTGTACTATACGCCAACGGGACATTCTGCAACGTAACACCTGATTCGAGCGTAAAGGATGGGATGATCGCGATGGTCTGATCGGGGATCAAAGCTGCGAATGGGTTCTCGGGCTGCTGTTGGGTTCTTTCTTGGACGTATTCAGTCACTGGTTCCCGTCGGAGGGGTAAAATTGGTGGGAAAACTGACCGTATCTTAAAGTCGATGGTTTCTCCACGCCATTGAGCTCTGAATTGCTGGCCATTGTGGGTGAAGCAGAGAAAGTCTACCTTCAACGGCAAGATGTGGAGGTGGGTGAGTTGAGAAAGGGTTGTGGATGGTTGTGTCCAGTCATACAGGAGGAGTCAAAATCGTCATCGGCATCCAGTTAGATGCAGCACTTCTAGCACTTTTTATTTGGAACCCTGCCGATATCGCTAGTCTAGTCTTTCAAGCTTGGGGTGCTTCAACTGTGGCGTTTTGAATAGCCAATCGTAGAAATACACCCAGAGTCAATGGGCTGGCACCCAAGTAGGACTAGCATGACTGTGGGTATCTATCTGTTACGAGGAATTTCTATGTTGCAGCACATATCATATTGTATAGACAAGCTTGCTAATTCATCCAACAAGTGCCAGCAATTGCGCTTCACCTCACCTCTTAACGCCTTTGCTCTGTTGCTGGTCTCATTCATAACTTGGCAGGTGTTTACTGTGATAATCAAGTCATCGTGGCTAGTGAATGTAGAGGTGGCTGGTGACATGTGGCTTGAACGTACACGCTAAGCCTAATCCGGCTGCTTGCTCAATTCGTTCAGAGCCGCATCGTCAGGCACGCTCGTTCATTTCTCCACCACCTCCACCTCCACCTCCATCTCGACTTGTTTTTCTACATCGCCTCACCTCGAAAGATCTGCTCGCCCTTCTCGCCCTTGATGGTTCCCATCATACCACATCGCACCGCGCACCTTCCTTTACGTTGATTCTCATTCTCTAGGTACCTCGTCGCCAGCATTGCAGGCAAGCTTGCAGCTACGACAGCTTACCACCACACATGTACAGAGATTGAGCGCGACTCCAAGATCGAGGCGGAGATGGCCCCTGCTGGCAAGAGAAAGAGACCGGATAGGTCATCCGTCGACTCGGGGGAGAGCCGGCCTTCGCCGCACCGACCACAGAGTGCAAGCCTGGCTCAGCATGACAGAGGATCCGAGATGCGCGACGGAGGCAGAAGATCGAGCCGCGGAGGGCAAGGAGGCTCTGGCGCAGGGAGAGGAGGTCGAAGGAATGATGCTCGCGACAATCCGAACAAACTCAACATTGCTGGCCCTGGCAGAGCGACCCCAACACCTGGCCCGATGTCTCCTCCCCCTCCTCGTCCTGTGAGTGCAGCTCAAACACCCACAGCCACCCAGACTTCAACACCGATCACCGAAATTCCTACTCCTGTCTTCAGACCTGACCCAATACCATTCGACTATACTTTCCTTACTGACGAACGACTCTCGGCCTGGGACACAAGGCGTCAGGAGGTGATAAGCGCAGGGAGACAAGCCATTCAAGATGAGGATACAACAGACCTGTCTTCCATCTTCCAAGAGCTCATCCGTGCGACTGTGGATGGTCGTATGGAGCCGGCGGTTGCTGGAAATTGTGTGAAGGAGATCCTCGTCCTTGAACCTTCACCAGATGATGGTTTAGCACCAAGCTTCAATGCGCCCGTCCTATTCCTCGACATTCTTTCCATGATGTTAGAAGATGGCACCAAAAATCCGGCCCTCACACCCTTCGCCGTTGCAACGGAAATCTCCCCTGACCTTATGCGCCTGAACTTCGACAACGATGTGCTTGAAGCCCTTGGACTTACCCAAGGTACATTCAAGCGTATGGCTGTCCGTAAGGCTACCAACCAGTTGTATCGACAAGGAAATTACAATCTGTTGCGAGAAGAGACGGAGGGGTACTCTAAACTTGTCACTGAGCTCTTCACGACAAGTGGAAGCGAACCACCAACAAGCGAGGTCGTTGAGGATGCATTTGAGAGGGTCAAGGGCTTGATTGGGACATTCGACCTGGATGTTGGACGAGTACTTGATATTACTTTAGATGTCTTTGCTGCCGTTCTTATCAAACACTTCCGGTTCTTTATCAAACTCCTCCGTGTTAGCTCTTGGTGGCCTCGACATGGGGAGATCGATGGGGACAGACATGGAGGGCTTCCAAATTGGGCTCTTCCAAGCTCCTCCGGATGGATGACAACACCTGAAGAGGAAGAGCTTTCCAAGCATGAACGGAGTGCCCGAGATGTACAGTTTTGGGAACGTGCTCGTGAAGTTGGGTTGGATGCATTTTTTGAGCTTGGAGGAAGACGAGCGATTGACGAAGAGACTAAGCAACAGTGCCTGGACAGCAATGCGTCGGCCGATACTGAGTTTGATGCGGATCGAGAATGGATCAAGCACACCGGCACCCTGCCACCCTCTGGCAACCGAGTAGCGGCTCAACTTTTGGGCTTCAAATTACGCTTTTACACTTCAGAAGCTCGCGACGATGACGATACCCTTCCCGCAAATCTCATATACCTCACAGCATTGCTCATCAAGATCGGATTCATCTCTTTGCGAGACTTGTATCCCCATCTGTGGCCGTTGGACGAGAATATGCCAGCTGTCAGGGAAGCGAGACAGCAAGAGCTTGCGGAGAAGGAGAAGCTGAGCCGTCCTGGTGGTGGCGCAACGAATGCATTGACCATGGCCGGTGCTTTGACGGACGATGACCCCAAGAATGGTGGTAGAATTCGAGAAGCTGCCTCTTCGAAAGCCGACCCGGCCGCCAAGACGACCGCAACCACCGAGTCAGAGGATAAGGCGAAAGAACCGCAAGACCAGAAAGTTCAGTTGCTGGTTTGTCTGTTGACCATTGGTGCATTACCTGAAGCCCTTTTTATGCTCGGCCGCTTCCCTTGGCTTCCAGAGGCATACCCCGAGCTGATCCCACTCATTAATCGCATCTTGCACCATTCTATCAAAGATCTGTACGACGAAGTTAAGCCGGTGACTGTAAGCGAAGCAGAACCACAATGTCCAACGAAGAAGGTCGCGGAAATAGACCAAAGCGGAGTACCAAAGGGACAAGTCCGCCTCACGCAATTACCCGTTCGAAAGCAGCTTCGGTGGCCATTTCCTGATAAGCACGACACCAATGACAGTACTTCATATAGATTTTACTGGGACGAATGGGCAGACGACATACCTGTTTGCCGGAGTGTTGATGATCTTTTTACTCTCTGCAGCACGTTACTCAATCTGTCTGGTGTCAATATAGGCAAAGATGCTACCTTGTTTTCCAAGATTACGAGAATTGGCATTGACAGTCTCAGAGTCGATCGCTCCCGACCAAATTTCGAGAGATGGCAAGACCTGCTGAAGCGACTGATAGTTCCAGCTCTCAGTCTGACCAATGCCAATTCTGCATTGGTCAGCGAAGTCTGGGCTATGCTAAAGCTTTTCCCGGTGTCTGTCAGATACTCCGTGTATGCCGAATGGTTTGAGGGCCAAACTTCGCGCCTGCCAGCAATTAAGGCTGCTTTTGCACGAACGAAGCTCGAAACTTTGAGCACCATGAAGCGAATCAGCAAGATCAACGTGGCGCCTATGGCTCGTGCTCTAGCGAAGATTGCCTATTCCTCACCTGGCATTGTCTTTAGCATTGCCCTGAGTCAAATCGAATCATACAACAATCTCACAGAAGTTGTGGTTGAGTGTGCAAAACACTTTACCAGTTTAGGTTATGACGTTCTTGTGTGGTCACTTATGAGCGCCCTCGGCGGAAAGGACAGAAATCGAACGAACGCTGAATTCGCCCTCCTTCCCAGCAGATGGCTCCTAGCTCTCTCAAGATTCTCGGGCAAAGTCTACAAACGCTACTCCATCCTCAATCTCTCACCCATCCTCCGATATGTCGCCGATCAATTGTATCGCGGCAACTCTACCGATCTAGTCATCCTGAAGGAACTTATCGCCCAGATGTCCGGCATTGTCCCGGACACCGATTTCACAAATGCTCAGATTCATGCCATGACAGGTGGCGAAGAGCTCAAAAAGCACACCCTCATCACCCTTTACGACAAACGCTTTGAATCTGTGAAGACCTCGCAGCGTCTGATGAGAGCCCTCACCGAGTCAAATCTTTCTGGAGAACTCCTAATCTCCATTGCACAACATCGGCAAGCTGCTATATACAAGATTTCCGATGACGAGGCCCATATCAAGCTGCTAGCGACGATGATGGACGACACACAAGAAGCGCTTTCACAATACCTAGAGCTTCTTCGCAGCAACCTCTCGGTGGAAGAATTTGATCGCCAAGTCCCCGGAATTCCCGAGCTCTTGAGGGATTTCGGCCTGGATCCAGGACTTGCGTTCTTCATTGGGAGACAGAGTCTTGCGTATCGAAGGTCAAATACCGCTTCTCCAGAATTAAACGGCACGACCAAGGTTCTTTCCGAGGCGACCATTCCCCCTACCACGTTGGCCGATGCCGACGGGGATGTCGGCATGGCAGACGAGAAGGAAATCGCATCAAATGGCGAAAACCCAGCACTTTTGAATGGGATTGTGCCTAGGGAAGACGTCCAGATGGTGGACATAAAGGAAGATAGCATGCCAGCACCCAAGAGTGACCCGTTCCAAAAAATCCTCGAACCGATCATCGAAGCTGTGCAGAATGTGCTCCCCGAAGGCTCCTTCAAGTCACTAAATTCCGAGCTCTACGTCACTTTCTGGGCCTCAGCACTTGGAGATCTAGCGATACCTAACAGCAGTTATGAAGCGGAAATCTCTCGGCTGGTAGGTGAAATTTCGGAGCTAGCCAAGGACCGAACAGATATGACCAGGGCAGGAGTAGCAGCCAAAGAGGCCAAGAAAAAGAACCTTTCTTCGACACGGGACAAACTGATCGCGGAGTTCAAAGAAGCCCTGAATAATTTTAGCCAGAAGAAGGCTCGCCTGCTCAAGACCAAGTCGCTATGGTTTAGCAAAACTTCGAACCCAAACCTGGCTATGGAAGCATTTCTTGAAAAGTGCTTACTCCCGCGATTGCTGCTGTCTCCCAGTGACGCAGAATATTGTTTCAGGATGGTCAAATTTCTCCACGAGAACGGTGTTCCCTACTTCCGAACGCTTGGACTGTACACCCAAATTTTCAGACCTAATCGTCTCCGTGCAATCATATTCGCATGCACCGTTCGTGAAGCTGAGAACCTGGGACGATTTCTCAGACTCGTGCTGATGGACCTTGCTCGGTGGCACGCCGACTCGGCTGTCTTCGAGAAGGAGGCATGGGGCAGTGGAGGAAACCTTCCTGGTTTTGCAAAGGCTATCGATGACAGTGGTAAGCCGAAGGGTTTGGTTGCCTATGATGGCGACAATGGATTCAAGTCATGTCTTCTTCGCTGGCATACGAGCTTGAACACGGCCCTCCGGGACTGCCTGGGAGGGACTGAGTGGATGCATATTCGAAATGCAATCACCGTATTGAAATCTGTAGTCGAGGTCTTCCCCGCCATAAACTTCCACGGCACCAAGATTCTAGAACAGCTAGAGGTTATTGCAACCAGGGAAAAGGGTTCTCGAGAAGATCTGGCTCTCACCGGTAACGCAGTGTTAGTTCAGTTGAAGAAGAGAGAACCCAAATGGGTAATGGTGCAGGCGTTTGGTCATGTTGGCTCTATGGGTCACACTGCAGTATGTTGAAAGAACCCCCATAACCCTCATTTCTTCGACTGATCACTTTGTAGAACGATTCGGCAGGTGCAAATCATGAGAACGGCAAAGGATCTGCGAAATCCCTCTTGAAGCCTACCGCTGCGGAATTCAAGCCCGGTTCGCGAGCTAGGTTCGTTCAATCAATCTATTTGATGATAGTCTGCTCACATATAGCAGTTCTCAGGGTGCATCCGTACCCAAGGCCGCGACTGCGGTGGAAGTCGAGGACGGCGAAGTTGATGATGCAAAGACTACGCGGGCCGCAATAAAGTCTGGTGAGCCAGTGGAAAACGCACGAGATCCGAAGCGCCCACTTCCACCAGCCACAGCTCTGGAATCGAAAAAGATCGATGTGCTTGCCGAGAGAGATCGATTTAAAGCAGCAAAAGCCTTGCAGTCAACGCCAGGAAGTGTCCCATCTCGCCCAGACACAGGCAGAAACCCTGCCCCTACATCACTACTTGACCAAAGAAGTCCTAATCTACCAAGCAGACCCGATGCACCATTCCCCAGTCGTGACCTACTTGACAGACAGCCGCGTCATGGTGATCGAAGAGATGGCCGAGACTCGCGCCTCCAAGATCCAAGACTAGATCGTCCGAGCGGCAGACCTGGAGATCGACCTGTGGAGAGACCTGGAGACAGACCTCGCGAGTTTTTTGGGACCGAAAGACGTGCGCCGGAGCCACCATCCAGAGAATTCGGGCGCACTTCGGACAGGGTTCCAGGTTCGGATCGTGAGCGAACTCGGCCGGATCCTCCTCCACGATGGACAGCGGACTCGGCTCGGGAAAAGCTTGAACGGACTGCTCAAGCTAGAGAGGTTGATGGTGGTCGTTTGTCCCGCGATATGCCTCCCCCGAGACCTGGGCCATCCTTAGATCGTGCTCCTACAGCCACTTCTGATAGGCTTCCAGCTATCATCCCTGAACGACAAGAGATAATCAACCCAGAGCGTGCTGCCCTTATTTCTGCCGACAAGAACCCCTCTCGGTCCAACTCTCCTCGCCGCGGTAGAGAAGAACCGAGAGAGCGAGTATCCTCAAGACCCCAGTCACCACGGAGACACGGCACGGACAAGGATCACTTAGAGGCCAGACGTGATGATCGGCCTTTACGAAGTGGTCCTCAAGAGTCGTTCAATTCTCCTCTTAGTCGCGTTGAAGATGTTCAGCCTCCACCAGCAGGCCCACGCAGTGATAGACCCGCGGAGAGAGAACGAGGTGGGCAACACGACAGACCTGCTTTCCAATCAACCCAGCTTCCTCCCAGATCTTTAGATCCAGATCATGGTCGATTGAACGCCATGAGCAGACCGCAGCCAGATCCCAACTTTGGTCGTCTCACAGCACCCGCCCCAGACATTCCTTCTGGACCTCGGGATAGAAACACCCGCGGCAATCGTATGGGGAATGCTCCAACACCAACACGCCCAAATGCAAGAGAATTACCTCGACCTCCGACGCCGGAAAAGCAACCTCCTACTGGTCCATCTGGCGGCGGTCGTCACCCAAGGCGCTCTGCATCAGGCCAATTCGACTCGACTCCAGTTGCTTCGGGTTCCAATGCTACTACTGCTACACCTGTGACACCGACTGCAGCATCTGCGATTCATCCAGACCGATTGAAGCATCTTGGAGGTCCTGTAGCTCCGCCACATGTACAGCCACAGGCACCTCAACAACCAGGTGGGGGAATCCACCCCGATAGATTGAGGGCATTTGGCAGCGAAGATCCGATCAAGCCCCAACTCCAGTCTCAGATGAACAACAATAACAACCGTTCAAGACCCAATGTGCCTCCTCTAGCGACTTCAGGTCCTCCATCAGGACCAAAAGGATCTCAAGCGAGTCCCGTACATCCTGGACCAAATGGGTTTGCTGCTCCCACTGGTCCAGCATCAGCGACCGAGCGTGCAGCCCGAGGTGGCAGACGGCAACTTGCGGGCATCAATACGATGCTCCAGCAAGCTGGGCAACAGAACACTCCCGACCGTGTGAATGTTCGTGGCCGTGGTGGAAGAATGAGTACTGGCATAGGCCCTGAGACACCAATCTCAGGTCCATCGACACCATCCCTACCTGTTCCTCCTCCACCGCCTGGGCCACCACCTGCTCGACAGGAGACTGCTAGGGACTTGGGTCGAGATCTCATCAACCCCGCGCGCGCCGATCTGATCACTGGATCCGAAGCCCCGACAGAAGAGCGCGATCGAGATCGCAATGGTCGAAGAGAACGTTCTGGTAAGAGCCGCAGAAGCTCTAGAAGCCCGGGACGAGAACGTGAATCTAAACGTGGCGCCCCTGATGAGGAGCGTGCTCAGAGAAGCGAGTATCGTGATCGCGGTGACCGCAGAGCTGGCGAACGAGGTGAGGCGGAGAAGGATCGACATCAAAGCAAGTCATCGCCGGCACCAGCCAGGGATTTGATAGCTGGTAGAGAGTCAACGGGAGGTAGAGAGAGTGGTAGAGATCGTGAGCGTGGAGACCGTGATAGAGAAGGCAGTCGCCGAGATGGTAGGGATCGGGATATTGCCCGGGATTCCAACGCTAGTTGGTCTGGTGAGCGGGGAGGAGAGCGGGGAAACGAACGAGGCGAGCGAGGCAATGAGAGAGGAGGTGGTCGAAGCAGTAGAGACACACGAAGCAGCGGTGATCTGAGAGGCAGTGGGGAGGAGCGCCGAGACGGGCGATCAAGCAGAGAAGAAATTGGTCGGAAGCGACGCAGTGATGAGGGTGGCATGGAATCTCGAAGTGGTCATGACAAAAGAGTCCGCCGATAGATTGGAAGTCCGGTTTTAGATTGGACTGAGCATAAAGATGGAAGGAATGATGTGTGCATCTTCACCAGTGCATTTGGCCGCTTAGACCAGACCTGGGGGTGTCTTTTGTACGATGAGTTGGAGATAATTTTTCTTTGCGAACGACCACATGGGGCGAGCATTGCAGGCGTATAGCGAAATCAAATCGAAACGAACCTAGTTCATTGCGAGCATTTCATGGCGAACTTCCCAAATCAAATTCTTTTATAAGCGGGAAGAAAGCTTTCGGAACCGCGAGGTGCAGAATGACAGTCCATTATGTGTTCCTTTGCTGCTTGACATTCCATGCCCGACTATACGCGATATTTTTGTAGCATAGCGGGGAGTTAGCTCGGGATATTTTGGTTGAAACTTTTGATTTTTAACCTGCACAATTCTTCTGAAGTTCGCATTTTGGAGATTTGTATAAACTCAATGTGAATAAGGGGTAGCTTGGAATTGGTTTCGCTGCTTTGAGTCTTCTCGCTTATGCACTGCTATGTTTACTACACCAAACACCTCAAATTCTTGGTTCCTATTCAGACAAGTAATGGTTGAAAGCACCAAGCATTTCGAAATCCATAGCTTGAGGCTTCTATTTGATTTATGGCAGTATTGAAGGATACAGAACGAATATAATCGTTGTATATTGCTTCGGTAGTCAGTGTCGTGATTGTGTCAGCTGGATATTCTGCGCTATGCTGCGCAAGCTCTACATATTAGGGAGACACAAGTATCTTGCTCCTTGGATATTCATGTTCACAAAATCTCTCTATTCTGATATCCTGCTTCGAACGCATCAACATGGGCCAGTCCGCTCCGAGGAGCGCAAAGCTCCCAAATGACCCAATCTTCTCTCGTCTTGTCCAGCTCGCTCGCGACATCCCTGGTATTAGAATCCAGGACGAAACTGGAATTGAAGCTGGCTGCAGTGATTTCAAGAATGATATTCTCCACTTACGGGATTTTCCACACCAGCAGCTTCCTTCCCAGCCATTACATCGCCAAGGGATTCTGCTTCCTGATGCAGCATCCATTGCTACAATCACCTATGGTGGATACTATTTTATTATTATTAGTTTCTTTACGTTTATCTCCATCGGAGGCAGATGTGTCCCGATCTGTGAGCAGCCTGGATTGACAAGGATTGAGGGCTAATGAGATCTAGCAACGAAACACTATGACGAGGCGCTTCACTTCTCGAGCACATCCAAAGCAACTTACCCCCTGTCTGAGCCAAGTAGCGCACTCTATCGTCAAGGACGAAGTTGAGTATGCGTATCTAATACGTATCATTCCCGTGACAAGAGCTCCACCATCTGCAACGTCAAGACCAATTCCAGCAATGGAAATCGACGACGATCTGGTCCTCTCCCCTCTCGACACGTGCCTCATAATTTTCACGTCTGGTACAACAGAAAATCTCGAAAAGTAAGTCTCTGGAACCCTCCGACTTCGAGAAATGATCTGTGCAGGATCAATTCTCAACGAATCCACCGCTCGAATCTGGGGGGGATATCACAAAAACCCCAATCAAAGTCAATTACAGCCCAAACAGTTACGGGGATCAGCTACTGCGACTCAGTAAGATGCATGATTCACTAGACGTCCTCCTTCATGATCATAGCTTGTGCAACCGCCATTTTGGAGATGAATCTACAACCAAAACAGCATTTGACGAAGATGGTCTGTCTGTTCAAGACGGGAGACTTCTCTCGGCTGATCGACGGCTAGTATCTCTTCGGAGGCAGGGCTAACACTGTTTGTAGCGAACCCTACTCCTCAAAAATGTTTCGACGTGATCATCTGAAAAAGAATTCACAAAATCCGCCTTCTCTACTACGATGTCTCGGTTCCCGAGCTCGACAAATACCTCCTAGAACTTCCTTACGTCTCCGAAGCCCACGTCCTCCTAGTCTTAGACTGCGGGGAAAAGGATATGCCCGAGGCTCTGATTCGTCTCCGTACGCCCATGGACCCAATAATCTTCTCACCTCAGGACTTCAACCTCCAACGAATCCGTGCTGATTTGGCGCAGTACTTGGAATATTATGAATTACCAAGACTGGTGAGGATTTCTGGGGGATGGCGAAGAAGTTCCCCGGACTGATTCAGTGAATGTCCTGAAAAAAGAGGCGTCGAAAATGTTCTTCTAGATCGACCTGTGTCGGCCGTTGGACGAAGGCGTGGCGTACTTGGCCAGAGAAAATGCAGCACTTTAGGTGAAAAGAAAGTGAGGAGGGGCTTGACAATGCTGCCTTATCGGTGAATTTGAGGGCACTGAAGACACCAACACCGGGCGATGGTCGCCCTCTAGGCATCTATTAGCGCTCTTGATGATGATGTTTTTTTCTTCTTCTTCAACTTTGAGTATCAATGCATTCTGGCGAGAGTTGGTGATGGTTAATTTGCGCGTGCCCTACGAGAGCAATATTCGGGTACTAGATTTGCTCTCATGAGTAAAACGAGACGCCCCGTGCCCTCAGACTCGATGATTCTTGACCTCCCCCATACTAAGCAAGCCAGCGAGCAGTTCCTCAGAAATGTAATGGGCAAATTCGATGAACTCTAGTCTCGGAATTGTCTTCCTAGAGCAAGCATCTTCCTCCAGATACATTAGGAATGTTAATCTATTCGGATTTACGTACAGTAGTCTGTTCCTCCCATGCAAGCGGGAAACTCTGATAAAGAAATTTAGGTTGACGCAGTCAGACACGCAAACGCTAAAAAGTTGAACCACATGGAAAGGCCAAGACTCTGCCACATTTCTAGTCCGAAACTTAATTCTCTTCGGGGAGGAGTTAGGTCCGGTTGTAGCGTGTCGATCTTTCTCCTGCTGTAGTAAAGTAAAGCGAAGGAATATTCCGCATTGGAGAACTTGCATTTTGATCTAAGTTTGAATTACATCAAGAGAGTTTAGTCGGCTTGGTACTCTACCATAGCGATCGACATCTTGTGGGTGCAAACCCAAGTCCATGTCCTTGTCTTTGACCATGAGATACAAATGGCCGTGCCGTATGGAAGGGATGAAGATCCATCTAATGCAGCGCGACTCGCGTGTTCCGGCTAAAATGGATTAAGATCTTCAAAGCTTGTGAATGCGTAGTACAGGATTATTCCAGCTTTCCATGTCCTGGACATGGAATGTTGGGCATCAAGAAACCCGTGCAGGCCTCTTCGAAGTTCGGGTGGAGTAGCGAGATGGGTGGACCCCCCTGATCGCCAGCAATTAGAGAAGCTTTCCGCCGTGGAGTCTAATTATCGTGAGATCTTAGATTCAGCGATACGCGAGCTTTTGATCTACAAATGGAGGCAGATGCGATGGTTTGGAGGGATTGTTGTTGTGTTCTAGAAAGGACTAACGAGATCTACGAAATGGGGCCAGAGTGGGTGGTTTGAGAGAATTGTTAGTTTATCGAATCTAGGTCGACTGTCCGACTAATTCGTGATAGAGGCAATTTGAGCCGGGGCATGCATGAACAGTATTTAAGCTTTGAAAGGTTCAATAGACGTCGGTCGCATATCACAAATCTCAAAGAATGTTGAACCAGAGATAAAATGTCAAGCAAGAGCCGAAGTGGATTGCTACGAGGACATGTGAGACCGAGGCTGGCATTTCTAGACATATACAGATGACAGCACCACGAAATCGTAAGGTTAGATCTACACGTAAATGTAACAGAGAGGCCCGGCTTGTGTGGACATCATAGCACCGATTGTAGTGTCGGGACCATTGACGCCTAATGTGATGACATCAGCGAGGGTTCCATCTCTGCTGGGCGGGTTGTTGTTCAAAGTAATGGTTCCAGCAATGGCGTTCTGTCTGTTCTTAATATCTTGATTTTGCCAGATCCACCAGGTGCGATCGATTTGAGCGTGGTGCAGCCAGAAAGCTGGGTCTCCTGGGGAAACGAAGATGTCTCCGCCTGGGTCACCACCGATGGTGAAGTGACCGGCAGTGTGCACACCATAGAAGCCAGTTGCAAAGTCACCTTGCATGACGGTTTGGAAGCTGTTGATGTCGAGGTTCTCGGTAATGAGGTCCGTGGAGTTCTTGTCGGTTGACCATCGAGAGGAAACCCATGGAGAGACGTCGCGGCGGAGACAGCGTGGATTGTAGGCTGATCCGGGAAAGCTTGGGGTGAGGCCTTCAATTGCGAGGGTTGGAGAGACCGGGCCGAGATTTACTTTCATGCTGCGCTGGATATTAGTAGATTGTTTCTTGAATGGGATGAAAGAAGACTTACTTCTTGAATGGACCCTTGGTAACGCATCCCCCGCCAGCACCGGCTGGGATGCAGTTCAGGCCAGTGGGAAGGCCATTGGTGCAGTTGTGGGCTTGATAGTCGCCGTTGCCACCAATAGAGTAATCTGAGCCATCAAAGACTGGAGAGTTGATTGGATCAAAAGCAGTTTTACCCCAGTTCTAAAGTATGTTCGTTAGCTACATACTTTTAGAATTTCGAATCTGAAGTTTAATGAAGAATATTGGTTAATCTCACCCAGTACTATTCAGCGTTAGCGTACGTCTTACTTCGTCATTTCATTTGGAAGGTAGACTTACTGGTTGGTAACCCTTGTAACCGCACTCATTTCTCAGAGCTTGCTCATAAGTCCAAGTGAAATACCTGTGCCATGACAAGAAGTTTGCCTACATTAAAGTCAGCAAGGCAAATTCATTTACTTTATTTATTGAACATACCGTCCCGTGGATGGTAAGTGTTTGTTCGATGTGTGTCCAAACGAAGTCATCGTATCTTTGGCATGCTTAGCTTCCCCACTGAATGGGCAATATTGCGTGATTTACCTTGACTTTGCTCCTGGAACTAGGGTCTGGTTGGTTCTCGCAGGTTTTGATTGCAAACAAAGAACTGCATCGGTATATGCCTTTCGCTCAGAAGGAAGTAGCGTTGACCTTTTGACCAATCAATAAGTTTTGAAAACCAAATGACCAAGGAAATTTACCATTCTCTTCGGATAGCAGCGTTTCCCAAGTTACATGACTGCTGCTTGCCTGAAAGAGCCTCTCCAATCTGGTGAATGGCAAGGTTCAGAAGGCCCTTGCCAGCAAGCAGATCAGTGGCTGTAGTGGAAGCAGGTGTGAAGAGGGCTGCTGATGCAGAGGAAGCAAGCACCAGTGGTGCCCACAAAACCGAGGGTTGGAAACGCATGGCGGGAAGAATTGACGCTCGGAGGCTTGGAATAGAACACGTAAAGTTTCTATTAAGCTGAAACCTAGAAGTTGTCGGGTTGCCGTCTGCTCCTAAAGATTGCATGAGCGAAATTGAGCAGTATTTGAACCTCGTGGCATCCTAGTCGTCGTCGTGAAAAGAGATAGGCATGATAACTGCCGGATATTGGATCATGTATTCGACGGCGTCCAATCCACCTGCAAGCCAATAGTCCGGGTCACGAATGCATACGCCACCGGAAATGTGGATTTCAATGGAACACAGATTGGAAGGATTTGAAGGGGTGAAGGACCTCACCCGCGAAATGTTTCCATGCATTCACCAGGGCTCCTGGTATATTTTCATGTTGGACCGGAAACTTTGGCTGCTTGACCAATGAACTGGGCTACTTGATCCATGGTAGTCTTGAAGCCCTAACCCGAACGTTCCGACTGCGCAGGCGGAGGAGAGATTCAGACCTACAAATTAGAATTGATTGGATAAGACGGCATGCTGTCTAACTCTAAGGTGCCAGCCGTGCGGCCCGCCTTCAGACAGAAGGCGACGAGGAGGACTCGGGGAGGAGGCTGGGGGAAGCGGACGGGCTGTCGCTTGTCTGACAGACAGAATCTCAGACTTCAAGTACTTAGCTGAATTCACTACGGTGAAAAAGTACACTAATTTCAAGCTACCTGCTACCGGGAGCTGGTGTGCTTGGTCGACCTGTCAGCTTTCCGTTTCGGTACCCAGCACATGCACTAATTTGATAGTCTGATCCCGGGTTTGGGATGTTTCTCGACACAGGTTTCTTTCATGAACGTGCCCTCTTGACCACGTTCTGCCCACGAGGTATCTCTGGCCCTCATATCTGTATTTGGAAGGTTCGAGATTCTCCTACTCCAGTGATAACAACAATCCGGTCAAGAATATTTTTCAAAGCCTGGCCCCCTCCTCATCGAAAAAGGGGCCCCTAGGACTAGGGCAGGCCTTGGAATCCCATGTTGACCTGCCGATATGCACTTGAAAGTGGATAATGATTGGAACAAATTTATCTGACCAATGTCCACCCCTACCGTATTCCCAAAACCCACTGCCAAGCGGCACCTCGCCCCTCTTCCCATCGAGATCAATCGTTACATCGAGTGCGGATTCGTGGACTGCTGACTAAAATGTGGCATGTATGTCTCCTAATATCGTTGGTAAGCTAGGACATCCTCCAAGAAGTTCTTCGGGTAAGTGTTCTATATGCCAAAATTCCAGATTTTCAGGTCGAGTTCATTGCTTCCTACAGAATGCTACAATAGGGCCTCAAGAACCCCTTTTGACAACATACATCTGTACTTGCTAGAATCGGTCTTGAGCCCTTCCTCCGGATCTTCATCCGCGCCGCTTACTGTCTCACCCCTGATAGTTCCCGCATCATGCCCTCCATTCAATTACACCACCAATAGTATCTTAGTGGCAACTCAGGGCTTGTCCCGCTTTCAAGAGATCCTATCTAGTCTCCATCTAATGTAAGGATGGCCGGCATCAGATCTCGGACAGTGGGACTTTATGATTGGCATTTCGCGCAGACCCCTCAATAGTGGAAGCGGAACCTTGGTATCGGCTGTCATGGAAGCATGGAAGCCTCGCTTCCAGACGATTTAAGATGGCAGTCGAGCCGTGTCTGAGTCTCTGTATTGTCTTTGCTGAAGCCACCAAACACTGGTATTCCATTTCTATTTGATGGCATCATCCCTAGTCTTTTTATCAAGATGGGAATGGTTTGATAAAAGCTAATTTGAACTTTCGAAAGAACAATTCGACGCGTAACGAACCATGAGTTAGTATCTGCTGATCAAATGAGAAGCTTGATGCTGAACACATCAATTAAACCTATCAAATATCGATAACCTTCAGGGCGGTCCCTGAAAATTCAAACAGAAAAGAGGCACATCTCCTTTGATGTCCGGGCTATCTTCTTAGCTGCAGTAGCGTTTCCAAGAGACGGAGCTCTAGGGACGAATTTGATGGACAGGGGATGCAAGCTTCAGGCACTCTCCTCGAGTTCTCGGCTACCAATCCCTTACCATTCTGCTTGCGGAAATATTCTTCCAGTGAAACCGCTGACAACTGAAGTCTCGGAGGGAGCTTTGAGATTGCCGACGGCTTCAAGCCCAACTGGGCTTTCGAACAAGGTTGCAGTGTCACTGGCGTCGTCCCTAAACGTTTATTTGTAGCAGTCGTCGCGTTTACCTGTCTATCATTGCCCTTACGAGCTTGAACTGCACAAATCGTGTTCAGACGCCACATGGCAGCCAGAAAGGAGACGACTTCAGAACGCGGTTTGGCCTGTGTGCAAGGGTTCAGTCCTAGTATGTGTAATATATCTATACGGACCCCACAGCGACACCGAAACCGAACCCACAACCCTCGTCCAATGTTGTGAAAGTTGAGCGTTACTTTTGTGATTGTTTCTGTAGGAGAGGATCTACAACGACCAGCTTGTTGGAACACAAACTCGATAAGCTTTTGATCTTTGAGATGGCTTCAACCGCACCTCCAGGACCGATCGACCGATCGACCAATGCACCTTCAATACTGGCTGTTAATGGAGTCTTCTTTGGATTTACGATTTTGGTGATGGCGGCGAGGATATACGTTCGAGCTGTGATGTTGAAGACAATGGGGACCGACGATTGGCTTATTCTTGCTGCCACAGTATGTGCAATCAGTCCCTCGAATTGAGCTCTTTCGTCTGGGCGCCCTTTACGAGTAGCTATTTTCGTCTAGAGGCATAGAATGAGGACGATATTGTGTTGAACAGCGATTTCTTCGTAAGACATGCAATACATGGCAGCCAAGCGGCAGGCTACAAGAAAAGACCTCGAGGATTCGCAAATGTTCGATGCAGGACATCGCTGACAGTTTATAGCTCTGTGGTGCTGGAGTCTTCGCATGCTTTATTGGGGAAACACACAATGGCAAGGGAATGCACACAGCATCAATCAGGCCTGATGAATTGATCAGGATGTTCCATTGGAACTTCTTCCATTCAATAATCGTGACAGTCGGCATCTCACTCGTCAAGCTTTCTGTTGGATTTTTCCTACTGCGCTTGGCCACTGGAAAAGCCCACAAGATCTTTCTCTATTGCATCCTCGGTGAGTCCTACCATTTAGATATGAACATCTTAACTATAACAGAACCAATCAGACTGACCCTTTGTAGTGTTCCTTGTGGCGTTCACTTTAACTAGTGCCGGTGTAAGTCGATTTTTGCTTCTCTTAAGCTTCGGCTTTGGGAAATACACTGTTCTGGAAACATAAGAATCCCGATTCAAGGCTGCTCAATTTTGGGACCTTTTCTGCAGAGGCTGACAATGACAGACCATCTTGTTTTCATGCATACCAATTCGGGCAAGTTGGGACAGGATGAGTGAGCCGGGTGCAAAATGCTTCAGCTTTAATACCTTCACCAACATTGTAAGTGCAAACTCACGCCCCCATGTCCCGAATAATCTTCTGACATATAGCGCAGGGTTTGTTCAACAGCAGTAAGTATTTGATTGATGATTCCCGTCAACATGTTTAGAGCTAATTGTCTCAGTCGTCAACATCCTCACTGATGGTATGTCTTTTTGCGTAGCATGATCCTCTATAATCTGTGATTTGGGATTGGATCCTTTATTCTGCTCCTGAGACATTGAAAACCATACGTGCTAATTCGTCGATTAGTACTGTTCGCTTCTCTTCCCATCCCTATCGTGTGGAAGCTTCAAGTCAACATGCGAACAAAAATTTCCCTTATATGCATTCTCTCCTTAGGATATTTGTGAGTTCCCCTTCCCTTTCCTGGCTCTCCGCACAGTCTAATGTGACTCGCAGTGCATGCGTCTGCTCAATAGTCAAAACAACAATCCAGGTCCATGTGTTCGAAAATCCAGACGCAACACGCCACGATAAATACACCATCTGGAATGCTCTTGAACTCTACGTCGGTCTTCTCGCAGCTTCCCTTCCCGCTCTCCGCCCTCTCTTCAAGAGTATGCTGGATCTCCGTACGCGCGCTACATCCAGTTCGAATCCACAGCGCCACAAATACTACATGCAGGAAGATGGAATAGGAATGAACAGTCTGCCTGGTCAAGGGACAAGAGCCTCGAAATACAATGTAAAAGTCACAACGAGAAGTCAACCGTCGAGGAATCACCTGGGCAGAAGTACGCAGAACACGCAGAGCGAGGATGACTTTACGAGTAAAGGGGATGCTGATTCTTTGGACGACATTTTGCCTATGCAGGGACGGCAGGGGGGGATCACGAAGACAGTCAATGTCAGTGTTACATAAGGAGACCCTACAGAAGTGTCTTGATGGGTAGTCAGAACATGGAGAGGGTGCTTCTTGTACAACATCCTTGGGGCATTGGGTGGAGTTCTGAATATTGTGATGAGAACATGTTTTCTTGATTATTACGGCCTCCAAGGAGTTGCATGCATTACGATACCTATCCGTTTCTAGAAGAGCGATGCACTATATCGATTCATTTTCACCTGTCCACGCTGCGTTTTCGTCATGCTCGTTGTGACTGCTTCTTCTCCTTTTCCTCCTCCCGTTACTCACGAAAAAAGGGACGGCTCTTTGCCCTGCAACAGTTGTCCAACTTGTTCCCTTCCTAGCTTCATCCACACTCTCCTGACAACCATTCCACAGCGGAGTGTCAGCGGATCCATCGATCCACTCTTCAAATTCTGGAACACGCAACACAACATGCACGAAACTACGGAAAACCGGAACCGAAGAAGCCCTTATCAAGAAAGGCATCCACCCCGCAACAGTAAGAAGTGCGAAGTGCGAAGTGCGAAATACGAGAAACCGCCCATGTGGGTATGGAGGTACCTTGCATTTCCAGCCCTTGCTGCATGACTTAAATCCCGGCCGCTCTACCATTCAGGAAGGTAGCACTGTCAAAATCGCACCATTACCAAGGCTTTTCATTTACATACATCGAGAAGCGGAGATTTCTACATTTGAGGGGCAGGTTTACTTGGAGCAGGGGACCAGAATGCATGTACTGTACGGTGTAAGTGGTGCAACTGCCAAGTTATAAACACTGGTTTGCTACCAGTTTTCATTAGTGGGACCGAGGTCTTGGTCTTCACATGGCATTGTGATGTTTTGCAGAGCAGGCTCGGTTGGAAGGGCGGCCGATTGTTTTGGGTTTTTTTTATGGGGCCAAGATCGTGGGATTGTGTTTGACTTTGGCTGCGCAAGATAGAGAACCATGACATGCATGCTTTGATCATGGACGTAAATAGGGATGAATCTTTGATTTAATGGGGCAATTCGTCCCATCTCCGTCAGGAATTCGCTTCAGAAAGTTCCTCTGTCTCGTAAGTCTTCGGCGGGATAAGGTAGGCATTGCGGGTTCCACTTTCAAGAGTCCTAGAAAGTGATTGTTGAAGTGCAATATTATTCCTCAACTATCTCAATGGTGCAGTGAAGTTGGCTTGAAATCTAACAGCGAACCATCTGCCGGCTAAGTACCCAATCTTAATTCGAAACAGCCCCGGAATGCCTAGTCCTCACACCCAAAACGAAAAAAGTGAAGAAGGAGATCATGAATAATAAGACAGCCCCTGCTGCGAGAGCAGGAGCGTTCCACCTGTCATCTGACGTCCACTCGCCCCTTGGTCGAGTCTCCAACGCCTCGATGTCAATTCCACCCTTTTCCGTTTTGCCCTGTCGGTTCATCATTAGTAGTCGTTTTTCAGACAGCTGCTGCAGTAAGGAGGAAAAGTTACTAGAAACTGGACTTACGCTTTCCTGTACATTCAACCTCGCCTCTAGTTCCTCAACTCTCTTCACGAGCTGCACGATCGCTTCATCTCGCGCGGAATTGAAGTCCCGACTCGTTGTTGCGCTGGTACTCGTCCCTCCCCAGAGACTTATCCCATCATCGCCCTCAGAGTCTGATCTGTCGAGAGTGGCGCCATTATGTTCTACAGATCCCTCATGGTGAGGTAGGATTGTTGCTGCGTTTTCGTCGTTGTGGTGAGGGAGGCCGTGTGGAGATCTAGACGGAGAGAAGACAGAATGAAAGGTTGGAGGGGCTGTGTTTGGAAGTCCGTTGTTGTACGAGGAATTTTGGCTGAGGTCTTCGAATGAGGGGGGATTCAGTGGGATCTATTCAGGGATGATGAATCGATGTTTCAGTTATTCGTTGCTTTGGACACGAATAGGATGATGAAAAAGCGAGAGGATGAGGGAGATCAGAAGTCAAGTCAAAGCTTAAAGCCTCGACAGAATAGAAATTATAACACTTACCCTCTCATAACGTTGGCTAGGCATTTCGCTGACCTCTTTGTATTCTTCTGATATCGTAGACGAAATGCAATTAACCTTTCTTACGGCACTGATCGTGGAATTCCTGCTCTAGACAACTTCTTCGATCCTCACAAATACTGTCAACACGAGTACAAAAGTGTTAGAGAATGGGAAACAGTACGAAACAACAGGCAAATTTAACGTAGAAAAGGTGAAAAGAAGTTGAAGATATGTCGTCGAGGTTGATGTCAAGACCCCGCCATGGCTAGCCACGGCGGGCTGTACCATAGCGCCCGTCAGCACCAAGCTTTCATTCAGCTGTAGCGCTACATCCAACCAATTGCGCACTAGCTTGAAATCTTGGTTGGCTGTGAAGATCTTAAGAGGCCGGATATTGGAGGTTGATGAATCGGATTGGTGTTGGTGTTTTGTTGCTTTGAGGGGGTGGATTAGGCACCTGTTTTCTGTACCTGCCGGAGTCGTCATGGTGTGAGGGAGGGCGCTTGCACGAATATCATGTATGTTTCGTGGTTGAGTAGGAGGAGCCTGTCGACTGCGTGGTAAATAAATATGAGGGACCATTGGTGGAGTTTTGACGAGTTGATGATGGTGGTTCGATTAGAAAATGCTACCCATAACTTGATAAATACCCGTATATTCTCAACGTGACAATGCCCAGTAAGTGGACACCGGAGCCAGTATTTCAGCGAGGCCTGGCACCATGAAAGCTGGCAAACATAGAAATCTGAGGATTCTTATAGGCATACTGGAAGAGACTTCCTCTCTATTGTAGATATTTGGTTGCTGAACGAGATTCTCCTGAACTGAAGACTAAATTCACAATGTGCAGACTGTGCTTCGCAACAGATAAGTTGGTTCAGATTGTAGCACAAGCAGTCCGTATCAACTAACGAGTTCGGATCAGCAATCACATTGCCGGGTATCAAGAACGCTTTCGTAAATCTCGACATCATCTCCCTCACCTGATCTCGAATTCTTCTTCCGGATGGCTCCCCTCCATAGCCTCCCCATCCATCTTTCCATGCACATAGCACTCCCCAACCAATTGCCAAAACGTTTCTCCCCTCGCTCTTGTCTCTCTCAAAACGACTGGCACACTACATCCATACAGGATACAAACCACATCCCTCTCCTGGGCCGCCATCGGTGCAAGTCCAATCGATCCGCTTTCTGAGACCAGGAATTTGCGATTCCAAATGACGCTCTGGACGCGCTGTAAGAAATCAACGACGAGAGTCGAGCCGGCTTCGCAGGTCTTGATTAAGCCTTTCGTATTGATGTCACCATTAGGTGTGCTTTCTGCAAGACAGTAGAGAAAAGCACGGCGGTACCAGGAAGGAACGTTAGATCCGTTGGGCCCTCGGTCAGCAACGAGAGTCCGCCAGAATTGTTCGGGGACAGTATCAGCTTCGTCAGAGAGGATGCAGCCTCCTAGTTGAAGCCATTCGTATAGAATGATTCCTTCAGCAGCACGTGGTCCGAGCTTTGAGATGGTATCAAGCCGAAAGCCGCGAACGAAGAGTATCTTTTCTTTTTCGTCCGAAGTTGCTGGCAATCCGATCCTGGAAGCGGCCTTGGTATTCTTTGCTGCGTTGTACCAACGGCGATCTGGAATGCCCACAAGACTGTCGGCATCTGTCCGGTCATAATCCGTACGCTCGGAGATTTTGCTGTCTATTGGGGGTTGAAGACTCGATTGTAGTGGTCTGATCCACGTCGGCAAACTTGCTTCTTTCTCTGGCACGCAGGACGCCCATCGCCGACACATGATGTCCAATGTCTGTGACTTGGTGACGACATGACTGAAGAATTCTTGATACACTTGGAGTATGCTCATGCCGTAATCGATCCGGAGGGTCTCCCCTGGAGTTGCCTGCCTGGCGTCAAACAAGAGTGGTCCATCTTTAGCGAGAGCAAGGACTGAGAAGATCCTATCTACATGCTTCCCCGAACTCAGATCACTCAGATTGGACACTAAGGATTCCAAACTGAGTAGCCGTTGGACATGTTTACCTTGAGCTTGACTATCTTGAGGATCTCGGCGCAGAGCATTAGTTGTGATGTCGATGAAGCGCTCGACAATTACAATCTTTTGATCCATGAGGGTCCGAGGATCCTTTTTGTGGGCGCGAAAGAGCGTCGTGAGGTGTTTGCGACAGGACAGAAATATCGTTACAGCATCGACGAAATCGGTATAATGGATCGTTGAGGCTCCGCAATGAAGAGTGACGTTCCAGGCAATAGCAACCTCTTGGACTAACCAGAGCCGGCTGAAGACATTGTTCTTAAGCAAAGAGACGAAAGCAAGCCACTTCTCGACCATGTTCGGTTCATCAACGAGGTGATCAACTCCCTTGAGGTCAACAATCTGAGGAATGAAAGCTATGGCAGTCTTATATGAAGGATCATCTCCCAGCCAGAAGCAAAGATTTTCCGCGTTGTAGAAAATGCGGCTTTTCATAGACACTTGATGATTCAGCTCTTCCTCGTTGTTTCGGTTGATACATAGTGCATCGACCCAAAATCGTCTCATTCTTGTAGGGTGGCGCAAACTGTGAAGAGCTGAATGAAGGTTACTTCTTATGAATATATGATATGACTTCGGTGGCTGTTGCTCATCTAACAGCTCGATCTCTCGGAAGGTTAGTTGTTGGGTATCATTGTTGCCGCCCCAAAGATACGAAATTGCCTCGTAATCTGGATTATGGTCAGTTCAGCACCTTTGAACAATTGGAGCGGAGAGAATCTTCGATGCTACGAGAGACTCTCAAGTGAAACTTTGAGGTATACGTTGATCGATCTAGTTGCATAACTTCCAGGCCGATTGCCGATCCTGGCTGTCATGCAGTTATGTAGAAACAGAGACTTCCTGATCCGAGAAAAAAAGGATCATACCTAGGGTCGACTCGATGGATTCCACGACGAATGAGCATTTTAAAATTTCGTCCTTCTTGCCAGGTTCCAGCTGCAAGATCCGGAATTCATGATCCGCCAGTTTTAAGCTGAAGGGAGTTAGCATCAGTAAAGTCTCCAACGATGAAGAGCATGGCTGGTCATGCTTGACGGGCTGCAAAGCAAGGAAGGAAGGGACGATGAACAGTTTTTTCGGACTTACTATAGAACAGCTGGAGGCAGGTTTTTCTCCGTACTTGGATCTTTCTTTTCGATGACAGATTCCATCAATGTCCCTTGCCTTTCCCTCTTTACCCGCTTGATAGTTATCGGGACAGGTCTGTCATGAGTAGCCCCGCTATCTATACTCACGTCAGTAATCTAACACGGCCAATAGATAAACGAGACCTAGTATCGTTGATTTGAGAGGGGATACAATGTCCGAACGAAAGTCAACATATGAGGGATATATTGCACGGATGCTGGAATCAGCAAACCGGTTGAAGCATCCCGGCAAATCAACTGCGACTCGTTCCTCAGATGTGGTTTAAGACATTGAAGGCCGATAATGGACAAGATATTGAATGTTTCTCAAAATTTTGTTGAGCTTGAACATACCTAAATCTTCAATATCACTCGCAACTCGCTTTGGCTCTGATCTGTCGGGAGTAGAATCAGTTTTCGATCGCCGAGCATCAAGTGTTGTATCTTTGTCTTTGGGCACATTCTTTCCCCGCGTACGAGTGTTCATTTCGGGCTTAGAACACTCCAACTCTCCTGGGCGGTGTTGAAGGCAGCGAATACATTTCTGGCCAGGCCAAACACGATCTTCTGGGAGGCACTTTATATATGCAAATCGTATCAGCCTTGCTCTTGTTCGCTCTGCGTTGGCTTGCATTGCCTCCACTGCTGCGGAAAATAATGAGATACGCGCACCTTCTTCCTAGCCTCGCGGCACTGTTTACACTTCCAAAGATTGAGTTTCCGGCGCTTCTTGCCAGTGGCACTGTCATTGTCTCCGTCTTTCGCGCCATCTCCCTCATCTTCCGATCCAGAACCCGCGTCAGGTTCCTCTAAACTGCGCGAGGGCAATGTGACTGATTCACCATGAGGTGAGGGCGAGTGGCTCATCAGACGCGGGTCCAGAGTTAACTCTGCCATCGTGTTGTCGTTGCGATGCGATGCTCACGTCCGTCATCAATTTGGTATACGATCGACCGCTGAGGCTGGGAGGAAGTGGGCTGGGTCGCCGGCAAATTGCGCAAATTTCTGAGTGGATTAGCAAGCGACCAACCATAGCCAAAGCATAATTTTAGCCCGGATACGGGGCGGTGTAAGACAAGGCCAGACACCAAATATATCTGGGCGCAGGCAAGCGCAGGCAAGCGCCAGCAAATGACTTCTCAGGCAGCCCGAAGTGAAGAGCAAATTTGGTCACTTTCAAAATGGAGGGAAATGCTGTGTGACGGTGGTTGGGCGCAATCAAATCGATAGAAATCCGGAAGACTCCGAATGCCTTCACAATTCGTCGAGCTGCACTATCAACAATTTGTTTTCGGAGCATTATAGCACGTTTCAGTGTAAGCTATTATTAGAAGTCGTATATAATCTCCTCCTAGGTTATGAATTCTATCTTTGTCTCTGGAAGATCTTCGCTTGGTGGCGTTTCTTCATCCCTAAGGAACATCTATCTGAGCGTGACAAGTATCAAGAGACCTAAGACCGAAACGAGTTCACCTTGAACGAGAAGTAAGATTACATATCCAGCTTTCTCACCAAGACAACAAGTCTTATAGTTACCGTTACTGGTCATGGAAGACTTGGGTGTCAGTTACCTCAATTAGATCAAATGTGAACTCACTGCCAATGCATGTTGCAGTTCAGTGACACTGTTTGGTGTACCCCTCTCAATATGAGGATATCAAATTCAGAGCAGCGCAATCAAACGACGTCAGTGGTGTCTTTCCCTTTCTCGGAACGATCAAGTCCGTCAACCCCTGATGATTGCGCCCGTCTTACATTTGCGTTCACTCATCCCCTTCATCCGCTCTTCACAAGTGAACCACACCAGCTGAACATCCATGCACGGTTCCCAATAGGTACAAACGCCCTCAGCGCTGTTAAACTCAGTCGAGTACTCTCAACCAATCAATCAGCGGCCGTGGGAGCTGCCCTTGACGCGCTCGAGTTGAGGGCGAATCATAGATGGGCTGGGCATGCACTCAACATCGGAAAACAGGCTTTCCTGCATGACCGTGCATAAGTGTGTGAGGGATTTTTTGGTGTCTCCTATCGCACCCAACCACAAGCATGGCGCAAGCATATTGGTGTCATGCGCGAGCAAAGATGCTGTCATCAGGAGGACTTAGTTGCATCTCTGATTGGAATCATTTGGGTTGACGTGGCACTGCCCAAGGTGCGCCCAGGCGAGGAGGGCGCAGCATTGTATGGGATACGGCAGCGACCGCGCGAGCAAGATACCTCAAATAAGCTGTCGGTCGTACTCAAAAGACTCCTTCTTCCCTCATCCTCGTCCTCTTTGATCGCCACTCATCGCAACCATCATTCATTCATCGCCTTCGACCATACACCACTTTTGCTATATATACTTACTATATCAGCGACCACCGCCGTCAAGATGTCCTCGACTGCATCACCATACTACACTTCCGTGGGGGAGCAAACCATCTTCGCTTTCCAAGACAACTTCATCCTTCCGTCTGATGGTGCGTTCCGACTCTCACACATCTTCGCTCTTAGAATCCGACTAACAGCATCTAGCAACCGGACGAAGAACATCTGCAGCAGATGTCTATCCCAATGGCAGCCGCACCTTTGCATCTAGCACCCGTTCTGCATTCTACCCAAGTCGCGCTGAGAACATTGGGGGTGAGCTTATTCTCCACGATTCATGATCAAATTACAATGGAGACTAACTCTTCTGCCTGATAGCCAATCTCGATTTCCCGGTTAGCGATGCAGAGTGCTTCCACGAGGAGAGCCACGAGACTTACTCGTACTCTCCTTATCGAGCTGGCGATAAGGACTGGGAGCTCTACAACAGATCCACCGAAGCCCTCCCCATCATCGACAGCGACTTCTATGAAGATGCCGATGCATGCATCGACAGTGCTACTATGCCTTACGGAGCTAGAGCCGCTGTTGCAGACGAGGATGAGGATGAGGATGAGGATGAGGATATCATCCTAGAGGATAACTCCTACGACGACACTGAGCACTTGGACCTCACAGGCATCAACGAGATGCTCGACAACTTCGAGATCCGCTCACAGGCCGACTACGTCCCAACCGAGTTCGAGCAGTCCCTCCATCAAGAGACTCTCCTCCAGGACTGGCAATACGACTACCAACGCCACGAATGGGTCGCACTCAAGTTCCAACAGCCTCCTTACACCACCGAGTCGTATATCGAGCCATACAGTGTCCCGTACACTACCGAGCATCAATAGTCACTCAACACTCACTGTCACGATAACGATTTGTATTTAAAGCGGCATTGCAAGGAGTTTGGGGCATACATACAGACAACTGAAAAGGACATACAGAACTGGATGGGAGTTCGCGTTGTAACTTTTGGGACTTGGATATCGGCATTGTTGTTTTACTGCCTTTTTGTCATCTACGAGAGTGGAAAAGCGCGCAGTTGGTTTCCGTGTAGCTTATAGATGATATCCATTACGTTATGAATCAGGGTCATGATACCCTTTCAATCCAATTCTGCTCTGCTCTACTCTCTTGCCTGAATTGTTTGAACGGTTTTGTCTCAATTTCCCCTCAATGTTCTAATTCTGCTGCAGCTTGCTGCCTGCCGGCCTTGCTGCCCTTCGGCACTTGCCCAGATGCCCCCATGCCTTCCTTCGATTTGCACTTTACGCAAGGCTGCCAATTCGCAATCCAGTCTCTTGGATTGCCACACCATTTCGTCTCCCAACACCAACCACACTCCAAAATTAAAAAGAGACTCTTCGGATTTTTCTTCGGGAGCCCCAACCCACAGCTTATTCCGTGCCTCATTACCCCACTACCGCTCCTTCATCCACTAAGCGATGCTTCTATTAACCCTCTACCTCGCTTCCTGCCACCACATCATTCTTCCACTTGACAATAGCATACGTCTCAAGTATAATTGTCAAGTGACTTCCAGATGCAAACCCAAGTTTTGTCAACCGCTGGGCTATCTCTCGATTTTGCCTTCTCCCACGAAGCTGTCTTTTTCGCATGAAGCTTCATCCTCACAAGATAGGTCTTAGTACTCTTATATATCTTCCTGGTTTCTCCGTGTTCTCAACTTCCACACTCGACAATGTGTCTTTCTTATTCTGCAATCAAGTCTCAAGGCCATCCCTTGATTTCATTTTGGGATCGTCAGCATGATAGTCCTCCGCTTCACCCCGCTCTTTTTTTTATCTGTAAGGCAGTCGAACCACAACTCAGTGGTCCTGTTGGCCCTACAACATCAACGGCAACAAATCCGCAAAGAATGTCTGCAGTACTTTGAACTATGACGCAATAGCTGATATCAGAACCGATATTGGGCCTGCGATCACGTCTGCGTTTCTCCAAATTACTAACGAACGCTTTCAGTATGTTGACTTTCGCGTTAGGTAGACCCCTCCAGAAAGTTGAGGATCGTGGTGGAGAGATGCCAAAAAGGTTAACTCAGGGTTGAAAGTGAGGTATTTCATGCTCAAAAAATCAATAACAGAGTGTGGCAGAAGCATGAAATGTTTCCAACAGACCCCTCTTATGGACGTTACAGCCAGGCTAGACATCACGAACCTGCTAAAAGGATAATGACGTGCAATGCATCCAAGCCTACAATCCTAAATGTGCTACAACGAAACAGCTTTAAATATGACGATCAAGCTGCGTCTTGAGCACTTGAAGTAGGAGTATATTTAGGGTCAAGCCGCGTGGAGAATGTAGACGTCCCCGAACTGCACCAATCAGAGAGTGTTCTGTAGATGGGCATCCCCTGGTTGGGCTAAAAACAATCTCGGTAAAGATGCCGACGCGTCCTGGCCACAGATGTTTTTGACATAGCAATAAGACTGTTTCCGTTTGGTGACTTTCAATTTCGAGTGCTGACTGAACACCTGTACAAAAACGAATCCAAGAATGTGGGGTGGTGAGACAAATAGCCTGTACCGCCTACCAAGAATGACGGACTTGTCAGATCTAATTTACAACCCTGATGATAAGATATCGTATTTATTTCCCTCCTTTTATCCTGTTGTACATCTTAGTACGTATGACAATTATATATCTATACATCCCCTCAGTCATGCTATGCAGACATTTTCCGGTACGCCACCCATCCGAACCTCAACTCCAATCCAGATTTCTGAAAAATACAAATGAGAAAATGATTATCACGGTCTTCCATCCAACCATTTCGAAGGTCTCTCTTGATGAGGGAACTTGGGCTTCCCACAAGGCTTCTGTCTCTGCACCCAGTCTGCGATACGAGTCTTGTTCCAACTGCTCCCCCATCTCACTCCGTCTTTCGGCGTGTGTTTCTTGCCGAGGGCAATATGTTTGGTTCCTATCGCACATTCGGCGCCATCGTAGCGCGACTGCAGACACTTGGGATTGGCCTGACAAGCATGCGTACAAGCATCGACTGAGGCAATGTTAGGTATGATACCGTCTTTGGACAGGTTATCCCAGTCCGCAAGCTGGTCTGGAATGAGGTCTGAAACGAGATTGTTGAAGAGTTCTTCATACGTGACTGGGCTCTGGTGGTGTGTCAGTCTCTTGCTTTTGGAATTCATGATGTTCTTCGTTTCACTCACGCTTTTGTCTTTTCTCTTTGCTTCAAAACTGCCTAGTTGTTCGGCCTCAGGGGGGGAGATGTGATGAAGCGTCACAAGTGGTTGACACCAATGGTCTTCGGCAAATGGAATGGTGGACTGCGTTTCCCCGTTGATTGTGGGCCAGGAATTCTTCAGATCCATCTTGTACTCCTTCAGAACCTGGGCAAGTACCCAATCTCCACAACATTCATCGTGCATTTTCGAGTCCCACTTGGCGGCGGTTCCGTTGTTGGTGACGGCGAAAGTGCGCATCGCTTCCCTCGACATCAGATACCCGCTTCCTCCATGGCCGAAAGGTAGATCATTGATCAAGGCTAGAGATCCCATGTAGGATTTCCGTGATGGGTCGAGTCGTTGGATCCACGTGATAAGGCTGGACCACATCACATACGTGTCTGCATCAATGTGCAAATACCAATCCATCTCCGGCTGGAGTGCCCATACTTTCTCAACAATGTGCATGTTCTTGTACTTGTCCAGTGTCCAGGCAGCTAGGTCGTCTTTCATCCTGGCATCTCTCATATCCGACAGTTCGGTCATGATCTTCTCCGGATCTCGCAACTCCTGCTGTTTGCGGTAGATGTCGAAATCCGTGTTCACGTCCATGATTGATGGAGCGATCGTGTCCAGGGAGTCATAGACATGAGTTTCCCCAATCGACTGGGCCATATCAGAGAAGATGTAGACATGGGGAGCACATCTCAAAGCAGTCCGCAGCTGGGTGGGGATCTTTTTTGATGCCTCTGTTGCACCAGTCTTCACGGTTATGACAACTCGGTCAAACCCGGTCAAGCCCTCGCAACCTTCTTCAAAAGTCTCATTGTAGGGACTTGGTTTTTGTTCTCTGTCACTTCCGGTCCCGCTTCCCCATCTCCACGTCGATCGATAAACTGTCCCCTCTCCCTCATACGAAAGATGCAAATGAATGAGGGCAATCAGTACCACAACTGCGACAATGAAGCGGATGCCCACGGAGCGACTGGGCGGACGTAGAGCCATTGGAACGTGAAGGCCTAGTGCAATTTTTATTTTTATCAGACGTCGTGAGTTGGAAAAGAGAGGCTTCGTGTCTCCTTTCCTAGGGTTGCAGCCTTTCGGATGTTGAAGAGAGAGGTGAATCGGGAGACGGCAACATGCAGCTGGACCAAACGGGCTGTGGGCGGCGCGGGCTTTAAATTAATACGCCTACAACCCGTTCTGGGAGAACCCCTTGGAAAATACGCCTTGTGAGTGGTTGTGTGACTTTGTCAGCCTCGTATTGCCTTCTGAAAAGCTCATGGTGGGGTCAGCACTACTAGTTGACAGACCATTTAGTGTTAATGCGACACTGGATCGGGATCGTTTGGTGGTTGTAAGAGCTTCTCCGGACGATCATTCAGGACGCCAAGTCTACTAGGGTTTAGAACGGGAAGAAGGTTTGTTAATCTTTTGCATAGGAAAGCAAGTTTTAGGTTTGGTGAAGCACTACTCCTTAAACTAACACATCGGTACTTGAAGGAGAATGTTCTGTAAAGTATCTTTTGGATTTTGCGATATGTTTTAGCATGTCCTTGGATGTTTCTTTTCAGCTTTCCCGGTTAAGGTCGGGGTGAGTTTACCCTACGGCTGTGCCTTTCTACTTCCCGATTCGTTCAGGGGAAACGCCACAAATTTCGTGTTTGTCGAGCAGGGGGATGTACAGAATAGTGATACGAGAATTATCCTCTCGCACGCCCCCTGTCTTTCTGTGGTTCTCTTTCGAGGCGATGATGTCTTGATGACATATTTTTTTTTACCTTTGCATGGCCGTTGCTAGTTGCCGGAATTGTGGATTGTTGGGGCCCGCCCGGTACTGGAAGTTTTGAACTAAAGTCGTCATAACCAGCAAGACATTTCAACAGTCTTTAAAGAAAAAGCATTCCCTTGTAGCCTCCACCCGAAGAAGAGATGATTGGTGCTCTTCGTCGTTGAGCAGCCGATCGTAGTAGGTTGTTTCGCTTCCCCGTTTCCTAGGGACTTTATGTGCAGATACAACATCCAGCGAAGCCACTCAGTTACTTTAATCTTTTATAGTAGCAACGCCAGTGCTTTCTAAGGGCGATTCGTGCCTGGACTAGTACGCATGAGGGTTGCGCTGTAGGTTCGATTGAGGCGTTGCTGAAGTTGATTCATGGAGTATGGTTGGGAGCAGCGTGACTCTAATGCAACGCAAGCCAGGACTGACTGTAATTTAATTATAGATATGTTGAATAGCAGTCAAATACTTCAACCATGTCTTCAAACCCGTCCTCGGGGGGTGATTGCCTCCCTTTTTTTTGCTTACAGGAGTTCTGTTGCAGGGTTATGCTGGGTCAAGTCACGAGTTAGTCAGGTGGACAGAAGTCGCATGCAAACTCCGTCATGCCAGCAAGACCTCTTGGCATTAGAGAGCGTATTTGCAGATCCTCCTTCCATTCTACAAGTCAATCATCAACCCCGCACCTCAATGCTTCCTGGTCTAGTCTTGATTATCCTAGCAACAAGTTCTGATCCCTGAATGTTGATTTAAGCTCAGGGTAAGTGGATCTTGGCATTTTGGCGCCTTCTCTGGTCTGGGCGCTGAAGAACAAGCTTCACGACAACACTCAACCGACACCAATATGACAGCCACTAATTTATTATATCCGCCCATTCCCTTCCTTTCCGCTGCCGAGGGCTACCGGCAACCTGTAGCAGACACTCGTCGAGGTGTAAGATGGCTGGAACAAGGCCGCACTGTCCTCGTCCGACTCGATACTCCCGATCTTCCCCTCTGGGACGCCTATGATCAAGTTACAGACATAACCCCCTCGCTGATATTCAACTTCACTCTCCAGGACAAACGCATACTCCTTCTCAATGGCGTCCCTGTATTCCCGCTGCAGAATGCATACGTGCCACCTCGACTGTATGCCCGGCAATCCACCATCAGCTTGACAGAATTCGAACATGGCCAACCATCGAACTTCGACGAAGGACCTCTACACGCAATTGACTACCACCGAGTGGTTCCAATATCAGAACATCCATCGGCACATTACAACGTCTTCACGACACAGTTGGAGCTAGACGTTCTCGGTGCGGAATTCGCAGGACAACATACCCTCCTTCGAGACAAAACACAACCTCTGATTCTCGTCTACCTCAACGAACTTCCTCCGTTTCAAAAATACCCATATTACAAATCAATAGCCGAACTAGATCTCACGCTCTCAGACAGCCTGCTGAGAGACCGGTTCCCGTACAATACACCTTTTTCTGCGCCGAAGGACTTGGCGGAGTGCACATTGTGGTCATGGAGATGTTCTGACATTGATGAATACCCTTGGTATCGATATATTTACAGGGAGTCATTCGACGAACACGGGAAGATTGGATCATTCAGACATATGTTGTTGCAGATTTGGGAAAGATTTGGGTTCTGGCAAGCTACAATGATGCTGGCTGTGGGTATGGCTTTACTCCTGGCACCCTTATTCTGGCGGTTGCATAGAGCTGCAGTTCGAACCAAGCAACATGTGAAGGGACTATACACCAGACGGGAGGAGCACGAACTTCACAAAACGGATGCAGAGGCTGCATGTCTTCTAGATTATGAGGACAGCGAGGAGGCTGGGCATGACGAAAACGATCTTGATTCAAATGCTGAGTTGAACGGAGATGCTTATGGCAGGCATCCAACGGGGGGCCAGGACGACTTCGGGAAACCGTTGCCCCCGATTCCAACTGCTACCTCTGACATGACTTAGTTCTATGGCTAGCAATATGATGGCAATTCAGGAGTCACTGGGCACAATTCCTTCGTGATAGATGACACTTGATACTTGAGCTTGATTCGCAAACTTATACTTAGAACTTATCTTCTGGGGTTGACAACTATTTCGCCCATAAGCTTTGCTTTGTAGTAGGGCGTTCAGCTCGAGGGTCCCAGCTATCAAAATAGTATTCCTATCTATGGGTAGCATTCCCCGGCAAACCGAGGAGTTCCAAGCACTACGGGCGTCACTTTCCTTGAGAGATGTCCTCTACGCCCAATCTCCTAGTACACTTGGAGCAAAGAGGTACAAGTCCGCATGCCAGAACTTTAGTGCGGGGCAATCCGCCCGACCCCCACCCTAGATTTCAAGAATAAACCTCTGCTCAGCCAGCTCCGTTTCTCATGTATATCAAGCTCACCCTCTCCCATCTCCGCTTTCTCAAGAGTCCATCTACTTGTCGTCTACGTTTGTTCACGCTTTCTACACGCTTTCTACACCCCGAGCCCGTGTCTCTGTTCTTAGATCCACACAATGGCAGTCTCAACCAAAATTGCCGAGACCTTTTCTCACCCTCTCCTTAACAGCATCCCTCCTGCTCTCATCCCCCATTTCGAGCCAACCTACATCGAGTACTACAACAAGTACTCAGCTGGCCGTCTAGCAGCCCATCAAGTCCCCATTGAGAGCTTCCGTGCCGACCCAGACGCATACACGACCACGTATGGCCGAGAGCTCGTCGAACAAGGTGCACTCAAAATCACAGAACAGAAATGCCCAGTCTCAGGAGGCGAGATCACAATCAGGATCTTCGAACCTGACGTCGACAAGTTCGGAAGTGGAGAGAAGCCTGTCTACGTGAATTACCATGGTGGTGGCTGGGTTTTTGGGGGGCTGCAAACGGATTTCGAGTTCTGTAAGAGAGTGGCTCATGAGGTCGGGGCTGTGGTCTTTGATGTTGAGTATCGACTGTCTCCTGAGTTCAAATTTCCTATCCCGGTTAATGATTCCTGGGAGGCATTGAATTGGGTTTGTCGTCTCTTCTTTCGTTGTCAAATAGGAATCAAGTGACTGATAAATAAATAGATCAGAGACTATAAGCAGTCAGAGTTCAACCTCGATCTCTCTCGACTAGCTATCGGAGGTATTTCTGCAGGTGGTCATATCAGTGCTGTGTTAGCGCACATGTGTCGCGACGCCTCCATTCCTCTCACCTTCCAGCTCCTCTCCGTACCAGTCTGCGACCTCTCTATCTTCGCCCCTGATGGTACTCTCCTCCCAACACAACCGTACGCCTCCTATCGGGATCTCGCCAACACCCAACCACTTCCTCTAGAACGCATGACCTACTTCCATCGCCACTTCCTAGGAAATCCTAGACCGAAGGAGCTAGACGATGATTGGAGAGTTAGTCCGATTCTTGCGAGCAGTTTCAAGGGATTGGCGAAGGCGTTGGTTGTCACGGCTGGCATGGATCTTCTGAAGGATGAGGGCGTGGCTTATGCAAAAAAGATGAGAGATGCGGGGGTGCACGTTGAAGAGGTACAGGTTAAGGGCGCTCCTCATATCTTTATGCAGATGGATGGAATTCTGGAGGGCGGGCAAGAGTATAATCGTGTTACTATCAAGGCGTTGAAAAATGCGCTGGCGAAGTAATGTGGAGGGATATCGGTATCATTTGTGTCTCATTCCTCCAGGATTAGAACTATTTAGTATAGAGTTAGTCACACTGTCTGTAGATTGGGATATGCAACTCCATCTCATTTTCCAGCAGCATCAACTTTGCTTTTTCCGCGGCTGATCAGGATCTCCACAGTCATCGTCCGTAGAGCCACGAGAGCAAGCACTAACAGAGACTGTCCAAGTCATATCCATGCTTCAGTACATTACCTCTTTCTCTTGCCATGGGTTGAGGTTCATTTCCATACTCGGCCGAGGTGTCGTTATCGGTAAACGACATCCGAATTGGAAACGGATGACACACGTTTCTTATGAATCCTCACGAAGCCGTGTTATCTTCTGAACTCTAGTCAAACATCTATGCTTATCACTGTAACGTTATGGGCATATGCATGATCCATCTATAGCCATCTACCGATTACCGCTGCCGGTCTTCAACCTTTAGCTATCGAACTTATGCCTCATATGTTTATATATCTTTAGATCTTCATTCAACCACTACGTTTTTGCTGGCTAACGAGATGCATCATCTGCCATGCGAAAGTGTAATGTAGCAAAGGTCTAGCTCTCACCAACTATGCTAACTGGACCAAAAGATCACAATATTGAGCGCAAGCTGAAGACGCTTAACACCGTAGATACGTACTACTAGCTATTGTCACGTGTCCATTACAGAGAGTAGCTTTGCAGCTGGCGAGGCCCCTCAATATTTTGAAACTTGAAGCGGACCTGGTGCAGATGAATCTCAGCTGTCTCAATTTTATGATCCACCAATTTCAATTGAGATGTCCGGCGTCGTGGATCCTGAAGCTCGATAGTCATCGAGGTAGTGCTGTTTCGTGATTGTTTACGCAATGGAGAAATAAGCGAGATCACCATACAACGTAAAAAAGGAGGAGATTCAGGTCCCCAAGAAAAGTTCTCCGATCATTGCTGGATGAACATATCGCCGAGGAGTTGTTGGGCTTGATTGACCTCCTCGATGTTCTTCTTCAGTCACCTATGGTCATTCAATAATCCCTGTCGAATGACAGGTTTCTGGTTGGCCAACTCGTATTGCAAGGATTTCTGAAGCGACTTCGTCTGTTTTTGCCGCGGCATCTGCATGCTGGAGGCTGGCCCGAGCATTTGTTCAGGCGGACAGATGTCATTCGAGGATTCTCTCGATTCTACCCAGTCAAAGGACAAACAATCGCAGCTTCACACGACCCACTAAGCTTGCCTTCTCTTGGATCTAGATCCTCCTCCAGGACAGCTATCGCATCGAAATGATTACTACACCCATGCCAAATGGTACTTCCTTTGATTTGCGTAGAGACCCGTCGTTCTATCACCTTTACTGACTAGCTTCTCCAGTGACGAGCCGCACTCCCTCCTTAGTAAGTGGACACGAGAGCGTTCCGAAAGAAGCAGTGAAAAGATCTCGTAAAAGCGGCCCGAAGTCTAGAAATGCTTGTATCGTGTGCAAGTGAGTCCCCACACATCCAGACCAAGACGTCGATGGACCAGGTGCTCGGAAACATTCTAACAACCCGCACCCCAAGAATCCGACACGTCAAATGCGACGAAACAAAACCATTCTGCACAAGATGCACATCTACTGGCCGTAAATGCGATGGCTACGCACCCTCTAAAACAGCGAAATCGGAATTCTGGAAGCGTGATTTGATACATGTCCTGCCTCGACAGCCTGAGCGGCACAGAGACTTGGCTGCTCCCGTTCCACATAACCCCTTCGTTGACCTCCAAGGAAGCTACAATGAGCGGAGGAGCTTCCATTATTTCCGGGCGAGGAACATGGCCGAGTCCCCTGGGAATTTCGAGCCGTATTTCTGGGAGAGGATCGTTCTGCAGCTTAGCCATAAGTACCCGCCCGTGAAGCAATCTCTGCTCGCCCTGAGCGCTATCTATGAGGAGCATGAGCGGAATTCAGGCAAAGTCGAGTCTAGTATTGCTCGGTATAGTGCCGTGGCGTTACAACAATACAGCAAAGCTGTCAGGGAATTGTAGGTTTTATGAAAGTTCGCAGTGCCAGGTTTTCGCTTGACCTAGAGTCGTTTACAGGAGCGCATTGGCTTATTGAGTTGACTTAGGGCCGCTTATCTGGCTACCGGTGAACAAGATACAACTGTTGCTCTCATTTCATGTCTGATATTTGTGGTCAGTGATGATATTTGTTGTTTCATATTACCCCTCACTCCCCAATATACGAGTACTCGGCGCTGACTACCTTCGATCTAGTGGATCGAATTCCTACAAGGAGATCTCGAAACTGGAATCCGGCATCTAAAATCCGGCTTGAGGATTATCTCAGGCCAAACGTCGTCCCAGCTGGTGCCTCTCTCCCAAGAAGTAAAAGATATCAACGCATCCCTCGATCGATCCTTCGCTCGCCTCCAGATACAAGCCGAGATACACGGTGGCTTCCCAGTCGACTTCCCGAAGCTGACCAAGACGAGCGCAAAGCATTCGGCACCCGTGCCGAGATCCTTCAACAACATATTCGACGCTCGGGAATGGCTGGACAGTGAACTTATCGCGAGCTTCAAATTCCTGCAACGGCTGCAAACCATGACTGCCGGGGTCGAGGCAGACTTTGTAGCAATTGAAACTACTAGACTACAGCATCTAGAGCGACTGGACGCTTGGTCAGAAGCCACCAAGAGAATGACCATCGAGTCCGTTCCTCTAGAAGGCCACCTCTACTCCACCGGCGTGCTCTACCTCCAACTGTACTACACAGCCGTCAGCATAATATTCAAAACCATTACCAAGACCTCGGAGATGGACTACGACAATTATCTGCCGGACTTCCAGCGCGTTTACAGTATATCGAAAAGTCTCTTCGATAGTGCCAAGTCTGGTGCACCGATGCTCTCGTTCGATATGTGTATCATCCCACCGCTTTTCTTCCTTGTTCTTAAATGTCGCGACTTGACCCTTCGCCGGAAGGCAATCGCTTTACTTGAGCTGGCTCCGTATCAGGAGGGCATGTGGGGTAGGGACGGCGTACTGGCTTGGTGCAAGTGGAAGACCGAGGTGGAGGAGAAGGGCCGTGGCGATGTTCCCGAGTCAGAGCCACTGCCTGAATCAGCGAGACTGTCAAGTCAGAACCTCGATGGTGGGAATAGTGGTACTCTTGGTGATATTGTGCCAGGATATACTGTTACTTGGAAGACTTCTGTTGAATGGTATTCAAAGGCGGTCTCGCGCATGGCTAGGAACGATCTTATGGATGTGTTTTTCTGATTCTCTTGCTGGAAAAGAATGGATTCAGAGGTGTATAAACGGATTTTTGGATGGGTAAGCTCTTGTTGAAAATGGAGTTCCTCAACGTTATGTCGATGCCGCAGGTTGGGGCTGTGTGTAACAATCGTGGTACTGGTGTGTTGATCAGCCCAAGACACGATGGCTCGCTCGCCTGGCAAGTAGGTCTCCTAGAAGAAAGCAAGTTACGTATGCTTTGAGAAGCCATAAAATTTGCAGCACGATGTCAAAAGTGAAAGAGCTTCAAATTTTGAGTGTCGATGTGTCTCCTTGGGTTAGCTTTTTGTTTCAACAATGATACCGCATATGTGCTGAGAACTGCAAAGAGATGCTCTTCAATATAGATGAAATCAAGCCATGCACGGAAAGTGCGGCAATTAGTACTTAGCTCTACCACATGAAATATCAAGTCCAAATTTGAACGGAAAGAGAGCTAGGTGCGAACAATCGTACGTAGTCTGAATCATGAAAAGCATCCAAGAACGAAATTGCAAAATGAACCAATTGCAAATTGGACGCCTTCGCCAAGCAAGAGGCCAAGTCAAAAGTTGTTCCACACATTCCGTTTGCCATTAGACATAGAGTACCAAGATGTCAAGCAAGTCTTGTGATCTCTTCGTGAGGCTTTTTTCAACGAGGTCAAGAGCTTGGAAAGAAATTAAGCTCAACCAAGCGATACATAAATACATTCATACACAAGTACAAACCTAGCCACAAACGACCCCCACGCAAGCCGTCAGCGGTTTAGCGCTCTCCTCTTCAGATACTAAATCGTCGATTCTTCCTGCGGCGAATATCGACTTCAAAAGAAATTTCATATCTTCCTCAAAGTCTTGGGACGTGCTCTGGGCTCTGGGTCTGGACCACATTATGCCTCGAACACTGTCTTTCTATTCGCCAATACATGTCTTCTCCACACAATAATTTGACGATCATGCAATACGGACTAATTATTCGGTCAGAGGTCAATCCTCCCTGTCCCAAGGCGTTTTTGTATGAAGTGGACGCCCTTTTCCTATCCTGCAATCTTCTGCATGAAGGAGACAAAGAGCGAACGAGCCCGGGGAGGTGGAACACGCAGGGATCAGCAGCAAGCCCATTTCAGCCCGTCAGCAGTGCGAGTTGCCGCACGTGGGGGATCAACTCGCTTGCGACCCCTGTGCTGTGTCCACTTACTTGTCCGCCCAACATCATCTCAGTGCAAATGCAGCAGACGATGGAACAAAGTGCTTTTTCGAGCATGGCAGACTCGGCATCTTTTGGAAAGCATGTTCTGGCACATGGATGCGTGATATCGTGGAGGAGGCGCCTTCCAATTATTAGGTGATGGAATGAAATGGGCCGCAGGAAACGTGCTAGCCAAGCTTTTCGAGGTGGTACTTCGAAGTAAACTCTTCAGCGACCTGATGAAGGGGGGCATAGTCTCTTAGCAGAAGCAAATATACCCGGGATGTACAGAACCTATTCTGACAGTACCTAGTCGGAGAAGAGACAGGACATGGACTAAGTCCCTCGTGTCTGCATTACACAAAACTACAGGTTCGGCCCGGACCCTTGGGTTGTCAACTGCTCGATAGTCGATAGACTGACAGACCGACTGTTCCGGAGCAGATGGAGTGATGGCCAGGCTCGCCAAGAAGAAAGAAGAAGCAGAACTAGGGGGAAAGACGGCTTTGGATCAGCCACATCGATACTTTCGACTATGCCTCCGCTCCCCGAGTTTGAAAGTATGCACTGTCCACGCCTCCAGACTTTAACTATCCTCAAAGAACAAAAGCCACTCTACTTTTGGAAGGCCCTGTTGGTTTTGCAGCCAGTCAGAAGTGTGGGAACGAGCACCATCACCCTGATATGACCCGACGGACAGGTACACTTCCTGCCCACTTGCATAGGACATGTGAATCCTGCCCCATTCCGTCCCATTCCATCCCACCAGTGGCCTGACAGGCGCGAATAGTCCGTGATATACAACCTGGGCGCCACCAAGGGGGGTGTGGAAAGCGGGAAACAAGTGGGGGTCAGTAGGTAGCCCGGTTCAGCTTCTTGGGAATCGATCTTTCTTACTTCAACGTCCGACCTTCCGACCTGATCGATATCAACGTCAAGTCAGCTCACGACAGTGACAACGAACAGCTTCGACCAACATCTTAGATCTCACCGCCACCAAGGTTAAATACGCCCTCATGGATGCCTAGACGCTTTGTCCGTGTGCATATGCTGTGTCGCATGCATCTGTCAGCCGTCAGCAAACCTGGTCCTACTTCATCCTCGTGTCAACCTCGTTAGGACTGATAGCGACAGACTATCTCAGACCGTCGTACCTCACAGACCAACCTACGCTCTTGTATTCTGATACAACTTTCACTTATCTGTCCATCGTGTTGCTGTTTGCTGGAGAAGTGTTGCGAAGAGTGTAATCGAAGCGGGGTCCTCGTTCGCGAGGCTGCAGCAGCCCAAATGGACTACCTACCTGACCCCGCCATTCCGCTGAACCTTCCACGGACTATTGGAGGCAATGCTGCCTTTCATAACTTCCACAATGATTATTCTCATGTTCAAGATCCGAATTTGAGACGGCGCTTGGCTTTGTCAGAAGTAAGTACATACATTTAGGACTAGGTCGGAAAATTTCCTTTGTTTTTTATATGAGCCCGCTCTCTGTCACACAAGCTGACCAGTTTTGAAATGTAGATTGATAAAGTTCCTTTCGGTTGGTAAGCATATATTCATGAAAGTGACTGGTTTTGTGGTCATGTCCACAGCCTGCATCTTAGATCTTAGCCCCGTCAAAACTTCAAATGGACACAAATCTGACCTCGGATCTTCTAGGTATCATGTAAGGGCAGTTACTGTGGCTGGTATCGGTTTCTTTACCGACTCCTACGACATCTTTGCAATCAATCTCGTTACCTCTACTCTTGGAATGGTCTTCTGGCAGGGGGCCCCAATTCCCGGGTCAAATTCTGGTGGCAATTATGGGGTGCTACCAATGGAGGTCAACACCGCAATCAAAGCGGCAACTTCAGGTGGAGCCGTTATAGGACAATTGGGATTCGGATGGCTTGCTGATGTGGTTGGAAGACGGAAGATGTATGGAGTGGAGCTGGCTATCATCATCACTGCGACTCTAGCCCAGTCTCTGTCGGCACCAAGTCAAGCAGTGACTATGACAGGACTATTAATCTTTTGGAGAGTGGTCATGGGCATTGGAATTGGAGGAGATTATCCGCTTTCTGCTGTCATCACATCTGAGTAAGTTTCTAATTTCTCTAGCGGGGAAGGAGTAAGTCCATGGAAGCGGGGGAGGGGGGTTGATGCGGACTTGCTCTACCAAGCACCACCTGCATTCACTTGACGACAAGCGTGTGGCTTTGGAACTCAGCTGACATCGAATAGGTTTGCTCCTACCCGGTGGCGAGGTGCAATGATGGCAGCAGTATTCAGCATGCAAGGTGCCGGACAATTTGCTGCGGCTCTGGTGGCCCTTGTCACCACAATATGCTTCAAGGGCTCATTCATCAACACGAAAACAGCCTTCTCATCCTGCGATGCAGCATGCCAATTAGCTGGAGATAGATCATGGCGCATCATCATAGGATTTGGTGGGCTACCAGCACTATTCGCTCTGTATTATAGGATAACGATTCCCGAAACCCCACGCTACACGTTCGATATCAAGCACGATATCGAGAAAGCCCAAGCCGACATCAAAGCCTATGTGAACAACCAGAAAGAAGGAGATGTTGACCCCATATCTCAGGAACAGACGAAGCAGAGAATCGGCCATAAGTTGACTGCGCCAAGAGCATCTTGGAGGGATGTGTGGGGTTACTTCTCGCAATGGAAGAATTTCAAAGTCATCTTCGGAACGACCTCTGCATGGTTCTTCCTAGATCTAGCCTTCTACGGCCTCAGTTTGAATAACAGCATCGTCCTCAATGTCATCGGCTACACGCACGGTAGCACAATCTACCACACTCTCCTCAACACCGCCATCGGCAATCTCATCCTCGTCTGTGCGGGCTCACTGCCAGGATACTGGCTATCCGTAATCACCATCGACACTTTAGGCCGGAAAGCAATCCAAATCATGGGCTTCTTCTTCCTCACTATAATATTCATTGTCATAGGATTCGCTTACGACGCTCTCTCCGAAGGAGGTCTTCTTGCGCTCTACATCCTTGCGCAACTCTTCTTCAACTTCGGCCCCAACACCACCACTTTCATCATCCCAGGAGAATGCTTCCCAACACGATACCGCTCCACCGGCCACGGCCTTTCAGCTGCCTGCGGTAAAATCGGCGCTATCATAGCACAAGTGATAGCGCAACCTCTCCTCTCCAAAGGCGCAGCAAAGGACTGCATCGGCAAGGAATGCGCGCCCTGGCTCAACCACCTCATGCAAATCTTCGCACTCTTCATGTTCTGCGGAACACTTGTGTCCTTCCTAGTCCCTGAGACCAAAGGACGAACATTAGAAGAACTCGCTGGCGAAGGTGGCATGCCTCTCGATTCCCACAGTGGGAGTCTGACGCATAATAATGGCTTTGCTCGCTGGTGGGCGCGACATAACCCGTTCCGCGGGGGTAAACCGGCGGGGTTCACGTATATGAAGAGTCCGAATCTGGGACCGAGAAGTCCAGGGATTCTGGGGAAGAGGCAACGAGTGGGTATTATGACGAGTCCGGAGTTGTTACCAAAGACTATGAAGGTGAAGAGGGGGAAGGGGGAGAAAGAGCATGGGAGGGCGAAGAGTGATACGAGCGGGAGCGCGAATGGGTATAGTGTTAGTGTGGATAGCTATGGGAGGATGCCCGAGGCGGATGATGGGTCTGGAGGTGGTAGTGGTGGTGGTGGAGCGCCACCCGGATGGGGTGCTGGGTGGGGTGTACAGAGGGGTCATGGGACGACTGAGAGAACAGATGGGAGGGTTGAAAGTATAATGCTGCATGACGTTGGGAAGTTACTAAAGTGAGTGGATAAAATAAGAACCCGATATGTATTGTAAGTATCACAGCTAGAACTAGATGGGAATATTTCGATATCATTCACTGTGCGGTTTGGCTGTACTCCAATTTTGTGACAAGTGTTCATACCATTATTTTATTGAGTCATTGAAAAGAGGTCTACTCTTCGGCTCAAAGTTTATACAGGGATTTTTCACAGACACAGAGACCAAAAATGTTTCAAAATAAGAGTTGCTTTCGATTTGGAAAGATGTAAGCTATCTAAAGAAGTTTACTCAAGTATCACCTTTTACCCGTCGAAGGTGTATGCCAATGAAAGAGTTCAGTCCAAAGCCTGCTGGCAGCAAAATTCCCGCCAACTGATCAATGGAAGTCCTCCTTCAAAATACCCGAGACCAATTCATCGCCCAAAAATGTGCTCCTTTAGTTCACCAAAGGCCAGCAAGTGTCTCAAAGGGGTGGCAAACTGACCTTGCTCCACTCCAAAATGATCTCTGCGAATATTGCTCCCTCACAGAACCATGCTCAGTGCCCAAGTTCTTCTCGCAGGTATTGTCAACAACTGAACCGCCTAAGAACTTTTTATCCCGGAAGAGCCGTAAATAATGGTACTCTACTACTCCGTTACCTCTCCCCGCCATCTACGGACGTCCCGAATGTATCGCTCTCTCAACCAAGCTCTAGTAGGCTTTGCACACTCAAGTTGCTCCTTAGAGCACTGTTGATCGTCCGGGTTGTGTCTCCTCAAGCACATTCAACTCCTTAAGCCCCCTGATTTGACGAATTTCATTCTCGAGAAGCTGGATGAGAGCCTCGTCGCGCGACAATGGGTGTCCTGCTGGCAAAACCTGCGGATTACTGACAAACTCTGTGTCTTCGAAGGCGTAAAGAGTCAATGTCCCGATACTCGGACATAGCTTTAAGATGAAACGTATGTAGATACGGAGACTATCCAGAAGCCCGGTCACTCGGCAGTTTTGGCAGTAGGCCAATTCACATCTGTGGATCTTGACCAGACCCTGAAACGTCAAGGATTTGAGGAGCGCAGCCTTTTGGGGTCCGATGGTCCATAGGAACCGCAAGAAAGCATCATATGCCACCCAGCCTGGAAGTGGCTTCAAACCCACCTGGTGTTTGACCTTTCCGATCGCGGAGTTGACCTTGCTTAGCCATGCGCCACCGATCTGCGGTTGATAGGGGCTTGGTCGCCATTGCTCAAGATCCTTTCGGTGAAGGTAAGATGGTGGACAGCCATTCCAATCAATGCAAGTCATGTTGAAGTGGAATCGATTGAACCCATAGAGCATCTGATTTCCAAATTGGTTGAAAACCTTGCATGTTCTCAGGCACGAGGCATCGATGGCAGTTCGGAAAGCATTACGGTACTCAGTGTATGAACCCTCACGATCCCGATGTTTGACTGTGATGACCAGATTCACTTCGTCTGGGTCGTAGCGCTTTGTTTGTGGGCGGCCGAACCAGCGGTCCGAAGCTGTGCCATGTACGAGCCGATAGTGAGGTTGGCTCCAAAGACGTCTCCAGTTACAAGTGACTGTCATTGGGCGTAAAGATACAGGACGCTCGACGTAAACGGCAAATCTTATAATCAGATCCAAAATTTCTAGCAACTAGCTGTTAGGAATGCTCCCTTCAAGGCAGCAAAACATAGGACTGCTTACCCTAGGGAAACTTCAAGATGTGTCTATTATTACTCCTAGCAAGTCTCCATCCCTTCTCGCTACAATGTGCCATTGCGCGTCTGTCCACAACTGGCTTACGTTGGTCGATTTGTTTGAGAGATCGTTTGCGTGGATGAAAGAAGAAAGTTCGGTTGTCAGCGCCGTCGGGAGAATGAATTTCGAAGTAGTAGCCTTTGTAATCTTTCTTGTGATAGCAATGGCAATCTGCGAGACAAGATGTTACTGATCAATACAAGAGCAGTGGTAGATAGGCAACACTTACCGGGACCCCACATCTTTCGCTCTCCATCATCGCCTGGGAAGAAGATGCCTTCCTTTTTATACTCTTGCGCGTAAGTCTCGAGTGCAAAGTCTGCTTCAGGTAAAGATGGATACTCTTTCTTGGCCCGCTGGATAAGACACATAAGGTCTTCCTTGTCTTTCATCGTCTGCTGGAGTGGGACTCGCGCGGAAGGCGGGTAGAATGGAAGTTCCATTAGAATAGCCATGTTTGCCGTAGCAATTTCGGAAACCACAAGGTCATTACATTGTGCGACGGCAGCCATTGTATTTTGTCCGTCATAAGTCATGGTGTAGTGCCACTCGATGACGATCCTCTCTGCTAGAAGAGTTCGAAGCTGGATTGGCAAACCCTTAAGCTCTGAAGACTGCAAGCGACATTGTCGCTAGCGCAATCCATAATGACAAATTGAAAGCCTCCCAAGTCCGTGAATCATCCTTGAATCACCACGGGTGGCGCTAAACTAGTTATGTCCGATACCGAGTCTCGGAAGCTGTGCTGTGAAGTGTTGGTCCCCGAATTCAATTTCTATTTTAGATCGAGTCACCCTGCGCTCTCTTATGATTTCAATAACTATATATTCTAGACTGCCAGTATGGATTTGCTGATGTATTGAAGGTTTTTGGCACTTCATGTCTGGGCAAACGTCGACAAAGCTTTAGGCGAAACGAATGTCAATAAACAAGTGGCAATGCAATATCCAAAGGTAGTATTACTAATACCGCATTACATCTCATCATTCCAGCGCCATTTGAATCTAATGCTTCATTTTTACCAGTAGATGATCAATAGTAATTTCTGGGGAAGTATGGAAGTATTCGGGGCCGCCGGCGGCCAATCCGATCTTAGTAAGAGTTGCGTTCTGCGTCCACGCCCTGACCCTATCATCTCCAAACTTCAATATGACATCCTACGATTCATGTATGAAAGATGTGATTATAATTTGAGACTCCGATTCCAGTGTAAAATCAGCAGCAAACTTGTCTTTGAAGCGGCAGGCACGTCGCTCAAGGAGGCGCTAAGCACTTGTGCAGCGCACCTTCCTTTACAAGACGCGACAATTTTTATTTTATGCCTTCCATCTCTAAATTAGCGGAAACACTTTACTCTTAACTTTATAAGGACCACTATGGAAGCAAAAATTACATTATCAATATCACTCCAGCGGTCGAGTCCTGACTCTCCATCGACTGTGAACAGCGGCGTTTACCGTCTTCGACATGGCAACACCTGGCAGGTGTGATCCCCATCAAACTTGCCAAATGGAAGTACCTAGCTGCAAAGGAGTTTCCGTATATCGACTCTGTTACCGCAATCGGACTTTTTGCTCGTCGACAAAACCCCATTGGATTGTTCTTCATTGAAAACGAGCAGTGCTTTGTCTTCGGCCCCAGTGTGTTCAAGCCTACCGCCAGGAGATCATACTGATTCTGGATAACCATCAATTTCTCGGATTACTATGATCCAAACTCTGCTGCCAAACCTCGGGGGCCGGGTGGTGCAGAGCAACACTGGCGTCGGATGCAATATGGTAGTGCTTCCGGAGAGACTAGCCCCACAAAACTGAGTGAGGCAATCATGGCTATATCTCACCCAAGTGAGAGCGGGTGGGCCCTGCCTCGTGGTAATGATAGATACCTCTTGAAGTTTTGCGGCCACAGTGACATGACAGCTGTTTCGAAGGCAAATCGAGAAAATTTCATATATCTGATACTTCGACATGTCCTCATCGTCCCCGATACAACTATCGATCTTTTAGAAGACAATGAACACGAGAACTCTCTCATAGACTACCGAACATATACCCACAGGGCCAACAAGTCTTTGTGCAGATACGTACGGTTCCGAAGCATGGTCGATCGTATCGATACTGAAGGACAGTATACGGAGATTCGCGAGATTATCCGCCCAGCCATTGATGCATCGGTGTTGTGGACATGTAAAAGATCCACGATTACGGTAACCACATTCTCTATGCATTCCTCACACCTCGATTCAAGATTTGGATGCCCAGCCCACTGTTGAAGCCCAGATGGAGATACTTCAAAGGACGACCGTATGGCGGCATACCTTCCACGGACGACGAAGGTGGAATTTCTGCTGCAATAAGCGCGATCGAACAGCGAAAAAGAATCATCCATTTGGCCGATTTCGTGTATTGCGACGAGTTCCCGTAATTTATCTATCGGATCGGTCCTACAAATGCAGCACTTCTGAAGTTTCTATCCTTTACAGACGCCTATCTGACAGATCCCTATCGTTCCCAAGGCGAGGATCCGTCGGATATAAACGACCACATCGCGGAGAAGCTCTATCTTTATGTGCCTTTCATTCTCAAGTTATGCCCTTCGGTCGAGACGTTGAGAATCCACATTGCTCGGGAGATGACGGGCACCAGGAAATCAGAGATAAAAGCTGTCATCGACGAAGAGATTGTGAAGATGAAAAAGCTGAAAAAGTTTGTGGTTCTTGAGGGAAGGCAATGTAAGAAACAAAATGGGCTGAGCTTACTACCAGATTGCTTGATCAAAGCATAGAGGCTGCCGATAAGACTGAAGGCCAAAAAGATGGAGCTCTCACGAGGACATCATCTAGCAGCACGCACGACAATTGAGACGTCTGGGAACATAAATTCTCAGCGACTTGCTGCATAATACATTCAACAAAGGCGAAAATGGGTCATTGTCCAGAGTTTATATATTAGAGGTCAAACACGTCACCTTAGCCGTTGTTTAGCTGTAGCCTAGTTGTGGTTCACGTGAGAGCGTATTCAACACTTTAATCGATCATGTGAGGCAGAGCAAAGCTGATTAGAATTTCCCGAAGTTTGCACAAACCTGTTGTTCTTTGATAAGAATCACGTTTCTGCGAAGCCACACGCTGTGGTATCCTCCAACTTAAGTCCTTCCTCCTAACCCCAACACTTCCAATCCTTCCCAAGAATCCTCCCCTCAAGCCTTTGCAGCTCCATTCGCCCGCTGTCTCAAAACCTCTCGCACCTGTGGGATCACATACCGTCCATAATCAATGGCATCATTCAAATTATCATACCCCCTAATCGAGATCAACTCAGCCCCCAAATCCACATAATCCAGCAACGAGTCCACAATAGTCTGGGGCGAGCCCACCAGCGCCGTTGAAGCCCCCCTCGCATTCGTAGCCGTGACAGTCGGATACCACAGCGCTCTATCCTGAATCTCGCCACGAGCAGCAATATCAAGCAGACGCTGCGACCCAACATTCTGAGGCGGTGGCGCATTCGCAGGAGCCTTTCCCTGTCCGATTGCACGATTCGCGTTTAGTGCATCAAGAATCCGATGGGCTTTCGCCCAGGCGAGATCATCTGTCTCAGCTAGGATAGGGCGGAATGTTACCCAGATTCTGGGTCGGTCTGTTCGACCTGCTTTCTCGGCTTCCGAGTAGATACGGTCGATTTGCTCTTTGGTCTCTTTGAGGGGTTCGCCCCAGAGACCGAAGATGTCGGCGAGGGAGCCGCCGATGCGGTATGCTTCGTCGGAAGAACCACCTACTGAGACGGGGATGGTGCCGTGGACGGGAGGGACGTCGCTGTTGAATCTGTTTGTTGTGTTAGTGTGTACACTTGGCGAATATCATGCACGTGAATGTAAACAATGGGGAATAATTCAAATTTCTTTGTTCGGTGAGAATCGAGGTAGAGTAAGACTTACTGCTTAAATTGGTAATATTTGCCTTCCCAATCAAATGGCTCAGTTGACTGCCATGCGCGACGGAGAATCTTGATATACTCCTCCGTTCTCTCATACCGCTCATTCTTGTTGAGGAAATCTCCCTCCTTAGCCTGCTCAGCATCACTACCACCAGCAATGAAATGCACTACAGCACGTCCTGAACTCAGCTGATCGAGAGTTGCAAGAGCCTTGGCTGCAACAGTGGGGTAGAGAGTGTTTGGTCTGAGAGCAATGATGATCTTGAGATTCTTGGTTGCTGCTGCGATCGTGGCTCCGATTGTGAAGGGGTCGTAACTTGAGGATCCGTAGGGTACAAGGGTGTAGTTGTATGCTAGGTCATCTAGAGTTCTGGCGTAGCGGACGAGGTAGTCTACGTCGATTGTGGCTCCGGGGATTGGAACGATCTCTGTTGAAGCATTGGGAAACGTCAAGCTGATAAATTCGGTTGGCATCTTGGCGGTTATTGGGTTCGACTAGGTGAGGTAAAGATTTCTGGTGAGAGATAAGAAAGTAGCTAGATAGATTAGATTGGTTTCGATAGGGTGAGATATTAGAACTCCTTATACAACTGGCAATTGTGTTGGTTTGTAATGTCCTGTATTGCGACAACCACTCCAAAAATGACGCCTTACATATCAACCACACAGAAAACCATCTTGGGTGGGGCAACTCCCCACACACGACATAAGACGCCATACAAACATACGAATGCTATGATAAGTGATCCGAGTTCATTGCGAGGTTGTATGGGGCGTTCCATTTATGTTCGGAATGGCGTTTTCAATAATTGACTACCTGGGTTGAGCTTAGGTAGGTGTCTAGTCGGTGTTGTTTACCCGAGTAAGTGCCGCTAATTAAGCGAGGGATGAAAACACAGCTTCAAATAGGTGGGTGTCGCTAGATCACAGACTCTACCATCATCACTATAGGGATTAAATCTGCTGTTTTAGGCTGTAGGCTGATGGAGCAAATGTGCGATTCCCACTATACAACAATACACAACAGAAGACAAGATCACGAAACCTACGACAATGACGAAAGTTGATTTTTTTCACAGCTGTCAATAGATGGCGGCACTAAGCGTCCCCTTTCCTACTTTCGCATTCTCTCGCCCGTACTAACACCACCTCTTGATTTACTTACTGATCGTCAACATGAACCTAATTTTGATAACACTCCTGATGTGACAAAACGATCGGATGTTCTTACCTGATCCAAGTTCTGTAGATTAGTCCTCACTGATTCTAGATTACATCCTACGCAACAAAAAATAATACTCAATCCTTGGAAGCCCCTACAAATATCTAGGTGGCCGGCTCAGAAACCTAGCCATCGATTTTCTTTTTAGAAAAAAGAACCGCTTGACTCCAATCTTCTCCAGCACCAGTTCTGATGCAAGGTAAGTTACCTTGGTTCATTTGCCGTTGATATCTTCTGCACCCGATATTGATCCTTATCAATGCCGTTCAAAGCTCCTAGCAGTTCCAGCTCTAGATCAAGATCAAAATCAAGATCAAGATGCCGAATCTGCTCAATCAATTCACATACATGTAACGCGCTGCTTGCCTAAGAGTGAATTCCCCATACAAAGGTACAGTACCTACCCTCTTTCTTCTTCAACGAACACGTACGTGCAAATGCTAAATAAGAACACACTCGTTGCATTGTATTGTATTGCAGTACTGTATCTTGTAACTACTACGTAGCACTAGCTTCCTCGCTATTCATGGAGTCTTGCTATTATATGGCCAGGGACTAGGGGATCAATGGTAGGTTGTTCGGCGACTGGGGATTGTACCCATGGTTTTATACTGGTAAGATTATATATAGAGAAAATTGAAAGCGTGTAGTATAAATGAATCTTTCCTTTCAGTGTTTTAGGCACACATGTATCCGTTGACCTGGAAAGGCATATGGTTTTTGTCTACCCCCTCAGGAAACAAAATGGCAAACGTGACTGCTTTGGGTAATATTCTGCAGAGCAAGTGCGATTGGATGCCGGAGAGGAATTGGGGCGAAGGGAAGATATCTATCTAGGTAGTGGAGATGGTGCTTGAATGTGGGTAGAGTCGAGAGAGATGTGCTTGAGGGGAAGACAGAGCCTTGAAAGTTGAGGGTGTCGTTAGCTGCCAGAAAGTATCAACCACTTGATAGCCGCCTGCTAAGTACGGTCTAAATGACGTATGGTACTTTAGCTTTCACATGAAACGAATGGGAAAAAGAACGATGGGAAAACTTCTTTCGTATGTTCATTCCCAGCCCAGCAAATTTGTGCTCTGTCTGGCCACTTCTTTTAGGTCTTTTATGTACATGCCACCTCTCGCATGGATTATTCTGCCCCCTCAACACGCTACACACTCTATCCCGTGCATGTGCAGTTAGACCACTAGCATGTCCCATCTCCCACAATGGCATCGCTCCATTCATCCATAGAAAGAGACCTCCTGAAAATCCAACACCCCGTTGCCTATCCACCACCGATCCCCCACTCCCCCCGAAATATGCGTCTATAACTACAATGATGAATCGAACAAAGGCCCAAGGAAAAAAAGGACCACCATGCTGAGTGATTGGTGAACACCGACCGGCAGGCCCAAGCCAAGTAAAGTGTGGCGTGGGATGACTGCATGCAAAAGTTTCCTCCACCGTCTCTCCAGGTCCGCACTTAGTAGTTACCCATTCGTCTTCGGAAGAGAATCTCAGGCCTCGCGATGTGATGTTCCCCAAGCCCGTACCACTGTAACGCCGATGCCATCCGCAAAAAGAGGGCGGTATGACGTCCAAATCCTGTATGTAGGTGTATTGTAAAAGGAAAGAGTCGTGACATTCGTATTCGTAAGGAAAAGAAGATGCATTAGTCGGGGTTGGTGGCTCGAAGGATTCCAGTACCACCTGTAACCATCCGCCTAGAGTAGTCGTGGTCATCTCGAAGAGTGTTAACACTCTCTCGACTCTTGTTGTCTCCTCTTTGGTAGACTGGCGAAAATGGATCTAATCGTTGATCGACGGGAATCAGTCGGCTTCTTCTGACTTCTGCGGTCTCTCCTGGTTCCCAAGTCTCTACCACTCGTCGGCCATCGGTTCCCAGGACATATCTCGAGTTCTCGCTCATCGTTCTGGATGGCACTGCAGCTGCCCCAAATCCTGCGGAACTACCCCTCCTGCTCAGGTTGTCTGCAGCTTCTTGCTCCCGACGACGCTTTCGTAGGAAGAAGAAGACAGCAGCAGCGATGATGGCTACCAACGCTACAAGTCCGATCGTGAGTCCTACAGCTCCCCCAGTGCCGAGTCCACCGCCACTGCCTTTATTCGATGGTGTGAGTCCATTAGTTGCTTGTGCGTTTGGAGGTACGGTAGGTGTCACTGTAACTGTACGGACTTGGCCTGTAATGGTTTCTAGAGATGTGACTGGTGTCGGAGTCCACGTTGAGGATGTAGAGCTGGTGGATGACGAGCGTTGAGTGGTAGTGATCGATTCTGTGTCCTGTGGATAGTCAGTACCGGAGCAAGAAATCAATCTCAGCATCTGCGGCTCGCAGATGATCTCGAAATAAGCAGAAGGACCATACAGTTGAAGAAGAAGTAGAGCTTGTAGACGTCGAAGTAGTCACATCAGAGGAAGTTACCGTTGCCTGCCAGAATCTAGTCAAAACACTGCCTGGACAAGGCGCGGAGACCAGCGAGCGGTACAGAAGGAAAAGCAGGGGGAAGATGCAACAGGAATACTAACTTGATTGGCACTTGTGGATGTCTCTGCTGATGCTTCTCGAGTACCCGAAATCGCCGCAGGCAACGCAACGTAGCCATAAAGAACTGGGTCAGAATTTCCACACTTCTCCTGGGGCCAACCTGGACATTCCTCGGTGCAGCCAGTGGTCGTAGTCGCAGGAGCATAGTCGGTACACCAGCAGCCTTGAAATTGTACAACTGCGAGAGCATATTGCTTCTTCTGAAGCTTAGTTTGGCCGTTGCAGTATTCGTAGCAGAGACTGTTTGTCTGATAGATGCTGCTGTCTGGGGAGAAGCTTGTCAGTATTTATAGTCGTCGAGCTGTGGGGCGGCTTACTCCTTGGTGTTTCTGCCGTGTTGAAGGTCGCGCAGTACGGCACATTGAATATAGCAGCGAAGGCTTGCTCGCTGAAAGTGAGGAGGAATACCACGGCGAAGGTCAGTCGGGCAGACCAGTAGGTTGAAGAGGCCATCGTGTCCTGGTGGAAAGTGGGGACAAAGATTCTGCGGATTTTCGAAGTTGTTGGCAGGAAATGTCTCAGAGGGTGCAGATTGCGATGTGCGGAGGAGATATCGGCCGTGGAATGCAAACAGGTCGGCAGGAATATCAATCAAGGTATCCCATTGGAAAAGGTCAGATATGTGAATGTCACAAGGCAATCACGGCCATATCACTCGGCCAATGTCGCGGCTCGTGATGACTCGACGTGGGAGGGACGACGGTCGGAGAAAGGTGAGGTGAGGTGAGGTGAGGTGAGGTTCGAAACGAAAGTGAGTACGAGAGAGAGAGCGAGCGAGCGAACGAGTGAATTGAACGAATGTGAAAGGTGTTGAGTGCGTGGAAGGGCACGGCGGGCCACCGTGGGAGGAGATCAGCACCTTCTTTCTCTAGCCTGTTGTCCGGCGGGGTTTTGGTACGAGATAGTTCTGCGGTGGTCTGTCTGTCTGTCTGTCTGTCTGCTGGGGGTTGCTTGGGTTGACGTTGCCGGCGAGGTGCAGAATCGACTTGGGGGTAGAGGGGGATTTAGCGCTGGGATGGGATGGGATGGGATGGGATGGGATGGGTTTGGTCCTAGTTGAGATAGCGGGCTTCGGACGCGCGCTGCAGGCCAACCGGACAAGAAGGACAAGGAAACGAGTTGGAAAGAATTATTCGGAAAACGAGGGACGGACTCGAAGCCAGCGAGGAAAGAAGGAGGAGGGCTAACGAACGAACGATCGAGCGAGCGAGCGTGGGTGTGAGGAATTCCTTGGACGTGGTCGGAGTGACTGACTGACTCTAGATTGAGTTTGGAGAGACGAAAGGGAGGGAAGGAAAGGGATGTGGATGTGGAAGTGGATGAGGATGTGGATGTGGAAAGTCGAAGTGGATATGGATGATGTTCGAGCAACCAGCAACCAAGGCAGCCAAGCGAGGACATGGACCGATGGAGATTGGCGCGGGGATAAATTCTTATGCAGTCTACTGTGTACTACTCCTCTGTACATGCGAAGTATAAGTATTCAGCGCAGGGAATTGAATTGTGCAAGATCATTCGACGGGCAGGTCAACAAGCACGGTCGTCAACCTATCGCAACGCCGCACCTCGATCATCCCAGTCCTGCCCGGTGTGATTTGGTCCAAACCAGGAACGTCTCCTGCAGCTTACTGTGCGTATGTTCGCCTCTTATTATTATCATCATTATTATTCACGAGCAATTCAACCCTACCGAGGGATGTTGGCCGTTCAATAAAGCAGCGAGAGAAACAGCGGCTTTCAACTGCTCAACCAACGGCTTCGGTTCTGAGCAAGAATAACCTGCACTGCGTCCAATATCCCTGCATAATACTACTATCCCCCCCCCGGTTAAATGTTAAATGTGAAGAAAACTGGGGCGATTGTGGATAGCCTTCTAAGGTGTATATCCAATAATTTAACTGATTCTCAGCCTCGACAAGGGCTTCGGAGGTCCTCGAACCTTCTACAACCACCCTTGCTTTTACAACAGACCTACTTTTGGCCTGTGTTAAGTTAACTAGTCAGGGAGTATAACCAATCAACAAAGGCGTTTTATGAATTCGGCCCATAAAAGTTCACATTTAACATTTAACAGGGGGGGGGATAGTACTCTGCACCAGCCTGGAAGTTATGCAATTCTCCCTTTACGGTTTAACTTTGCCATGCCGCCTGTCGTCTTTCCAAGGCACCGGACATCGAGCGCTATTTGGTTGGCCTGAGCTGGCCGTCTGAGCGAGATATCAGGGGGGCTTTCTTGCCTCCCTTTCTCTCCCTCTTCAACTCAAAAGGAAAATCAATCTCATCCTGCAAGCGTCTAATTGGACATTCCTTCTCGACCTGACGTCCTGATCGAGCAATATCGAAGTCTCACCCTGCCGTGGGTTGTCACCGAGTGGTCAATAATGCATCGTCATTACGCAAAAAAGCTCGAGTGCTAAAGTGAAAGGGGTGAGAGCGCGCGCGCCACGCCATCGTATAAGTGGGGCTCGGGAAAGCTTGTCTTGTTTAGCTGCTGGTCAGTCAGTCAGCAAGCAAGCACTCGTACCCCAGGCAGACAGCCATTCATTCGTATTGCTCACAGCCAATTGTGAATCGCAGTTCAATCTCACCCGTCATACTTTGTGAGAGTTGACAGCATTGCCTGATAATCAGAGTTGTTGTTGTTCTGTTGTGTTGTGTTCTCACGATAGATATCTTTTCCCATGCACTGACATAACAATGATATCACACCCCTTCCCCCCCCCCACACATACCCTCACCCCTTCCCATTTCCACCCCGCCGTTTCAACCACCACCCATCCGCCTTCAACTTCACCCAAGCGAATCCAATCCAATCCACTCCTCACAAGTCGATCTCGCACCACCATCATCACTATTGACTATTGGCCCACGGACTCCCACACGGCATCGGCTTCTTCACTTCCACAGCGCCGAGATGAAGACAAACCTCATAAAATTCCTAAAGCAGTAAAACCCTCTCTCATCGCTTGACGGTTAACGACCCAGCACAGCTGGAATTGAAACCGCGCGGCTCATACTGACTTCTAGCTTTGCGACTTGTGGCGCAGATCACCATCTCTGTGCCGTTGTCGGAAAAAAGGTAATTTCCACCAGACCTTCTCCTCTCTTCCTCTTCCACGTTTGTTTACCCGACAAATTGAAGGAGTGGTCAAACTCGCAAGCGCATTCTTCCTAAGCTCTAAACTCTAACCTTCTACCACCTCTCCTTATCTCTGTTCGAAAGTCAAGAACAAAAGCAAACCCGCTTTATTTCCTTTCCCATCTACTCAAAACCTTGGAAGGACCCCTGCCATTGCCGGTGGCAAACATATGCAAACAAACTGCACTGCAACTGCAATCCCAGTAGAACTCCGCTCTCCCACCCTGCAAGCTTGTCCGTAGTACCCGTCAAAAAGCGGCGGTGCGCTCGCTTTCCTGCTCGCTTTTCGTTTGGGGAGTGACAACACCACCACATCTGTCACGATTACCGAGTAGACTATCGATTTCTAGAATCTCGGCATCCTCGGATGACGACTTTAATGGGTGAGATTGAGATTGTGATGGTATGTTTATTTCAAGTTTGTCAATCGCGTGTTTGTTTCGCGTTGTTGTTTTCCTTGTAGATACGTCCTTTCCATCGATGAGTTAGTAGTAGTTGGTGGCTTTCTTGAAGTTCTCCCGAGAAATATCTTACAGCTCACACTAATGCTACTCTGTGTCTTGATTATGGCTTCATGTGGTGTACGGAAGGTACGAAAGCACATACATGCGGGGCTCTCTTTTTCCAAGTATCACCAGCATTTCCTCTTCACTCCCTCCATCTCCATCTTTATCTTCACATTCATCTTCCCTCACATTCTATCTTTCTTTCGTAAAGGAAAAAAAAAATGTACAGTAAGTCGCTGTCTCCACACCATCATCTCGATTGAGTTCACACCATCTCAGCACCAGAGCCTCGTATTTACGCGACAGCGACCCGGTTTCGATATTGTACCTGCAGTAGTTTTCACGTGTGCTCGTTTCCGAGCTCGTTTCTGAGCTTTGAGCTTTGAGGTGTGGGTGGGTGAGTGAGTGGGTGATGCTATTTACGTCTAGGCCAATAGGTGGTGTCAGTTGTGAGGCGAGGTGGTGTGGTGTGGTGTGGATGGCAGGTGGCGACGTGGGGTTTGGTTTGTTATCGTGCGATGAGATGTTGAGGTTGGCTCCTTGACGTTGAGGTCGAAGTTAGTCTCAATATCGTAGGCACTGTACTGTACAGTGCAAGAAGAGCTTCAAGGCTGAAAGTTCAGCCAAGTGGAGAGCTAGAGAACCAGAGAGCTAGAGAGTATCTCATTTCATTGTACTCTTACTTGGATTATTAGAGAGTGTATTCGTAGGCGGGCGAGTCTTTGCTTTACCGAGGAACACGAACGGGATATCGATGGATATTCCAAATACCTCTCGAAGCAAGGAGGTCATCACTGGTTGGTGGTGTCTTTTTCTTCTTTTTCATACATATGCCTGCTCGTATTCGGGGCTTTCATTCCTCGTATAGAAGTACTTCTCTCATACGTCTCCTTTTCAAAAAAAAAAAAATCTTTTTCATTCAGAGGACTTGGCTTTTCGTCGTCTTATGGCGAGTAACTTTGATTTCGCTCACTTGTATTCGTCCGCTCGTCTCGGTTGGTATATCTTACGCCTATCTCTCCTGGCTATCTGGAGAGAGATGGAGAGGGAAATGTAGATTTTCACCTATCAGGGCGGCTGCCACATGGGTGGAGGGACTAGGCTAGCCATATCTTGATTTGCATGAGAGCTTCCACGAGTGTTCATCTAGCGACAGCAACAGAGCGAAGTGAAAGGAGAAGAAGAAGAAGAGTGTGTATCTGATAGTAACGATGCCTTCTCTTGTCTTGACCCACATCCGTTCAGGGGGAAATCCTTCTAATAGAATGAATGGTTGACTAGAGCAGGTTTGGATTATATGTCTGGGTAAATTGCGAGTAGTAGATACGAAGGTGGGCGGATGAGTGAGGCAAGGGAGATAGATAGCTTTCTGGAAAACCTGGGCCGACTAGCACTTATCTGCTTTGAGAGGTGTATTTGTGGATAGGGATAAAACTGTCAACTCCATGTCTGGGTGATACCTAAGCTGTGTCTTTGAAAGCACGAAGGAACTCTTGAGGCGCTGATAAGAGCTGAACGAGAAAGGAAAAGAGAATGGAGGGGACAGTGGAGAAAGTCCAGGGCCAACATATCTCCATTGATGTTTCCGTATATATGTACACATCACCACCCCTTTCTACACATACACATACACGCCCCCACCATCCTCCCTATTCCCTTGGTCGCTCACACCTCCACCTCCACCTCACAACATCGTCTTCCCAAACCCCTTCATCTCCTCAAGCCCAACCTCACTCGTAAAGAGAATACACGTATCCCTCAAACTCCCCACCCTATGTTTTCTGTTGACATCCTGGTAATCCTCACTGGCCAGCATATCCGCAAAATGCCACAGACTCGGATAATGTGCAAGAGCAATCTCATCCCATCCCTCCCCTTTCTCCTTCCCCTTCCCACCACCAACTCCCTCCCCAGAACTCTTAATAACACTCCCCACAATCTTCGCCTCCCCACCCCTCCTACTTCCCGCCCCCTCCGCAAAAGCCCTCCCATATTTCAAATACTCCTCCTTCATTCCCTCCTTAAAAGCCAGTAAATTCAACATCGATACCGCACCACTCCCTTCTCTCGTCCCGGAAGAAGTAAACGTCTCAATCCAAGAGAGTAGTTCGGGACTTAGTTCTAGATCCTGCGAACTCTCCTTCATGATCCCTCCTCCTTTCCCACCTCCCTTCATCAACTTATCCAAACTCCCCGTCAACGCTGGCACATCCCCTTTCTCCGGCCTCAACAACCTCCTATTCTTCACCTCATAATCCTTTAACAACCGACTCGGCACGCCGGCCTCGATACTCCAATGGTGTTTTATCTGATTCTTTAGGGCTGGTGGTAAGGGGGTGTTGGCGGAGGAAGGTAGGATGAGGAGGACGTCCCAGTGGATATTCTGCGCGAGGAGAGGGGATGTTGAGAGAGTCGTGGGTAGGATTATCCAGCGGATGACGCGGGAGATGGTTATGGGTTTTAGGGGCGTGGTGGAGAGGGTGTGGAGGAAGGTTTGGAGGGGACAGGTGAGGGAGAGGAGGTGGATGGTGCAGATTGGCATTTTGGGAGGGGCTGGTTGAGGGGGATGGATGAATGCTGGTTGTGAGAAGAGGGAAAGGGAATTGAGAGTTGAGGGTTTGATGTATAGAAATAAGAAGAAGAAGAAGAAGAAGGATAAGAAAAGGGAGAGGAGGAGAAGGAGAGTTGATGAGAGCTGATTAGAGTTGAGAATCGAAAGGAGGGGCAGATAGGAAATCTGGGGAAGCTACCTACCCCGCTGCCGACTTCCGCAGGATGCGTAATCGTGAGCACGGCCGAGGTATCAGATTCGGTGGTCTGGCAAGCAATCCTTGAAAGATTTCTGTAAACAAATCAACTCAATTTTCAACTTTACAAACCCATTCCTTCCAGTTCAACACTCAATGGATCTCGGCGCTTCACTCATCCCATTCAAGGGATCCATCCTTACTGCACTGCAGACAGAGCACCGTGCCGCAGAGGAGAGAAAGAAAAACCATGTTCATGGCCAGTAAGAATCCTCACGTGCCATGTCCCACTACATCACCACAGCAACGTGCTCCCCTGTCATCAGCAATGGCGCAAGCCTAATCCCTCGAGCAGGAGGGGAACAAATCTCCGTGATTGGTCGGGGAGGGTTGGAAGAGCGTGCGTCGTGGGGCTGCATGGCGCGTGTTTACATGGGACCGAGACTGGCCAGGTCGCTTTTGAGGTCTGAGTTTTGGAGATCTGAGATCTGATCTGCCTGTCTACTTACTGTACGGTACTTACTCCACGATTCTTGTGATGATCTTTTGATGCTTGGAGACGTCGATACGGATTCGCGATCTCTCCATTAATTCCTTTGGTTGTGGAAGGGAAAGGAAGAAGTTTGTTTGGTTTGGTTTGTTGATTTCGGCAGGACGAAATACACAGACGGGACGGCGCAGGACGAGAGGATACCTACCTACTAACTTGCGGCGAGCTGTCAACTGTCAATACACAGGAGGGGAAAACGAATTATCGATAATGTAATCGAAGTGCGAAGCCATTCGACATATCCTATATCCCTGGTTTTGATCACTCCTCTCTCGACGAACAGCGCATCGCATCGCATCGCACGATGAAGGACTTCATCACTGTCCTCTGGACATGTTTCTTCCTCCAGGCTGTCGCCATCACATCCCAATCCCTTCCCTACAACCCAACGACCATCCTCCTCCCGCCCACCACTTCGAAGAATAGGGATCTCGCATATGCATTCGTCCCAGCCGATTCCGATACCACTCACTTTCTGTCACTTAATATCTCCTCGACCATCTCGGTCTCAAATCTAACCCTCGATATCATCTCTTCGGATCTATCATTCCTCAGCAACAGCAGCAATGCTCTCATTCCGTCTATCTCCCCTCTAGGAGAAATATCAGTCTACACCGGATCATGCGAAACATCTACCAGCTCAGCATTATGGCGCTTCACTGCCTCGAACACAAGTACAATTGGCGACGGAACATGGGAGGAGGAAACAACCACCACTGGTAGCGGAGTGACAGCTGCTGCTCTCCCTGGGGCTGACTTCCTCTCCACATCATTCAGCTTCTCGACACTGGTCAATGCCAATACATTGCAGACAAAAATCTACATCTTCGGCGGCATGTGCCCGACCGAGGCTGCTACGACCTCAACATGGCAATCGGCAGCTTCATACTCGAATCATATGCTACGATTTACGCCTTCGACATCCTCCGATCAGACTACTTATACACTCGAACTTCCTACAAGCAGAGGTCCGCCAATTGCCGAAGCTGGGTTCTCCATTACGGGGCTAACTCCAACGTATTCGAATGGCTCAGGCATTGAGACACAACAGCAGAGCTTTGTGTTGGTTGGAGGACATACACAGACTGCTTTCATAAATATGAGTCAAGTCGCAATCTGGAGTCTACCAGAGGAGAGTTGGAGTTTCGTCACAGTGGATTCTCCTGGGACTTCAAATGGGAACACGGAATTGGCTGTTAAGAGTACGGTTACGGAAGTCGATAGTAGGTCTGGACATACGGCTGTTTTGACTGAAGATGGAGGTAGCATCGTCATTCTTGGCGGGTGGGTGGGTGATGTATCTCAGGCAGCAGATCCACAACTTGCGGTCTTGAATCTGGGTCAGGGCTTTGGAGGGTCGGGAGATTGGAAGTGGACTGTTCCGGATCAACAACCGTCTGGAAGTGGGATATATGGTCATGGTGCCGTCATGTTACCTGGGAATGTCATGATGGTGCTTGGTGGCTACAACATCTCGTCTTCTGGAAACACGAAGAGAGAGACGGCTTCTGGAGTTCAGGCACAATTCTTTAATGCTACAAGTATGACCTGGACTACGGATTACACTAACCCAGCATACGTCGCTGCCATAGCCAGCAACTCAGCCAGCGCCTCATCAGCATCAAAGTCCAAATCAACTTCAACAAAAGTCGGACTCGGTGCGGGTCTCGGTCTGGGACTCGCAGCTATTCTTGGTGCTATCCTTGTATATTTTTGTTACAACCGCCGACTCAACCGGAGGAGAAAAGAAGCACGAGAAAGGGATCTCAGGAATCTGAGTCTCGGAGCTGCGAATTTCTACGAGTCGCCAAGACGAGAGATGAGCCAGAATGGCGGCTTCCCATGGTCCAATGGTCGATGGAATGGACGGAATGACGACGGAGAGAGAGGCGATCCTATCTATGACTCCAATAGTGCTGTGGCTGGGTACGAGAATCTGAACTCTGGTGTTCATGGACTTGGAGATAGGGGTCAGATTCCACAACCCCCAAAGCAGATCCCGCGGAAACCTTTGCATTCTCGGAACGCTCGTGGAGCTTATCAGCCAACGCCAACTTTCGACTTCAATAATGGCAATGGACATGGTCGGGCGAATAGTCTTGGAACAGCTGGGCCAATTCATCCTATCTACGAAGCAGATGAAGATGATCAGACCCACCATACTGTAGATGAGGTCGGCATTGCGATTGGAGACCCAAGCTTCACACCAGGTCCAGCTGATAGCAGTCGATACTCTGATCCATTCAAAGATCCCCCTCCAGCCAACTTCTCAGCACCCTTACGCCGCAACCGTAGCGTCAGCAGCTCAGAAGCAGAGAGTCCAGCACGATCTCGCGAGCGGGAGATTCAGGAATGGGTCTCTGATTGGGCTGCTGCGGATGCACTTCTCAATTCTCAAGCCAGGTCCCATTCAAATGTTGGAAGAATCTCTCCTACAAGACGAGCACAATTGATTGCTGCCACTACCGTCAGCTCCGTTAATGGCGAAGAAGAAAGTGGTCGAACAGCAAGCAATCTCAGCGAACGTACGGATCGTAGCATCAATATTTCTAGCGTGAGTATCTCTCGATCAGGATCTAGCTCTCAGGGACGTTCGAGATCAAACTCCCTCCGAGGATTCATCACAGGCATGAACCCGTTCGCATCCACCGTTACTGGAAGCTCAAATCTCTCCCCCATTTTCGACTCCAACACTGGTGCACCACGAAGTGCAGGGAGCGGCTCTTCAAGCTCCTTCAACACCGCACGCACCAGCTTCCCAACCCTGCAAGCAGAAGGCGAAACACTCCTCCCCAGACCCGTCGACGAGATGTCAGCAGGTGAACACTCACCAACTCGTTCCCAGCACGACTTCATCCAAGGCAGCCCCTCAAAAAGCAAACCCTCCGCACTTGGTAAAGGCCGCGCAGGCTGGCTAGGAAGTCTCCGCCGAGTCTTCGTCACCAATGGCGAAAACAGCGAAACATTCAACCCGCACTCCCCAATCTACAGAGATGTTAGTCCAACGCGCGACCAAACCGTCGGACAACCGCGCCGCACAGTCAGCGCAGGCGCTACACTATGGCGACGCAAACAAGGTAAAAGCGATTGGGAAGACAGTGCCGACCTCAACGCCAACCCACGCTCCAACACATTCACCAACGACCAAAAGCCTCAATTCCAACGTCATTACACGGACAGTCCCACTCATAGTGATGTTCATGGTGGTCAAGATGACGATGATGAGGACTGGGATGTCGAGCAGGCAGTGCAGAACCGTGTCGTGCAGGTCATGTTCACGGTCCCGAAGGAGAAGCTGAGGGTCGTTAATGTGGATGAGGATGAGATGAGGAGTGAGGCTGCTAGTAGTGTTGCAGGTGGGAGTCTGAGGAGTCGGAAGGGGAGTGGAAGGAGGAGTTTGAGGGGGTTGGTTATGCCGATGCCTGGTGGTGTGGAGGTGGAGAGGGAGGGGAAACCGTTGTTGGTTGATGTTGATGGTGATGGTGATGAGCCGGAGGATCTTGAGAATGTGCTCGAGCAGGAGAAAGCAAAGGAGAAGGGGAAAGAAGTTGTGTTTGATCATGATGTCGAGGTTGTTGCTCAGAAGGCGAGGATGAGTGAGAGGGAGAGGGTTAGGGAGATGGAGAAAGAGATGGAGAGGGAGGTTGCGAGGGAGGATAGTCCGACCAGGAAGACGAAGAGTAAAGTTCTGGGTTTGGTCGAGAGTATCGAGAGGAGGGGGAGTCCGGAACGGTGATTCTCTACTCCATATTCTGCGGTGGTATTTCGCGGGGGTTGGTTCTGAATAGTAAGCTCTTTCAGCGCTTTGGAGGCGATGTTCGGGAACCTGAACTCCTCGTCAGGGTGGATTGGTGATGAAGAGGATGGCGGGATTGTGGAGTATGGTATGAGGATGGAATGGAGGATGGCGTACTTGGCACTGGTTCTGTCTTTGGGTTTTAGGATATGCATGGGATTCTGTAAGATTTACGACATTACATTCGTTTTGGCATTGGGCTCGATGAATGAAGATGTACCGCCAGATGAGGCTGAAAAGTACGGGGTGGATTGAAGGTAGTAGATAGATGACCCTCGCTTCTTGCATGCATGTACGTGTGTTGGTTTGGGATCCGGAACTGGATCTGGGTTTGGACTTGGACTGGATTTGAGTTTAGGGAGAATGATATCAGACATGACGATTCCTTGTGACTGGACTTGACGTGATTCATTGGCTTGCTTTACAATGTTCTTCTGATACATGCTTCGGATTGGAGATGGAATTGTTGAGTTTAAACCACAACACACCGACTTATTTAAAAACACCACGATGTGCGACAGAAACCCAACGCCGAGCTGTAAGTGATTTCTGTAAGTCGTACTTTACTCTCGTTGAAATCTGCGCCGCGTATGGAATACGGCTTGAATTTAAGAGTAAAGAGGAGGCATTACCACAGCAGCCAGTGGCTTCGGGTTTCAAGGACCGAATCGAATCGCCGTGTGAAAAGCATTCTCCTGTCACTATTGTGGCTATCTTAATTCAAAGAAGGATACTATCCTGCTTTAGCGTTACGAGTTATTAGATCTCAGAAAATCACAACCTTCCCCTCTCCCCCCAAGAAGCAGTGATAAACCGCTCAAGCTTTCTTACCCACGGCGTAAATCTTACAGAAATAATCACTATTCAGTGACCGGCTTTTCAATCCCTCTGCCTCCTTGAATCCTTCTTTCATGGCCACCGAAGTCCCACAATCTTCATATTCCTTAACTCCACAAAAACAGAACTCCAATTATTCATAAACACTCGGTGATTCACAGGTCCAAAATAAAGATCCCATTTCCATAGGACACTTTGCCTTCGTGCCTCTTATCAATTCGCCTATATGACATCTTTCAGAACACAGCTCTAACCTGCGCCTTCGAAGGGTGGTTGTCGCGTGGTTCCTTCCCTCCTCTGTAACAACAAACCCCAATTCGTCAGTGGTTTCTCACTTCCGTATTCCAGGTCAAAAACGGTCCATGTACCTTAAGGCAGGCAAGACGGGAGTGATAGCGGTCTATACAAGATATGCAGGAGCTTTCCTGCAAACAAGCCTTCCTTGTTGTCGAGACTCGAGCGCCTCATCTCGTCTATCTGGTTTGCACACACACTCTGCATTCTAACCTCGAACATCATCTCTAATTTTTAGCATAAAAGCATCTTCATCGAAGTCCCTCAATCATCGACTAGCAGACACGATGCTACAGCCACGAAGCTACCTTCAGAACTCGGCCTACTATACCTACAACAGCATAAAACGGTACCATGATTCCTCGGCGCAGTTCCATGGTCGGCGCTATCTCACTTCTGAGGAGTTTGCAAGGTATCAACCTATGGCTAATGCAGAATTCCCAGCCTGAGCACGGAGATGGCTGTCAACAGGTTTATACATGGCCTCCAACTGACGGGCATCTTCTTTGAGGAAGGAGGTGAGAGTTTTTGTTTTGGCCAACGTAGGTACCGCTACGTTTTTAACCTGTATCTCCATCTTGCCAACAAGAGAACCAGTGATACCTTTTGAGGGTAGTAGTGTGACTTCGCTGACCGTTATAGCTATCAGCTACTACTACGAGAAGCCAATGGCGGACGAGAATTGACATTGGACCCGAACCACCCATGGAGTTCAGTACTGGGCCTTTGAGGAGCAACGGACGACGGAACAAATCGATGTACCTAAACGGGTTGAGGATACTCTTGATATGAGGCACACGAGTGAGTCTGGTTAGAACCTACCTCCAAACCACAATAGACACTTGTTGGTGATCCCCAAAGGTCAAACTGTCACTTCGACCCCCAAGATTAGACTCAGGTTAATGATGTTTGTCACAGAAATATTCCTGATAATTCTCGACTGCTGCCTCACTTTCCCCAAAAAAGACCGATGCGCTTTGCCGAAGGATTATGACATTGCCATTTTGGGATGTCCCAGTTACATGGTGGCACGTACTCGTATCTTGAAGGAGAGCCAATACACTTTGATACGATCTCGTGCCATATGCAAGCGGCTCGATGCCTATGGTTCGCACACCGAGTTTCGAATTGTAACTCGTAAGGCGATCGATGTAACGTGCTTAAGATCATGCAAGACAATGCACGAAGAAGGCATCAAGATCCTCTACAAAATGAATCAGCGAGAATTCTTTGTTGACTGGTAGAATCGATGAGTACGGGCACGCATATCCACACACAAGGCGAATGCGAATAAGTGATGCGCGCAAACCACTGCCAACTGCCGCAGACTCCGATGATAAAATCTGTCGCAGCATCAACGCTATCCTCCATAGAGTCGAACCCGCACAAGTCCCAAGTCTCATTTTTGGGATCATTTTCTTAGCACTCTCCACACCATTGGCCCTCAAAATTGTGCGCGATTAGAAACTCTCTCCTTCTCCGGCGCCGTCGAGCTCCAAAACCGCAGTACTGATATTTACGGTGATGATAAGATTCCACAGTCTAGTGTCCTCGCGATCTACGGTACTGATTTCGCTGCTGTATTGCGAGTTTACATCCCATTCATCATCAAGTTCTGCACTGTTGTTAAGAAGATCACTTTGTTTTTGGTCGAGTGCAGATATGTAGAGCCATTGCCTTCGTTTTTGGCTGTACCTTTGGGACGTTACCAGACAAATGAGGGTAGAATGAGACCTTTTATTGAAAATGAGCTGAGAGAGATTAAGAGCCTGATCACTTTGGTGGTTTTGGTGGGAGATGATGAGGATCTTGCTCCTTGGGCTCGGCCTGCTGCTTAGTGGTTCATAAATAGGGAGAGGGATCGACTGATTCAAGAATGGGACGCCAAATATGGTAAATACCATGACAAGCTTGGCCGGGCGCAGTAATAATCGAATGTTGTCTCTACCAGGGAGGGAAGGGCGAAATGAGAGGTGCGGATGTTGATATAAATCGTGGTTCCTTTGGCAGAGCGAGTAGAGCAGTCCTGAATACCCATATCGGGATTGAGTCACATACATGGATAGGTCACTTATCTAATATACTTTCCATGAGTCATGACTGGCTTAGAGCTGAGGAAAAGGTGTTTACTTTACTATGTCCTCGAATTTCCAACCGGCAATTGATGAGTAATGTTTATATTTTATTGTTCGTTAACTAGAATTTGCTATTATAGAAGAGGAGATTTGATTTGTCTCTTGTCGGATCTTTTTAAATTATGTTATGGGTGTCTCAATTAGATTTTGCAGAATGGCAAAATCATCCTACTTGGCGTTTGTTGACTGTTTATGGGGCTCGCTTAACTTTCATGCCAACTGAATGTGATTTCAGACGGATAGGATTGAGGGTTTTGTCTCACATTTCAGAGTTTGTAAAGTGATGACTGTTCGTTTGTGTGCATATCGGATCTATGGACTTATGCTCTAGGAGCCCACGATATCTGAACGAAGAGTGAAGACGGGGTGATTTAATGTTAATACCCGAACGCCATCTAGATCTAGCAGTCACGAAACCTGACCATGATGTGCCTCCAATGTTCCACCATCTTTAGATATTAGCGAAAGCCAAAGCCGCTACGCCCCCGATCAATCCTCGGCCTTGATGTAACCCTCTTGGAAGTGACTAAAGTCACCATAGAAGTTGCACAAGCTCCAGCATTCTGCTAAAATGTGATCTTCACCACAGAAACTGCAGCCTGAGGGAGAATCCTTCGCACGTTCTGAAGTTAACTTGCTCACGTGTTGGTTCCATTCGAAAGCTCTCCTTTGGGTGCGCTGATCGAACCATTCGATTGCTGATTTGGCAACATCAAGAGGCAGCCGAACTGTTTCACTGGCATCGAATACCTGAAGCTTCTTCAATGAAGATAGACCTTGAAGCTGATAATCGAGAATTGGCCTGAGTGTTTCGAAAGGCGTCAGAGGATCATCTGGATCTTCGAGGCGGTCTTGAACGTGCCACTCTGGGCGGGCTATCAGAGTTAACGTCTCTAGACCCGTGAAGAACTTTTTCATGAATTGTAGGTAAAGATCTAGACTCCTCGCAAAATTGTCTTCACAACGGTTCTTACAATTTTCGTTGTCCGTCCGGCATTCGTGGAGAGTGAGGGTGCCAGAGAGTGTGAGGTTCTTGATAATTGTAGCATTTGGAGGTCCAATCGTATTAATGAACCGGAGAAACCTGTCGTAATACAATCAGCCCTGAAGATTCTGAAAGTGATTACGCTTCACAATATCGAAATAGCTTGCGCAACTGCAGCATCTACTGCCACATTTCTAGCACGTTTGTCGGGATATGGCCGATGAGTGTTCTTGAAACACACGCATGTTGATGGGATGGGTTGTTGTGAGGGTAGAGAGATCGCATGCTGAATGAGTATGAGTTACCTCCGTATAAAAGCTTCATGCCCATGCTGTAAAAGCGCTTGCTAGTTCTCAAGCACGTAGCATCAATTGCGCCTCTGTGCTCTCACTTCGAAGTATTGCCCGCTTTGGTCTCTTCTCTTGATCACAACTGTGGACTTTGTGCACGGCTCGTGACAGTCTAGATCCTTAGTATTTGTACGGAAGAAACTTGGTCTTTGCCAGGCTTTCTTCATATTCGAAGGAATAACCTGAGGATTGATAAATTTGATTCGTAGCGACAAGGACGAACTCCGCTTCTTTTTGTTTCGACGCAATAGCTCTACATCCCTATTCTCCACATCTCGAAACCCCACACCAACTCTAGATCCAACCAAAGTCTAGAAGAGTGCTACAACATGAGCTCCCTTCCAGGTGATACATCAATGGTGACCATGTCGGATACTTTGGCCATCTTCACAGAGCTTCCTTTCGCAAAAAAGCCCTGCTCAACCCGGCGACCACAGAATATCAATGCTGAGATACTCGAAGACTGCCAGCGCCATGCCGATCACGCTTATCCACACGAATTGGATCCTGATGATTCCCTGTTCCTGTACGTGCGTAGTGAACGGATAGAGGGGATATTCTTCCTTGATGAGGATAACCAACGATGCATCTTTGGTTCAGGTAAGCAACTCAGGTCTACCTGTTACTACTTGTTGCTAATTGTCTAGTCATCTCATTCTATCATGGCGGTTTTCGCGATTGGGGAGCCCCAAAGACAATCCCAGTTTGGTAAGATAGCTGTATCTATCTACCTTATAAGAAGGATCCTACCCTACGCCAAATCGACAGACCCAAACCACCTGAAGATGTGGTTGCGATGGTCCATCCAAGTGAGCGTGGTTGGAACCTGCACTGAAATCATCCCAGACATCTGTTCAACGTACCCTCAGGTAAAGTGCTTTTCAACGTCTCAGAGCCCCAGCTAACTTCCCGTCTTAGATATAGTGGAGCTTATTTTCAAATTTGCTTTAACACCTCAAGATGGATCCTTCATTGAACCACGTACAGTTACGAGCAACTGGAAGACCAAATACCGACGAAGTGTCAATTGGTATCGTACGAGAAGTGGATACACAGATTGCTGCTCCTGGGTCGATTCAGGTTTCGTCTGGGCTTCCGCGAGTGATAAATGGGGACCTTACAAGGTGGTTCGACAAAGTCTCCCAAGCCACCATCGATGCGTCCTTCTTGCGTTCTTGCAAGCTGATCTACAATATCGGCCAGAACTTGCTGTAGGGAAGCAACGAGCCGTTCTTCTCTATGATGAATACCTATCGCCATCAGTCTCCGCCTACGTTGGTTCGCAATGGCAAACGGTGGGACGTCATCAATCCTGGTCCGTACTATCCAGATGCTGATTCTCCGAACTATAATGCCGCAATTGCGTTGGGAGTAGAGCAAGTTAATAATCAGGTCTCCTTCAAGGATCTTGTTGGATGGGTCTACTACGATCACTTCCTGCGGTTTTTACACACTATTGGACTGCCAAACGCTGCTCGTATCAAGACATTAAGATTCGGTGGTGCTTGCAAAATCCATACTTGTTCTTGGAACATATGTCGAGAAGGATCCTCAAAAAACTGCGACGAGGGTCTGGTGCAAGCTCTTCGATGCTACATCACCTTCATCAAGAAATTCTGTATCGGCCTCTAGAAGTTGATTATTTATGCTCAGGATGACGAAGTCTACATGACACATCCACATCAACTGGCCCCAGGCAAAGCAGCCACTCGCGAAGAAGCTCTGCTTCCATTCCTCGAAAATGAAGTTCGACAGCTTTCGTCGTTGAAGGAGTTGGAGGTTCATGACGCCTTTGCTGATACATGCTCTCCTTTGCACAGCCGACAATTGATTGGTTCAAGAATAGAACTGACAAAAAGGCAAGAGAAGATCGGGAGAGACACATCAGAATTCAGATTCTGGCAGTTCAGGTAAAGGAAGATAACATTCACTGTGGTTTCTGTAGCGAGGGCCATATCTGGGCTAATTGCTACAACTTGTGCAAGTTCTGTGGCGAATTTGGACACTTCAGTAAGGCTTGTCTTCATAATGTTGAGTGATTTCGGGATTCACGTTGGGTTTCTTTGGAAAAGGGAAGGTTGCAGTTTGATTGGTACGCAGGAAGGAAGAGAATCAATTCTTGGAAGACTTTGAGCACAGTTGACTTCTAGAAGACAGGGTGGTCTGATCATAATTTTTGGGAATTAACCTAGAGAGACGGTAGAACGAAGCAAAAGGTAGAAAAAGTTTCCACATTAGGTCTACCTGTCTGCAAATAAAAGCTTCTTGCCTAAAAGTATACTTCCTGACTCTCAATATGTCTCATTTAAGGTACTGACAGGGAATTTTCTCCGAGAACAGCGGCGAAACTTCTCCTTAGTTGCATTGGATTGTTTGAATTGTTTTTGCGAGGGTAACTTATAGCTAATAAATGATCCAAACATGATGCCCTGAATTACTTCGTGAAGCTCTCACGCACCGCTAACACAGCACAAATTGTCAAGATGCCCACCATAGTATCTACTCCAATTGAGTCCAGAACTAAAACACCCGTCTTCGCACGACTACTCTCCTGGAAATATCGTGCAACTTCGACTCTCTTTGACACCCCTTCGCCGAATTCAATGACCTTCCTGGAAGTTAGCACCCTATACAGCATAAATAACTAATGACACGGGGTAAATTCCGCAAAGTCGAGAGGTACCGTACCTTGTAAAGAGATTTATGCTCATGCCTATGAGGGTCAACATCCCAGAAATACGTTGCTCCCTTCCTCTCGAAGACCTAGATATCAAAAAGTCAGCACAATCATCCAGATCATACAAGACGAAAACCTTCCTGCGCCCGCCTCCCAAACCCAATTGGCTTAATTTCGACCATCTCTCCCTGATCTTCACTCTTGATCACAATAGTAGTCATCCCCATATTCCAACTAAACAGCGGACATATCATTTCGGCAACCTCATAGCCTATCGCGTTCGTCACACTAAAATGCGTGCCGAGCAAGTTCTCGTTCTTGGTGGCGAAGGCGGGCGTGGTGACTGTTGAGGTTATGAGGTTGGTCGCTGCGTCAATGAGAATGCCTTCCTTAGGAGAGAAGACACTGGCGAGATCTGAGGTGAGTGAGGTAATGTGTGTGCTGTTGGCTAGTTGGTGGATGTAGAAGGCGTGGGTTGGTGAGGGGGAAGATGTGAGGTCAATAGGAACGTTTTCTGGCTTGAGAGGTTTGGTTGTCATTGCGATGGTCTGAGTCTCGACACTAACTATGCTGTAGTCTTGGAATTGATAGTAAGGATGTCGAAATGCGGGTTATCGAAATCAAGAGCTGGTATTTGTTTGCTTTTGAGAGCAAGACTGACAGGGGCCAGAAACGGCTGCCTGTTGATAACATGACCAAAACAACATGTGATTGAGAAGTTACAATGATTCGACAGACCATTGATGGCAGACTAATACATGATGGATGATATTCAATTTCTATTGAAAGCGTGAATGTCACAGAGCCGAGAATCAAGACGCCCATGGATTATGTATTTAACAGATTGCCCACTTGTGTACCCTCGTCACCGAACATTAGAAACGACACACCACCCTGGTTATCCAATTCAAGCACAACACACTAATCAAATAAAGTTATCATCTCCTCCAAGAACAGAGTCCAGTTAACTAAACAGAAAATTCCTTTCCTCAGAATAAAAGCCTACTCAGGGAGCGAAAGCAAATAAATCGTCCTCAAACCGAAGATCCTTGAAATTCTCGTAAGCTCATCCTGAATAACCGGCAAAGTATGATAAAGCACAATCCCAGTCCAAGCAACTCTCGCAAAAGCCAAAGCAGTCGAAGCCCAGAGCGGTCTCGGGCCATTAAGACCCAGCATAGCAGCAGCGCGAACGACAATAATCTCGTACAGTACACAAGCGCCATGTATCCAGAAGAACGATGCATATCGTAATGGGCTAATATTTGACATGTTTCTGGGAAGTGTGTTTGACTGAAGAGCGCCGGAGAGGCCGAAAGCTATGATGATCTGGATGGCGTAGGCGGTTGTCGATTTTGGCGGGAGTTCAAGGGCTCGTGAGAGGGCTTTGCCAGGACCAGTGAGAATCTGATGTTGTCAGTGTCGTGTCCTGATAATTGTCTATGAGCTAGATCAGGACTCACATTGCGGAACAATTGATGCCAAAAGATACCCCAAAAACCTCTCAATCCTTTCTGAGCAATCGCAATAGGACTTCCCATGAGACTCGGCCAGTTCTCCACTCGCCCCCAGAAATCGTCAACCAACCCAACTCCACCGACTGTCACGAATAAAGCAGCTGGAATAGCACCAACTAAAGTGAAAAGAGAATACTGCTGAAGACCAAGGACCGCAATCCGAATAAATCGAGGAGAGAAGAAGTCCAAATGGTATTTAGCGAAGAACCCTCCTAAGCGACGAGGGAACGCTTCATCAATTGGAGTTTCGATCTGCATGTAAGGATCGAAATACTGATAGAGGTTCGTGACGTCCATAATGCAGATACATAGGGCGATGACGAGGATTTTCTGGATGACGAATGTCGTCCGAGGTTTGCTGGATGGGGGAGGTGGTTGGGATGAGTAGAGAATAATTTGAGTATCGGATGTTGCCCAACCGATGTAGCGGAGTGAGATTACGAGTTTGGATACCCAAACGAATCGCTTCCACCATGATTCGGGGTAGACTTCTGTCCATGCGATTCTGTGCGAGCCGTTGGTGGTGACCTTTTCTGTGGGTCTGTCTTTGTTGACTTCCTGGTCCTCTAAAGTTGGTTTATCTTCTACGGCAGCTATAGTCACTATCTCCTCTTCGCTATCATCCTTCTTCTCTTCGACAATTGCAATGGCAGGGAGTGGAGGAAGTGGTGAATAAGACCCGAAGTGAAGCAGTGCAAAATCCTTTCTTGGGTCCCGGAAGAGAAGAAGCTCAGCGGCCCATAGAGCATGTATCGAAGCTATATAGCCGAGTCCAAAGCTCCAGGAATATGTATTGCAGCTCCATATCAGTGGAAGAAAAACAGCTGCCAGTCTGGCGTGTGACAGAACCGAGGGAGGTGTCAACAGTGCGGCGTGGAGAAGGATGTGAGATGTGACAAAGGCACCAATGGCTTTGAGGAGGTCGTCCATAGTAGGGGAAAATGCAGAAATTCAATTGAACGTCTACGGGTTCTTCGTTGCAAATGTGTAGGAAGTAAATTGAGAACCTGCGGGGAACGCTCAGCTCTATGTCAATATGTGGCCTCGTACGAGTACTAGGTACGACGCAGCACATCATAGTCATGGGATTCGCTTCGACGTCACCTGTGTGACTCCTCATATGCAGTTCACCTTGAACCCAGGAACTGTTTTCTTCCTCGATGTCGTACTTCATTGCACGAAAGCTTAAACCTGGACATGATGGAAAGACAGCACCGAAGTCCCTAGGCTTCGCCTCACAATATGCAAGAACTCCATAGCACAATGGCATAAAAATTGTCAAAATAAAGACTTTCCTTATTATAAATTCAACAATCTTACAGCAAACAGTTTTAGTAACGGCTGCATATTTTACGTTGATGTGTACAATGTCGGGCAGATGTTTTCGTTTTGCGCCCTGCAATCTTAGCGATCATCGCCTGTGCTACAGGCTTTGTGCTACCCAACGACTTGGACATGTTCCCGGGGTAGATCAATGCCCCGCTGGTGACGCAGCTTAATTACAATATCCACGAGTGTACTAGACCATGGCGAAGTCCAAGGATTTGAAGTATCCCCTGCTTCAAATTCATGGCTGTTTTGCACCGAAGGATGGTATGTGCGGGGTAAAGCATTACCTACCCCACTCAAAGCCTGAGCTCAGCTCCCTCTAGAAGAACTGCTGTACACCGTTGAGAGTCTGCAGAATAATTAGCGGAAATTTCTTGTTTACAACATTACAGTTGAGAATAAAGATCAGATGGACATACTTCATTCAAACTACTATACAATTACTTTCAATCTAACATCTGTCATTTACATTTCCAACGCTACCAAAGTTCCAAACTAACAGACACAACGCCTCGTCCCCTCCCATCCCATTTCATTTCGTTCCGTCTAGACAAGATTCCAATCACTCAAAGACTCTTTGGACGTCCTTTTCTTCAAATTGTCATTCTCCTTATCCTTGTCTCCAGATTTGCCGCTCTCAGCTTGGCTCGAATCACCTACTCCTTTACCAGCTTCTTTCTTCTTGTCGTCCTTCTTTTTCTTGTCATCCTTTTCGTCTTTTCCTTCTTCTGGAGCCCTCTCCGACCAAAGTCTGATTAGAAAGTTAGCACATATAATTTTCAATGTCTTCAGATCAGAACAAAGGATCTGTTCCTAAATTCCAGATCATGGTGAATTATAAGGCGAGTAAAGACATACCCCATTTCAATCATCAATGCCCCTGCAGCACAGGCAGTCAACAACAGCCATGGATGGTCCATCTTTCTCAGTCCAGTACTTCTTGCGACTGTTACTTGGGTGGATCCCTTGCTTGACGATGCTGAGTTTGCAGTTGAGCTTGAAGTTGAGCTTGAAGTTGAGCTTGAAGTTGAGCTTGAAGTTGAGCTTGAAGTTGAGCTTGAAGTTGAGCTTGATGTTGGTGTGAAACTGGAGCTTATCTTGGAATTCGAGTTCGAAGTTAGACTTTGAATGAGGGATGGTGGAGCTGAGAGAGACTTGGTTGCTGTGTTGAGATTGGTGGCTTTCGAAGTACTATGCAAAGCACTATCCGTTGGAACAACAGCCAATCCATCACTGACCCCAACAGCGATCGTCCTCCCACCAAGATCAATACAATATTGAGCCGTGTTGGCAGAGCAAGGAGTTGGAGCTGGTCCAGGGATAACTTGGTTTGGTACACTTAACTTTCTAAATCCTACCACTGGGTTTGTTGCTACAAGGGAACCGTACTGATCCGTTGGTGCAGATTGAGATGTCTCCTGCTCCAGAGCTACTCTGTTGGTGCTCAAGAACGAAGTCACAGCAGTGACGGCCTCAATAGTGACTTGCTCTCTTGACCTACTTTGGATGGCAGAATCTGTGCTGTTCAAGACTTGTCTTCCCTTGTTCTTGTATGGATTCGACGCCAAAGCACTGTCGCTTGATCGCCATATCGTCGTAGTTCGGGTGACTGTGACCATGACTGTCTTCCAGACAACATCTGTAGCCTGAACAACCATATCAGTCGAAGTTTGAGCCAGTCTTTTTGTTGAAAGAAGGATTGTGCTTGATTCCAAACACCCTAATGGTGCTGAGGCATGGTCGTGAGGGAGACAAATCGGGAGCGAGATCGACATAAAGGTCTGGCTGGCTAGTGGAGGCGTGAAGGTAAAGACAGGCTTCAGCGACAGCGTAGGGGAACTTAGATTCTGCGAGACATCTTCTAGGGTGGACAAGGTGGGAGGAGCTAGAGAAGCCGACAAGGAAGAAGCATTTTGGTCGCCATAAGCAAGGGTGAGGTAGAACAATGGTGCGGTCAAAAAGACGAGTACAAGATGAAAGAACACCATTTTGAGTGATACTGAGGCTGTAGCCAGTATGCAAGCCTTGTCTGAGAGATATTCGAATGTTGTGTTCGTGTGATTTTATGGAGATGAAGACTCCAGGTGGTGGGAAGGTTATTGACGAAGAAGAGAAGCGAAGAAACAAGCTCAAGTAGAAATTTCTACCTATGTGCTGAAGTTTGGAATCACACATATGAAATTATGACTTCACCATTCGAGAAATCTCTAATTTCGGCGTCAAAGTCTGTCGCAACGTGTGAATCAAGCCTCCATTTTCAAAGTTGGCACAGAAATACTTGGTCAATTCCGCCAACTTTCAAAACAGAACAAAAGAGTCAACAAGGGAACGCGTATTTATTGGCTCAGAAATCTCCGTCCAATAGCCATTCAAAACCATTCAGTTAGAACTTATACAGTCAGAATCCATACTTCCTGTATTTACCATGGGAAATCCTCCCCATTCCAGCCAGCAAAATGACCTCCAGTCTTCTCCCTAGTAGCCTCATCAATCTGCTTCACGAACCCGGCAGCGCACTCCTCAGTAGGAGTATACGCTTTCTCCAGACCCAGACCTTTCGCTCCAGCATTTCCCATGTCAGTCTGCACAAAACTATCACATCGAAACATCAGCGTCGGTCCTAAGCCTCAAAAGCCCGCCTATTTTGCAAGACCGCATCGAAGGCACTCCCTGGAAGTCAGGGGAAGAAAAAGGAGAACTCACCCCGGATCCATAGCAAAAGCAATCAGCTCCTCATTCTCAAAATGGATCTTCCTCACAAAGTAATTCCCCAGTGCCTTCGAAGCCCCATATGGACTCAAAGGATAAGGTCTCAACTCCATCCCACCAATCGTCGCCATAGCCGAACTCGTGTACACGAACTTCGCACCCTTTCCCAGAAGAGGGAACACGGCTTGGAATAGGAGTACCGGTGCCAGACCGTTGATTTGTAAGTGTGTCTGGATTGCTGAGAGGGGGACGGTGGATACCGGGCATGGAGCTGCGTTGGAGATTCCTGCGTTGGCGATTACGATGTCGAGGGAGGTTATGTTGTGTTTGGTTTTTAAGAGGGAGACGGCAGCGGCGGGGTCGGTCTCGGATGCACTATCAATTTTGACGATAATGAGGGTGCTGTCTTTGCCTTTTGGGAGGGTGGAAAGAGAGTCTGCGGTGGAGGGATCGCGAACGGCGGCGATGACAGTGTGGGATGGGCGGGCGAGGTAGATTTCTAGAAGACCTTTGCCGATGCCTATTACGGGTCAGTGGGTGTGTGCTACATAAAAATGAGAAGGGTTGGCAAACCTCTGTTAGCTCCCGTGATCAAGACTGTAGTATTTGCCATGTTGAAGATATTGTATAGATTCTTTCGAAGATGGAGCTGATGTTGTAAACGTGTTGAGCTGAAGATACTGTATGAGATGAGGGAATTCACACAATGTAAGGGAATCCGGCTCGATATATATACATCTCAACCTTGTCATCATCAAACATGAAATCCTCGTTTGCGTGTGGAGTATCCCCTGCCCGTATCTGATGTTACGATCCGTGTGCTTAGAAATCCTCCACATGAAAAACAACCTACCATTGAAATATGCAAGGAGCCTACCTACCTTCCCCACACGATACGATCAGATCCAACCAATTCGGGCTGAAGTAACCCTTTTGGCGCTTTTCAGGGGAAACTCAGAAAACAAACCCCTCGCTTGTTGTCTCCAGCCAATGACAACAGTCCGGCGGGTTGGGTAGGTTTCATGAGAATGTTGGCTTCTCCCCCACCATTATGCCTTAGATAGACCTGATATCTTGCCAATCACACCACAGACTCTGTAGAAGTTTAGAAATCCATCGATGAATGGGAATTTCCATCCGCGGGTTAGCTGCACAAGTTCTCTTTTCGTCCGTATAGCTGATTAATGTTCAGTGCTTGTGGAACATAGTTGGGATGTGGAGCGGCCGCATGTCAGACCTTAGTGGGAATCGAGGCCCCCTTGAATGCGGCCGTGCGGCCGCCGGGCGCCGCATGGAGAACTTGCTTTGTCAGTTCCCCTGTTTTTACAGATTCGAGGTTGTGTCGTCGTTCCTTTAGCCGATGGAAAAAATTCGTCATATTGACAAGATATGGAAAACAAGGGGCAAGCACTGAAGGAATAACCAATACAGGGAGTACGCCGGATACGACGCCGAAATGCCAGACCCCCGCCCGAGCCCAATGCAATCATAAAACCATCCACTTCCTTCCCTCCTTCGCGTTCGTCTGGCTGCTGCCAGACAATACAGTACAGTACATCATGGAAAACATCATGGTTTACTTCCGCCAGCAACAGCATCCTCAAATACCTTCGCAATATCCAACATCTTCCCATCATACCCACTCCCCCCCAGGAACGTAACACCAAATGGCAACTTCAATTCCCCTTCCTTCTCAATCCAACCAGCATTAACACTCACACCACACAAATCCACCACATTCCCGGCATGCGTAAACATACCCACTTTAGCATTCAGACCCAGCGGATCCGCTTCCATCTCCTTGATCGTCGGGTGGCATGGCGTTGAAGGAACGAGGAGGACGTCGATCCCGCCTTCGAGAGTGTTGAATGTGCGTTGTGCTTGCATCGTGTATTGTGCTTGGAGAGATTGGTCTTGGAATACATTCCATGGTTTTAAAGGAGATGAGAGGGCTGCTGTGAAGAGAGCGTTAGTGGTTGGATGGAGGTTTGAGATGTTCACTTCGAGGAATTCGTGCCCGATTGAGGAGATGCGTTCGTGGACTAACGAGGCGTCGTAGAGTAAGTCCGAGGCTTTTTCGAATGGTGTATAGTCCACCTCAACTAGACGACCGCCGCATGCTCGTAATTTCTGGATGGAGGTTTGGAAGAGTTCTTGATACTCTTTGGAGCAGGCTTCTAAGGTTGAAGGAGGAGGTACGCCGAATTTGAAACCTCCATCTTTCGGTCCTCGGAAATCCTGTCTCCATAGTGACAGACTTAATGGAGTCTTTGCATAGGGATCGAGTGAGTCATGCTGGTCAATGATGTACCAAACTTTCCTTGCGTCTGTCAAAGTTGGTGCCATGACAGATAGCGTGTCAAGACTCTTGCAAGCCGGTACAACTCCTCGGGCTGAGATTGTGCCTTTTGTAGGTTTGAATCCAACGATACCGTTGAAAGCTGCAGGAACCCGACCACTTCCAGCCGTGTCCGTTCCAAGTGCAAAAGATACAAGTCCAGCTGCAACAGCCACAGCAGATCCAGAAGACGAGCCTCCAGAGATGTACTCGCTGCTGTATACAGAGTGAGGAGTGCCGTATGGAGATCGACATCCTGAAAGACCAGTTGCGAGTTGATCCATGTTGAGTTTACCGATATACAGCGCTCCGGCGTCAAGAAGTAATTGGACTGCAGGGGCTGTTGACTTGGCCGTGTATGCGAAAGTTTCGCAAGTTGCCGTAGTTACAACACCTTCGACATCGATGTTGTCTTTCAGTGCGAATGGAATACCGAATAGTGGAGGCATGGGTTTGCCGGCATATTTCTCTACGAGAGCCCTAGCTGCAGCGACAGCATCTTGCCGACCCTGCTTTGAGATCCACACAGCTGGATCAGACATCTCGTACTTTTCAATGCGGTCAAATACCGAGTTGATGACATTTTCTGGTGTTTCGAGTCCACTCTTGTATCGTTTTTGGAGGGGTGCGATATGGAGCAATACATCTTCTGCTGCTGGAGGGGTAGATGGAGGAGTCAGCTCTCGAGACTTCGATGCTGACGCGAAGAAGTCTATGCTGTTTCCAACATATCCAAAGAGACCGTCTTGTCCGCAGATGATGTCCATGGATGTAGTGACCATCTGTGCGTCGAAACCTCCAGTACAATCGGAGAGAATGCAACACTCGAACCCCCGATCGTTACATTCTCGCAGAGTAGTAGTGACACAACATCTGTTGACTCGTTAGTAAGAACCAAGAAGATCTACTTTCACAACATACTCTGTTGTAACACCAGAAAATAGAATGTGGGTAATGCCCCTCGCCAACAAAACTCGATGCAGACCTGTCCCCCAATAGCTGCCCTTCCCCGGTTTATCAATAACCGGTTCTCCAGGCAATTGTCTCAACTCATCAATAATATCGTGACCCCACTCACCCCTCACCAGCAACCTTCCCATCGGTCCCTGATCTCCAATACCCATGGTATGATGTCCATTAGGAGCGCTGATCTGTCTCAGCTTCTTCGAAGGAGGTAAATCGGACAGATCAGGCCTGTGTCCTTCTCTGGTGTGAATGATGTGAAGACCCATATCTCGAGACACCTCGAGAACTTTCTGTAGTGTCGGGACGATGTTTCGGACAGCTGAGAATATCTCTGGGTTTCCGCATTGGATCGATCCGAAGCCGTTGGGATCAACAAAATCTCGTTGCATGTCGATGAGGATGAGTGCGGTTGTCGCAGGAGGGAATGTGAATGTGTAGGGTCGAGCATTGGGAAGAGACATCTTGAAAGAGGGAGCCATATTGAGTAGTGTCCGATGAAACTAAGGTATCGGCTGAGGGAGTGACGTTCTGTGATCGATTAAGATCTGGAGAAAGCTCAAACCTGGCTTGACAGCACATATATATATAAGGGAGATCCAAAGCTAGAAGATCCATGGAAAAGTGGGCAATCCTCAAACTCAAGCTTCAAGACAGCTTTTAGATTGATACCCCTCCGGCAGACTCTCCACAAAGTATGGATAGAAGACGCAACAACCCAGAAAAGCAACGATCTCACTGCTTACAAAGGCAGAGAGACCTCTATCGCAAGCCACCTCTAGGATTGTTGAACAGAGACGAGGACATTTCATTCGAGGAAATCCGCCGCCGGTCAACATCATGCCTTTCTGGCCGTCGCTGTACTCTCAGCGAATCTATCGTCGCCCCGATGGCTGCGCGCCGTAGGCATGCCGAAGGCAAGATGGGCGTGATGGCCACCGGCGATAAGAAGTGAAGAGTGGGCGTTGGGTGGCGTTGCGGGGCCAGGGTTCATGTCGGCTGCCTTTCCTACAGCACAGCCAATGACTGGCTTCTGACATTGAAGATGGAGTGAGGTGCCGATTCCCGTTGGTTGTAAGTTACGAAATTTATTAGAATATTCTTAAGGTTCGAAGTTTAAGATTGAAAGTTGGCTCAAAAGCGTTCGTAGGAGATATTCATTCTTTCGCTACCCCTTTTTTTCACCACCACAACCATACCCCTGCCTGTCCTACCCTCCTTCTCCAAGCTCCTCCTTCTCAGGCTACAACTTCCTCATTAAACATCCTCTGATACTCTTCATCACTAAATCTGCTCTTAGCTAACCTTCTCCAAACATAATCCCCAGCAAGAGCACTCTTATAATTCTTTTCCCCCTCTTTCACACACCCCTCCAAAGGCTCAACAAGCGTCTCATAATTCGGTCCCATAAAGAACGGAATCGAATACCTCTCCTCTCCGGTAACATTCAACACTCTATGCACCGTACTAACAAACAAATCATTACCCCAATAACTCAACATATCTCCGATACTAACAACGAATGTCCCAGGAATTGGAGGGGCTGAGATCCACTCCCCATCAGTGTTGAGGATCTGGAGAGCAGGTTGTGTTCCTTGGCATAGGATAGTAAAGCATTCGATATCAGTATGCGCGCCGATGCCGAAGGCGGATGATGTCGGCGGTTGAGGTGGATAGTGTAGTATTCGACACATGGCTCCTGGGTGTGTGAACATATGGTCGAAGTATGTTGGTGGGAGATTGAGAATCTGTGCAAACAGGCGGATGAGCCGTCGGGCCAGCATCAGAATCTCGCCGTAGTACGCCGCCAGCGTAGGCTTGAATCCAGGGACCGTAGGCCAGGCGTTTGGGCCGGTCGTGGCATTGGGTACTTGGGTTTCTGGATATGTTAGTGTCTCTTTCACCGTACGAGTGCAGCTTGGCAAAGCCTTTCTCACCTCCTAGTGATTGGTCTGAAGTCGAGACTGTTGGATCGAGTTCTGGAGAATACCCCCAGTTGAATGCCTCGTTCATATCTGCCTTTTTGGTCTCATATGTTCTAACTTCTGCAGGTGGTTCGGAGCCTCTCAAGATACTGCTCTTCTTATAATGCACCTCATTCTTCACTTCCCTGTCCAGCGAGACGAAATCCTCTGCACATTGGAAAGTATTCTCTATGACTTTCTGAGGAACACCATGATCTTTGATGTAAAAGAAGCCGACTTTCGTACAAGCATTTCTCAATTGTTCGATCAATTCGGGTAGCGGTGTTGTGAGCGATACAATTGGAATTTCAGAAAAGTGGCTTGCCGTAGAGCGGTATCATTCGCGACGGTACGAGTCTTACCAGAGAAAGAAGTGAAGGCCGACATTGAGCAAGCTAGAAATAAGATGGCTGAAATGATTGACTGACATGGAAGCAAGTCGGTCGAGGAAAGATATAAGAAGCCACAACCCACTCTCACTGGACGCCTAGCGAACGCTTCCATCAAGGGTCCACGACCAATCCACTCCTCGGAACCTCCACATATATTCTGGTAAGCAAAGTTTCACACTATCATCTTCGTCGGGGAAAGTGCTCGTGCTGGGCGCCCCTTCTGCCCTCCGGCGAGCGACGGCCACACCTCCCTTGGCATCCCTTATCGCCGCTGATTTCCCCAGACAATCGTGTTATCGAACACGGGTCTTGGTATCGATACACCGCGAAAACTTCTATCGCAAGATACACAACTGACTTTGAATCTTCTCGAAGGATAATGATGTCGATAGAGATGCTCGGAAATGCATATAACATCGCGATATTTCCTCGAATATTGAAGTTCAACATTAGCAGCGATATCCTCTGGGATCCCGATCAGACTTAAGGGATATCTACCTACGGAACATACAGTGATCGAAGCAGCACATCATCTGTACAAACAAAACATCAGTAAAATGGCTTTCCGTCAACGGATTACCAAAATCAAGGAGGGTGCGAAGGAGAAGAGAAAGCCTTCAGGATGGATTCTTCCACAACAGAAGAGCTCTTTCGGAGACGAGGGCACTTGGTAAGTCTTCCACGGGCTCGTACAGTATATAAGTGACGACACTGACAGAGGTACTCCAGGACAAACATTGACATGGATGTGACGCCTCTTGATCGTAGAACCTGGACAGCGGTAACGATGGCCGGATTCTGGTTCAGCGACGCATTGAACGCTCAGTCTTGGATGGCTCCGTCTTCCATACTCGCAGTCGGATTGACTTGGCGTGAGGCCATCGTCTGTATTATCTTCGGAAGTCTTTGCTGCACCGTTCCTCTGGTCCTGAATGGTGTTCTCGGAGCCCGCCTTCATGTACCATTTCCCGTCGCCATGAAGTCCTCATTCGGTTGGTACTTTGCACGCTTCGCAATCGTTGTCCGCATGGCTACCGCGCTCTTCTGGCATGCTATTCAAACATACACTGGATCTACCGCAATGACTCAATGTATCCGTGCTATCTGGCCTTCATATCTTGACATCCCAAATCACATCCCAGAAACCGTCGGGATAACCACCCAACAAATGGTCAGCCATGTCATCTTTTGGTCTGTCCAGTTCCCAATCCTACTTACCCCTCCACACAAGCTACAATGGTTTTTCATCTTCAAGTTTGGTAAGTAAGTCTCACAGCATTAAACCTCAATGTCTAATCTTCAACAGTGGTCGTGACAATCACCTGCGTCGCAACGGTCATTACCATGACCAAGAAAGCAGGGGGATCCGGAGACATCTGGAAGCAAGAATACGGCGTATACGGCGCAAAGCGTTCATGGCTCATTCTCTCCTCTCTCTCCTCTATTACCGGAGGTTGGGCAACCATGGCAACCAACATCCCAGATTTCACTCGATACCTAAAGAGAGAACAAGGAGTCTACTGGCAAGTCCTCTTCCTCCCACTCATCCAACTCGTCCTTGGTCTCTTCGGCATCATTTCCACCAGTTGTGCTATGGTCGTCTACGGCGAATACATCTGGGATCCCCTCACCCTCGCTGCTCAATGGGACGGCCCCTCAGGTCGAGCCGGTGCATTTTTCGTAGGATTCGCCTGGGTCGTCGCTCAGATCGGAACAAACTTATCAGCCAACGTCATATCCTGCGCCAACGATATGACCTCCCTCTTTCCAAAATACATCAACATCCGCCGCGGAGTGATCATCACCACCATCACCGCCGGTTGGATCATGGTACCCTGGAAGATCATTCATAGTGCCGCCTCCCTTCTCTCATTCATGGCTGGTCTTGGTATTTTCCTGGCCCCCATTGCAGCAATTTGCGCAGCCGACTTCTGGATCACCAAGAAAACACACGTCGACGTTCCTGCACTCTACAAATCCCACGGCCGCTACCGATACAACAAATACGGCACGAACTGGCGCGCCGCCATCGCTTTCCTCATCTCAGTTGTACCGAACATCCCGGGCATGGCAGCTTCAGTCAACCCCAAAGTCGATGCTGGTGGCGCCAAATACATCTACTACATGTTTTACATCTGGGGCTTCACGAGCGCGTTTACGAGTTATAGTCTACTGAGTCACTTCTGGCCAGATGCGAGTACGCTTGTTCCGGAGACGATCCATGGCGATGAGGCATTGTATGCTGATGGCGATATTGTTGACGCGGCTGAGGAGACGGGAAGTGAGAAGGGTAGTGGAGGGGTAGTGAGCGAGAAGAAGGCTGTCACCAGTCAGGAGTATCCGATCTAGACTGCGCACCCACTCTGCTTCTTGCTCTCTCGCTAGCTCGAGATGCTGATTTCGTTTTTTGGATGTTTCTTTGGTTCTGCGATCTGGAGCTTGAGCGTAGGCGTGAGCGTGATTGTCTAGTTTGATTTTTGATTTTGCCTTGGAAGGATTCCATATCTGATGATTGCTTTTACCTTTCGAGAGTTTGGAGTGACGTGTTGGGAAGTACAATACTAGGGGAGGGGATGAATTCCCGCCGTTTGTCTTGAAAATTGTGAGCTGGATGATACCTCTATACTTTCGTTGATAATTTGACACAAATCTTTATCAGAATGATTTTTTTGCTCTTATTCACTATTGAATTTCCAAATAAACTAATAAGACAACTTTACTAAAGTCGTAGCTTTCTTACTATCTACGAAGAAACGATTTACTACGGATTTCGCGGTACTTTGACCCTAGAAAAGCACTCCTGGAGGCAACCTAGGCTCGGGAGCGGAGAATTTCCAGATCTTAAATTGGAGCTTGGGTGCGAGCTTTGGGAAGAGGGTGAACTCTGTAGTTGCTGTGGAGGTTGACCGATGTTGAAGGGACTTTGAGGCAAGCGTCTACGTGAAAGCATCTTGCGCTGGCTTTGGAGGCAGGGCTGTGGACATCGTCGAGATCGATCTTTGCTAGAGGGGAATAGTTTGTGTAGAAGCATCTCGTGTTGATCTTGAAGACGTGGTCTTGGAGATGATGTCGCAATTACCGCTCGAATCAGCGGTGATGACCTTGTGGGCTTGATCAAACTGAATAGTAGGTTGGCATTGTTTATAAATAGATCACGAGATGAAGACCTAGCAGCGTCGTGCCTGGGGACATTTATCGATAGCTTGACCCATGTTCTCTGCCATCAAATTCTCTTGGGAGAAGCCATCATGGTCCTGTTGGTATTGTGAAGATTTGGTTCGTGGTGGTGTTGAAGTTTGAAGGATGTTGTAGGAAGAGGAGGGCTTGGTGGCTTTTATCCTCACGACTCCTTGCTCTTTCCTTTTTAAGCCAGTATGATTTTTCAATTCAACGGGAAGAAGGAGCAAACGAAATCTAATTTTGATGGAAGTTCCATATTGTGAGTCCGGGCCGCTAGCATCAAAGGCGGAATCTCAGAATCCTAGGCCATTCATGTAGTACCACCATCCATCAAAACAATCCGGTTTCTCCAAGATCGTTGGGACATAATCCTTCGCCCAATCTTCATCCATATGAACACAATACAACATGTTATAGAACTCCCAGTAATTGGGGTACCACCCCGATTGATGCCAATCTAAAATAGCAAGAACTCGAACCGGCTTAATATCGGTGGCTGTCAACATGATATTGCTGGGATGAAGGTCGGCGTGAGTGAAAGTAATCGGGGCTTCGTCCGGAAGTTGAGCCCGCATTGGGTCCACGAAGTTTTGGATATCGGGGTGACACTTATTGACCTCAGCTGCAAAGCGATCATGAAATTCCTTGGTGGTTTTGAAAGGGCCAAACCCTGGTCTTCCTTCGAAAAGGATATCCAGTATGGGACCGCGATTTATACCGCCTGTTGCACTCAGTGTATGTTCGGCTCTGTTAACCCACGAAGTGCGTACCTATGAAAGCGTCTTTTACTCCTTGCCTAAGACCCCGCAGTGCGGTGGCCATTGTTTTCAACTGACTTGAGACGTCCAAACGCTCAAGCACAGAAAGTGTATTCCATCTTGCCCCCAAGGTTTCCCCCTCAATAAGCTTCATGTAGATGAAGAGTTCTCCCCTGTCGCGAACCCAACCGTAAGGCTCTGGAACTGGGACCTCGCATTTGAGGTGTTTCCAATCGCCCACAAGCACTGCGCTTCTGCAATAGTGATATTGGTCCCAAACTTGACAATGAGGCCGAGCTCTGGGAACCTTATTGGTGGAGGATTTCCAGGATACACAAAGCCTTTCTCTAAGGCACGTTCTCTGACTTCGGCAGGAGAAGGAAGGAGAATGTCTTCAGCTGTACGGTTGAAATAGGAGCTAGTCTTGATAACGACATCATCCCCCGTCGGCAGCTCTCCTACGTCCAAGGTAGCCATATCCTGGAGAAAATGAACAGACAACTAAATGCCACGGATCATTTTGAGAACTTTTTAATCGCTTACAAAGTTACCTACATCAAAGAAGAGAACTGGTGCAATTCTGTGCCCGCCCTGACACCATTGGCCCAGAGAAACCTGAGATAATTAATTGTTTTACAAGAAGTAGAAGTCAAGAATGATTTTGGAGACATTCGATTGCTTGTAGAGTAACAGTATAGAAACTTTTGTTTTGTGCCGCTTTTCGTACCCACCGTGAGGTGCCGGCATGCTGGGTCGAATTCCAATGTGTCAGTTCCATCACCAAGTCTTGCCTATCATACCTCGGCCTCTTCTGATTCGCTGGATCGCCCTTTCAGCAAATCCCGAATCCCAAGTGGCTGGGAATGGCGTTCGCTTCCCCAATGAGGAGCCCAGAGTGGGGGATTTCTACACAATGTGCACAATTATCCCTGCCATGTCCCCACGTTTCTAAAGTCCAGCTGAGTCAGCCGTATCGAAAGTGCTTTTACAGTTCGATAACCTCATCACGAACACCTCACGGCCAGGTCTTGCGATGTGACAAAATGACTTCTCCACAACAGCCGAAGCGCAAGGATAGACCGTGTGATGCATGTGTATGTATTATTCCGACTTCTACTCAAGAATCCCGCCAAATTGGATGCTGATAAGAGCCTGATAGAGGAAGCGAAAGAGTCGATGCGTCCTCGAAGATGATTCTCCTATCTGCGTTCTCTGCAAATTCCACAATCAGGAATGCACCTTTGTCCAGAATCCGCAGTCTCGAAAACGGAAGGCGATTCAAGATGGAGAAGATGGAGAAGCTTCAAAGCGCAGGTATACTTATCCCAAGACAAGATAGACGGCGAGTACGGTCACGTGTAGAATCACTGATAAGCTCCCAGACAGTCTATTTCGTCTTCCGTGTCGAAGAAATCCCCAGGGGCTCAAATGCGTGTAATTCGTACGACAAATGGTACAGGGGTGGAAGAATACGATGATTTGGAGGGTCCGAGTTTGTTGAAGAAGACTTTGGGTTTGCAGAACAAGCACCACAGCCAATTCCTCGGCGCTACCCGAGGCTTGGAACCGTCTCTCCTAGGCCAACTTTCACACTCTAGAAAAAACGAAGTTCAACTTACAGGGGGTTTGCTGAGGAGAGTGAGCTCCACCGAAGCGTTTTTACTTCTTCCGGACCCGGGAACTCAAGGCTACGAGGAAGAACTTGACGATCTGGACAAAATTGAGGCAATTGTGAGACCTCATGGGAAGGCACTTGTGGCCATGTACTTCCGGATTGTTTTCCCGAGTTTTCCCATCGTCCACAAAGAGGTGTACTTGGAGAAGTACAACAGGTCCTACAGAGAATTCTCACCACCGTAAGTCTCTTCTCTCGCCATTGCTCCATGCTAATTTCTTCAGACTTCTGGCTGCTGTCTACCTCCTAGCACTCCAATACTGGTCTTACAATGACCAGCTTAATAAATTTGAGAAGCCTGATGTCCAGGAACTGGAGAAGCTCGCCAGGAAAGCTCTTGGTGACACAATTCATCGACCGAAACTCTCCACTGTCCAAGCTGGACTTCTGCTTCTGCAACACACAGACACAGACTCAGCCGAGCTCACAGCACAACTAATCAGCGTCGCTTATGGACTCGGCTTGCATCTAGACGCTTCAAAGTGGAATATTCCAGACTGGGAAAAGGGTCTTCGTAAACGACTCGGTTGGGGACTTTTCATGCAGGATAAGTGGAGTAGTCTTGGCAGTGGACGACCGGCTTTGATCAACTCTTCCAACTGGGCTCTTAACGCGGTAACTGACGCTGACTTTCCCGAGAGGGTTGAAGATGAGCAAGAAGGGAGTTCTGAGGTGCAAAAGGGTCGGATTCTGTTCAGTCAGATGATCTCGTTGTCTGAGATTTTGTCGGATCTTCTTGAAACGGTATTCACGGTCAAGACGACAAGAGGTAGGTAGCCAGTTATAAACGATATTACTTTCGAGAATAAGCACTGATGCCCCCCAGATATCGCAAATGCCGGAGTCAATGGTCTCAGCATCGTATTGGAAAAAGTCAAGCCCGTCCAGCTGAGGCTCAAGGAATGGTTCACGAACCTTCCCGAATGTCTCTCTATGGAGAACACCCTTGTCATGAAATTGAATTCAGTAGGCTACCTCCGCCTCGCTTACATCGCCACCGAAATCTCTCTGCATCGGCGAATCCTCCTCGCGCTCTCTCCCTCTACCGATCCTCACCTATACAGAATCTGTCGATCCGTAGCCCACGAACGTTTCATTTTCGCCATCGATTTTGTTCAATCTCTCAAGCCACAACATCTTTCAAGTTTCTGGTACTTCGCATCACCTCAGAACTTCGCCTTGATTGGCGTCTTCGGCACCTTGCTTCTATCCACAGTATCAAGTCACGAGGAGGGAGAATTCTACCGTACGAAACTAAGAGAGTATCGCTGGACCCTCAAGATCAACAGTGAGAACGGCGCTCGATACATGAAGCCGGCAATGGCTCTCCTCGATGCCAACATGGGCCTCCTAGAAGAAGCCAACACAAACCAAACTCGACCGCCTCCAACACCATCAACCAGTCATGAACTTCACAGTATTGACAGCGGAAGTATCGCTTCAGAGAGCACGGATCATTACAGTTTCACGAATGCGCAATTGCCATCGACGGGAGATTTTCACTCGCCAAATCAATTTTCGTTTGACACACCGTTTTATCCGGGGCAGCATCACGACGATACTTCTCCTGCTGAGTATACTGCGGCGAGTAATGTCGATGCTCAACCCCAAGACTTTGGCTTTGGAGGGAGCGGGAATGCTGGTCTTTGGTCGTACTGAATTGAAGTCCATTTGGGAGTACCCTGATGGACGAGCAATGCGTACAATCGCCAATGGGCCACAAATCTCCGAAAGCAACCCTCGATGACTTACATCCTCACTCAATGAGAAAGGGCCGGCCTACGAAGGCATTTCACAACTCGAGGATGGGAGGACTTTGGTTCGATCGCAAAATGCTTCATCGCTGAGGCGTCCCTTACGACATCTACCTGAGTGGGCATCCTCTTTTGTATTTTAAAACATCCTTCGACAACATTGGAACTTGGGTTCTCGACCGATCTGCCAAGCAAGTGAAGCGAATTCTCTACGACATAGGAATGCCGGGAGTGACACTGGAATGACCCGCCACACGATTCACAAGCCGTGTTGATCATTGTTGAATGCGAACGGGATTCTATGCCATGAATATTTTCACCAAGGGCATAACAAGGTAGTCAGTCAGCTGAAGGTGTCTGAATTAGTCAGGCTACAAGTACCAGAACAATAAACCCGATGCGGAATATGCCTTGGTAGTCACTAGCTGGATTTTCCTCGTTCTCTTGGTCTATATGATACTCATTGGTTCGGGAAATGAGACGCCACAATAAAGGAACATATCATCGCCGTCTGATCCGGGACAAACATTTACCGAAGACACTTCCGAACATGAGATGCCGATGCTCCCAGTGTGTATCTAAGCTTCTTTTAGACTATCGCGTTTGTGGAAGATAATCCAAATGGCAACAATATCGAGGTCAAGGTAGAGGGCCTGGTATCATCTTTGTACTGGGGACGCGGATACCGGTGTCCCGTGGGTGGGGCCGGAATTGCGAGTATAGTCGTCGTGGATGACAAGATGACATAAGTTGGGCTACCGCCCCAGCACGATGCTGGCCAAGACTTGACGATCGTAGACGGAGAAGTAAAAGCTGCATCGCTGGCCTCTAAAGTATTTCTTTCAACATGCTAGATTTAGCCCTAGAACGCTGTCTCACACATGAGCCCACCTGTATTGTTGAAGTCACTCACGACGCCGCAGCCCAGTCTCATTGTCTTGAAAGTCCCTTTTTCGAGATCTAACAAAGTCCTATATTATACATGCGCACCATTAGGCGGCACCAGACACTTCAATGGGGGGCAAATGTATAGAGTCATTTCAGATAACCATGCCACGGGACAAGGTAGGTGAAGTAGCCAGGCTCTCGCGTGGGGTTGCGATGTGAAGCTCGAGGCTAAGCGAGAGTCGAGGCGAACTATTCGCTTGTATGGAAGGAGAGGAAACCCATTGGTAGGATACGTGGGGCTCAGCAGACGGTATGAAGTTCTCTATGACTGCAAAGAGCTCAAAAGCGATGGTTCCAAGTTCCGGAATGCGTGGAAATGATCATTTATGGCTCAAGATTTCGTATCTCAACCCCAGAAGGCATGAGAAAAGGCTGATAGTGATGCTCCTGTGAATCAATCTAGGTTAAAAAAATACTTACTGTAGATATCAACAGACCACAGCTATAAGAATGTACAAGCAAGACATTGCTCATTGCCAACGACTGGTATGAGATTGGGAAAATATCACAGAGCCACCGAGGACATGCACGTGACGTAGAAACACTTGCAGCTGTGTCTTGTACCGATTGGGGCAAAGTCCACAAAATTGAGTGGTAATATTGCTTAGTGATTCTCATAGGATCAAGTATCAACCGGAGGATTTGTTTAGTCGATTAGGCAAAAAATTCGAGTGAAGCGGCTGATGTCGCCTTAATGGTCAAACCTTCCGCAAAAATTTGACCCACATGAGACTCAGAACATTCAATTCAACACAACACCACCACGATCTTATTAAATGTTCTAATACTAAAAATGAGTTCCTTGTGACGTCAGTAGAAGGCAGTGCCAGTGGCAAAAAGTAAAACAATATTTGTAACATGGGTCTTACCGCCTGGAGCATGTCAGATGAAAATCTTCATGGTTTTACGGCACAAGATAACTTACGATTCGAACGCGGGGCCTCTCGCAATCATACTCAGAGTAATCCCTAAGCGAGAATCATACCACTAGACCATCTGGTTCTATCGTTAGAAGGCAGGTCTTGATGTGGTGGAGAAATTGAACGTACAAGACCATGAATTTTTGCGCGGATGTGGCCGAGACCCGGCTTATTTCACTAAATATGTTATACAAAAATGTGCCACCTTTGCTCGGGGAGGCAGCGTCCGATAGTTAGGTAGCATGTGGTATGACTGGTCGGTATAGTGTTGTGATTGTCAACCTAGCATGCTAGTAGTGTGGGTGCTTAGGTCGGCTCAGCCACACTTGACCGATATGAGAAATTAGGCGGGCCTGCGGGCTGGCAACGGCTTTGTGGGACATCATACCCGATCGGAGCATCACTTGCAAGACGAGGGGTAGTCATTTCGTCACAGGAAAAGTTTGAGATTTACTTAGAGTCACATGACGATGAGCGCAAGTTTCTCTGAGTTCTGGATGTTGTCTTTTGGCCATGAACGCTAGGGCAGCAGGGTTGGGGCACTCTAATTACACGACCCCGCCATTGACCAACTGCGAACTTTTACTCAGCACCACTCACCTAAATGAAAACGTGAAATGCTGAAGGTAACTTCACCTTGACTATGATATGAGATGCATCGCTTAAAGGAAGGGACTACATACCTGAGAGCATGCCTTTCTTCGCTTGATTGATTATATCTAGATTGCCTGCATTCATTTCAAAGGCGTTTTCCTTCTTCATCCGTCCGTTTTCTTAGTAGATTTTGAATTGGAGCCAACAGTTGATGCTCTAGACAATAATTCGATGTCGTGCAGTCCAAGTACAATTGAATTTGTTGCAGTAAGGAGCTCATTAAGAAAGTTCGTCGTCCGGTGCAGCGACGTTTGGGCGAGGTGGAGCTGTCCGAATCTCCAGCACTCTGCAAATTATGATTCTCTTACAGTACCCATTCCTCTTCAAATAGACAGAAGCAGAGCAAAATCGTGGACCAAAAGTTCTTTAAATCAATTTTGCGCTTATAACATGTCATCACTCACTGTTTTGGGCCTCAGCCTGTGAAGCCTTTTCATCATAAGTTAAGTCTGGTGCCAGTCATACTGTACAGTTCTGCCTTACTAGTAAGTTTTAAATACAGAAAATTGACGAAAGCATGATCTGTTTATTCATTTATTTGCTGAGTACCGATAGATCTAGGGTTCTGACCATCGCAAATGAAGGTTATTCGAGCGAAGGAAACTTGTGGAGAGCTCAAGCTATGTAACCCCATAAGATATCGATTATGTTTCCACTATCCTACTGGTGACCTGTTGTTTAGACCAAGATACTGATCATCCATCTTGGAAAATGGTACTTCTGTTGTACAATGAGTAGCTTCTCTGGTCGAAATCCACGAGAAGTTGGTTACACATTCCTCGTTTCGCTTAGCTTAGCAATGGGTTGGGACAAAAAGTCTCCCTACATCGAAGACCCAGCACGCAAGCCTCTGGGCTGTTATTTTATTCACACTGAGTAGTACACCATCTCGCAATCCTTGATACGAAATATTCATTGAGATGCTTGAAAGGCAGAAGGAGCTACGAAATTAGGCTCGCTATATGAGGTTCTCTAGCCCACAGAGGAGAGCTATTTTCCTCAATTTAATATATTATAAAATAAGGAAATGCTCACATCAACCAATCATTAGCCTTGATGGTCTAGCGGTATGATTCTCGCTTAGGGATTTACTCTGAGTACAATTTGCGAGAGGTCCCCGGTTCAATCCCGGGTCAAGGCCCTGATCTTTTGCAATGTTTTGAGACGGAAACCATCAAATTTGGTTAAGGGTTAGTCTTTTAAATAATTTTTGAAGTTGTGATTGCGGGAAGTCGAGTTTGGCGAACCGGGGTGGATCACCGCTTCGTCCAATGAGCTAGCGCTTACCCGCTCCAAAACTGGGCCCTACTACGCCTTACCCTATCCTTCTGGCAAGCAGAAGACCAACGCAAGAAACGCCTGTTTAGTATTTAAAACTCGGAATCCCTTCCTCGATCTCTTGGAGAGGTTGAGAGTACCAACCTCGCAATCAATTCCTATCCAATTACCAGGGCAGCAGAGTTCTATCCCGAGAGCTCTTACGTCAAACAGTTTATTTTTACCTTCCGCACACAACTCTCAATCGGAATCTCAAGCTGCTAGCCCCCTGTTGTGGGTTTTCCCTCATGTTTGTCCCGCTTAAGCGAGGATGGATAAGCAATTCGGCTACCGTAGCGACTCTTATCGTAGCCGAGGCTCAATGCGATAAGGAATCACCCAATGGCTTCAACAATTATTCGAGACTATGCTTTCGTCGATGTTATCAATTGAGTTAGTGGCCATCTCCTTGATTGGGAGAGATCACTTAGACGAGTAAGATGACATCCGAAGATGTTGGAATTCTTGACCAGATTTTACAGGCGGATACTCATCACACAGCCAGAGATCAGAGACCCCGCGAAGACAGCCAACACCCTTTTAATTTTTATATTTGGTTCGTCATATCTGTGTACTTGTAATTACCCTATTCCCATAGCATTCCCTTCGATAAATTTAACTCAATCTCAAACCATTCTTTTCCCAGTAGTAGTTTCTCATGCCCTCCAAACAGACAGTAATATGTTCTCTTCATAATTTGCAGTAATTCTCTCTCCTTGATGTATTCCTCCTATGTAAGACTCTTGGTCTTCCTTCCTGTAAGATATTCTTTGTTCTCGACTCAAGCTTCCCACGCCGGGAATACCAATTCAAAAAAAAAGTAGCAGATAAAACAGCAGAACACGATAGAAAACAAAACAAATGAACGTCCCGAGAAACAACGCAGACACACTCCTACAATCAAGAAAATAGCTGTCACTACCACCCAACCTGCTCCTTCAACGACTTTTCTTCAAGAACCTTGATGTGAGGAGGCTTATACCTATCAGCTGGGTCACCCCACCCATTATTCAAATGCTCCTGATCCCAAGTTGTCGAAGCACCTTGAGGCTGTGCACTCTCTCCCCAACCAACCTCATCCACCTCCTCTTTCCAATCTGTCCCATCATCCACAGTCTCCAACACCAACTCCTCATCTTCTTCCTCATCAACCTTTTCACCGCGCCAACTCTTTCCGAACTCATCAGTGGCGTCGGACTTACCCCAACGCGACCAATTGTACTTCCACGTGTTCGGTTTGGGAGCAACTCCCCCAGTACATTTCTCATGCAGATACCTGCACGTCTCTGCCGTGTTCTGACAATTCTCATTCGCCCAGTACCAACATGTCTTGAAAGCCTTGTTCGTATCTCTCATGGATTCTCCGTCACCATGGCCCAAAGGTAAGGGAGATGATGGAGAAATCTGAGCTTGAATCTGGGCAGTGGTAGGGGGAGGGATAGAATCGGCCAAGGCTCCCCAAGATGGTTTGCCCATTCGAAGATTGGCCGGAGACGACGCGGAGGGTGGAAGGAACGCGTGGAGATCTCGGCACTCATCAGCAGTGAACCTACAGCTTTTGTTGGGTGTTGCCCAAAACCAGCAAGTAACGGTTTTCGGAATCACAGGCTGGAGAGGTTCATTCATACTGGACTTCTTACGAGGACCTGTGGGAGGCGTGACGTTGCGGGATGCGAGGAGTTGTGCAAACTATCATTCGTTAGAAATGCAGCTAGAGATGGCACAAAACATACCTTTTCATCGACCATTTTAGCAACTTCCTCTCTTGACACCATGTCTTCACTAGCAGAGCTTACAACACTCTTCGTCTCGTCCAAGACTGCAAATCTGGAAGCACCCAAGCCGCCAAGTGGCTTTGGCTTTGCAGCTGTGACAGGTTTGTGTCGATTCGTAACAGGTACTTCGTCCCATTCGGCAGCATTTCTCCGCTCCATAGCATCCAGCCCACCGACAGTACTGCTGATGCTTGAATTCCTTTGCAGTATCGTGCGTTGCTGCTCTATCAAAGGATCGATTTTCATCGCATCGGGACTCTTCTTGAACACATTTTCAGACAGTTGGCCCCTGATCCCGGTACGCACATTCTCTGCTTGGTGGACAATACCAGAGACGTGCTTCAACATCCGCACACGGTCTCCAGCTAGGATTTCAAGTTCAATTGTGCTCCTTTTCACCTGGTTGCTCTGTGCAATGAGAATTGTACCAGGTGCAACCTTGACTTGAGGACCGGAAGATTTGGTTTTCTTGACTGTAGTGATGTTTCGAGAGAGCAGGCGGCGATCTACGGTGCGGAATTCCGGATTGTTGGGCTGTACGAGATCATTAAGGCTTTTCGGTGGTCGTCCATGGGCTTTGACAAAGTCATTGGCAATCATGGGAATTGTTGGGCTTGGGGAAGGAGCCCGGGGTAGCGGCTCCTGAGCGTCGACTTCAGATGCCCATGACTGAATGCGGTTGTCGTGCTCACTGGGAGTCGGTGCATATGTCGTAGTCTCGGAGGGGGGGGCGCTTTCCGACGGGGATGTACCTCTTGTACGCTTGCTCTTCTTGCCGGCCTTTGTGAGATTCTGATTGAAAGCCTTCACCTCATCCAATTGTGCTTGTGTGTAAAGTGCGAGCCCGCCAGCAGTTGGTATTTCGACCGGCTCGCGTTTTGGGATTTCAGCGGCTTCGACAAGGTTGGTTTCGTCGTTTGTGGGCACTTCGGTGTTCGCGGGTTCTGGGGAGGATTCGATGGGCTTCGAGAGTTCGGTGGGTTCAGCAGGAGGATCCCATTGAGAAAAGTCGAACATTGCTGGATCTGCTTCTGGCACTTTGGCAAGAACTTCGTCATCTGAAGAGGCCTCAATTGAAGTGTCGTTTGAGGTCTCTGCCGGCTCGGCTGTAGAATCAGCACGGTCAGATTCAGTTGGAGAATCGATCTGGCTCTCAGTGACTACAAAGGCATCCGCTTTTACTGTACTGAAAGACTGGTTGGTGTTCATCTGGAGAGTAAGGTCGCGTTTGTCGTTGGCGTCGTCGAATGACATCAATTCTTCTTCGAGGAAATTCCCTTCGAGGGGGTTGGAAGGTCCGCTGGTAAAGACGTACTGTCCTTTATGGATCAACCCGTCAATTCTGATCCATTCGTCTTCAGTGAAATAGGCGGCTCCATAAAGCATGTATAAGCCCTGAATGGCTATTAGTATGGGGGAATGCAGCAAACCGCGATCCTAAGCATTCCTACCATTTTCACTTGCTCTAGTGCACGAGCAGCCTGAGCAGACAAGGGGGCAGCCATTGTAGAGATCGATAGCTGGGATTGACGGGGGATGGTAATTCTTGAGAAGTGAGGGATATTATTGTCGATGGGACAAACACAATTGATCGTTTTCGAGGGGAAGGAAATGAAACGCCGCTGGGCTAACTGTGGCCGGGTAATCTTCCTTCACCCAATCCAGCCAACAAAGGTTGGTAGAAACTTTTGTGTCGTATCGGGCAGAATGTTTTGGGTCGTGTTGTTTAATTGACACAGTAGAATTGACGGAAGGGCACCATTCAACAGGCAAATGAAGTATCTTGAAGTTGTTACTTTGGTACTTGCAGAACGAGAACGAGAACTCCCATGAGCAGGACAGGAAGAAAAGGAAGAAATGCCCCCAGTTTATTCAAATTATATAACAATGATCGGCCCCAGATCAAGGGTCGCGTTGTGGGAAGAATCCCTGCAATCGCTTCATCTTTTGTGGATATCACCACGCGCATCTGTGCTCACCGCCTGGTCCAACCAATTGCATGCCACTATCTACTGCGCGTCCAAGAGCCAACTTGGAAATAAGAGAGCGGGCACCAATTAGAAAGCCAATTGCATAATATTTCTATTACTAGAAGACGCCGCTGGCGATAAAGTTGAATGAAAGGTTTGAGTCGGGTAGGGGGGGAAGTCTGGGTTCCGGGAAGGACGCGTTGAATGAATGGAGGAGACGCGAGGGTACGCTTGGACCCCCCTGTTCGCGTAGAGTGGGAACGGAAATTTCTGGTGCAACTAGCATTTGCTTTCTCCAAAGGGACGGGGATTGATTGATCAAAGGGGTAGACGAAATGATATCTTTCTACACATAAATGAGAACGATAATCAACACTATTGCGTCGTCTCAATTGACAATTCCCCCTAAGCATCGTACGCTCGATATCCTCTGTTTACTCAGTACTCTTACAAGGTTCGGAAGCTAACATTTAGATCCCTCAGCTTAGTCCGACGCGAAACCCCGCGTTTCAGCCGTCCATGGCTATCCCGTCTCCCAAGCCTCATTTGCATCCTCATGTCAGCTCTAGCAATACCTATGCGAAGCCCTTGCCGATTGCCGCTGCTCCATGCTCTGCCCTGGATCTGAAAAGACATCACAAGTCAGCTTCAAAATGTTTCGATTTTGTCCCATCTTTCGGACCAGATTTAGCAACCGAGGAACGTCCAGCCTGGCCAAAAACTGGCGTCTGCCTCTCTTCTCCTCTCGAGCCAACTTCTCATTCCGAAAGATCCAAACAACGACAGTCAGAACAGCGACAAAGCCCATCACTGTCACAAGAATTGTGGCAATCGTGAGGGCAGACCAATTGCTAGCAGCAATTGAATTCGAGTATGGTGGGTTGGGTAGAGGGGGAGTGGATGTCGTTTCGTAAACCACAATTGTTTGCTGTTGGAGGCGCCGACATCATGAGCTTTGGAATTTGACTTCAGAGCTGTGCGAAAGAATTGCTGTCATCAATGGCTTCTGATTTGTCTTGTTGAAGTATGAAGGAGGGTTCAAAGACTATGCCTGAATACCTTGATCGAATTTTCGACGCAAGGGAAACTTCTTTCAGAAACCGAACAATCGAGGCAGATGAGCCATATGTATATCAGAATCTAGAGGTACGAACTCTTGTTGCATCTGCAAAACTTATCCGCTTCGTCCCACAATCATTCGAACTACTCCCTCGCATGGCACCTTCCCAGAGCCCTTTTGCTACGGCAAGTCTTAATTCCTGCTGGAGTAGGAAAACATGGGCCTCAAGCAAACAGCTTCAAGGGAAAGCGGAATCATGCATGTAATCTTCCCGGCTCTGTGGACCCCTTTGATGTATGGTGACAGGATCGAAGCTGTGGTACTTGGTAGGTTCATCTCAACGGTTGTACTACGTTGCTCCCAAATGTTCCATGCAATACCCGCGAATCGAAACTAGACGATATGGGTAGCGGAGACTCCAGTCCTTTTAACAAAGATGGGAAGACTGGAAGACAAGATAAAGGGCTTGACAGCAAAATCTTCTTCGAGGAGAAGAGAGGTTGATTTGGCCAATCAGATCAATATTACTGAGAGATAACAGCTGTGAGAGTTCAATGCAGCCTGCCGACTCTTCAACACTGCCTTCTTTCCACTCTGCTGCAGCTCCTCCTCATACACCGTTACACCCTCCAACAACACCACTTCACCAGCCCTCACCCGCTTCAATTGATCCACGAGCAAATGCCGCATCTAGAATTCCATGGTTTGAGCCTTCGCCCCTATACCTTCTCAGTATGTATGAGTGGCGTGATTTGGCTTGTGGCATTTCTTGGGCAACCCGCACTTCTTGCCTAATTTTGGGTCAGAAATGTGTTAGACGCAACTTTCATCCTGAATAGAATGCCTTTCCGATTAATTTTGCTTCTGATACATTTCTGTTCATGTTTTTGTTATAATTCGAGTTCAATAAAGTGATTGTCCTCCGCCAATTGTGTTCTCATCCCTTGTCCACCTTAATCCTCAAGTGCCCCAACAATTCCCTTATCAAATCTCACGTACTGGTTCAAAGGCAGCAACAAAGGTGGCGGCAATGTCTGTTTCAAAGTCCAGAAATCTCAAGCTGTCCATGGATTCTCAGCCAATCAAATATACCTTCATTCCACTGTCCTTCTCCTTTCTTACATAAATTCTGTCCGACAACCAGCAACCCGAACAGTTCAAGAAACAGTAACATCCTCAACTGTACATATATCCCCTCCCCACACCTCACTATCTCCCTCTCCTTCTCCCATCAACAACCATGCACTACACATGCCCCGCAGCATTCGCCATCATGGCATCACATACCACACGATCCACCCCCTACGTCCCCTCTGAGGACTACAGCGACGCTTGTGAGAGCTCGCCCTGCTCCTGCGGCTGGGCCGAGGACCGCGAGACACGGCCCTCCTCTCCCATCTCCAAGCTAGACTCGGACTTCATGCCCCTGGGTCCATGGTGGAGAGTAGGCCATGAGCCGCGCCCTGGATCTCCTCCTGGACCCGATCCGGAGCAAGATCGTAGTCAGCCTAAACCTCCGCCTCCAAAGCCTCTGCCACCTTTGCTTCCGCCTAATCCGTACCCTTCTTGAGTACGCGAGTTAGTGAGGCATGCTTGATGCAGTTGATCCTGAGGTCAATTGATATCTGAGTTGTGCGGGGAGCAGAGGGAGGATTCTGGGATAGAAAATGGCGAGAAACACCAAAAACATGGGAGGCCGTTTAACTTTCTGGTAAATAAATTCTTGCTGTACTGTGCACTTGATTTCTTCAATAATTTGTCTTCGCAAAAAAGAAAAAAGCCCAGTGGCTGCAATTAAAAATTCAAAAACAAAATTCTCTACTTACAAAATGACTTCTAATAATCAACAAAACAAGAGGTTTCTCGCCCTCCATCGCATTGATACTATGTCCATGTATTTGGCCGCTCAATATCGAAGTTCAGTTTTGTGGTACTACATGCAGACTTTCCGTGTCAGAGACTCGAATAGTTTCGATGTTGACTATTGCTGGAATATTAAGCGAGGACTCTCGGGTCAACTTTGTTTGCACGAAGTCAGTCAAGAATGCAATAAAAGTGCAAACTCTCAATGGAAGAATTTTATAACAGCATCCATACAAAGTCTATGACCCCCTCTCGGAAAGAGAGCCCATATTGAAAACATATACGGGCTTCGCTAAGTTGATTATGATTGCGGTATAGGACGATAGGAGAGATTGTTTATTGCTTGGGCATATATTAAGGCGCAGGACCTCACGGCCTTATTATTTTGCTAATGGTGAACGACCGTTGATCCCCATGCCGCATTATTTGAGATATGTTATCATTTATTCTTGAAGGACCTTTTGCCCTGAATTTACCCTCCTGCTAACTGATTGCTCTTTGAACTAACTTCACAGTAGTTGTTGGAATTTCTGTGATCCTCGTATCACGTGAAATCGAAGGCTCTAGAATAGAGCTTGATTTGTAAGACATAAAGAGCTCTAGAAGCTCTTCCTCATGTACATAAATCTATTCTCGTTCTGCATTTAGAAGAGTGAGGCATGTAAAATACAAGAATTTGACAGAAGTTATTCAATTGAAGATTGAAGGAAAAGGACGAGTTTCGATGTTGGAGGAGGGAAGCGGTGAAGAACCTAAGGGGAGGATTCCGAGCTAGCGTTGAGAGAGTTGAAATGATTGAGGAAGAACTTCTGGGTTAGTCCTCAAACATTAGTTGACTTATCTGACACTTTGTAAATAAACATTTTGACAAGTATTAAGTAGAGATTGGATCCTTGGAATGAGGTTTTGCACTGTCACTGCAGATTCGTTTTGGCAAAGCAACATTTCATCTTTGATTGCTGTAATGTCTCGGACCCCAGGTATTTCCTCCACTGCTGTCCATGTGAGCAATTCTGTCTCATGAGATAATAAATTCCTCGAGAGCTCCCTCTATCAAAAATGTTCCTGGGTCCTCCATTTTCACCCAACTCTCCACAACTGCTGGGGAAACGAGCCTCCACGTACGACTGTCATTTTCAAGTTGCCGAATTATCATCGGCGTAGGCAACCCGTCGAGAAGTACCACCTTGTCCCCAATTTGAGCTGATCCTGTGCATACTCCTGTAGTTTTAGGAAGGTCCTTGGGAGGACGCTTGGTTGCATCATTTAGTTTGATAACTAGTCCCCACCGCTGACGAAGTTGTTTGAAGGGCAAAGGCAGTTCAAAATCCTTCCGCACTCTGGGACAATCCAACGCCGAGTTTTCTGCTTGAAATATGCACCTTTTGCTCCGAGCCATGCTGTTGCACAGCCAAATATGCACATCTAACCCTCGGCGAAGACTCCTTCCCCAGTTGAAAACTCGGAACAAGATATCCGAATTGAACCGCCGAAACCCTGTCAATGATTTCTGGCGCGTTAGAAGCCCGAGAAGGTCTCCAGCTTTGGGATAGACTGATTCCAGCAGGGAAGTGCTCAATATCTTCCGGTAACCGTCGAAATCTCTTGCCAAAAACTCGCCAGGAACACTAGAGTGATTGACTCGATCCCAAAGATAAGCAACAATCTCACGATTGGATCGGACTCTTGATCCGAAGAACCCCATAACCGTTTTCAGATTCTTTATGTGCTTCTTATCGTCTTTCTCATTATATATATCTTCTGTTTCTTGGAAAAACATAGAGATTTTACCTCGCAAAGTGTACGACCGCATACCGTTAGTGTTCCATCCGGCAAGCCGGATGTCAATTGAACAGTTGGCGTTTGCGATGCAACATTCTGGGGAGGGAGGCAGAACCTCGGCGGCGCAATCATCCACCAAAATCTCTGGGATCCCAGTCTTTCTCCCCAATTGGGAACCCAAGAAGGTTGCCCATCGAGGGTAATAAGCGATGCTGGAATCAACGGCAACAGGGTTTTCGAAGCTTGAAAGATATGAACAGTCAAGTCCTTGTAGATTTCATCCAGTGGCAATGAGTAGTCGGGAGGTGGCAACTTTTCGTCCATCATTAGTTCTAGAACAGCTCGAAGTCCAAATGCCCGATCCTTTTCATCAGTTGCTTTCCGAGAATAGATTGCGTCTACTAGATTACTAGACGTATTTTCAATCGCCTGCACAGTTCCTCCGTGCGGTTTGTGTCGCCTTCTGGTTTTGAGTGGCAAAGCGTACGCAATAGACCAATTCAGGAGATTAAGCGTAAATAGGACGATCAATAATACGTAGATTATTGAAACGACGATGAATGAGGTTTGGAGTATATGTGGTCTTCTCTTTTCTAGCTGCTTGCGATGGTATTCCCAAGCATCCGATCCCAAATCGTTGAGAAGTGCTTGAGGATTATTTACGGGGATGGTAGTGTTAGAAATAAAGGTTCCGTTAGGGTAAACATTCCCCTGTAAATAATAGATAGTAATGATATGACTGGTCGCGTTTTCAAGATTAAGTTGAACATGGAGGAAAAATGGTCTGACTTCCGCCCGGTTGAGTTTGTAGATAAGTGTAGAATAGTAGAAGACCGGTATGAGGCAGAAGAGGAGAATGATAGGAAGTATCGACATAGCGAGGCTCCACTTGAGCAATATTCTATACTTCCTGGCAACCCGGTGAAGGAATGCGTGGTAGTTTCCGACGTGGTGTGTAAGCAATGGCGAAGGGCTTAAGTGCCCCGTGATATAGTCTTTTGTTTTGAAGATGTTTTCCCACATGGCTGTGGTGGAAGTCAAGGGAGCCGTCGACCGAAACCCTTCGGAGATGTAGTGAAGAAAGTTCAAACTATATACGAATCGAGTCCACTCGATGTGATGATTACCACACACCATAACGGGATTGGTAGCCAGAATTATTTCTTGGTAGGTCCAGATGCGTTGGGTCCATTCCTTATTCAACAGTTCGCGGAGATCATCATGTGTCGTTAAGGCTGCTCTCTTTATCCCTAAACAGTTTGTTGGCATCAAAAAATTCCAGAACCGTAATATCCGCCAGGCCTTGCTCGGATCTTCCTGGAACTATTAGCTGATCTAGTTCGATGATCGTAATGGAGGGAAATCGTACAGAAGGGGAAGACGCTATGATTGAAATCGAGGAAAACAAAAAAGCAGCGGATCGCCGCCTTCCATTCACGCATATTCGAATGCTTGCGATGCACTAGGATATTATCGTGATCGAAGTATTCGAGCAATCCGGTCTTAGCTAGGTAGCGCATCGCTGTATCCGTCGCTGGATCACCCTCTCCCAGCCATACGTACACGGTCGATGCCTTCCAGTAGATATCTCCCATCAGAGATATTTGATTGACTTTCTCCGCCATGTCGTTCTGATTAATGCACATAGCATCAATCCAGATGCTGAAATCACCGGGGATATTTCTCCGCAAGTGAACTAAAGCACTGTAACAGTTCTCGGTCACTGGGATGCGGGAACCTCCATTCTCACAGCAAATGACTCTGGATCCGGTTGCTTTGGCTCCCCAGACATATGACAAAGCTGCAAATTTGGGGAGGGGATCTTGATCAAGGTTTATAACCTCGATATGACCCTCAATAGGACCTCCCTCGTAACGATCATCGTTGATACCTATGTGTACGACCGGTCCATGCACTTTCAGGAGCCTGATGCATTTTGAGTCTCGGGGAAGAGGATGCGACCCATAAAGGTCTGAAGGATTGTGAGCTGCTTCCATGGTCCATGGAGACTTGGACTTGGTTCACTTGAACTAAACGTCCCGCAGAGAACGGGGGCAGCCTTCTCTTTAACCTGCCGCATGGAAGGAACGCGCAGCTGATGGGCGTTATCACACTTCACAATACTATTCGCCGAAGATCTTGACCACAGCCCACTGCGTTGGGCCGTTCGCCTCACTTCTCAGACACTAATGCAAGCCATGAGGACTTGTGCTGCTTGGAGGATGTGGGGAAGCTGGATTCTTCGGCAAGATCTCGTGCAGCCACAAACATCACAGCGATAGACTTTATTACAGTTTTACCAAGATTACTATTACTTCTTCTTCCGCAAGGATAATACATCAACAACTGTTTACGTGTGTCGTGTCCTAAGCCGTCGATGGGACCACTTCAACTCCGGATCTTCGCAGCAACGCGATCCATCAAGTACCTCCGATTGTTTCTTAGGAAGCAAGCAGCAATAATAGCAACAACCTCAAAAGCAATCGAAGTATACCAAACATATCTCAATTGCATGCGAGTACGCATGCTGCGACCCTCTCGTCGCAGCAGCAATACTCGCAGGTGTAGCTCTAGGTGCACTCATAATGCTCATCGGATCTGTCAAGAACGTCCCAACAAATGCCATGACATCCAACTTAGGAAGACCGGCTCCGACAACAGCACCTGTAACGTATATTAGAAGAGCCTTTTTGAGCTTCTCGCCGAAGTTGTTGAAGTAGATTGTGTATCCGATTGAGCCGCCGTTGACGCGAATTGATAGCGAGAGAGCCACGGTAGTTGCTATGAGCCGTCTGTGCAGACTGTGATGGCAATCGTTGATGGTAGAACTAGAACGCTGCCGACGCCGAATCCTGCGATGGTCCTGAGTGCGACAGCCGTCTTGGGAGCCGTCGGATTCGCGACAGCAAGTGCACCACTAATGTAGCTATGAATGGCTCAGGAACATTTCCGACATTTGCTAATTCTGAGACTTGCTCATTATGACACAAGACGCTATCATCAGCTCTCGATTGTGATTCTTGAAGATGGAAAAAGCCCAGTTGACCACCGTTGCTCCTGCTGCCATGCTGATGCCATACCCAAGTCCTTTGAGGCCGTCTTGAACTGGATCCGGGGCGTAAACATTGGAAAATGTGAGTGGAAAAACTGAGAGTAAGTAAGCGATAATTATGACGACAAGTCGGAGTTTAGCTCGGATTCACTTACAATTTATGAGAGAGAATAGAAGCTCATTCAGGTAACGAAGAGAAGCAGGAATGTAACGCTGATGGTTTGCTCCCCCTGGAAAAGTTCCCACAGGACAATTGAGACTTTCGCTCTTTGCATTCCCAGCATACGAAGGCGATGATGAGCATTATCCCGATGACGAGTCGTGCTAACACATAGCGAGACTTCCATGGATGTGTATGTCCTCCAGCGTGAAACGCAACAAGGCTGCATGTCAATTAGTCAAAATTCGTAAATCTTCTCTGAGAGGGGTACTCGCAATGTGATTCCAGTTGAGAGTGAAGACGGCACCCAACCAACCAATCTTCTTCAGTGTCTGCATCTTGCTCTCCTTCTCGATCACAATTTGCTTCTCGGGGAAGTATGTAAACAGCATTCCTACGAATGCTATAAAGTTGTATATCTTGTCCAATCAGTAGCTGCCTCGAGACCTACTGGAGAGAAGGGCTTACAATGATATCCAAAAACATTGCAGTCATCAGCTGTAAACTCTTCATATATCGATGATGCACTCACCCACCAAGAGCTGTGGGCTCTCTGATACTGGCTTCAGCGTCAGCAATTAACATTCCAGCAACCGCCCGTAAAGTAATGGGCACTTGTGAACCCCAAAATTCTGTGAGTAATATGGCTGTCTGCATGTAAAGTGACAATTTGCTAAACTCAACAACCCATAGAATGGAGAGGTAAATGGCAGCGACTACCTCTCGGGTACTCCATCTTGTGGTGTTGTCATTCGGAATAGGACTCAATGTGGGCTTTGGAAGCATCGTTTTAGTTGAACTCCTTCTCGCCTCCTGAAGATACCATGATGATCAGACGAAATAAATATCGCTGGTATAGAGTGAGGTTCAGAAACGCTTCGAACACTGCGATGAGATAGAAGAATGACCGACAGGAGAGAAAACAAAATAAAATAAAAGTGTCGACGAACCAGTACTACCTATTGACAACCTAATTGCTGGCTTAATTTGTCTGATCAGCTGTCTAGATCATCTATTTAAGTTCTAAGATTCTAATAAGCTTAAATTTCCCCGCATGACTACTAGCTGAACTATACCAGAGAGTCGGATCCCTTTTTAACTCTATTTCGCGAAGATAAAATTTTAGAAGCATAACAGATGCCCCAGAAACAAATCACGGCTCACACTGAAATTCTAGCCGAACTTGCCATGGCACATCGGTAAAGCTGAAAGTGGCTTCCTTGACCCCCCCGCACCCCGCACCCCGCACCACAATCTTAGCTTGAAGCTGAAGATCCACTTGGAGACCACCCGGAGATGACCATCGGAATATCTCGACACCTCCATGCGTGATGCTACGGATCACGCACTCCCACTCAAGTTTGACTTGTCCCGTGAGTCGTGACGCTATCGATGTTGTGATATCTAAATGGAGACAGTGGGCTCCGATATCGATACCCCTTCCTGAGCTGGACCACAATCCCTTGCCACTTTCGCCTTATCATATCTCTTTCGCCTCAAAGTATGGATGTAGACGACTTCAACCAGTTGACAGACTTCGTCTTCGACCAATCAACACCAGAGTCAGGCGACGACGACGCTCAAGAGCCTCCTCTTGAGAAAGATTGTGATGCTACCAGTACCCACGATGTGGCACCCAATGGTCGCGTGATCCGGAGGCGTGCACGAAAGGCCTGTGTTGCATGTCATAAGAGGTATTTCGAACGAAAAAAATCTGTTCTGGCATTGGACTGATTTTCATGCGTAGGAAGGTTCGTTGCGATGTTTTGAGCAGAGGAAAGACTTGTACCAATTGTCGTTTTGATGGCATAACATGCGTGATTCGCGCTGGGTCAGCCTCTCCCAATCTTAAGAGTCGTGCCGAAGGCGAAGAGAACTAACCAGTATCCGGAACAGGAAAAGAGTGCGCATCAAGCCAATAGAGCGAGTGGATGAAAGTCAGGATTGTAATCCAGCTGAGATTCTGGGCGCGAATCCAGCTTTTACAGATCCAGCCGCAACCATCTCTCCGTTCGCCCCAGTCGGAGATAAGACAAGACCCATGATCAACAGCTCCTTCGCTTCTGGACTAAATCCTTTCTCCAATTTCTCTTCAAGCAATTCTAGCGTCCATCCAGATATGATTTTTTCTTATTTCGATTTTATCGAGGCCGAAACCTTCTCGCATATCGCCCCAGAAGACTTCAAATTTCTCGAGTTCAAAGGCTGCTTTCATCTCCCTGCAAGGCCTATACTTAATGAACTTGTTAAAGAGTATTTTCTCCATGTTCATCCAGTTCTCCCGGTCATTGATGAACGTTCTTTTTGGGAGATGTACTTTCCGCGTGAAGGAAGTGGGAAACGAAGTACGAACCCAAAGATACCGCTTTTTGTGTTCAGGGCGAGGCTGTTTGTGAGCTGTGCTGTAAGTTCCAATGGCTGCTCGGCGAATTTACCTGCTGATCCTACTCTAGTTTATTTCAGATAATACTGTCCGACAAATGGGATTCGAGACAGTTGTTGCAGCACGAACTTGCTTCTACCGTAGGGCAAAGTTACTGTACGATTTTGACACTACGTCGGATCCGATGGCACTTTCTCAAGGAGCAGTACTTTTGACATACTACTGCTCAGACCGAGAACCGGTTAATAGACCTCAAGATTATCAATGTCCCTACTTGGCTTACGAGTGAACAGGTGGCGAACACTTCATGGCTACGGCTCGCTATTCAGTTTGCAAATTCCGCAAATGTTGCAATGTACGACCAAGATTCTACGATTTCAGCCGAAGAAAAGTTAAAACGAAAGAGACTCTGGTGGAAAGTAGCCATTCCAAAGCATTTCAGTAACTCTGTGAATCTAACAAAGCTCAGGTCTATCATCTTAAGGGATAGGATCCTTCCTCTTGGTGTGCGGCGTTCGATCCAGATCACGCGGGAGGATTTTGATTTTACTCTCCCCAGACTCTCTGAGAAAGATCTCGAGCGGGAATTCGACAGCTCGTGCGTTTATGACGCAGAGACGAAACGAGATCTCGCCCGAGTATTCTCGGCACAGTTGGATCTCGCTGTAGAGCTCACAGACACCATCTCTTATGTATACCCCCCGAACGGTTTTGGATCTTTCGACAAACTTGATTATAACGATGTGATGTCAATGCCGAAGAAGATTGAGATGTGCCGAGACAGTTTGGATTCCTGGCATTCTCGCTTCAATGACTGGGTGACGCCAGGGGCATGGTCGAAGAAGCACAAGTCTGTCATGCTCTACAGTGGCTTGTCATCCATGTACTTTCAGTGAGTTACAGTTTCTTTTCACGGTCGCAAGTATCGGTGGCTGATGGGAGCTCAGGTCTGCGAGAGCGGCACTTTGCCAATTAGAATCGTTCATGCTGCAGGGCGATGACTCGAAGCTACATGATCTTAGGATGAAACAGCTCGGAAGTACAATTCACATGTCTGTAGCTAGCATATCAGAAACGATCCGAGCCTTTGTTCAGTTGGACGTTGCAAAGTATCTCCCAGTGAGCGTGTATGTCCGACTCATTTCCCACTTATTTCCAATCTGCTGATAGTCTCAGTGTCGCGTACCTGGCTCTCCCGATAACACTCCATTCCATGGATCTGCAAAATCTCCCAGCAACTAATGTAAGAGCGGAAGGAAAACGACGTCAACTACGGCTCCTGAACGAGGCAATGGACCTATGCAACGACCGGTATACCGGCACTACCTCGGCGATAAACATAATCAAGAGAACAATAGAGGTCGCGCGCTCAGAAAAAAATGGCATCAAAGACAAGGCAAGTGTCTCGAGTACCTTGACTCGAACTTCTCCCGAGCTGCAAGACTGGTTGGACGTCTTTATCAGTAGCCCGGCTGCGTTCCTCCGTATCTCGTTCAGTATCGACATGTCGCTGGCAGTTGGACGGTATCCGACCACCGCGGATCTCCCTCGACGTCTCTCCTTCCACGGGCAGCTTGTCCCTAGCCATTCGATTCCGCAGTCTCTCATGCCTCCTATTGGAGACTCCGTGACGGATGTCACTACTGTTGACGGAACCTCGATGCTAGTACCAACACGGAACAGCTATCTTGACTACTTTGATTTTGGTCAGTCGCAAAATGATAGTCGACTAGAAAGTAATCCTTGGAATGGCAAACACGTGGACAAAATTCTGGAAGATGTTCTGGGTGGCGGAGAAAGATTTTGGGCGACAGATGGAGATTGATTCAAGTCACTTGCAACTCATTGTGGGAAAAAGAGGCCATAATTAATCTATGTAATCTCACTTATATATTTCTGAGCAAGGACGAATTTTGCTTTCATTTCCTTTGGCTAATTATCGAGAGACGATGCCCAAGTTTCTATTTAATTATGTTATCACCTCGCTTGACCTGTATGATAATGCTGCCGTATAAAGAGGACAAACGATTTCCCCTGATGACAAAGAGTTCGACCAAATACACCAATTTCAGAACAACAGGATTGTTTTTGCCCCTAGAAGACCGGTTTGAGCGACTTGAACAATAACCTTCCCCTCTCTACTCATTGTTCATCAACCAACAACAACCTAGTAGAAGGCGGCTTCACTATTTTCATTGTTTCATCGGATATGATATACAATACAACTAGAACTAGCCCTCAGGCCAGTAGTATATATTGAAGCGTTTGACTTCCTCTTACCATTTTCTTCCCTCATCACCATCATGTTTTCCCAACACCCACGAGCAACACCTGCCACCTCGGAATCCCCACCCCCTACGCAGCCAGCAGAGTTAGTCTGTCCACTCTGTGGATAGGATCCCCGCACATGGCAGCATGGCTTGGACTGCCCCTATCCTTGGCCATACCAGGAGGAGGAAGACTCAGAGGAGCCCAAGGACTCTAACTATTCCGAGGAGTCTGACGAGTCTGACGATTCTGAGTTCGAGGAGTCCGGGTACGACGGTTCTGTACTGATTTACGATCCATGGGCCTCCCTAGAGTCAGACTCGGACGACTCGGACGACTTGGACGACTCCTCGGAGTCCCAGCACGATACCCGCAGGCCCTGGGTTCTCGGTGAATTCTTTGACTTCTCTGGTTCAGACATTCTAGTGGTACAGCCTAGGTCTCAGCCTACTCTCCCACCACAGTCTGGCCTTGGTGACATCGGGGAAGGCGAGTGGTGCGCAGACTGCGGCCGCTACTACCCCGCCGACCCTGCTGAGCAGAGTTCCGATGAGGACGAGAAGGAGGAGCCATATCACCTCGAAGATGACCAGCTGATCATGTTCATCCTGAACGTGCCCAGCGTGATCAGTTGGTTCATGTTCGAGGCTATTATGGTGCTTGGGGAGCTAACTCTCGTGATGATCGTTCTCGAGCTTCTGGGTTGCTGATCGGACTGTGACAGTCACATCCCCCTCTAGCAAGGTCCTTAAAATCTAGAAAATACCAAAAACAATGGTAGTGGTTTGGAATTTCTGACTTTTCGCTGCTATGTTAGTCAGTATTCTGTTTCATGATTAACAATGGCATATCACTAAAATAATCAAAAACGCATTTCTCTTTGAAACAAGTTGTCTCCTCTTAACCATGAATTGAACACGTTAATAGTCTCATTAGAAAGTATTATAGCCGCTCTTGTGACTTATCTCAAAAGATTTCCTTCAACATGCCATCGTATACTGAGGCTTTACGACGAGTGGGAAGCAACATTCTAGAATATCAGGTGCTCATCACGCCTATGCTTTCAACCGCAACTGTCATTCAGAGTTCACTTTCTGAAATCGGGCCAACGAATGATAACAAAGAGAGTAACGTCTGTCCCTGCGTGGCGAGACTCACGCTGTCACGAGACGAGTCTGTAGTTTTGGAATCATAAATTTTTACTTTGTTAGTCTACGAAGCCCTTATCGATATATCACTTTCTTTAATTATTTCTCCTTAAGGAGATCAGTTACTAATAAAGAAAAGATTATAGTGATCGTGTTGTCGATAGTTTAATCACGCCACTAATCGCCGCTTTTGCTATCCCCCCTTGTCTAATCGCGATATTTAAAGTCTTTTTAAATTCCGGAGCACTTACAGAAAGGTCTTATCACGAAATAATATAGGTCTAAATTCTGAAGACACTCAGAGAGGAAAGGAATGCATTCCGGGAGTTACTCGGGTGCCTCGAGGTGGGTGACATGTTTTAGTGCTTAGTAATATAAATTAGCCTTGCGACAAATATACTTATGTTCACGCCTGGGCTCGCTATATCTACTTAGTCACGATTCTCAGGTTTGACCACGTGTGTGGCGTAGATACAAGGTTTCTACCAGAGGTGGCAGCATGGCTGGTGCCTGGGCATTGGAGCGCTGTCGTCCTCTCCTTCTATATCACCGTTGCGACAGCCTACAATTGAGAATTACGCGGTGCATCTAGGAATGACCTCCAATCTGCCTCTGATGGATCGACTTCGTCTACCTAGTCTGTTCAAGGACAAACACTTGTGTGAACGGTGTCGCAAGCTGCGCCTCAATATTGACCGAACCTCAACTCTCAACGCCATTCAGTCAAAGGCTTACAAAATACTCGCAGTGCCTCTGAGTGACCCAAGAACGTGGAGCTTAAGCTGCGAGCTGTGTGACATCTTGCGAAGGCTTGCCAGATACCACGAAAGCGAGCCACTCGGCGGTCATGTATTTTATCTCGTTCCTGGGGTGCCTTGGTATTTCGGCGGTCCAAGCTCTGACGACAAAACGAGAGGAGGATCGCCAATCTGTTGGACTGTATACAAGGACTTTCATTTGCTTGCGAAAAGAGACGATCCAAGCCTCACATTCGAATCTCTCCTGAAATCCGGTCTCGAAAGTACTGATTTATGGCTGTGTCCACTTCCCAAACCGGACAATAATACCCGAGACAAAGCCAACACCATAGCTCTCGACTCTTTCGCAGACCTGGGGGTTGTCAAAGAATGGTTGAAAGAGTGTGAGTCGAGCCACTCGCGGTGCTGGGTGCAAAGTGAGCATGTGAGGAACCACTTATCTCTGGAAGGTCTTACTTTCAGAGTTATCAACTGTGCTGAAAAGAAAATCATCCCGCTTCCAAGAAACACACAGTACCTGACCCTCAGTTATCGATGGGGCGCAGCAAGTGCAGACGAGGATGACGTTCCTGATGGGCAATTACCGACAAGGTTTCCAAAGGCGATACATGATGCTATGAAAGCGACACTTGGTCTCGGTTTCAAATATTTGTGGATTGATCGCTATTGCATATATCAATCAGATCCGAGAGACAAAGAAATACAAATAAGTAGGATGGGTGCCATTTATTCTAGCTCCTTCGCTACTATCGTCGCAGCAGCAGGCGAAGACCCCACATTTGGCTTACCAGGCATATCCCCTCGTCCTTCATCTCGGGTACTAAAGAAGGAAAAGTCCACCTGGGTGATAACCCCAATGTCGCGAACAGCGGTCAAGGAAAGCACCTGGAACACCCGCGGCTGGACCTACCAGGAAGCAGTCTTGTCCTTGCGCCTCATATGCTTCCTCCCTCAACAGATCTATTTCGAATGTCGACAGTGTTGTCTTATTGAGTCCGTCTCATTTCCAGATTCCACTAAAGGCATAATTGTGCCACACATAGAACCGCTATTCTCTATGTACACGACGAAGTCATCAGCGCTAGAGCAAGGGCACGGAGGGTTATATGGGCATATCGAGAAGTACACATACAGAGAATTGACAATGCCAAATGATATTCTGAACGGAATATCTGGCGTGTTTGAAGATATCTGCTCTCAGGAAAGCGGATTTCACTTCATATCGGGTGTACCCACCATCTCCGGGTCATCATTCACGGTCAACTCCCAAAGCACACTCAAGACACCAGCCCAACATTTTGCTAGCTCCCTATGTTGGATTAAAATTGGACCTGCACAGCGTCGAGAAGGATTCCCGAGTTGGTCATGGGCAGGATGGTATCTGCCAGTCGCACGCTCGTTTGGAGCTCTCATGGGCCACGAGGGAGGCGACATTCTTCAAATCTCTGTTGACTTAAACTGGCCTGATATTGATTCCGATCAGACTTGGACCAATTTGGCGGTATTTCTAGAATATCAAAAGACGAAACCCGAGTGCACTACCTTTGTGCACCGGATCCGCATTGAATCTTTGCTCCTACCAAGAATACATTTTCACTGGGAACCGGAACAACGAAGTTATCTGGGCAAGTGGACCGCATCAATCGATGGCACACCGCACGGGACTATACAGGCAAAGTTCTATCCCAATGAGCCCAACAGAGAACGCAGAGCTAGAAAACCATACTCTTCCCAACTTGACGGAGGTACATTCCCCGGGTTAATCCTTGGGGTATATAGAAAAGAACAGCCCAGTTCGCCGATTTTCTCTTTTGATGTCCTTGTCTTCGAGGAAGATTCAAATGGAAATGCGGAAAGAGTGACGCTGGTTGAGTTCAAGTGTCAGGATTTGAGCGCATGGCTCGTTAATTCCTTAAACAAGGTTAGCATTATACTTGCTTAGAGGGGTTCAGAAGTGCACCAGTAACCTGCTCGAGGTTCTTTTGCGACACGAATTGAGAGGCTGCTGTTCTAAAATATCATCGTGACCGAAGTCAACTCTAAAGTTCGCGAGAATTATTCTTCTCGCTCGATTGACTCACTTTGCAATTTTGAAGGGGGTTACTGCTCTACATTTTCATGAGAAAGGAATCTAGACTTTTGAAAGGTTGTTTTTGCCTGAGGCTTACACACGTGATAAGAAGCCGGAGCGGACCACCTTATATGTAGATCGGAGGATGTCAGGAAAGGAGAAACATGGGTGCTCGCCTGCGGCTCACACGAAGCCTTCGAAATTGATTAGAGTAATGGAATAGAGTATAGAATTCACAGTTGGTAGGTGCTAAGTGAATGAGATTGACAAAGTTTGAGGTGTGGCGCACAGCGCGGCCTTGAGCGATAGCAAGCGAGCACAAGATACTTGAAATGATTATTTACCCAACTATTATTGACCTTCTGACTTTAAGTTAATACCTGCAACGTACAAACTCGCCATCGTCTTGTCAACCTATATATAGAGTAACCTAGAAGATTTTAGAAACCGAGTAGCAATTATAAACTATTATAAAGCCACGCGCTCCCTTGAAACCCTTTATGAAATAGAGATAAAAAGAAAAAGAGATATTATATTAAGACTACAATACAAGGTTTACTATATACCAGTTCTATCTACAAGCTTTGGCCCTTGTCTAAACTGAAGAAATGAAAGTCTCCCTGATGAATGTTTTAAAAATAATAGTTTCTTCCCAAATAGCTTTACACGTAGATCGGTAGTCAGGAGGTAGCCAGAGAATATTCGCGTCGCCTTCTACTACCCGATTATTTGATAGACGTAAAGTTGGTAGCAGCTTGCTGTCCGGTGAGAAGGCGACTGAGCGGACGGCGCTCGAGTGGCCCTCGAGCGTCTGCAGCGGTGTAACTGTTCAACTTGCCGTAGTATACGATCGTAGAGCGGTTCTAGTTCCGGCGGCATATCCTGAAGTACATCGAGCACGTCCCAGCTCTTTACGGACTCAAGTTCCTTTAAGACAAGAGCCGCCCAGAGAAATGTCCCATTGGCCTTAGCGTATATGTGACCGCGAACAGTCTCTTGTAGCGCGCTGTCATTAGCAATTAGTGAAAGCTTGGACACTTTCGAACTAATAAACAATTTAATACCACGAGAAACATGCTCTTCGTTTAGCTTAAAGCTAAGCCTTATCTTTATATCGTTAAGTCTTAGCCGCGACTTAATATCCGGTTAGTTACGGCTCGATACAATCCATTTGACACGAAAGGAAATTGAGGCAGTTTAATTAATAAGATTCAAAAGCTAGTAAAGACTTCTTTTGCATTCGTCGAGCGCATCGATAACTAGGTAGGTGCTCTTTAAGCTTAGGTCTTATAAAATGCTTATGAAAATTTCGTACAACGCAACCCATGCGTTTATATCTTAAAGAGGTCCTTACTAGCGTAATCGTACTTTTCCCGCACATGCGAGACAAGCAATGGTTGTTAATTAATAAGTAAGTAGATTAGGCCTCGGAGCACGGCTGCCGCATTATTAATACGCGAATCGGTAGCCTAATAGAAGAAGTATACTAATAACGTAGTTGCCTCCTTGTCTTTTAGCTTTGTCTATGGACTCATTTCATCGATGATGCCACAAATCAACATTATCTTGCCTTTGCCGGGATTACCTTTAATTTAGAGCAGCCGGCTCTGTTTGTCGTCGCGCTATTATTGAAAATCGTAATGTTCGAGGATCCATTTGTAAGAGTCTTGCAATAGCCCGCCCTTCGTGTCCTCGATCCGCTTCTTGTCCTCGCGGGGATCTATTATCCGTAGGTCTTAAATGCAGCTCTGACTCTAAGGGTCGGGTGAGTCTTGCTCGGCTTTTTGCAAAGAGTAATTAATATTTAACTAAAGATAAAGTAATTTATTATATGTTCACCTATTAGCGAGTTCTAGATCTCCTTTATAAGTCGACTAAACGCGTGCTCTTTCCCTTCCCTATAAATAAGTGGCAAATGAATACTAAACAGACCTAGTAAAGAGTATGCTATGTCTTCTTGGCGGTGAGTCTCACGGTTTGCCGCCCAGGACATTCGCTCAGCGACACTGAAGTTCGATAAGGGGTCCCCTCGAAGTGCACTGGCTGGAATGCCTGTTATCTCACAGATGTTTCGCTCGAGAGAGGTCTTATTGCCTAACAGCTCTCCCTCTTTAGAGAAGAAGTCGACTAATGCCGGCGCAATAGGCTCTTATAGAGTCCAGCCTCGTGAGAACCATTCGCTTTTCCGAAACGTCCATTCCTAGGCTTCGTTAGATCGGTCAGCCGAATCGGTACAAGGCCACGAAACATCTCGCAGATAAACGTAGCACTGGCTCGCATCCCGGTACTAGCGAAACATCGAGTTGATTGCTTCCTAAAGCTCGACAGCATTGGATTTATTAATACAGCAGGTGTCCACCCAAAAGTATTGCAGGCCATCACGCCTAGCCTGCTCTCCGCAGAACTGTATCTTGCCGTAGCCAATCTTGCCGTAGCCAGCCTTGCCTTTGCTCATGCCGTCTGTCAAATCCTTGAAAGTGACCTCCTTTGCTCCCCATCTGTGCGAAAGCATAGCATACGTCTTGGGTATGTCGCCTTTAAAGAACTCGGTTAGGCTAAACCCGCCATCGGTGTTGTAGTGTAGCAGACGCATTACTCGACTAGGTTCGAGGATCGTGAAGAGTAGGATTATCGGCAGTAGTTGAGCCGTCGAGTTGGTATAGATGCGAAGGGTGAAGACTTCATGTCGGGTTGAGGCCGGAGCACTTAGCTATGTGGCAGCCTCGTGGTAATAGCATTGTCGTATATGACTGAAAGCGCGCAAGACCGGCCCAGTCGCTCAGGCTCACCGGCGAAGTCAATCTCAATTGACAATAACGTATTCTGATTGCTGAGAGGGAAGCTAAAGAAATCTGGGATTTGAATAATAGAAAAAGAAATCTAGACCCAGAAACCCCTCGATCATCCATCCATTGTCAATTTCTAGCCTTAGGTCTTAGGCTGATATTTATTAAGTAAGCTATGGCGAAACTACGGCGAAATCGGCGAAATTACCCAGCGGCTCACACGAAGCCTTCGAAATTGAAACACCGAGTAAAACGCGAACGTCCTTCGATCGACCCCCGACTAGATCCTCAGGCAGAAATCACGGGACTAAAGAATTTTACGGCGATTCGGGGTTAGTGTTTTTCCGAGCCCGCCCCCTCTCTTCTTGTCGAAGAACCTTCTCTCTGAGCTTATCAGCTCATTTCGAAGGCATTTTGGGCAAGGCACGCAGATTTACCGAGATTTACTACAGCCACGGCGCAGTTTGATCAGGACCCTTAATCAGTTGATTAGGAGGTACCAACCCAAGTAGCGATGTTAAATGACACAGTACATCCTGATCGCCACTAGGCTGATCACGATTTTCAGTATCATAGCGAGGCTTAGAAGCTTAAATTAAACGATTCTACGAGTTTAAAAGGCGTTAAGAGTTCGTGGGGGGTGCTGTAGGTCAGAGGTCGTACTTTACTCCGAATTGACAAACTCCGTAACGAGGCGCGACGGCGACGACGCGATCATAAGTTTTGGAGCAGCCAGAGTTTAGACTGTTCAGAAATGGTCACATAATATGACTGATACAAAAACACGAGAATTTTCGGGCGGATTTACAACTTTAGAATTGTTTGAATGTAGAGTACCAATGGTTTGTCTCGCCACACAGTGCGTCTCGCTACGTAGGGACGGACGTTACAACGCTTTATTTCCCATCAAAGGCATGTAGCAGATTTACATGAAAGGGCTGTTCGCCTATTCAGCTCTCTTTGTACACACTTCTGACATCTGCTCCCTTTGTTTACACCACAATTCTCACAATAAGGCAGCGAGTAGGGATAGGATCACTGTGTACTTATAATGTCTCTCCCTGCTTAGCGAGACGTACCCTGTAAGTTAATGAGACAAATAATAAGTAACGTCCATCTCCGCGCAGCGGAAAACCCTACGTCCCGGAAAATTTAACAGGTATATTAACTTCAAGTATTATAAAATCTATATACCTCGCAATATCTCTTATAATAGTTTGTAAATTATACTCCGTGACTACTCCTGCCTATCTCAAATACCTCCGACTGAAAATATTATGTTTGCGTCGTCGCTCCATGCTTAATTTATATAAAGTCTCCTTTTATTACGTAGTAGACTTTCACTACCACAGCTATGTCACCCAGCTTACACTATCCATAAAACATATAAAAACATCTTACTTGAGCTCTAAGTACCCCCTAATATACAAGAATCGTTAACAGCCCTACGGCGGCTGTGACGTCCAACTTAATGTAGGATCGCCACGCGGATGGGTACGGAAGTACGAATACCTTGGATTGAAGCGAATGGCAATGGTTTTGAAAATAACGCCTTAGGCATCAAGGCCAAACTAACCAGCTTAAGATACCTCCGGAACTGTGTCTGCCTAACGCCTGATGATCCCCATGTTTACCTGAGATGTTGCCTGGAACTAGTCAACGTCGACGGAGGCGCCTCACTTAAGAGCTCAAATACTCACGCTATGTACTTATAAAGTGCAAATTTCAGCTTCATTATTATAGTAAACTTCAAAATCTATCAATTTTACCTATGTGTAGGACTTTGGATTAACGATAGAACATCTTCTTGCTCAGCTTTCCATGTATCTGAAGCTGTGCAAGATGAAATGCAATATGGATGAGTAGGTCCCAAGACACGCTTCCGCAATCGTACACACTCTTCCATAAGTCTTACAGCTTCGGTTTCATTGCCGCTTTGTTTCCAGGTAAACGCCAAGTTATTCATGCTGATCAGCGTGTCAGGATGGTCAGCTCCGAGTTTTTTCCTACTCGTGCCCAACACTTGCACCTCCAGCTCTTCAGCGGCGTCAAACCGGCCTTGATCACTGTACGTCGAAGCGAGGTTGGCCATGCTGGTCAGCGTGTCAGGATGACTGGATCCAAGTTTCGTTTTGCGAGTCTCCATCACTAACACCTACAGCTCTTCAGCAGCGTCAAACCGGCCTTGATAGCGGTACGTCGCCGCTAGGTGAGCCATGCTGGTCAGCGTGTTTAGATAGTCGGCCCCGAGTTTCCTCTTACACATCTCCGCCACTTGCACCTGCAGTTCTTCAGCAGCGTCCCACCGTCCTTGATTTCGGTATGTCGCCGCGAGGTTGGCCATGCTACTCAGCGTGTCAGGATGGTCGGCGCCGAGGTTCTTCTTGCGAGTCTCCATCGCTTGCACAAACAGCTCTTCGGCAGCGTCCCAACGGCCATTAAGCTTATACGCCAAGCCCGCCATTGCCATCCCATCTAACATATTATAGTATTCATTACCAAGAATCTTCTTTCGAACTTTCATTGCCTAAACCGCCATATTCTCTGCCTCAATACCTTTTCCTATTCTCCAGGCATACCATACTGCCTTATATAATATTGAAGCCCACTCTAGTAAAGAATCTTATTTCTTTAGCTTCTGTGCTACTGCCGATTGCGCGTGTGAAAAAAGTGCCTGACATCTTTCCCAATTCTCGTACTCTCCCGTAGGAAGTTCTGCGAGAAGATTCTTGATAAACTGCTATTTCCACCTCTCTATCTGCCCGTGAGCTTTAAGCCATTTTCGCGTTGCTAGCTGCACTAGTCCGTACATTTCGAATGTTTTGCCATTAGCATTAACGGAAATGAACGAATAATTTCGTAAGACTAAGACATCCTCTTCAAACCTATCGCTCAGAGAAGATTGTGATAAGTTATCTTCATCGTCATCACTATAGCCAGTATCATTAGTATAATTACTAGCGGTGCTCTCACTCTGGTCCTGCCTCGACTGTTTCTGCTCGCTTCGATTTTGAAGTAGAAAATCAGGGATTCCATGCCGGTCAAAAAAGCTCATAAATGATAGCAAGTCAGCCGCTGATGGTCTGATCTTACGAATGTGATCGAACGAAATCTGCCATGTAACGATGATCGAATTCTTCGCCTCCTTATCTCGACGGAGCTGCTTGCTATTGTAGTCGAGAAGACTTATTCTCTTAAGATCGCTCTCCCGAAAGCCCTGGAGGTACTCCCGCACAGAAAAGCGTGGGATTCTCCGTAAGATGTATGCAGCTGCTTGAACGATAGCCAGCGGCATAAACTCAAGAGCTACGAGAAGCTCGGTAGCAACATCGGCGTTATCACTGCCGTTGTCATTCCCTCCCAGCTTGGTCTCGAAGAGCTTCAGCGCATCTTCACTACTCATCGGTTCGATTATGATAAGATTGCGCTGTTCAACTAAATTCAGGGCCTCATCTTCACTCCGTGTTGTTATGAGAATCGATCCATGCGAACACTGCGGCAGGTATGACACGAGCGACCGTGAGTTCCCGCTCTCTATGCCGCTTTTTTGACCCTCTTTCCCGGTCCTTCGAGCCTCGACGAGGAAACTTACATCATCCACATTATCAATTATAAGAACCCACTTCCCTTTCCTATCATCGCGTAGCCAGTCGTGCACAAGCTGGAAGATGTCGGCTTGTGAATCCTGTCGTCCAGAAATCTTTACGCAATTTGCAATATCTCGAAAGCTCTCCTCAAACCGGGCGGCATTACTTACGTAAATCCAGAACACCCATGTCTCCGGCGAGCGGTATCGAGTTCGATAGGCGTATTCGATGGCGAGTTGTGACTTGCTTTGCAACAGTTAGATATTAGTATTAATAAAAGCGTTTGCACTTACCCGACGCCACCCAGGCCAACAAGCGCGATCCGAGATCCTAAGATAGCGCATTTCTGGTGAATTTAATCGAGTATCTCTCGCTCGACAAAGTCTGTGTCGCGGCTGAAGGGTATGACGATCGACGGGTTCGGTGGAGTCTCTGGGTCGGGACGTCATTAGCGCGGGTCGGCTTGGACCTTTGCGACTTACCATGAGGTGCGTTAGGCATCAGTCGTTAGGATAGGACTTACCCTTCAAAGGTCTGTCAATTGCCTCCCGGAGCCGCAGAAACGCCTTGACTTCTCCTTCGCCATAAAGAAGTGGCATCTGGACATCGAAAATCCCAAAGAGCGAATATACCTTGTCTTCTCCGCGTGTAATTTGTCGGCTTTTTGCCCAGGAGAATCTTTCATTGACGTCGAACTGAGAGAGGGAGTTTTCTCGAAGCGCCGTGGCAGGGACTCCCGTAATCTCGTGGATTTGTTGCTCGAGAGTTCTCTTATTACCTAGACTTTTGTATTCCTGGGAATAGAATTCAACTGATCTTAGAGCAAGGAGTTCTTATAAGGTCCAGCCTCGTGTAAACCATTTACTTACTCGGAAAGCAGATTCCCAAGTACACTCGGCAGACGTATCGCTTGCTTTTCGCTTTAGTATTGAAACATCTAATAAATAGACGTAACATCTAGCCGCTTTCTGGTACCAGCGAAACATCGAATTGATAGCTTCTGACAGCTCAGCGCTGCTCGATTTGTCGATGTAGCATGTATCTACCCAAAAGTATTCCAGGCCGTCACGCCTCGCCTGTTCTCCGCAAAACTGTATCTTGCTGTAGCCAGCCTTGACTTTACTCGTGCCATCTGTTAGATTTCTGAAAGTGACCTCCTCCGGCCCCCATCTGTGTGAAAGTATAGCATACTTCGGGATATCGTTCTCAAGGATCTCGGTCAGGCTGAGGTCGCCGTCGGCATTTAACTGTAGCAGGCGCATTATTCCACCAGGCTCGAGGATCGCAGGTGAGAAACGAGCCTCCGAAGTAATATAGATGCGGAGTGAGAGCGGGGAAGATGTCGTGTTGAGGCTGGCGGACTCAGCCGTGTGGAAGCATCGCGGCAATTACATCATTGTCCATCACTAGAGGCACTCAAGCCTAGCCATTCGCTCAGGCCAGAGGTCTAGAAGCCATAGGCATATCATTCAAAGATATTTTCGATTGAGTATGATTTGTTTCTGTTGTTGCAAAGGAAGCTGAAGGAATAGAGAGTGGATGATAAGAAGAGAAATCTAGGATCCCATTCTGTCCCTGACGCTGCTACGAAATACGCTAGCGAGACGACAATTTTGGGACCATGCACTTTTGTGTGATAGAAAACACATTGATCCGGGAGACATAATAGCTCAAATGTAGGCTACAATATTGGTCCGCATTTTTGCCGACTATCGTGTTCGTTAACCGTTGGTTGGCAGGTGGTTACACAGCATAGCCGCCCGTGGCCAGAGAGCCTTATCATTTCTTAGTGACCAAGCTAGAAATAGGTCGGGAAGGAGGAAGACCGATGAAAGTGAAGCTTTCTGTTGTCAAACTCGGTGACCAGAGCTGGGCATCACTGGCAAAGGATATCTCGTCCTCGTGCCCATCGACGCCTGTCCGGGAGGCTTAGTTTGCATCCTGGCCGTGGCTCGTTTCGCGAGTTCCATTGTCAATACTGAAGGATACTTGTGATCGCCTTCATTGTCATCGTCCTCGTCTACCGCTACGTTGCGCTTCTGGTTCTTTCCTCTCGTCTTCATTGTGGCAGTATACTCGCGCAGCCAGCGCCACCGCGTCAAGAACAGCCAATAGTCGGCGGGTGTGCCTCGACGATCTTGGTGATGCCCTTGTACGGCAAGATGTCCACGGGCAAATTGACCATGAGAAGCCAATGTATGCGAAGTGACGTTGGTGAAAGAAGCCCATACCGCTGAACGTCCGCCAGGCTTTGTACACGGCTAATACTCATACCTTACAAATCTTGTTTGCTGCCCCTGCCTGCGGGCGGGGCCGATCCGGGCTAGGCAATTAGGGAGTCGGCAAACCTCTCGCAATCTGCGTGTTGAGGCTCATGGTACGAGGCTCATACCCCCTCGACCTGCCTCAGTTCCTCGAAGAAAAGCCGAATAGAGAGGGCCGAGCTAGCCAAAGGGGCCGGGGGGGAAGGGGAGGAGAATGTCTTAAGCGAGACAAGTAAAACAAAACAAAACAAAACAAAACAAAATAATCCCTCCCCTCTTCCCTCAAAAAGGGAATATAAATGGTTCGTTTCGTTCTACCAGCTAGGCAGTCGGGTGTGTTAGAAGAGAAAAAAAAAGCAGTGCTGAAGTTATGTATGGCATGTGTACAGTACATAAATAAATATGAAGGCCCTACCTATCTATATGTTTGTTACATAAAAAACCTAATGTATCATTCATTTTTTGTCTTCCCGTGAAAATATTCAGGATGTTGCCATGTGTCTATAAAAACTTTATCGGGTGATCATTACACCAGAAGAAAGCAGCATGCCATTCCGATTTTTTCTAGCCTAAGATTTACCTCCTCACACTGCCACCCACTGTCACGACAAAATCACGAGGAGTCAGTCAGCACGGGTTGAACTTTGATATCATCCATTGCTTCTCAGTCTCATTACTACCCTCGCTCTCCCTTGACCGAATGAAAGCTTCGCAATGCACTATGTGAATACAAAAGCCATCCGCATGCTCTCATGTCTTGTCATCTGGCCTATCTACTCATATGATCTACGCGAATCGACTTCTCTCCTCTCCTCGCTCCAAACGGCGCCAAGAATATTGGGCAGCCAGTTCACCCTTCAATAAGGCAAGGCAACGCCCAGAACTCCTTCCAATCCCAAGTCAAGTGTGTATGCATGTATAAGACACAAGCAGCACAAGTCAAATACGCCAGCCATACCATGCAACGCCCAAGCCAAAACCAGGCGACTATACAGTCAGTATACAAGCGCCAGCCCAGCGACAAACACAGCATCAGCCAATATTAAGAGCCAGCCTCAATCATCCGCTCCACTTCCCAAGCTGGTATTATGGTATCGTTCGCGCTAAAATTACATCTCTCCTCTCCAGCATGCATCAAAATTGGTTTTGGTGATGTTGCTGCTGATCTGGATTTGGCGGTTGTTGTGTCGGCTGCTGCTGATTCTGATTCTGCCCACCCCAAAGAGCATTGTGCACCACCGGCCTTCTCGCATCATCCGTGTCTAAAGGTTGACTCGAGTTAGCCCACTGTTCCGACGGCGTCTGCTGCCTCCTCCTATCCTGCCTCAGCTCATCCAGATATGCTTCCGACGGCTGCTGTGGTATATGCGGCTGCACGACGTGGCTTTGATATGGTTCCGGCGGGTCCGTAATAGCCATCCCTATATCTCCTGCTGGCGTCTGTGCTCGATCAGGATTATACGGGGTATAGACTGTCCCACCACTGCTGATATCCTGACCATTGCCATCATATCTCTGCCTCGCAGGAACATAGCCCGAAGAACCAATATTCAGCGGATTCGGCTGCGCGTGTGCTATCAAACCAGCACCTTCATCATCGACCTTCTTCCCTGCCGCGAAACCCGGCATGCCGAATTTGCTCCTACGGAATTCCTCTGCGATGGGTAGATTCTGCGTGCGTTTGTAGCCGGCGGGTGTGGTAGATTGGAGGGACATGTCGTCGTTTTGGGGGTTGTTGATGTCGAAGGAGGAGGATTTGTAGGAGGCATCCTTTTCGCGGTGCTTGACTCCAATGAAGAGCCAGCGCATTCCTCGGGCGAATGCTTTCACCAAGTCCCATGGGTTCATGGCGTCAACGAAGGCTTTGATGCCGAGGAAACCGCCTTGTTTGGGTCCTAGCGAGTTCTTGAGGGGGGACATGGGATAGTCTGACCCCGAGGATGAAGAGGCGTATGGTTTCCAGGAGAAGGCGAAGAGATGTAGGATGGCGAATAGAGCCATCTCAATGCATAGAAGAAGAGAGGGAATTCCGACTTTCAGGTCTGGATATGCGATTTTGGCTGTAGGGGAGACCACGTTCAAGGTTGATGAAGTAAGGATGCTGATCATGAATGACTGCCAAAAGGACAGGAAAATGACCAATTTGATAGCCAGAACCTTGAGGAAAGGACTATGAGATGCAAGATCATGGCGGAGTTGAACGTAAAACTGGATCAAGCAGTACATGGCAATTGTGACTGCCACGGATTCGATGACCAGAATCTGCTCGTGTTAGTCATGTTGAGAACGAAGCGGAGTAGAACATACCCAGATATGAGCAAACACAGGCGAGTTAGAAGACTCGCAGTACTTTCCAAAATACTGCGTAACCACAGCGGTGACAGTCATGGAAACCCGAATAAAGCAGTAATGGTACACACCCGTCCAGATAATGTTGAACCAAGTCAAACCACTCCTAGGTGTCCTCCAGGGTCCTTTCTGTCCACAGCAGCAGGTCTTGAACCACGTTATTGGCCAGACCCAAGGTTTCGGCTCAATGCTTCGGAAATACATCTTCTGTTCGTGCAGATCGGGAGCGATGTAGTGGCAGAGGAGCGCGAAGAAGGAGGCGATGGCGAAGGCTTCGTAGCAGTCGCATATTACTTGGAAGTAGACTGCGTGCCAGTAGAAGTAGAATTGGAGGAAGGACGCTGCGGCGTAGGTGGGGATCATGAAGAGGATTCTGATGATGCTGGTTCTGTTAGCTGAATCCTAGGTACTTGCGCGCATGATGGAGAAACGTACTGTCTCTGTTCGTAAGGTTTCGTGTAATGCAACGCATGCATCCAGATCAGGTAGAAAGAGAGGAGGATAGCTATGAAAGCGCAAGCAGCTGCGACAATCAAGCCTATGGTATGGAAAGTCATGGTGCCAACCATGGGTATTTCGGAGCTTCCGACTGTGTTTGTTAGAATATCTCCCTATGGAATGTGATTTAGAAACCTACTTCGCATTTCATCCAGCGTGGAATTGCATGTGCCGTTCAGTGTAAGCAGACCCATCTTTGCGGTTGTTGCTCATCCAGAGCGGTTCGAAAAGGAGCACCACGGCGCAAGTATTCAGGGTACCGTAACTGTCGTTCCTCGATCTCGCAGATTGTATCTATCTCTTTTCTGGTCTCCCTCCGATTGTTCGTTCGTGGTGTGCTGTCCACGGTTGTCGCAGATGTTCTCAGCGTTGTTGTATTTCATAAAAACGTCCTGGGCTCGCTGACACCTAAAGTTCTCCTCGCGCTATATGCCTTCCTATTTTGTTTTGAATTTCGTGAATGCTTGCGTAAAGATTCAAAGATGCGCCGAGCCAGTCCGCCGAGGAATATTCAAAGTCCGCGGTTCGTTCGGTGATTGTGGTCGTAGAAAGAAACGGAGCCCTGTCGCCCCAGCGTCGTACTGTATGTAAATAATCTCACTCCGCTCGTCAGAATCGGCCGTATCGTGTCGTCGTATCGTCCGTTGCCTCTTTCTTTCCTTCTTTCCTCTCTTTCTTCTCTTGCGCAAATTCAAATCGAGCGATCAAGTCCACTTCACGGTTCAAGCCAAACGAGCGCACGTTCTCTGAATATTGGGTCGTGGTGTTGGTGGGTGTTGGGTGCGAGAAGTGCTGTTGATGATCCAACTCCCCTCTCGCATCAGGACTGTGGCTTAGCCGGCTCGTGTCGCAGGCGTACGCATTTAGCTTGCAGGCAGACCGTGCAGGCCGTCGTCCCTCCTCCGCCGCGCCGTTCAGATCCAACGGGCGCCCGTCAGCCAGCCAGCCAAACCCACTCAAGATTTCCAAGCACCAGTCAAGCAACTCTTGGCAGGAGACGACGGAGGCGGCGGTGCTTGAGCTTGGGATGGGGAATCTGAGTGGGCGATGTTTCTGATTTGCTGCGTCGGGAATGTTTTTACTCTTTTTGTTTTCCATTTTCCGTTGCTTAAATTGTCCCTTTTGCTCACCTTGCTCCTCTTTCTCTCTCTCTTCAACTCACTACAGTAGTACTGGAGACCTACCTATCAAGTATTTCCTTCATCAGCAGTCAAGTGGCACATGCGGAAGTACAACACATCATCTCTTGATAGAATCTGCAGCTACATCCTACGAAATACAGCACGAGGAAGAATCCCCGATATCGAAATTTAGTAATTTACGCGATAACGCATCTTCACCCGAGCACTCACGAGCATGCGAGTAGCCTCAGCCCTTCTTTCTGACTTTCAGACAAGCCAAAACACCAGATGGTACATTCCCGATGAAACAGTGTTGGTCAGTCAGCTCCCCTGGACCACCTCACCAGTTCCTTCTCTCCATGTTCCTATCCCATTCATCCCACTCAAGTGCAATTCTCTCCATCCTGCTGCTAACTGTTGCTATAATCTTGGATAAAAGGAACAATTTTACCATCCTACTTGATGTGTTGGCAAGAACTCAGCCAACCTCTCACCCCTCTCACTCCTTCCCACCATCAGCCTCCTCCATCCTTCCGTCATACTGCAGATCCTCATATGGCATTAGCGAGGCGACGCGAGGCAGATCGAAGATTTCCCATCCAGCTTCTCAATTGGCTGTCGCATTTCCATTCTTGTGCTTCAGAAATTCAGCTTGAGAAATACCCAGGACGACCTTGAGGTGTTAGGCGCACGTCTGCGTGGCTGTGTTGTGTTGTGTTGTGTTATGTTGTGTTATGTTGTGTTAGGTGATGTGTCCCAGGTATCATCCTGAAACCCAGCTCCTGGATATTTATCAGGCCTTTGATATACCACCACGTGAGAGCTAATGGATTCTCGAATTTTTGTTTTGATTTCGGGAAAATACCAGTTCCATTGCCACAAAGGCCAAACATAGGACATGTGCGCCAGGAATAACTCCCCCTCCAACATTTTACAATCCCATAATCCTACACCCCGGCGGCAGAACACGGAGCTCAGTTATCCTCTACCCATTGCTCAATTCTCTCAACCAAATCTCCCTTCTTCCCCGAACTAGCCAATCCCTTTGAGACCAACCAATCCCTCAATTCAGGCATGGTATATTTCGAGAGATTTCCAGCAACCACAACCTTCTTCAAGTCGTCATGGCTCATACCCTCCAAGCCTTTCTTCTCCGTCTTGACCCGTTTAGGCGGAGCTTCATCTCCATCGCTGCCACGCTTCAATCTCGCGCCATCAACGCCACCATATTGTGCCTTCGTATATGCATGACTCTGCTCTTCCAAGATTTGACCCCAATTTTTGATGTACTCGCCAGCTCGCTTGTTGATCTGACGGAACTTGGGAATTGTTTTGTCTTCGATTGGTTTTGGAAGCTCCTCATCCAGTGCCATGGCTTGGAGGACTTTGTAGTGCCATTGAAGGGCAGGATTCGAATATTTCGTTGGATCATAGATCGCCTTGGGAAGTTGCAATTGTCTTACGACCATTCGCATCTGATCAATCAATTCCTCGCCTGCAACAAGTGGCTTGGGGACTTGGGGAGGCTCTCGTATATCGTCCGCAAAGGGGATAGGATATAGCCATAGCCCAGGCGGAATGACTTGTGCCCCTGAAACGTCGTCGAATCTCTCTGCAGAAGGTAGGATGGCAACAATGAGAGGAGCAGCATTAGCCCGAGCAACGAACCATGCCAGACCCATAATTTTATCCTTCTGCAGCTTCTGCCACAACGCCGCAAAAGTCCGGGTGGAGCCAATGTACCCATCCTCGCTTGGGTAGATAAATGTCGCTTTCTTGACAGCAGCCCATATTGGAAGCATAGACTGTGGCTTGAATCCAATGATCCTCAGAACAGGTGACTCCCATGACTTGAGCTTCTTCTGTTGCTCAGCTGTAAAGACGACCTGACTACCGCCAAACTTATAGGCTTTTTTGATCTCCGTTTTGTCGACTAGAGAGTTATCTCCCTCTCTGAACCTGCTCGAGACGCCTTCGGCTAATTGTAGTTTCTCACCTTGCTCGTAAATAAAGCAAGATCTGGCAGGTACTTGCCTCTGAAGTAGATTGTAGCCCTTGACTGAGATTGTAAGATTGGGACTGAGTTCGAATGGCAGGTTCGAAAATAGGGTTCTCTTTGCAACCTGTTTCGAGTTGATGTCCGATATGAGACTGTTGAGAAGAGAAATACCTTCTCCGGAGGATTTGAGATTCGATGACACCACAGCAAGGTCTTCTCCTTCAGTAGGATCTCGGTAAATGATATCCTAGACAGTTAGTAGAGTTTCGCGGGTCGGAAAATGGACAACATACATCATAGAATTTTGATCGATCGAATTCATGGTTAGGATGCGAAATGGGGAAAAGGTCAATGATGACACCTAAATCGTACAAATCCTTTGCTCTGACCGTAGCTTGTGATCTCGCCGCCTTGTCTGAAGAATGTGGATCATCTCTATCAGTGATGATGAACAAACGTCGAGATCCGAAATTGGGCGCTCTAGTCGTGAAGATCTGATTTGCGCAGAACAGCATATTTGACATGGAGGCTGGCTCTTCAGAAGGCACAAGCAATTTCTCGGCATCTTCCTTATTTTCTCCAATCTTCAACAGCTCCTTAACGTCGGCAGCAGATGGAATGCCCAGGTCACACAGCAGGTAGCAGTGCGGGTATGCGATCGATCCTCGACTGCTTGTATCCTCGTCCTGGAACTTCGACTTTTCCGTACCAAAGAGCAGGACTCCCATCATGTCCTTGGGACTGGATATGATACGCTGTGTCATGATCTCGTAGGCGCATTTGATGGCTGCAAGTGTAGGACTATCTGTTCCAGCCTTCTTGTCGTCGGATGGGGGAGGAGGCGCAAGCATGGAAGAGCTAACATCGATGGCGAATAGTATGGCATCTTTCTGCGTGATGTAGTTCTGTGATTGTTAGAAGGAAGATGCGATGGGAGTTGGGAGCTTACGCTCTCATCATAATCCTCCTCGTCTTCTTCCTCCTCGGCTTTCCACGATGGCTTGGACTCTGCCATGTTGCTGGCAACTGTGTAGGATGTCGGATTTTTTGTGTCGATGTGACTCCACGGATGATAGTCGGTGGAAGAATGAGGGTTGTGTTTGCAAAGCGGCAATAGTAAACCCAAACAGGCAGACGCGTTCGCAACCACGAAAGCACGTGAAGCCCCTCTTCAAATCGACGAGCTATCATTGGCCAGCCAACAGCTCGGCATCTCAAACTCCGTCACACAGCTAACCCCTGTACATTTTAACTTCTGAGTGGTGTTCAAGTTCGCCTTGAAGCTATGCTTATAGCCTACTACTTGGGCAAACAACCCAACCTCGGGATGTTTATATCATAACACATCTCTTCCGTTGTGCCCATTACATCCCTCAACATGGCTTTCAGAGCCCCCATAAGCCAGCTCACGAAAAGGGCATCGCAGTCAACCATCTCGAAGCTCACAAGTAAGCCAACAACTTCATCCTGGCATCGAGGTGGTGCGGATCAATTGCGATCCTTTGCGACACCAGTACCACCAGTCACCCAGGATGCAACAAGCTCCAAGGGACCGACAGCGATGGTTTTCATGAATATGGGAGGACCTTCGACAACCGATGAAGTGGGAGACTTTCTCAGTCGACTCTTTGTATGTCCCCGCCCCCGCATGTTCCAACTACCACTCTCTAATGAAGATACAGGCAGATGCAGATTTGATCCCTCTTGGACGATTCCAGAATTACCTTGGCCCTCTAATCTCCAAACGTCGAACCCCCAAGATCCAGAAACAGTATGCGGCAATTGGTGGCGGGTCTCCAATTCGCAAGTGGTCGGAATACCAAGCGGCGGAGATGTGCAAGATACTCGACAAGATCTCACCGGAAACTGCACCGCACAAACCATACGTTGCGTTTCGATATGCCAACCCGTTGACTGAGGAGATGTATAATAAGTTGCTAGAAGATGGATTTGGTAACGGAAATGGAGGGAGAGCAGTTGCTTTTACCCAATACCCGCAGTACAGCTGTTCGACGACAGGAAGCAGTTTAAATGAGCTCTGGAAGTGGAGGCAAAAGCTAGAAGGGAAGTCGCCAAACTTCGCGAACGATGGATCTATCAATTGGAGTGTGATTGACAGATGGCCGGTCCACCCAGGACTTGTTGATGCTATTGCCCTTAATATCGAGGAGCAACTCGCGTCATACCCAGAAGATCAACGGGCCGGTGTTGTCCTCCTATTTTCGGCTCACAGCTTGCCAATGGATGTTGTCAACAGAGGTATGTTCAATGTCCGATTTTGCCATGCAGGTTATTGACATTAACAGGCGATCCTTATCCCGCTGAGGTTGCTGCAACAGTCAATGCTGTGATGCAAAGATTGAATCATTCAAATCCATACCGTCTAGTATGGCAGTCACAAGTCGGACCAAAGGCATGGCTCGGAGCACAAACCAGTGACACTGTGGAGAACTATATCAAGAAGGGGCAAAAGAACCTCATTTTGATTCCCGTGGCTTTTACCTCGGATCACATCGAGACACTGTACGAGTTGGACCAGGAAGTCATTGGCGAATCTGGTCACAAGGACACCATTAAGAGATCAGAGAGTCTGAACGGATCTCCGGTTTTCATTCAAGCATTGGCGGATATTGCAAAGAAGCATCTAGACAGTGGAGAAATCTGCAGCAAGCAGATGGGACTTAGATGCCCAGCATGTACGAATGCGAAATGCGGAGCGAGCAAGGAGTTCTTTGCAGGAACGGGAATTGGTCAAACGTTTGCAACAGCGACATAGATAAGGGGATGGAGGGTAGAATGAGGGGGGAGGTCCAGGAAGTGTACGTTAGGCAATGCGCACTGTATATATTGCTCTGGTTACTAAAAATTGAAGTTATTCAACGCATTTGGAATGACGGAACGGAGTTTAGACGCCTTGGTGTCCTCATTGCCAGGGTGGCGTGGAGGATATGCAGCTAGGGATGCATTATGTCACCACTCGATCTCTTGGAGATCCAAGCCTCGGAGTTCAAAATCAATACTCCGTGCCTGGAAGTTTGTTTTGTAATCGTCAACAAGAACAAAAAACAAGACTAGAACATGATTAAATAGTAATGTGTAGGGGATATGTAAATGCCACGCATTCAATTAAGCAACGACACCATTAGATGTTAGATGTCAAAATCAGCAGTTGTTCAAGCTCATGCTGTAAGATGCCAGCATGGCACTTATCTGATCGAAACCACACAGTCTTCCAATCGGCATGTAAAAGCTTCCCGCTCGATTATCAAGCACCCAGCGCACTGGCAAAAGCAACATTCCGGTGTAATCCACAATTCCTAGAATGCCATGTCTTGATACGTCAGTAATGTTTCCAGTCTCTATTCCCAGCAAATGAGAGCTCTTTACGTACTTCGGATATATCGAAGCACTGGCCTTGCTGATAGCCCAAGCTTGGACATGCTGCTGCCCTGCCCTGTGCGGGCCACGGCTCAATCAATGAGCCCAGCACCATCCTAACAGGGAAGCTGATGAGGACGACATCCTGATACAGTACCATCCTTCTTATCACGCCTCCTCATTCTCCTTTCTTTTATCATGATCTTGCTCCCATACATCGCACACATACGAAAGATTGAAGTCTAGAAAGCTGCGCTTCAGACAATCAAGCTGGACGCATTTCGAGGTCTGCTCCGCTCTTGCGACAGCCGAACGATCCAGGCCAGGCACAGAACCACCACCCACCCACGCAATAAGCTTACACAAGAGACGGGTACAACCATGAACGGCGGCAGTGGCACCGAGGATACGGCGCGAGGTGGCTACAATGGAGACAGAGATACAGGAAAAGACATCTGGGGTGCAAAGAATTCCCTGAGAAGGCATGCCGGCCTGGACAAGATACAAGGAGAGAGCGAGGTTACCCCACTGCTGGCAAGTGGGAGCAGTGCGTCGGGGAGTAATGGACAGAGGGATGGAAATGGAGATGCGCCGCAGTGGGAGGGCCATGCGGATTTCGAGGGCTTAAATTGGAAGCATAAACCATCTGTGAGTTGGGCTGGTCTAAGTTGAGGCTTTGGGGGCAGTGGTGCTGATAGTGCTGGTAGATGTTCTGGCTGTTGCCACCATTCTTCTTCTTTGCGACGGCAGTTGGGGGGATCATGGTCCCGAAGCTCAATCTACTTCTCTCTCTTGTATGCCGCGAGTATTTCCTGGAGAAGTCTTCCTCGGATCCACATTACATCCTCACGCCCGTTATTCTGGGCTCCAGTAATCCCCAATGTCGAATCCCGGAAGTCCAAGCACTGGCCACAAAGTTCACGTTGTATATCACAATGACTACTGGGGTCTTGAGTGCATTTATGTCTCCAAGGATCGGGGCTTGGTCTGATCGTTACGGACGGTTGAAACTCCTCACTATTACCAGTGCAGGTGCTTTGATTGGCGAAGTCATCACTATCATTGTGGCGACTTATCCGGACCGATTCAACTACAACTGGATTCTCTTTGGCTCTGCATTTGACGGCTTATGCGGCTCTTTTACAACCGGAATGGCTCTGACGCACGCCTATGCAGCAGATTGCACTCCTCCTCCAAAGCGAGCAGTTGCTTTCGGGTATTTCCATGCCTGTCTCTTCGCAGGCATAGCAATTGGACCTCTCATTGCAGCTCTCCTCGTCAAACTGACCGATTCGATCATCACACCATTCTACTTCGCTCTCTCAATCCACGCATTCTTCATCTCCTTCATCCTCTTGTTTGTACCTGAATCTTTGACCAAGAAACGTCAAGAGCAAGCTCAAGCAAGACACCTTGTAGAATCCGGTCGTTTTGTCAATGCAGATGGTGAAGTCGGTACTGTTGTCAACGAATCTGGTCAGACAGGCCTACTTGCCTTCACTAGGAATGCCAACATCTTTGAGCCACTGAAGATTCTCTGGCCAACCGGTCCAGGTACCTCCAACAAACTGCGCGCCAACCTCATCCTTCTGTCTACAGTCGACACCATCGTCTTCGGCGTTGCAATGGGAGCAATGACAGTTATCGTCTACTACCTTGGTTTCCAATTCGGCTGGGAAACACCCGAAATCAGCGTCTTCTCATCCGTCGTCAACATCTTTCGCGTTTCAGCCCTCGTCATCGCCCTCCCCCTCCTCAACTACCTCGTCCGCACCCGTCGAGCAAACCGCGAACGCCGAGAATCAGGATTTGCTGTACCCCAGCCAAACAGCGGCTCCGACTTCCTCGATCTCGCTATCATCCGTGTAGCTGTTGTGTGTGAAATCATTGGCTTTGCAGGATATACTGCCGCTCGGACACCAGCACTATTCGTGATTTCTGGTATTATTGCTTCACTTGGAGGAGTCGGTAGTCCGACTTTACAATCCGCTCTCACGAAACACGTACCGCACGACCGAATCGGACAGCTCCTCGGCGCAACGGGCTTGCTACACGCCTTGGCGAGAGTGGTGTGTCCGTTGATCTTCAACTCGATCTACGCGACTACTGTTGGGACGTTTCCACAGACTGTGTTTGCGGTGTTAACTGCTTGTTTCGTGGTGGCGTCTCTGTGTACATGGTTTATTAGTCCTAATAGTTCGTCCTTCTCTCCTCTCCTTTTCAGTTTTTCTAGCTTACACAATCTAGTCTACCTCGAAAACCCAATAACAGTCAACAAGCAACCGCCCCGCGTAGATCTCGATCCAGATATTCTCGTAGACGAAGAGATCGCTAACCTCTAATACATTCCCTTTCTGCACATACGTCACAACAGACACGTATGACGAGTATCTTTTTCAATTTTCAACAGTACAGAATGCCAGGACGCAGATTTTCCTTAGTACAGTACAGAAGCATGCGCGCATTGTCATCATTTGTTCTTGGTTTGGTTTGGCACGATTTTGCTTGGACGCGTTTGGAGTTGGGTGCATCTTGGTTGGGCTGGGACCGAGATATACACGGATCTGGACCTTGGTTTTGACGCCATGATAGACTTTAGATGAGTTGGATCGGGTTTGGCGTGGCATGTGACGGCACAGCAACTGGTCATTTGAATTGTATATGCTTGTATGAGGTTGATATTATGAATCTTAGAGTTTTATGACCGCTTGTTTCGCTCCCGCTTTCCTATCTGTGATTTTTCAATCGCGAAGAGATGTGACTGTGACTTGTTAGGTATCTGATCCTTAATGCTCGCCAATAACATTCCCAGTGAGACTGTATTCATCCACCTCTGTATTCCTCTTGAAAACTGCATCTCCATCCCATGCCCCTTAACCCATTGTCCGTTTCTCCTCTCCATTCTGCACCTATCAGCCCCACCCACATCTTTCCACTCCATTCAATCCCATTCCATCTGAATTGCGTCTCGTCCCTCCTCCTAACCATTCAATTCTCTTTCTCTCCATACATCGCTAAGACTCAACGTGACGCACCAAGTTTTTCTTCATCCCCCACCATTAAAATAATCAAAGCCCACCGTCAACCCCCAAAATTCTGGTCAGCCAACCGCCTCACTTAATTTGATAAACGAGCCAGCACATTCCATTGCACAGTATGAATTTCACACGATAGCTTAATTCTAAAGTCCTTTCATTTTGCCCGTGGGATTACCGTAGCTCGCCAAAGCAGTTTTGTGATGTCCACAGTCTTTAGAATAATAGAATATCAAATGGACATAGTTAAGGCTAAAGTCTAGTCGGCTCACAACTAACACCCTCGCTTAAGAAAGGGGGCCCGCCTATTATTTCTCACCATAGCTTCATTATAGCCTCGGTACAACGCAATGAAAGGGCAAAATGCACCCATTAGCACCTACCCTACCCTCTAAATCAGTCTATAATACCTAAAACCACCCCGTCTAGGTCTAAACTGAAGCCTAAGATCGTAGTTAGTTTTATTTTAGCGAGAAGTCACAAGTGAGGTAGTTTTGCTCGCTTAACTATCAACATGACGATTGCGCACCAAGCTAGAATTTTGAGGTGGTCAGTCCAGATGTTAAGGATGGGTATGTTAAATTCCGCCGTGGTTTCTGAGATTGTGCTTTCTTTTTATTTCTTCAGCACATATCACTTATGTTCGGCTTCAACCTCTTTGCTATCGCTTTACTTTCAGCTCTTCGGCCAGTCAGTCAGTCATCTATTTATCATATTATCACCACTCGTCGTAACAGTCAGCAGCAATAAGCTTCAACGAAATTCCAGTCCTCAAAAAGGAAACAAGAGAGAGAAAGTCCCTCCAGCGCACACGTCCGGAATGGCGCCCTCAACTCCCAACACCGCCTCAACTCCAAGATCAAGAACCCCCAACTCCCTCCATAGAGTCAACAAGACCAAAACCCACGCACAACGAAAAATAGATCTCAGAATCCTGAAACTCGCTCAACAATATATTCGACGAGGCACAAGATCTGATCCGATTGACGTCGATGTCTTGATGGATGATGTCGAGACTCTTTTCCCTAGATACGAAGGAGATAGCCGAGCACGATTGACCTGCAATTCGGGGGGTGTTGATGTGATTGAGCTGGACGACAAGGCGGAGATAGAGATTGTTGTTAAGCGAGTGGTTTCTGATGATGAGGATGAGAATGAAGTTGAGGATGAAGTTGAGGAAGATAGTCTTTTTGTAACGAGGGAGAATACTCCTGAGGAATCCGAAGAGGAGAGCCCGTTTGTTACGCGAGCTTCAACACCGGAAGAAGAATCGCTCTTCGTCACTAGAGACTCCACACCACAAGCCGACAACAACAGCACATTAGAGGAAGTGTCTGACGAAGACGAAGAAGGAGCTGACCAGGTCATCATCCCAATCCCCCTTCACAGCACCCCACCAATCTCCCAATCCGAATCAGCCTTCCTCACCACCTTCCCGACGGAGATCCACCTCCAAATAATGGACCACCTCCAACACATCCGTCACACCATCACCCTCCTCCCAGGAGCCGAACACACACATCCCCTCATCTCCCTCTCCCGCACAAGCCGCATCCTCTACCACACCTTCCACACCTGGCTCCGCCAACAACCCCTCCGTGAATACACGCTCCACCCGCGCTTCGGGCTCTTCATCCCGCGCCTCACAGTCTTCAAGATCTGCTGGATAGGCGACATCGAAGGCCGCAATTGCGACCAGAGAGTCGATCAGATGTTCCAACGTATCTACAGTCCCGCTATGGCCGCTCGCCATCTGCAATGTCTGGAAATCTGGCAAGTAGGGATGAACGCAACAAGTTCCATCCACCATTCTCTCATCAATCTTATCGTGCCACCGCAGTCGCCGTACAGTATTAGACCGGCGCAGCATGAGGCTGATAGTCCGAGTTCGGGGGTTTATGATTTTCCTGTTTTGGATGTGAGGTATGCGAGGCATGATGAGGATTGGGAAGAGAGGGTTAGAAAGGAGAAGATGGATGTTTTGATGGGGTTGCCTGTGAGAATATGGACGAGGGATCTGGAGACGTATTCGGAGAGGCAGGAGGTGGTGTTGAGTCATCCCTGTAGTAGTGGGGTGATGGAGAGGAGGAATGAGGAGGAGTGTGGCAGGTTAGATCCGAAGCCTTTCTTTGGGTGGGAGGGGAGCTTTATGTTTAGGAATTAGGAGACGGAGGCAAGGGTGGAAATTTGGATTCGATGATTGATTTGCGTTGACTGTCTTGGCTTTTGGGAAAGTTGGGTCGTGTAGGCTTTTAGGCTTGGAGGATGAGATTTTGTATTTTCTTTCTGTGTTCTTGCGATGCATGGAGACATCTTTCTATCAAGAATGAAAGTCAATTCCATTAATCCATGCGCATGATTTCATTGCACCCCTTAGATTTATAATGCAGCTTTCTTTTTTATCAATATCTCCTCATCCTTTGACAATATCCTTCATCAGCTCACCTTTGTTCTCTAAGGAACATGCACATCACCACTCCACATTCACTCACCTCTGTCGCATTATTTTATAAATGCAGTTGTTCATTTTTCGATGTTATGCCCATCTTCATGCGAGCAGATCCTAAAATAAAGCATCACACATAATTTAAGATCAACATATTAAACCATTACCTGATTCTTTTCCAGCATGACCTGAAGGATTTCCCTTATTTACTAAGGCTCGCTTAAATTAATTAGGACTTCTTTGGCTTTCTTTCGTCTCATTGCCTTCGCATTTTGGGACAGCTGTTAGAGTCGTTGGAGAGTTGGGATGGAAATAAACTAATGTCCGAAAAGGGAGGATGTTGGTCAGGTTCGGAAGTCGTTAATTCTCGGAGACTTTCATTTTGGCAGGGGAATTTTGGAAGGTGAGCCCCTCTTGCCCTACCTGGATTGAACCGGGGACATACTTGCCATCTCTGGCAGATGTCAAAAGCTCTTATGATATTTTCCTCATAGTGACGGAATGAAGCTAAATGTATAGATGAATACTAAACAACTTCTCTGACGGTGTCGCAAGTTCTCGAATGTTTGCTAGGGCTTCCGCCGGATTTGCCGTGAGATGAATTTCCCTTCCTCTTGGATTGAACCGCAGACCAAAATGGGATTATTGCAAAGTGCAGATATTTTCTTCTTTTGCCTAAGCTCCACTTGAGGCCAAAGGTGAATTGTATGAGATTTAAAAGTTATAAAGGCCAAGGCCTTTCGATATCTAATCTCCAGCCATCATCCTTTGCAACAACGCAATCCTAGAGCCTTTGGCTCCCAGGCTACAGCAGCAACCATCCTGCCACACAGTTCTCCATTAATGAACAACAGCCAATATGGGAAAGAAATCACAACGAAAGAAGCAGTTGCGTGCCCAACGGAAGCAGCGAAAGCAGATCAAAGTCCACCCTGCCTCAATCCCAATTATCGACCGTCGAGACCAACCAAAACCCCTCAACCTACTCACCATCCCTCTCGAAATCCGTTACGAGATCTTCTCCGCCATCGCCAACGGCACACACACCATCACCATTGCGCCCAACTTCCACATTTACAGTCCTCTCACCGGCCTCATGGACAGCCACATACAACTCGAGCTCGAGATCGCAAAATGGCGCATATGCTACACCCGTCCAGCTATTCACCCCGTCTTTGGCGAATTCAATCCTGCGCTTACGACATTCAAGATCACCTTCCGATCCAAGGAGCAGAGAGTCACCCGTATCTATAGACCAGCAGAGGCGCAGGAGAAGATCTTGACTCTCGAGCTGTGGAAGCGGGCGATGGATGTGGTGGAGACGAACAAACAGTTTGAGGTCAACCAAGCAATCGCATGGCTGACTCGAGAATTGTGGTTGTGGAAGCCAGAAATGGGAAGGAGGAAAGGAACCAGAGAGTTCCGGGACCTGCAGAAGAAGCTGCGATTCTTGTCGTTTATTGAGAGTCATGACTCTCTCCCGGCTATAGATTGCCCTGCTGATTATGAGGAGCCAGCTAATAAGAACAAGCCCATGCTAGTTGCCAAGCCTGCCATGGTCTACCGAAAGGTTTATCGGAGAGGTGACGAGTTGAGCAATTACTATCGGAGCTTGGGGTTGGATATTGGGGGCTTGGATGGCGTGAGAGACATGGAGCGGGCTCATGGCTCTTGGGTTATCGAGGAGCGTAGGAAGGTTCAAGATAGATCGGCTCGGGAGACTTCAGAAGCAGCTTCTGCACGCTTTTCACGTCGACTATCCAACCGAAAAGGTCCCATCGATCCCGCGATGATGGGTGACTCTTTCAGTTATTACCTATCAACACTTCACAAGCCCCAGGATCACTGGCTCGTTGGTATCTTAAGCTTCCTCGACTCCTTGGTCTAGTCATACCGGGATGTCGCGGCATATATTTGTCAGAGAGTTTGAGCTCAGTCGGTCTTTTCATCATTTGATGACCGAGAATTGAGTTCGCTTCGATTCAATCCACAGCCAGTCATTGGTCAATCGCGGGGTTGCTTAGATTTAACATAGCTTAACATTGGGCTAAAAACAAAATACAAATGTTTCATCCGTTCAAATGCCATCGTTGTTTAGCCCAGGCGATGTACAAGTCCTCCCCAGCCAGCAGAGAGCGAGGTTACCAGCCTGGTCAAACTACGTGTCGAGATAGACAACACTTTGTACGATTTCCTCATCAGTAATTCCTACTTCATACTCATAACAGCAGATGTGTCCTCCACCTGACCCTTCAGTCTCCTATAGCGAGGCTGCAAGTAAATCCACCAAGAATCCGCTCATGGAAAACCTGCCATCCCCACATCAAACACAATCCTCTCTTCGGACCTTTCAACCGACAACTCATGACCTTCAAACTATGCTTTAGTGTTCGCTCTTTAGAATCCTCATCGCACGTACGGATGTACGGGCAAGACGCATGCAGCAGAAAAAATGGGAAACCATATTCTTACAACTGCTAGCAAATCAAGCGTGTGTATGGACCAATAGTCGCTTGGAGAGAATTTGTATCCATCGAAACTATAAAGAGAGTTATGTGGAAGTGCAAAAGTGGCTTTATGAGGGACATCGATCTCGTTCCATCATCTATGAGACAAGCAGCTCTCAAGAAAGAGAGGAAAGCGGTATTCTACACTAACAATGTTCACGAAAATCACTGTTTCAGATTTAATCATGTGGTCTTGGATGAATTCAGTTTTGTTAGAGAGGAGAGGATGGAATTACTAGGACGGATATGTTGGCTCTTTGTGAGCATGGTGGGGATGGGGATGAGTTGACCTTTTCGTCTCGTGGAGCAGTATTGCTTCTCAGAGAGGTAGGATAATCATGAAAGTCATCAGTTTCAGAGAGGCGAAAGTTCGGAAGATGATATGTGGCGTTTGGCAGATATGCAATCTTTTCTAGGCCCCCCATGCCTCAATGCTTGATCATATGAATTGATTCGACTTGTTTTACCTGTCTGTGATTGGAATCTCTCGGGAATTGTAGGTGCTTGACTGTTCTACCAACACTTCAGTATTCAGTAAAAATAATTTGGTGAAAGGCATTGATTTGATGAATTTTGTGTGTTGGATTGTACTCTGGGACTTTGAAAACATGAATCTGTTAAATCGGTTTGCTTCACGTACAAAACACTAAGTTGCGGTCGCTCAAGACCCCAGGGTGGTATTTCGACCAGCTCCAGAATTCGCACATTACACCATTATCATCACCGGCCATGGCCAGTCATCATACAGACATTGACAATCCTGGAGTCCAGAACTTGAACGTCCGGCTTCAGCAAGCCATCGCTCCATAGCCTAACTCAAAGCCCCTCATTCCAGCAAACATGCGGCTAACCTTGCTCACAATACCCCTCGAAATCCGTCGCAAGATCTTCAAGAACCTCCATGAAGCCGAGCACACAATCCTAATCGCTCCAAGAGTCCCCGCCCACGGCCCTCTCAGACCACTCCAACTCACATGCAAGAAGACCAATGACGAAGTCAAAACTTGGTCGACGACCCACCCCAGCCTTGTCGATTCGAATTTCGGGCTTATCGATCCTAGCCTCACAACATTCAAGATGTGCTTCTCCAGCAAAGTAAAGGGCAGACTGGCTCAGGAGTGTGGAATCCTGTTACACAACGAACCCCGAGACCGAAAGGTGGTACAACGCATCTTCAAACCATACTGCAACTCAAGAGATCTGGCGCGATTAGCAATCTGGAAACGCGCCATGGACATAGCTGGCACGAACGACTCGATCCGCATCGGTGATGTGATGAGCATGGTCATGCACTGGATGATGCACGGTGCTGACTTCGAGGCGACGCCGGAGTTGAAACAACAGGGTCGAGATGCTGCTCAACGTCTTTATTGTCTGAGTTTTTTTATCCCAAATCAGACTTATCTCAATACGGCGGATGGAAGTTACGATAAGACTGTGTTACACGAGGACCAGGGTCTTTTCTTCAAGTCACTTTCTGTGGAGGATCGGGCGAAGTTCTGCGTCTCGGAAAACTGGGACACTCATGAGTTGCATCAGCGGTGCTGGGAGAGTGCTGACGGCATGCCTGCCTCTTGCTTCGTGGGTTCTTGACTTGTAGAGGAATCCTTATTTGCGAAAGACAATGATGGGGTGAGGAAATATAGGGGGAGGTGACTGCTTTAGAATTAAGTTGGTGTTACAAGACGAAGATTTAAAATACATGATAATGTTCAAAAACATATTGCTCTCAAAAAGCTAGTGCTTGCGATTGTACGAGGGAGATTATGCGAAGTAGGTGTATGCTGATGATATTTATGTAGGTAAGTTATGGAGTCATCATCTCTGCCCGCAGATCTCTACAGCTCGGATGTAGACTTCAAGACACTCCATCACCCGAAACTGAGACACCCAGGGCTACGTGACTGCAACTCTTCAGAAGAACTTCTCAAATGTCGCCACCCATGGCATCTACTCCTCTACCATTTCCTTATTCCTTTCACAGTTCATCAAAAGCAAGAAAGACATGCAAAACACACACGATAGCGGCAGCTCCTAAAAACATCGCCGGAATCGAAAATCCGATTGCGGCCTCAGTGACAATAACATGGCAGCTTTGGAAATTTGTGAAAGTCGGTGGGTAAGCGGTATCCGTCGCCGAGACTTGTTTGTAGACTGTTTTGTAGGCGGTGCAATCCCCCTGTGCTGCGGGGAGAAGGATAAGTGAGAGGAGAGCGAACATGAGCACGAGACTTGGAATTTGCAACCTCATGATGGTGTCTCGGCAGTGTATGGTAGGGTGTGTGTTTTGTCTGAGTGCATTTTGTAGGAGATGGTTTGCGGAAAGAAGCTTTTAGAATTTGGGAGGTGAAGGGTCAGTCGCAGCCAATTTTTGTTCAGAGAGCGATGTTATATATAGCAGATAAGATGATCGGCAAAATATCTTGAAGGCCCTTATCCAGGTTCTCATTCACTTGATGTTTGTCATGAATGATTCAATCGCGCAATTCGTTCAAGGAAAAAATTCATTTTCGCTGAAATAATTCACAAACCAAAGTGGACTTAACTCGGAACCAAGTTTTACGCAAATTCAAACACTGTTCGGAGATTTTGGACAATTATATGTTCTGGTTGGTAAGGAATGCATTTGCTCATTTTGTCCGTTGGCCATTGTAGGAGCTGGGCACGTGTTGGCTTTGAAGCGAGTCTGGAATAGCCGAAGTAACTTGGTCGTCGCTGGTCTGGATAGTTTATTCTCACAGCCCCTGCCTGCACTTAGGACAGCCTATAAACTCAACCAAATTCTAAACGTTCTACAGGGATTCAAGCTTAGTCCGTCGACCCAGCCAATATTCGCACGTATGACGCCTCGCAGCAAGAGAAAAGGTATTTGTGGAGAGATTCACCTTGGTCGTGGGAGATTTCCAGAACCCCCCTCCCATATTCACTTAGACAGACATCAATTCCAAATCGATAAATGAATGCAGGTGCTTCATGAGCAACATGTCTTGGAAGCCTTAGCTGCCTAGACCTGCTAACAGTTGCCCTTCGTGTGCAATCCTTATCTCGGAGAATTTTTCGGTGTAGACTTCACTGCAGCATAGCCGGTGAGAGGAGTGCACACGAGTCAGTTTCGGTAAGACGACAAGAGATATGAGCATAGCTGAAGAGTACAACCTGGCAGCCTTGCAGCTGAGGAGATGCTGGAATTCTTGGTGAGGCTGCATGTTGGTGTGGAGAAAGTCTTGACATGTACTTTTACGGCACTCCAGCTGATCCGCCTCAAGCCACCATTCGTCAGTGGCCTTTCAGATCAAGGCAGACCACAACATCCGCCCCGAATCTGAGTACGAGGGTACAGCTGATATCTTTTACCCTCGGTTTTCATTGGTACTATTTTTCTCCCTGGTAATTCTAACCCTAACAACAAGGGAAAATTAACGAAACTTACACCAATAAATCCCTTTAGACTTAGGGAGTATATAGATATTTTATTTCGACCTCTATTCAAGAAGTTATACTGTGTTAAAGTTGGGTGTCTCGTGGAGCCCCTATCGATAGGGGTAAAAGATACTAGCTGTACCTCCGTATTGACAAGGCTTTGCTCTGTGGTGATGCCTTCTCTCCCTGCGGCCGGCCCCATTCACCGAGGCGAAGGATCCGTGACGCTGCTGCACACAAGAATAGTATCCAGCAAGGTGTGTCTTCCAAGACCCCTCCATCTGGAACCTCTGATATCCCGTGTGTATTGGTGTTTTGAAGCAGTGTGGTTACGCAGGAGACTAAGCGAGGACGTCTTGCCCAATCGACGGAAGTGCAATTGTCAAACTCGATGTTAACCAGGGGCACTTTCAAAAATCTCGTATTACTGTTTCGTCAGCTTTTCCGGGGTCTTCGCTGCATGTACTTTCAAAGATGACTCTTTGGTATGAATGGGGTCGGGCACCGAGTCGTTGAAAATGCCCTGATGAGTTGTGATGATCTGGGCCTACCCTTGTTCAAATGTCTGTTTCTTCCACACTACGCTTTTTGGTAGGTAATATTTTGTCTTTTATTGCTGTTGCCTTCCAAAGTTAAGTTGCGTATGTGCCAGCTCCTGTTATGTTGAAGCTGAGGATACGGAAGATCCTGGAACACCCTGCTCATGATAAATATAAGTTGTTCATGGCTGGAAGACCAGTATGTAGCATATATATCACCGCTTTCCCTCTCAATTGACAGCGAAATCTTTATTTCCAACCAATTCATTCTCTTCCCCTATATAAAGCACAAGTGTCTGGCAATGCCCTCAGCAGAAGCCCACGAGCAGCATGAACTTCGGTCCAATGCCCACGCTCAAAACCCCCATCCCGTCAGACAGCCATTAACTCAACGTATTCTTGCACATCGTATCCTCTCATGGGCGACTCTTAGTCTGGCAATCGCATTCTACATCCTTAGTCTTCTCTACGCATGGCATCCGGAACTCATCTCACGCAACAAGGTTTTCGGTGGTTCTCCCTCAAGAGCACTGCAAGTCCTTGCCATCCTTTCCATGGTCGCCAACTGTAAGTAGTGACTGACTACCATCCATTTGTATCTCGAACAATATCGTTGTTGAACTCGTGGTATTTGATCGAGCAATTGCTGAGTTCCGCATTCTTCAGGGCTCTTGGCAGCGACAATTTCGCAATCGTTTGACCTCACTTGGGGAATGCTCCTTGCTCGCCATGATGGCCTGTGTCTTCTAAGTGGTCTTGCCCTCCAGCCTGGGACAGGCCTTGACGGACATGTTGAGATTGTCTGCAGATGGCATCGCGGGGGACTTCAACCACGCGCGTGGAGCGTTTTCAAGATCGTGAGCATGACTATAATTCCCATACTTGGAATCGTGATCTTGAGTAAGTTAATTTTCCCTGCACGTATTCGTCCCATGACCGCGCCAGACCTTCCGAAACCATCCTCTAATTTTTGAATAGGAGATGTTGAAGCAGTCCCGCTGTTCTTTCGAAAGACTTCTGAGCCTGTTGCACGGGGATATAGCATTGGTTCCTTCAATGCCACGCTAGCAACACTTCTCCAACCGTTAGCTGATGGAGTCTTCGGCACCCGCTTCAAAGACTTCCTCTCTGACCCGGATCTAGTGATTGATGTCAGCACTAATGCTGATCGAAAAGGGTGCTCTAATGCCCATCGCAACGACACCAAGATGACATGTCGTTCAAGATTTTTCGTCCCAGGTGGCATTGAACAATTCGCCCCTCATCTTCTAGTTGACAACAGATTCTCAGGATTGGACGACGTACAGCCCGTACTAGCCAAAGATCTTAATGGATATCATCTGGAGTTCCAGGAGAGCGAATCGGTGGTATTCGATCAGCAAAAGGATTGTATCCGACAAGGATATCGACTGGGAGCCTACCAATTGTGTCTCAAGGACGTTGGGGCCCATCGGATTGCAACCCGTAAGTCGAGGATGTCTTTGATTACGAATATTGGCTAACACTCCAAGATTTGACACCATGCCCAAAATCACTCGCTGCTAACATGGCTTGCATGGGCAATACAACCTGGCCTCTTGAAGAAGGCTGGGGAACTACTCTTTCGACATATTCTCGCACAGCCGATGTCACCTACAACGGTCTGAACGGTACAATCCTGGCCCATAAATTCCCAAACTCCACCCTCACACCAGTCAATATTGCTGCTCCGGAACTCCTCCAAGTCTTCAAAGTGCTCTTCAGCCCTGCGGATCCAAACAGCGCTTATGGCACTTTTTTGACTCGTCTGGAAATTGTTGGAAATAAACCTGTCGAACCTTTGACAATTTGGCAATACTTCGAGGGCCTGGCGGAGCTTTCTCAAAAGGACAACCGGGTGGATAGACGCGCCATGATTGGCTTACAATCCTTGCTTGCAATTCCTATCTATCACTGCCAGGCAAAAGACTTTATTGAGCTGCGGCAACTCCTGTCAGCACAAGTCAACAATTCAGCGATACTTGAGACACTCGGGCTCGATATTGTCAATTTGTTCCCCATAGTCGAACCGGATACTGATATTTATCCTGCGCTGATGAGTTATACTCTGGAGGTTGGACACGGGAGTCTTCTCGCCTATATCGTACTTGCTGGTGTCACACTCTCACTTTGCTTAGGCACAAACATGGCGGCTTCGTTCACAAATGTTGGTGGAAGATTTAGACACATGGGTCCATTCCCTCTATTGACTCAGCTTTGTGATTGCAAGACTACGTATGGGAACGGAACGAGTGTGCTTCTGAAGCATTTCCAGGATCTGGAGGCTGGACAGAGACTATCTGAGGTATCCCTTATGCAAGTTAAACTTGCTGAAAAAAAAGCCGTGGTCGGACAAGTAGGTCCTGAGCTGGCTGCTAATCGAATTGAGAACTAGGTTTTGAAGTTCCAAGGGAAGGGTGAGCTGGAACTTCGCTCGGTGCTGATTTGACCAAAAACTACATAGGTACTTGACATCTAAATGAGTTTGGGTCTGCTCTTACGTAAGTTGTTCGAGTTCAAAAGGCTGGGGGTAGAATTTCTTCTGGCGTATTATGGAATGAATTATAAGCTTGACAATTCGTGTGAAGAGAAACATTTAGGGGCTCGGTCCGCCGTCGTTTCAACCCTTTAAGTTCTCGCGTGACAACCTAAACCCCTCGACCAGACAAAGTTATGTCCAAATTGTCTCTACCTATCATTAGCCTCTCATTCTAATGTTTTCCTCGACTTCAATCTACGCGCAACTTCAGCAACGACCTCGAGCCTTCCACCCCGTCCAACCTTATCCGCCTTCTTCGCCGCCGGCCCAAAAACATCCCACACTTCGATATACTTGTTGCCGCTAGCCTGGCTCGTTCCAATTGCCGCAAATGCTTCTTTCATCCTTTCGTGTCCTTTAATCGCCTTGAAATCCTCCATGGTGACTGCATTGCCCTGCCGGTCTTTCAATTCCTGAGTGTTCAAAGCACCCAGCTGGATACAATAAAGGACAAGAGCCGCGAGACCTGCAGCAAATGCTGTCGCCACAGACGAGCCAGTGAGAGTCTTGCACTTTTCCAACGGTGCGTTGTTGGGGCGGTCTTTGACAACATTATGGCCTGGGAAGATGAAGTCGACGTCAGCAGGGTCTCCAACCCATTTCCACACGGTACCAGATGCCTCCGCAGCCCCGATTTTGAAGAGATGCTTTGTTCCGCCACATGCCGCTGGAAAGCTTCGATCCGCTGCGACGCCTTGATCGTTAGCAGCACAGAACATCAGGATACCAGCACGGGCAGCACCCTCGATTGCGGCTTCAAGGTCGATTATGTCAGTTGCATTGGTTGCTGTGCGCTCGATGGTCCACGACATGGAGATGATGTGCACTTTCTTGTCGACTGCAGCTCGAACGGCCTGTGTGGAGTTTAGTCAATGCATGGCTGAGAGGTTGGGGTAAAATACCTTTGCCGCACTCTTGGCTGTGATTTGCCTCTTCATATTTTCGCTAATGTGCTCATCAAGCTTGACAACATATAGCTGAGCTTTGGGAAACACCCGGCAGATCAGACTGGCCATTACAGTCCCATGCCCGCCGCTTGTCACATAATACGGTTTGCTCAAATTCTGATGCGTGTCTCGCTGACAGAAACTCCGACCCCCTATGATCTTGGCATGCAGTGATTGCTCGTTTATGTCAACACCATCATCAATCAGAGCTATGGTTATGGGCTCAACAGGTAGATCTCGAGGTGTATCAACGTTTTGAATGAAGTCAGCAAACTCATCCATACATGTGAGCCAGCGATGGCGATGCTCGGCCTGTTCATGCGCAGTGTCGATCAAGCCCCCAGTTGGAATCTGTTTTTCTGGCAGTTGTTCTTTCACGACATCAACCTCCACATCTGGACGGAGTTTCGCAAGGCGGCTTCGGAAGTCCTCCACGTTGTTCTCCGTACGTCGACTACTTTCTAGGCCCTGCTTCGCCGTCAACACATCGAGTTATTTTTTAACCCACCAGGAAAAGCTTACTTGTTCAACATGTAAGTGGACTTTCTTCAGCTTCCTCAAGAGAGGTAGTCCTCCGGCCTCGCTCCATCCACGCAGAACAGCGTTATTGCCACTCCAGTACAGACACACTTCTTCGGCATCAAAGGCAGCAGCAAGGATTGTCTCTGTGCACAGATCAAGCTTCCTCCAATCCCATATCTCTACTTTGAAACCCGCTAGCGCTGCCTCGATGGCTTCATCACTATGGGCTGGCTCAGACATGTCATCAACAATTACGCGGATGATTCGCTGGACCTTCTTATGGCGTAAGAAGTTAAACAGAAATACCATGTCGCTACGGCCCTTGCCATCTGATCGAGATGTCTTTCGGATTTTCGTCGATACGGGCTTCTTTTCGAGATGCAGGCTGGGTAGAGCGACATACTGGAGGATGTCTTCAAACTTCAAGTGATCGAGACCCTCTTCTATTCGGTCCTCGCTGATCGTCTTGGAAGGTGAGTCATAAAGGTCAAAGTATATCTGGTTCTCTGCAGATAATCATTAGCAACACCTTTAGAGACCTAGTTCGCAACCTTTGCTCACCTTGATTACGACCATACAAAAAGTCGACAACGTCATCATGGTTCCTGGTTCGCATACAGTACAATTTCAAATAGTTCCTGATTACAGCTGCACTCTCTTCGGTCACTTTTGGCTCTTCTTTTGGCTCTCTCTTCTTCTTTTTCAATTTGTCGGTCTTCGCTGCAATTGGAGTTGCTGGATTCGACCCTGCGGATCCCATGGGAAGGCCCGTCCCAAGCTTCAACTGGTCTCCGTGTCCAGTCGCGCCAGTGCTCTTTGCACCAAATGGGCTTTCCATGCCTGTCGCAATTCGACGTAGAGGTCCAGGCTTGAAAGCATCCATCGAAGCTGCCGCCGCACCTTTGGATCCTGCACTAGACTTCCCAGCCTTGGACTCAACCGTTTGAGTGGCAAATTTTTTATCTTTCCCGGGAGCTGTCTGCCCATCCATACTACCTTCTTCGTTCTTGTCTTGAGATGATGCCTTTTCCTTCTCTGCTACAGCTTGCCTAGCTTCCTTCTCAGCAGCCTTTCTCGACTCGACCCTTGTGTACTCATGATACTGGTATGGCGAGAGTGGAGGATCCGCATTTGTTCTCTGGTCCATTGCCTTATCGCATTGTTGTATGAGCACTTCCACAACTTCCAATTGTTTATCCGTGCAGCGATCGTACGCGACAGCTAGGTGTAGCGGGGTGTTGCCTTTGTCTTCCTTCGCTTGCAAAGTTGTTTCGTCTGCGTATTTGATGAGTGTACAGGCAAGATCAGGCGCAACATTTCGCCGGATCGCGACATGTATGCAGTTTTCAGACCGGTAGCATGGAATGCCGAGGATCGATGAGATGTCCTTGTAATTCTTGCAGATGTATCTCACGAGTTTACTCCGCTTCTTGTAGATGGCGACGTACAGAGCCGTCTTCTCATTGCTGTCCTTCTCTGATAGAATTTGCGGGTATTTGTCGATGAGTAGTTTCACCAGCGGCTGGTAGATGTCGAACACTTTGTCCTTCGCGTCGTCCACTAGCAAATGTAACAAGGTGTTATGATCCCCATTACCCAAGGTTTTCTGGCCTAGATAACTCGCATTCTCCAATACAAATGCTTGGAGCTTCGCGGGATCTCGAAGATCTAGTTTTCCTTCTTTGAGCCGGCGTACGATGTCTTTGAATTTATTCCCAACGCTCACTTCCTCCTCATCGTCATCATCGGAGCTGCCTTCAGAGTCCTGTCCGTCTGCTTCTGGCTCACGTTCCTGAATCGGTGAATCCGGCGCATGTCGATCCACCATGACAAGCTCTTCTTCAAGTTCTGCGCTCATGATTACTCCTCACAAAGTTGTACGAACTCAATGAAGCTGGAGCGATTCCTTCTGTATAGAACAATAGGTTGTGAAGGAAGTCGACTTGACCTGAGTGAAGCGCGACACAGCCTTGACGATGGCCCCTCGGCAACAATTGCTTTCCTAAATTTCTGCGGAGTCAAAATATTGCTGCTGCAGGCGGATAGACCCCTCGTCCCGCCCCTTTGTTCCTCTAGCGCTGATGTGAGATCCAAGTAGACATGGATTATTTATGCAGCTTTGATTATTGTTTGCTGAATGTGGTAACGCCCGAAACGCCCGAAAACTCGGCGTGAAGCCTTGTCACACAAGGCTGGAAGAATGAGGGTCATTTTTCTGCTTCTGAAGCAGGAGGCATCATGGTCTCAAACACACAAGATTTCCTCTAAGATTGCTCCATTGGGCACTTAGCGTGCTCTAGTATGTGTTACTTCACAAAGATTCTCCAAATTGATGGCGCCCAAATCCTCGATGTCGTACGTTTGCAGATTATTTGTTGGATCCAAACTGGGGTCGAAGAGAACTGGGTCGTCTTTTGGTTTCCCTCCAAAAAGACTCTCCAGGTTGCTCTTCACATCAACTGTAGCGTTGATCTTGACAACACACTGGAAGGGATTCTCATCCTTCCTCTTCAAAAGAATGCCGGTTCTCATGCTTGTAGGAACTCCGGTCTTCGTCGTGGCGTTTTCCTGTAACGTCCATGAAGCACAGTTTGCTTTTCCCCAGTTCCGACCTTTCAAATCAATTGATCCAGTCACAGTTGTCTGGTCGCTACTCTCCCGACTCACGGTCTTCTTCCAACCAACTCTGCCTGTTGCCGTCGCTCCCAGTATTCCGCCCCCAATGTCCAGTCCGAGCTCGCGTGACACTTCCTCGTGTTGAGTGGTGGGCACTAAAGATAGACTCCCAGCTGGAGAGATCGAAAAGACCTCGGGGCTATTTTCGCCTGGCTTCATGCCTCCAAATTCGAGGGAGATCTTGACAGCTTGGATTCGCCTTGCCTTCTTGCGAGAATCGAATCGAAACTGCAGCACTATCAACGTCGCCAAGGTCTCGCCATCAGCTGAAAAGAAGCCGTGTACCACATCAAGACACGAGCAGCGGATATCAACAGCACCGTGGCGTTCGATGTAATTACTGCGCTGAAGAGGTGCTGCAGGATCATTTTGCGTCCGGAAAGAACTCCCTTCATCGCCGCCAGGAAGCAGGCCAACCTCGAACGAGGGTAGTTCGTCTGATGTTTCTTCGTTCGTCGAGTCATCTGCGGGGTCGTCGAAGGCATTTAGAGCAGTGGTCTTCTCCAAAGCAGACGACATCTTGGAAGACCGCAAAGGATTAATAACTCCAATGTGCCGAGGACTACTACCAGTGTCTGGCAGTTTAAGTTTGGCAAAAAATGATGAACAAGAGCCCTTCTTATCTCAATGATCAGTCAAGCTGTTGGGGTTTAACATTGGGTATGGATAGTACATAACAGAGCGTTGTTAAACCACTTATCGAATCAACCCGTCGCTACCTACAGTATCAAACTCTTAAACTCCTCTTCCCTGAGAAGGAGCCTTGATGTGTTTATTGAGGTGGCTTGATTTGTCATGAAATAGGTAAATGGCCCCCAAATGGCCCCCAAATATGGTCACTCTCAGCCCTGGGGGCGTCCACTTAAAACCACACAAAACCGCCCTCAGGCTGAGATATCGGCTTGTAACGTCGGGTATACTTTCCTGGAAGTGAGCGCAGCCCGAGAGAAAGAAGCGGGGGGCCGAGCGCGTCAGAGACAATTTATGGACAGGGTCAGGTGTCAGCCTCGAGCTTTGGCTGTGTTCATGAAGATCGATTGCAATTCTTTCCAGCTTCACAGCACAAACAATGTCGGAATCTGAGAGCGAATCGTCAGTATCTGAAGTGAAGGATGATGATCATGTGGAGGAGGAGGAGCAGAGCTCGGCAACAAGCGAAGAAGATCTCACAGCTGGTATGGGACTACAGATCCTTGCAGGAAGCATACTTGAATTCGATCCAGAGGGGGACGATGCGCGACCATTCGAGTGAGCTCTTTGCTGCACTTCACACTTCAAACGAAAGGCTGCTTGCTAATATGCTTTCTGCAGTGTTGTCGCGGTTCACGGCTACCATGGAGACAGGCACACCTCGTGGGGTGGTCCGTACAACAATTGGTACGAAGATTCTCCATGATCTGGGATCTGGGATCGGATCATTTATGCTAATCTCATGACATTGGGATTTAAATATACTAATGTTTTGACTAGGCTGGAGGACTCGTTGTTCGCTCGATACCCCAGCTCTCGAGTTTTGACCTTTGCATATGATGCGCGCGGGATTAAGGGAACATCTACAAGATTGGGAATCAGGGAGAAGGCTGTACAATTGCTCGATGAGCTAGTCAAATTGAGAAAGCCAGAGGAGCCCGTACGTACCCCGCACATATCATCTGGTATGAAATCAGAACTAACTGCAAACGTCAAGGAGCTATTCCGCCCTTTGATTTTCATATCACAAGATATAGGAGGCATTATTGTGAAAGAGGCAAGCAGAAACTGCAAAAGATGGTTAGCAAATTTTCGCTGACTTGGTTACAGGCACTCTGCATTGCAGCTTTTGAGTATCAGAAGTACAGGACGATAGTACAATGGTCTCGGCTCTTCGTAAGGCATCTTTACTTTACAATGTTTTCAACTTATTGATTGATTCCCAGATATTTTTCGGATGTCCGCACCGATCCACGAGCATCCAGAACATGGAAGACTCGATTGGCAATCTGCTATATGCCAATCAATACCCACGTCCAATTGGCGCATTGAGAACAATCAAGGAAATCAGCAGATCGATCATCGAAATCAACGGTTCATTTTTCCTTTCAAAGATACCGACTCTCGGAACCACCGTCAACTTTTATTCCGAGGAGGAAGATCTAGCTTTGCAGGTAAGCATTCTCAAATTTATCGAGCATCAATGCGAGCTTAAGACCGATAACAGCGAACGGCTCCTAGACTGGATAGCAACTAACACTGGTCTAGGTGTTTGATAGATACACTGCAAGCTTCGACATTTCCTTTGGAGGGAGCTGCATTGGGAAATATGGGCCCTTGAGAGATATCTCCAGCACATCATCGGATGATATATACGACACCATAAACCTTGTTTTAGCAGCTTACCCAAAACGTATGTCATGTCTCCATTAATTTTTTAGGATCAATGGTCTGACCTCGTTGGCAGCTTCGGAACACAATAAAGATTCGGAACAAGCTCTACGCAATTTACAACTACAAGCAGCAACTGCTCTGCCACTTGAATCGAAATTTGGCCCGGAACGTTTGTGCAGCTGGCTGAGCGATGACGAGACCTTCACATCATGGTTCGAAAGCGATGGATCGAATCTCCTCCATCTCCATGGCGCAACTGTTGGCTCGGATGCAGGCGAGTATCTCTTTCAGCAGCTCAGTAGAAAGACCGCAGGGGAACCCTTGGTATATTTTTCATTCGACAGATACGATGACAAGCGAAACACACTCCTCGGGATGCAGAATTCGATCCACGCCCAGATCTACAGTCATCAGCCGGTTTACCACGATGCGGCAATTGTGCCGGAACAGCAAATGAATCACTATCACAGCTGGACTAGGCATGAACTCATGACCATGTTCCGAAATTTCTGCACGAATCTGTCGCATACTGGCTGTTTTATAGTTATCAGTGGCTTGGACGAGTGTGATGACTCGATTTTTCCGTTTTTGGAGAAACTCTGCTATCTGGCCAGGTCCACAGAATACAAATTCAAAGTCGCGCTTGTCAGCGCTACCAAGACCAGTATTCAGTCCGCGCTCACTGGGTGGCCATTAATCAACATGAACAACCATGTCCCAGTTACGGATTTGGAGCGCATGACATCTGAAATTGAGCTTGAGGTACTAGGCTTGATTCAGCAATATCCCCTATTATACGACTTCGAGACGACAATCACAGAGAAGCTTCTCAAATGTGGCGATGACAAAGACTGGCGCCGACTAGTCCTGAAAGAGTTTCAGCGTGTTGGCTCTCAATCCAGGAGAACAACCATACAACAGGAGCTTGGTGGCATAGAGGTAACCAGTCCTCAAAAGAGTCTGCGGGGAATCATGTCCCGAATACCATCTGAAAAGAAATCCTGGGCCCGCAAGCTTTTGTCTTGGATCTTGTACTCATACCACCCTCTGAGCGTTTGGGAATTGGCTGAAGCCACATCACCTGAGCTCTCTGCCCTACCCGCTGCTGTAGTATCCAAACATCTTGTACATCGAAGCTTCGTCGGAAGTCTAGACGACCTTTTCGACGGGGCTATCATTGTCAAACATAATCTGGTTCGCTTTGGTCACCCAAGTGCTAGGGAATTCTTCGCATCTTCAGATCTACGACCAGATGCAGAGAAAGCAGCTCATCGAGATATTCTGGATACATGCCAAGCCCTTTTATCTTCGAAAGGAGGTCAGGAATTCTTGGAGGCTCTCTACACCAAGGCTACATACTACGTCGGGGAACCTCCAATATTCACTCACCGTTACACTCTCCTTACTTACACTGTCATGTACTGGCCGAGGCACTTCCAGGCCATTTCAGAATGTCTGCTTGGAGAACAAGACCCGCCGATTAATAAGCAAGACCTGGAGTTTGTCCATAATGAGAAGGTGATGCGGAGTTGGGCAGAAGCGCACTGGTACCTCTCCAACTCAATCTACAGAAGAGATCGCGGGTTCTTGTCCATGTTACCTGTTTTTGCAGGTCTCGGACTGCGTAGATTGGTGTCTAAGTGGCGTATGAACGATGAAGGCAAAATACACTACGGCGAGGATTCTGGCCTGGCGTTGGTTGAGGCAGTACGCTTTGGCCAAACCACAATTGTCCATTCCCTTCTCGCATCCGGGGTTTACACTGAAAAGGAATTGCTGCTTGCTCTGTTTGCTGCTAGTTCTTCTTCTACCGAAGAGGCCCTGGACAAACTTGTCACATACATCGGCAAGAACTTCCCAAAATTCGACTGGCCGGCAACGACGGTTGTGCGATGTTGTCAGTTTGGTCATGGCAAAGTGCTGAAAAAACTTCTGGAGTATGGAGCTTCGCCGGACAAAGGCGTTGAACTACACAGCATGACTCCGCTGTTCGCTGCCACACGCGAGGGCAATAGCGAAATAGTCGAGACCTTGCTCGAACACAAGGCACCGCTAGATACCAAGTCCCAGCACGGTCGTAGTCCACTTCATGCAGCATGTGTTTTCGGCCATGCAGAGGTAGCAAAATTACTCATAGCTGCCGGTGCCAATCTCGACGCCTTGGACAACGACAACGACACGCCAGTGTCTTTGGCCGTTCAATGGGGCAATCACAAAGTACTCGAAGTCATGGTGAAAGAGACATGTGTCATGGATGGTACACTCGGAGACTTGACTATCCGGACGCCATTGACAATTGCTGCAGACCTTGGGTTCAACGAGTGTGCTCGGGTTATGCTGAGTGATAAAGCAAACACCGAAGTCGTCTGCAAAAGTGACTGGCCCCCTCTCCGATATGCCATCACCAAGAAGAATACAGAATTGATCAAGCTTCTACTTGATCATGGAGCCGATCCAAACACAACCCATGGTGGCGAGCCTCTCATCACCACCGAGGCCAGTGAGGAAAATTTCGTAGCCATTAAGTTGCTCGTTGAGCATGGAGCTACTGTAGATGCCCTCAACTCGCAAGGGGCAACTGCGCTGCATTGTGCGGCGGAAAAGAACTTTGCTGATATTGTGACTTACTTGCTCGAACATGGCGCTGCTGTTAATTCCCAGATTACTGCCGGGCATACTAGTCTCGCTCTGGCTGCCAGTGCTGGTCATGTTGAGACCGTTAAAATACTATTGGACAAAGGAGCTGATGTCTCGATCCCCTCAAACGATGGTTGTAAGTACCGAAGCAACCTACGATTCTTTTCTTAAACGTCTCAGGAGTCTTTGGAGATATAGCTCTTTTCGTCCGAGTCACTGATGTAGCCATTGCTGACTACTCCTTGATTTAGGGACCCCCATCGGGCTATCCTACGACAGTGCAGAAGTAAGTCGTCTACTGATGGAAGCCGGTGCCAATGGGGATAGGGCAACAAACTCATATACACCACTGTATCTCGCTTCGATGTACGGGTACACTGAGACCGTCAAAGTACTCCTGTCATACTCAGTCAACCTCGAGACGGAGTACATAAGTGATGGTTACCAGACCAAGTTCACTGCATTGTGCAGTGCAGTCACGAACCAGCACAATGAAATCGTCCGACTCCTTCTTGAAGCGGGTGCAGATGTCAACCACTTATCCGAGAGAAATAATTTCTGTCTGCAGTATGCAGTTAGAACCGACGATCCAAACATGCTCCGAATTTTGATGGAGTACCGACCAAAGCTCGATCTACAAGATGACGATGGGGACACAGCTGTCGCTTACATACGTTCATCAGCACCAATCGAAATGTACCAGATCCTAGTCAATGGTGGTGCCTCTCTCGAAATCCCTAACAAACAGATGCACACTGCAATCTGCGCAGCTGCGTTATCGACAGATAGACCTGATATTGTCAAATATTTCATCTCGAAAAAAGCAAACCTGAACCCAGTCGGTGGCAAACATGGCGGACCTTTGCACATTGCATGTCGATGGATGAATTTCGAGCTTGTTGAGATGCTCGTTCAAGCCGGAGCAGATGTGGATTTTGTGGACCAAGCCACGGCAGGGAATCCCTTGCAGTCCGCTGCTCGTTGCTGGAACGCAAGTTCAAACCGAGAAGGACAGGAGAAAATCATCCGATATCTCCTGGATGAAGGTAAAGCTGATGTTAACGTGGTTGGTGGTATACAAGGATGTGCGCTGAACGCTGTCTGCGGATGGGCAAGTGTAGATATGGTGATGTTGCTGCTGAAGAAGGGAGCGAAAACGGATGTCGTCGACGAGATGGGAAGAGCTGTCATCCATTATGCCGCGATGCAAAGTCTAGAAAACTTGCAGCAGATTGTCAGTTGCGGGGTCGACATTAACGCAAAGGATGCGATGGGTAGAAATGCCATGCATTGGGCGGTTGTTAGTGGATCCCCTGAAGTTGTGGAGCGAGTCCTGAGTCTCTCGAGACGTCTTCTGGACCAACCTGACAATGACGGATGGACACCCCTACTTTGGGCAGCTCGAGGCTGTGTCACAGCGCATAAGGAAACAGCATCTAGTGCTCAAGAGCAGATCATTACGTTCTTGTTAGATCATGGTGCAGATATTTTGGTCAAAGGCAAAGGCTTGGATCGGGACTGGACACCAATACAAGTAGCCAGATACCACAGTATCGACGACGAAGTTGTTCAATTGCTTGTCAAGAAGACAAAAGAAAAGCTCGGAAAGGAAGAGTTGTATATCGAGGCAGAGCATGCGTGTCTCAAAGCCTCAGAGCAAGTTGGCTCTTGCGATAGTTGCCATTGTGTAAGTCACTTCTTGTCTGATGTCCTCAAGATCGGCTGTGTTAACATGCGACAAAGCAAATGCTCGGAAACCGATATAAGTGTCATGACTGTCTGGACATTGATTTCTGTTACAAGTGCTACAAATCACGTCTGATACTGCACAACAAAAATCACACTTTCGACGTAATTGGTCCAGAGTACCAGGTGGTAGTTGAAGTTGAGAAAGAAAGTACAGAAGAAGACGATGAGGACACGGATGACGATACAGACGATGATACCGATGAGGATGAGGATGAAGAGGAAACGAGCAAAAGTTGAAGCCTCTGATATGAGCAGAGTCGAGGCAAAAATGAGGTTGGTAGGCAACAGAGGACGGGATTTCGAGTTGCAATGTACATTATCTCAGAAGGACAGCTAGCGAGACGCTGTGTTGTGTATCAAAGATTCAAATACCCACACGATGATCAGAAACTCTTCAGTGCTCAAAAGAAGACGCAATCGACTGCTACTTATTGTGTGAACTTTTATAGCTCGCTGTGTTAGGGGCCAATGATGCCACTGACTCGTCATTTTCTGTCTTACGCAACATGGAGTTCGTCTTTTAGTAAACAAATGTTGACCTCAGCTCATAGAGGAAGCACACTTAGAATGCCCAGAACTACCTCACTAGGGCGGAGACAAACTACTTCAACTCCTCGACACACCTCCCATCACCCAAGAACACTGTATGGTCTTCATTCTTACCTGCCACGCGCATCAATTGGCCATCGCTCGCGAGGCAATGTCTTCACCACATGGACACAAAATTAACGAGCAGTCCGAAATCATCCAGCCCATCAAAGGGCTAGTCATCGCCTATCCTCGGGGATCCTGGTACTGCTGCCAAACACACGAAAAGAAACGCTCGAAGGATCATGGGGTGGTACGTTTACAATCAAAAATAGCAATATCCAAGGACTCACAAACTTGGAGAAATGTGCTAACAGGTCTTTTGATATCCAGAAAGACATCGCTGAAGCATTCGGCACAAGCGACGGCAGTTATTGCACATTCTGCAGCCATCCTCGATGCCGCGACTGCAAGCCCAGCGATCAGTTCGTAGCATTCTGGACCTGCTGCAATTCTACCCTCTGCCATGACAATGGAGCACCTGTACCGTAATGCGATACATCCTTTCGTAGCTAGCAATGCTACCTGTCTGGTTAACGATTCCAACTACAAATGGTGCAGACATTGCAGACATCAACGGTATGCTGATTGCACATATGAGAAGTATTTAACCTTGGATACCAGTGGGACCAAGTTTGATTTGACCCCATGGAAGACCTTCTTTGAGAGCGTCACTCCTCTTCCCACAAAGTTTGCGGCAGCTGTGGATGAAGAGGAATGGAAAGGGCAGGTTTCCTGGGCCGAAGCAATGAAGCATCAGAAGGTTCGGCAAGAGCTAGCAGGACAGCAGAATCAACAAAAGCAATAGAGGGGTAAAGGCGATTGCATCGTAGGACGTAAGGACCAACTCGCTCGAGCACAAAAGGCAAAGGAGATACAGGAGGACATAGATGAAATCACACAGGACTTGACTGACCTCGACTCACCGGATGATTTGGGAGAGGACAAGCAAGAAAATCGCAGATCACCCACGAGGGAAGAACCAACCAGTCCCAGCAATATCGGAGGAACGGACCCTCTCAGACTTCTGTGTTTTCAGCCCAAAGACAAAGGATCCTCAGGAAACGAAGTAGAAAGCTAATTGAAACTGTTATGCATTTGATAGTCAAGTAGAAACATGGGTGTATAGTTAGACACTACATTGTTGAAAAGCCAACTGTTGTTGTGCTGTCTGTGGCTGCAGCTTTTCCTCTTGAAGTGGTGTTTCGTTCCGAACAGGAGTACAGTAGAAGATACAGTTATGAAAACATCCTCATTACATTAACTCGCTTATTGCCCCTATTCCGAGATCCCGGCTAGTGAATATTGCCAAACAGCCTGTGAATTCAGTATTGCGGGGTAGACAAGACCCTATATTCCATTGCCGGGACGGACGTAACGACTACCGATAATCAAGATCACTATCCAAAAGTTCTAGGCTAATTCCTTGTGCTTTACCAGAGGAACAAACGACATGTTTAGAGCTGTTCCTGGCAAACGGAAGATGACCCTCCCTCCCTAAGCCCTATTTCAGCCCTAATGAATGCTAAAATAACCTCACTTGGCAGCTTGACGATATGTTGCTGTGATTTATAACCATTCTGTTCCTGCAGAATGTTTCTTGTTCTCGTTTTTCCTCCTGCGTTTCTTGCACCGAAAATATGTTGTTCTCTACCATAGCATATCTGTTCTTTGCTGCCATCGCCGTGGCTCAAACGCCCCCGAACTTTAGTCCTAATATCACTTCAACGCTTCAAGTTAAATTCGGGAGCAAATCTGTAACTCCAGGTCTGGCGCTCACGAAAGCCGGTGAGACTTTCCATACTTCCCAAGCGACACTTCGATTTCGAAGTCCTAACGAAGACATTCCACAGAAACTTCAAAAGTACCAACGATTGGAACTTCAGACGAGGCTCTTAATGAGACATACATATTCTTCATGATTGGTAAGTCTCTCTCCCGCCCTGTGCTCAAAAATCAAGGACTCACTTCCTCATCACAGATCTCGATGTGTACGCCATCCCTCCTCCCACCCCTCCTCCCATCCCTCTCACATCCCTGATCTATTCCCCCAACTAACAACCCAACAGACCCGGCTCCCTCGTCGGCGGCGCTGCCGGCTCACGCGTGACAAATCTCCACTGCCTCCTCACTGGCTTCACCTCAAGCACCATGGCAACCAACAGCATGTACACGCTCACCACGAAAGACACCTCTCCCAAAGCCTACGTCGGGCCCGCTCCGCCCGCCGAAAACCCTCCATATGCACACAAGTATGTCGAAATTCTTTATCCGCAACCGGCGGGCTTCAAGGTCCCCAGTACGCAGACGAGTGCCATATCTAGGGGCATTGGGTTTAATTTGACTGCATTTGTGAGTGAGGCGAAGCTGGGAAGCCCGGTTCGAGCGAATTGGTTTACTGTTACTGGGTAGGAGTGAAGAGGGGAGGGAAGTGAGAGTGTGTGAGGACGATGTGGCAGGATGTTTAGAAAAGTGCACATAGCGGTACAGACAATGGTGAACAAATGGAACACGATGAGAAGGCAAAAAAGTACTACCTCCAAACTTCCAGACTTGGTAAAACGTATCGATTAAAAGTCATGCAGTCTATGTCTAACCCATGCGTCTATACCATGCGTCTACCTGTGCAAGCTGTCCTCTGTAGACAGCGTTGCAATGCAATGCATACAATCCCGCGGTTATAATTCATTCATCAATCGTCCCATCCCCTTAATTCTCATAAACAAACTTCCCATCCCCAACAAGGCCCCAAACTTCCTCCACGATCTGCTTCTGCCCACTAGGCGCCCCTCTCACAGCAAGGTATTTCCTTCCCTCGACCTCGACCTCCCAATCTCCAGGATTTCCACCAACCATAATCCCACCCGCCTCAACCAATATACACCACGCAGCAGCTACATCCCAAGCCCAGCATCCGCCCTCCCAGTAAACATCCAATTGTCCACTCGCCACAGAAACCAGATTCAACGCTGCAGATCCCATGGACCGCATGGAATGTACCATAGCACCGCCCTCTTCCTTTGAAGCCGCGAGCTTAGAAAACACTTTGCATTTGAGAGCGAAATTGTCTCCCGTTCGGTCACTGCCCCATTCCGTGCCCACAAGACAAGTGCTGAGGTCCTTCAAAGGCTCGGGATTTTGTTTCAGCGGAAGCTTCTGCTTTTCTCCACCATTCCGTACCAAGAATGCTCCTTGGCCCTTGATAGCTGTATATAACTCGTCAAGGTATGCATTGTAGACTACGCCAACCGTTGGTGTCTTGTTGACCGTGAAGCCGAGCGAGATGCAGAAGGCGGGGAAGGCGTGTACAAAATTCGTGGTGCCATCAATGGGGTCGACTATGAATGTAGGTTCTTCAGTGAGTTTTTGGCCTGGATAGTAGGTCTCTTCGCCGATGAATTGGAAGGTGGGGTAGGTTGTTAGGAGGCGGGTTGAAACCATCTTTTCAACGGCTTGGTCGGTTTCGGTGACGAGATCAGCGGCTGTGAAGGGTCAGCAGATGGTTTCTGTAGGATAGAGAGGCGAAAGGAGGAAAATTGGGTGTTTACAATTCTTCTTTGTGCCAGAGGAGAGGTAGGAGGGTGTTGCGGCCAGCATCATTCGGCCTGCTTCTTGCGCGACACTAATGAGGAGATCATGGATCTCCCGGAGGTTGAGATCTGCCATGATGGTGTATAGGGAAAAGAATTAAGGATAAGGCGAGGCGTAGGTGATAATCATATGAAGAGGAATGCTCGGAGCAATGCTGTGATGAGTGAATGGTGGGGTGAAGAGAGCTCCAGGTACCCCTAGCCAAGATTAAATTTAGAGAGGAGCGAACCGCTAATCTTATATCAGCACGTGCCCTACAGAGCTCGACTAGGCTAGCCAGGCGAGTTGGTTGTTTACTTTCCAAATCTACTATTGAATGTCTTCGGTCTGAGACACCCTTTCAAATGTAAACATGACATCCTATATCTAGGGTGCGGATGCAGGCATACCTCAGTACTAATGAATGTCCCAAATCGAAGAGCCCACTTCCATCTTCCGAGAAGCATCTCATATTAGGACCCCGACAAAGACATATTTGATCTGCTGCCCATGTCATAAGTCTCAGACACCACTTTCGATTTCTCATAAGTATCCCATGCACAGGAGGGGGGGAAATCCTACCAATTTGCTATTAGATATCCGGAGTTTGGCACAGCACTTCAATTGACCAACACTATCTTATACCTAAGGTACGAACCAAATCCGACCAGATCTACCAATAATTGTTCTGAGTCTGAGGAGGTACTTTCAACGCTATCTGATCTAGATGTTCGACCACCATCATTACCTCCTCGATCCTCACCAATTCATTCATCAAGTCATCCTTTCTCAGCAAAACTTCCGTATACTCCATACTCCCCTCACCCGTCAAGGCAGGTACGTACTGAATTCAATAGCAGGTACAGAAGAGCTCATGCCTTCAGCTCAGATTCATCCTCGCCTGGGACTTTAACCACAACCTCATTGCTCTCGAACTCGCCTGTTTTCATGCCATTATCCATCGACAGTTTTTTGATTTTCTGACCACTCTCGTTGACCCAGACTCCCATCCAGGATCCTACGGCCTTCGCTCTATATTCCTCGCCCTTTAGTAAGGCGACTTTTGGCTCCTTGAACTCTATAATCGAGTCCATCTTCCCATTTGCTGGGATGCGGACGATACTTTGATCATCGATTGAGAATTGTCCGTCTGGGGGTACGCGGTGATTGATTTTCATGTCCAAGCACGGGGCTTTGATTCCTGTCTTTGTCGACGTGAAGGTCACGACTCCAATCGAAGGTGCCGAGAGGTCGAGGGGCGAGGACCATCGGAGCAGGAAAACCTCAAATGGAGAGGTGTTTGTGAGTGTGATGCGAAGTTTTGCTGAGCCGAGGATAGACTGCTGCGAAGTTTCGGGTGACAGAGAGACCTGGAGAGGAATCGAACCGCTCCTTTTCATGTTGTTGAGGTTGATAAACAAAGTGTCGAATGTGAGGTAAACGGCCAAAAAGGCCAGGAAAATAATGCTTCCTGTGAGGATCGTGCGATGGTTGGCCATTGAGTGTCTTCAAAAGTGGAAAACAGGTTAGAAGTGACTGGTTCATAAAGTGGGATGTTGGAGATGGATCGATACAGTACACTGTATTACGTAATCCAGAATCGTAACTTAAGTATAATTTTAGCTTCATACAGTACCCTTGCGGTCTACGCCGGGGGGCGATTGACAGCTTCCAGATTCGGGGTAATCTTACAAGCAAGTGTTGCAGCGATCTCTTACTTCGTTAGGCAGGTCAACGATGTGCAATGGTCCCCAATACATCCTTAATTCAATACAAAACTTGTAGTCCGTCCGCTCTGCATGACCTGTATCCTACAAAGTATACTCCCCGCGGATGGCAGATCTGCAGATCTGGAGGTCTAGAAAACGATCAAGGATTTTCCAAGCTCGCCTGTGCAGTACCTCATCCGGCAATTAATCAAAGTGCCGCTGTTTCTTAACACAAGCTATCAACGATTTAGGAAGCTGCGTTTAGGACAACGCAGGATAGCTCTCCCTACCTAATCTTAAGATCCCACTAGATCTAGACTTTCTAGTACTGAAACGCCAGTGCCGATCAAGGTGAGATAAGATTTGCCGGATAACAGACTCCACCTCCACGGTGGTCCGTCCCGCAGCTGCATGGCTATCTCAACCCCGAAACCGAGCTTCATTTGTGACAACAAAAGCCGACAGGACCGCAAGATATCCTTTTCATAAAAGCTATGAGAATGGCCACAGCTGTATCCCAGCTCAGGCAAAAGCCGAGTCTTGTCTCCAGATTCTATAGCGGGGGTGGCGATGCCAAGGCTCGCTACCATTCCATCACCTTCCCCTTTTGTGAGTCCTCGCTTAGAGATCATATTTCAACTTCACTAAGTTTCAGGGTTTCTCGCTTGCCTACTCAAAGAGGAAGACTCTGTAGTGAGTACAGGATAGTAACTACGGAGATTGTGCTCATTTCAATGATGTCAGGAATGTTTGGAGTTGTTCAAATCAACTCAAATTTCATGAGCAGCCGCCACTGCGGAAAGAGTAAACAACGAGCAACCGCTCTCGCTTACTGACGAATGCTGCCCCTCCGTTAAGACTTTACGATGTCAGTCCAGTCTTTGTCCTCGTAATGAAGCAATTTAAAAGGAGAAGCAGGTACTGAGATATCGCAGCTAGGATCTTATCAGAACGGTATCTTTGTATTGACTATTGATAACCATCGCTCTTCTGGCAGCCTGACGCATGTGTATCTTAAACACCGACTCCCGAATCACACATGCCGTAGGAGATGCTTGATGCCTCTTGGCATTTCTTGGTATGCATCGGATTTAATATGGAAGAAACATGCCGATCATTTTTGCTACCGAACTTCCTCATGTGGGTTAACAAAGAAACAGACATGTGCTGAATCTTGCAGTAACGCAGAACGTTGTGGCTCCAACAAATCACATCGAGCGTCCTTTGAAACTCGTGCGTCTAGATTTCGACAACAGCTTCTATGGCAGTAGACCACAAGTTCTAACTTCCTATTTCTGCAATCTATCTCCGTTTATGTGACTCGCCCTAGGTCGAAATCAAGAGCTCATCCCACACATACAATTTTTGTAGCACCTGATCCAAAGTTGCGACCTTCTTCTTCTGATTACTCGGAAGCAAGATTATGCAGGACCACCCATTCAACCTCCTAAGAGCGGTTATCGATCCGCAATTTCCGCCCTCAGTTGTTTCTTTCAAGCGAGACCAGACATTATCGCACTCGGACATAAATACTTCCATCGTATCCTTATTATTATTCTCTGATCAGACTTCGGATCACATCCAAACTCTACTGCCATCACTCTCTCAAGATGCATTTCACTTCGGTCTCTGTTGCTCTCACAATCTTGTCGGCACTTGGAGAGGCCGCAGTCATTGAGAATGGCAAGCGAGAACTTGGATTGGAGGTAACTCTCGCTCCAGCGGGCAATGTGGCTGAGGTCATTGCCACCGTCAAGAATGTTGGCGCTCAGGATCTCAATCTGTTGACACTGGGCACCTTTCTCGATACTGCTCCTGTCCAGAAGCTGAGTGTTGTCGACGAAGCCGGTACCAGATCCCAAGTCCCAACTACAAATAGGAATTGCTAATACCACCAGATGCCCCCGTTCCATTCACTGGTATCTACCGTCGCATGGAGTCCTCTTCCCTCGCTCCTGAGTACTTCAAGTTTCTCAAGGCTGGAGAGGTCTTTACTACAACCATCAACACCGCCGAAGTGCACGATCTCAAGACCAGTGGCACATACACCTTTTCCGCCGAAGGAGCAATGAGATTTGCCGTCGGAGACTCAACCGAGCTCTCGGGAGAGGCTGTTGCTTTCAAATCGAACTCTCTAAAAATGCCCGTTGATGGAGCTGCCGCAGCCCTTGTTCCCAGAGCCATCGGCATGACCCTCGATAAGCGAACTGTCCTCCAATCCGGATGTTCCAGCGCACAATCCACCTCGACCAGAAATGCACTCACCAACTGTGCTGCTCTTGCCCGCGCAGCTGCTTCGGCCGCTACTTCTGGTTCTGCTTCCAAGTTCAGCGAGTACTTCAAGACGACTGCATCAAGTACCCGCTCAACTGTTGCGGCTCGTTTATCCGCTGTTGCACGGGAATGTGGCTCTACCTCATCAGGGCCCACAGACTACTACTGCACCGACGTCTACGGTATGTTCTTCAATTTTCACAGTAGTTCTTGTATCAGAAAGACAATGGAGTTACTAACGTTGCATTTTCTTCAGGCTATTGCGAGTCTAATGTTCTTGCATATACAATTCCATCGCAGAACATCATCGTGAACTGCCCAATCTACTACAGTGCACTGCCTGCTCTTACTTCAACCTGCCACAGACAGGATCAAGCCACGACCACTTTGCACGAAATGACCCACGCTCCAGGAACCTACAGTCCCGGTACGCAAGACAACGGTTACGGTTATGCCGCAGCTACTTCGTTGACCACTGCAAGAGCTGTTGCAAATGCCGACTCTTATGCGCTTTATGCTAATGGTAAGTCACTTCATTCATAAAGCTGAACGGGTTGGCTAATTTCTGAATAGCTATCTACGTCGGATGTTAAGCAGTACCATAATATCTACTGGATTGATGACATTCTCTGAGAAGTGTGGTGAACCAAGAGGAATGGGACAGAGGGAAATCTTCAGGTGGGCTATGGTGTCGTGGGCAGATGAAAGCAGATACATACGTGATCCTCTGATGTATCTGTTATTTTCACAAAATTCCCGACGAGATACGCTTTTCATCTCATTATCCTCTGATCTGCATCGATATTTTCACTCTGCTGTCAAAAGTAACCTGTCTAACTTCCTCGACGGTGGCCACAAGTCTTCTTGGTGTGGTCATTGTAATGAGATCAAGTGCATACTCATCCCCTAAACTGAGTTCGAAATCATCATCTAAAATAATCTATTTGTAGTCAAATTGCATTGAGGTTATGCGCTTTGTTGCCTTGAAATATGCGAAGAAATGATCCCACGAACAGGAGAACCTAAACCACCTAATGCTATTTGCGCAAGTACTATAACATAACATGACCCAACTTACCTCATAATTTCGAAGGCTAGAGCCTCGCTTCTCGTGACCCTTAAAACGTGCGTTCACATACTACAACCTTCTCAACCCCTATAAATCCTCCCACTACAAACAACTATCCTACTGAATGTGTTTGGCTCACAACTATTATCTCAGACTTGCGGCATTAAATCCTTTTTACTGGAGCATACATCACAAGGGGCCAGCTCTCGTCATTCCTCCTCGGCGAGGCACGTCTTCCCAGCTTCGGCGTCAAGGCCTTTCCGCGCCCAGCTCTCCATATTTTCACCGCCCGACCGAGCCTCTAGTCTATCTTATGTACCCGTTCTGGTTTTCTTTTTCATTTGTGCTTGTTTCTCGGGGGGGTTTTTTTTTTTGTTTTTTGCCAAACCTTGCCTTGGAATTAAGAGACACTCTACAAAATATACCACTCTTTCCCAATCCGAAAGACAGGAATGAAGTATTCGTAAGACTTTGCAAGGAGTAAGGAGTACAAGTCGCTGGAATGCCTCAGATTGATACTGAGGATGGTTTTTAATGCGGTACGGCAGAAAGATGCGATAAGCTAGTCAATGTTTGAAAAAGTGCATTGCATCTCCACATCAAAGACGAAGATATCACATTAAACTCCTAGTTATACAGGCAGTGTTAATCTCACTAGAATTGCTTCTTCTAGTGTTTGGATACGAACGAGGAGTGTTACATGTATTCTATGTACGCGAATCTATCTGCTTTTTCCATTTTTGAAAGCTCCTGCCTGTCCAGTATTCAAATTTCTCCTCGCGTTATCGAGTCCGGATTTTTATATTGGTTAACGTTAATTCCGGCTTATCTTGACCAATGACTTTTCCAGTAGGAAACATAGTGGTCAAACTGCTAAACCTCGGAGCACATGGGATTTCCCCCGGGCGTAAATCCGAGTCATACGCCTTGCTGCGCCGAGTCTGAGGACTCGTACTTCTTCCGGCTGACAAGCTTTATGTGTACGGCCATATCTAGACCGCTTCCAAGAATGTAGCTCAAAGCTTGACCAGAGCTTGACCAGAAATATTTTTCTACGACTCGCCCAATCAGATCCGAGGTAGCAAGCGGCCCGGGCCAGGTACGTCTGACACCTTCCCAGTTGGGTAATGTAATGGCCAGATAAAGAACATGTCCGAAACGCCTCAGATCCTCATCAGATCTCTTCACTAATTCCATTGGTCATCTCGTAATTGACATACAATGAGGGTAATTATCTTTTGTAAGGAACCGTTTTTATGTGGCTGTCCAGAACATCTCGCTTCGGATCCTGATGACCAGGGATTGATCCTTCTGAGTACGACGAAACCTATGAGATATTTAGATTCTCAACGGTTAATCGCAAAAAGTGGTACGGTTGTAATCGAACGTACGTGTACACCAGTTTAATCACGAACAGGTGACCTGAGTGTTGGAAACAATACGAGTTTGGCTGCAGGAAGATGCTTTTCTGTGCCGCGAGGGAGGAGAAAAATTGTATATATAACCATGGGTTCCTCCAGTCAGGTTAGAAATCTCATCCTCATCTTGAAAAATTCACGAACTCAAGGAGCCTCTATCGCACCCCTTCTACCATACGTTATTTTAGAATGAAGCTCTTCAACGCAGCCGCAGCGGCAGCTCTCCTTCTCTCGACAAGCGTTCAAGCCTGTATTCGAGTCCATGTGGTTCAGAACAATCATCCACTCTTTGGTGACGGTATGAGAGTTCAAATCTGGGACAACGATGACTTCTACGAAGTTCAAGGTCAGGGAAAGAAGGGTGCCAGTGGGGACACTCACTGGGGATTCCAGTAAGTGCCTGACTGAGCTTCACTCATATTTCTTGTCCTATGGGCAGGATTTTCAGAGATTCGACGTTACAACAACGCTGCAGAATAAGCACATACTGATTCTTTGATCAACTAGGTTTGGAAACGGTCATTATGTCGAGCTAACGCGTAACGGGAAAGAAGGATTTGTTGCCCTGCAGAGTTCGTTAAAGTCCCTTTCTTCGATCTTCGAAAACTACTAATAACCAAACAGATGGCTGGAGAGCCAACTTTCGTTTAAGAAACACCTCCTTCGACAAGAACTGCGTCATCGATTCAGACAACGGGTGCAGAGTGTATGAGACTATTTTCGAATCTTGCTTGGATGATAACTTTGGAAACTGCGGTGGATACACCTGCGGACTTTGCGATGGCAATGACTGTCCTCGCTAGTGGGGTGTGATGGATTTAGGTTGGAGGATCATCAAAGGACTGGGGGAGTAAGCTTGCCATTTGGCAATTCTCCGCACCTGTTGATTTGAGGCTTCTAAAACCAAGTAGGGAACATTGGGACAAATTTCTTGTCGATAAGAAATATGAGTAGCAAATTATGATTTCTATCGCAGTACATCCTCGTAAATTATCCTTTACCCAAACCAACATACAACCACTTCACCAGTTAAAGACTTCCTTCTGCTAAGAAGAGACTATCCTGAATCATCCTTCAAATCTTCGAGAGACTGGTAATCGTAAGAGAGATGATCAATCACTTGTAAACAATCTTCAACGCATGCTAACCTCGTAACATTGCCAATGCTTTTGGGTCCCAAATATCACCGCGCCCATCTCTTCGAATTCCTCCAAAACTGCCTGGAAATGCTGATGCGTCGAGTCGCCTTTGACAAACAGCGCATGTCTAACCAAGCCACTTGTACTGGCCAGAACGCGTTCTCAAACATCAATTCCACCGAGCGCGATCTTCAAGAAAATATTTGTTTAGCTTACCAAACTTCCGGAACGAACAAGGCGTCCAACAAGCGAGCAATGCCTCGGCTCGGACATCAGATCCGTTCAGCATTCATTTCTCACGACCTGACCAACATCGAATTCAAGCATTGAGAGGTTGTTCAATGTAGCATAGAAGAAGCAATATTGCACTAACGGCTCATCTGATCTATCGTATTATGGAGGATGTGTATCTGCATCGCATGAAGCACAAATTTACCAAACTTTCCCGTCCACTCGGCTAAGCCCCACATCGCGGCCAAACCAGGCATGGAAAAAGCAAAAACAGTGCCAGAAGATTAACTGGGCTCCCTAGGATCGAGATTAGGTTTACCAGAGTTGAGGTACTCGATGTGCAACAAAACTTTCTGACAGCTGCTATTTATAAAAGATTTGAGAGCGAATCTGCCTTATTTGGTGGCGGAGGACGGAATGCATTGACGATGGCTGGGCTTAGCGAGGGACGATATCTGAGCAGCTCCAGTATGGCTTTCCTAGGCTGTGAGAATGAAATTGCCTTTACCAGACTTGAAATTACCGATGTGCAACAAAAGATGGAAATAATCTTGATTGATAACGGAAACAGAAAGAGTTCTGGGGGCTTGGGAATAGAGAATGTGTAGATTATGCTAGACGTACCAAAATTTAGCAGGGGCGACTTCATCTTGAAGCTTGAAGCTCGAGGCTTTCGAAAGGGGTTGATTTTCAGTACAGTTGATGGTAACACTACAGATACAAGGAAAAATGCTTTGATGGGTTTGTCATTGAATAATTGATCAATGATCAGAATCCAAACCACATCTGAAGGAAAGACAAAATAGTGTTCTTACTCATTGCGAAGTCGAGTTCCGAAGTCCCTTCGTTAGCGAGCAGACCCCTAATGACCCCCCTTCAGCAGCGCCAAGTAGATGTTGATGAAATTGGTTTACCAGAGTTGAGCCTTACGAAGTGCAACAAAACCCCTTTTACAAATCCATTTTCTGATTAAAATGCACAGATTTGTACAGGAAACCGAATAAAACGGCCGCGTGATGGTCTTGCATTGATGACGAGGAGGCTTAGCGAGCCAGCGCTAGCGCATTGGGACATCCAATATTTGCAGCAGAGACGCTCATGGCAACGAAATTTGGTTTACCGGAGTTGAGTGATGCGATATGCAACAAATTATTGATTAATAAAATGCGCAGATCACGAGGATATTCTCTACATCATTGAAATTCTGCAGACATTGACTTGAGAGGGAAATGCTTAGCGAGTCAGCCCCTGGAAATCTTAAGCTGCGGCTGAGTCAACAAGCTACTGGTGAATGTTCGGGAGAAATTTCATTTTTGTAAAATTACCAGAAGCAGAACAAGAATAGGAATAGAGACACGATGTATACTTTTACTAACGACGTATTGTTGGAACACTAAACAAAAGACGCTGGCTTATTTATTACGCTGTTGACTTTTGTGACAAATGCAAAACAACTCACTCATCCTCCGACATATCGAACATACCTCGTTCTGGGGCTTTGTCTTCCGGCTCCTCCTCCTCCGGACCAGATTCTGTATCCTCGCTTTCGCTCAATTGATTTGAAGGTCTTTGAAGCTCTCACATGGGAGCTGTGTCAAACACTTTATCTGAACTCTCAAAAACTAGTTCTTCATCAGTCGTATCGACGCGATGATTTTTCTCCTCATATCTCCGGATACGGGTACTTTCATCAGTCTCGGTGGTAATACTTGGTCGTCGGATATCAATGGCAGTCCTATTTCGTGGCTGCTTTAGGGCAGGTTGATGAACCTCGACATCGGATTTGTTCTCCTCCTCGGAAAGTGCCTCCTTTGGTCTAGCTGCATCTCTTGGTGATGATGACTGGGGCTGAGGTTGATATGATGGCCTTTGTTGATCTAGTAGACGAGCACTGAGAACACCTTTTGGTTGACGTGGCTGCAGTGTTAAAATTGTGGGATGAGACATGTGTTGGTTTGTTTGTGGAAGAAGGCTAAGAGGCGATGGGGGAGCCGGAGGGGTCCTCAAGACCGCTGGGGTTGGACGCCGTGGAAAATGAATATCGCCTACATATCTGTCCCTGATAGTGTACTGATGCGTTATTCTGTTCAGTGACACCGAGTTCTGCAATGGTAGGGAGGATGCACGACTTCCATTGTCGTTTGTCGAGTGTATGCTTCCCGAAGCCAGTGTAGAGACTGGTGTGGACGCTCCTGACGCACTGAACGCCCCTTCGCTACTTGTCGAGGCTGCGTCGATTTGTTTGTTCCATGCTCCTTGATGTTGCTCGGAGTTAAAAGTCGCGAATCTGGATCTGACGTGACCTCCTTCTGGTGATGCTGACTTTCCAAAGCAAACTTGGACCTCGGATTCCCTACATGGTAGCTCCTCTTTTTGATGAGCTAATTGATGATCCCGGAAGAATGCAGGGCCTCTAATGATGATTGCAATGATAAAGAGTCTGAGGACAAAAGCCATGTATGCCAAAGCGCAGAATTTTTGGAGTTTTGATCCAGATGCGAGATGGGGATGGAGATGAGGTTTGGATACGGGAAATAAAGATATGCTTTGGAAGGAGAATTTTCAAACCAACGTATTGATGCTGATGGGCAAGGCAGGTGCCTGCTGTAGTTCCCCCTCTAAAGCTCCATCAAGACGAAATTTGAGCTATAATTACCCACACGCATCTCGGCATACTCCTGATCATCTCAATTAGGAGCTGGCAGTTATTTCTCTCCTAGTATCACATTCTTCAGCTTCCTTCCGAAGAATGGTTGCCTGAACCCCTTCGAGTTGCAGCAGGAGATGGCTCACTATGCTACGACGGAAACAGAAGTGGAAGGAGCGACGAAAGAAGCCAAATACAGCGACTGCAAAATCATCTATGGAATTCCAAGCAAAGGAAGTTGGGGATTTGTTGTGCTACTACATGTTCCAGAAATGTCCAAGAACGAAGAGCAGATTCAGTAATCCATTTTCAGCACGTGAAGAGCACTCGACAGTCCACAACATCATTTGACCACCTCCCCACTTCAACAACACAAGACCTCTCCCCTTATATCCCACACCACCCCCAAACTTCCAACGCATCCCCCATTGGCCAAACAGACGACATGCCTCCCCCACCTCCAGATTTACCCCTGAGCTAAAAACTACCCGCTTGCTTCTCCATCTACATTCACCCATCCAATCGGAGTCCACGCGCTCCTGCGACGGTACTCTTGTTCCTGAAGATCGCTGTTGGTGGTGAAATTCCAGCAGTAGTTCGCTATAGCAATGTCCCCTATGTATAGTAGAGGCATAGTAGAGGCGAATGCAGGTTGTCATGCAAGCCTTCTCTCGCCTGTTCCAAGCTTGCAGTACTTGGGAACCAACACCAATGCAGGGGATATTTGAAAACTCTTTGGAGGGGGGTGGATGGAATAGGACACGAGCTCAGATGTGGGTGTTTGATGTATATTGAATGGTACGATGGTGGAGATGGAATAGATGCATCTCCCTTTGTGTGCTTATTCCCAGAGCTTGGTGGCTGTCAAGAACTGGTAAAAATTTACCGAAAGCAAATACTGTTTACAGAGTGCCTAGTCTCTGTACGGATACAATAACCGTGATCTACCTCCCCTCCATGTAATCTCCTCCCCGAAGTCAGCAACGAGCCGCATGCCAGCTGCAGATCTAGATCCACCAACCGACAGCTGCGGGGTACAAACCATGTACTGTACTGTCCATGTGCATGACATAGACCGCACCGCTATCCCGCCAACACCATTCCCAAATACAGTACCTTATCTGTAGTGGAACCTCGAAGTGGCGGCTTATGATTTTATGTATCACATGGAGCCATTTCATCTGCCAAGCGTAAGACTGTCGTCAGTTTCAACCAGCTTCGTAGCCGATCTACACGTATCCATGGTAAGGAGAACACTGCTTCTTCCGTACGCACTAACGAGATTCTTAGCCACTTACGAGTCCAGTGAGACGTGAGGCGAGATTTGCCTATGAGTACAGTATGAGAGTGTGACAGGAAGACAGTAGCCCAGCCGAATACGACCGAGTCATGTACGGGGTTGATTCACGTAAAGTGCTCATCTCTCCATCGCCTCCAGCACCAGCCGTGCTGTCTCGGGATTGTGGGGAACCCTTACGCACGGCTGGGGCAAAACCCATCAAAAACGTGGTCTATGCCGCACGGGATAGAGAATTGCGATGTCGTACAAAGGACAATATCGAGATTAAGGATGCAAATATGCGTGTTGAGTATGATGACCCGTTCCCGCCCAGCCGAAACACCACTGTTTACCTCTCTTAGTCTCGCCAAAATAGACGGATTGGCCAATCAAATCTGTTAATGCAGAGAAGAGATTGCGGCACCAATCACAACAACCACTTCTCCAAAGAAAGGGTGTGAAAGTCCTTGTCGAATGAAAGATGCAGGATAATGGCTTTTCGGTCCTTGTAGGGTGGAGTCGATCATTTGGAGGGGATGAGGGGTATATACCGATGTTGATATGGGGAAGAACTTCCAGCCCTTACCCAATGCAGCAACCGAGATAAGCGAGAAAGATGTTCCAGGAGGCTTGCTTCTGCTCCGTCCCTCCACCTCTGACTTCTAATCTAGTCTAGGTCTGACTGTAGGTACCTACCCCAGGAAGTAATGTACGTGCAGTAGATCCACCCATCCCCCCACCCCCAAAGCTTTTAATCTACATGCATGCAAATGATGCTTGCAAGTAGTCAACAGGGGCAGCCACACATGTACATTACATACGGAGTACATGCTCCTCAGCCCCCTCCGCTCCATCTGCAGATCCAATATCAAAGTCCGGGGTTTGCCTGCTCTGAGGAGGTACCTCATCTAGAGAGTGACATGTCGAATACACACTGGCTCCGCCGGTAAGTTGTTCCGAGAATGAGGGGTAGGAGGGAGGAAAGTCCCACGTACAGGGCCCGAAGTTTCTTTCGTTTCGACTTTGATTTTCGACGCGCGTGCGTGCAGGGTGCGTTGCGTCTTGCTTACTGTCAGGAACGAAATTCTGAGGCGCTGGTACCGCGGCTTTTGAAAATAGAATGAAGGGAATTTGTGGGTCTGTGGGTTTGTGGTGTGATGTCAGTGAGGACATGGGGATGAGGGTGGTCATGTTTATGGTATCTGAGATCTACGGGCCGGCCCATGTTGGTACGAGCTTCTTGCTCAGAACGGATGATAGAGTTTAGTTTGAGAAAAGAAGAGTTGTTCAAGTCATGATAGACTTAAAAGTTCAAGTCTTGGTTTTTTATCATGAGATGTTCATTCGGCCATCAAGGTCGTAGGAGAACAAAACATGGTTCCTATACTAATGAAACCCGCGCTATGCCCAGTTCCTGCCATTGCCATTTCATTTCACTTTCATTCATTCATGCCCAACATAAGATTACAAAGCGAGCCTGCGCCCAATCCCCAAGGTCATCATCATCCGAACACCCAGGACCTCTCATATCCAAATAGAACCTCCACTTGAAGTAATCCTCGCCCACGTGACTACCCGGAAACCCCTCAGCCAAAAGAGGACTCCACCCTTTCTAGAAACTCGTTCCTTTCCCCATACTGCACAAACCCCACCATCTGTCAATTTTAAGTGTGGCGGTGCAAATGACGCGCAGCGTGTGGTGGTAGGTCATGATGTTTTTATATTGAGCTCGTCAATTCGCTGCGGGGTAGCGAGGCAGATGTGTCGGCTCTTCGGACCGCGACTCCTTCGGGCACACGACAGACAGCCACACTCGACAACATCTCTGCTTGGTGTGATCTAAAGAGGTAATTGCTTCATGTTCGGACACTGCGGACTTGCCAACAGTCAATATATCGCGCAGTTGTGAGTCCCAGTACCGTGGACTCAGTCGGCCCTTCTGCCACTTGCTCCTGATTGAGCTCAGTGTACTCGCAAGCCCAGTTGGGATTCCGGGAATTCGTCTTATGTAGTGCAGGTGTTCATGCCGTTTGTAACATGTCATGACGCGTCTTAGCGTCGATTCGTGATAGATTTGAGATTGGCATCTTATCCTCCGAGGTAGCTTCGGCGTCGCATTTCGGCCTCACGAATTATTTCGGCGGAGAGACTGAGGCTGGGCGCTAGATGCGCATAGCGCTCGATTTCCATAACCACATCGTTGATGATGCCATCGACTGTGTCCATATGCGGGACGAGAGTAGATATGATGCTAGAAAGCGAAGGTGACATGGTGGCGCCCATGAGGAGGAGAGTTTGAGAGACGATGGAAAGAGCTCCCTGCCAGAGGTAAGGCATGTGACCAGCGTGACTATTGCGTGTTAGTAGATTTTTGTGAAGTGTGATATATGAAACTTACTGTGCGGTGATATGCTCCAGTTGTCGGATTGAAGCTTCGAGACATTTGCGGCAGTTCTCACGGACGGAAGGATCCATAGCTGCTTGCTCATTATCCAGCACCGCAAGGATGTAAGGTCTGAATATAATAGTTCGGCACGCAAAGTACCGTAATCGTAGTACAGTCTGGACGGGGTCGGCAAGCATTGTTCGGCTGTACGGGAATTGTAGTGCAACAGGCAAGCTTTCGTACCACTGCGCAAGTTGGAAGTCCAACTCTGCTACTACTGGCTCGAGGCTTTGTGTCGATGCCATGGAGTCTTTCGAGTAGATCAATTGGCTTACACGGTTGAGGAGTCGTCGGAGTGCGATTTCGGCTAGGAAGTACCAGAGGTCGTCTCGACCAACGCTTTCTTCCTCTTCGGGTTCGAACCCACCTGGAAGTCCGACTGTCTCTTCGAATTGAACGATTCCTGAGTGTGGAAGATCCATCTCTGCCAAGAGATCGCTCTCAAAGAGCAGTGCATTCCAGTAAACTCGCTCGCTTAATTCTCGTTCGTCGAGAGGAACTCTTCCGGGAGCACTGAGAAGGAGCTGGAGCTTGGTACTGGTGCTGCTAAGCAGTGTCCATGCTTCCAAAGGTCGGACAAGGTAGAAGAGGTATGCTGAGGCGAGAACAGTGCATTGAGCAGACAGAACAGTGTTTCTAGTCATAAGGCCAGGAAGCAATGCCCATGCAGCTGCGAAGTATGGGAGTCCTGGTGGATCTTCGTTGGGTGGGACCCTCGATATGCTGGCACTGCAGCTGGCTTGGCCAAGAGCCAAGACCAACAACACAATGCAACTTTCTGGCCCCTCGCGAAACCCATTCGAAAGAGCGATGCGGTAGTGATTTGTCCAGTTGTATGGATTGACACATGCATACCAAACATTGACTTTGGAAAAGAAAGCCTCGATATAGGCAGAGGTATTTGAGAGGTCTAAGCAGGGAGTCTTGGAGAGGGCGAGAGGCTCTCGTGCCATTTCAAGTTGCAGTAGAATTTGGGGATCATATGGCCTAGAGACCAAATCCCGAATTAATGGCCATTGAAGTAGATGGAGAGCGGCGTTGGTGTGAACTTTTGGCATGGTCGAGATATTAGTCGGCGTAGTCCATGTGCCAAGCCCCGTTGCGGGGATCATGGACACGAAGTTGCTGGTGGTCTGCATCATGATGTCCTCATTGCTAATTGTCGTTGCACCGTTGATCGACGGCGAGCCAGTCGAGATTGCCATACTGGAGGTTTGCCCGACGAGATTGCTTTGTAGCAGACCCTCGATCCGAGTAAGGTGTTCCAGAATAAGCTTGTCTCCAGCATCAAGCTTGATGCCTGGTTCCCGATAAATACACTCTGCCCCGAGCTCAGTGCAGAGCTTGCATTTCGGCTTTGTTCCATCACACCTAGATTTTCTAGACCGACAAATTTCACACTATTGGTCAGAGTCAGTAGCTAAAATATGATGGTGCACAAGGTAAGCTCACAGCTATGGTAGCTCTCCGCCTAGGGTAATCGATGCCAGCATCTGTGCTTCTTCTCTTCAACGGATTGATACCATCGTCACTGTTCTGTCTGTGCTGTACGCCGTTTGTCATAGATTCTCTGTCTCCAGAGGACTGCGAAAGGTTCCTTGCTTTCTGAGCTGAGCCCAAGATGCCCTCACGGGAGAAGTTCTGCACACGGCGGGAGTTGGGCGATTTGAGCGGGTTCGGCGAGTGCAAAATCCCGTTTCCGTTGACACCATTGCCATTCGTGACGAGCTGAAGACGAGGAGATGGGATATCGATGTTGAACTTGTCTCTAGATATGGAAAATGTCCTGCCGCCTCCTGTAGCAGAGGTCGGGGAAGCTTCTGGTGACGAGCTTGACATTGCGTCTGATGGTGGAACCGACAGTTGGGTTCATCGAAAAAGAACCTGGACAGCGGGATAAATGGAAGCTGGCGGTTGAAGTGTAAATCACAGAAGAAGGTTCAATCTCTATTTGTGACTTGGAGGTTTCGAAAGAATATGAAGGCAAGGCTTTGTTGATACGGGTTCCATATCTATTTTCGAGAGAGATTGATTACGTGCCGCGTGCACTACGCTGACATGGGTGGCCGATGTCTGCAGGGTTCACTCAAATACACGACTGGGTTGGTGATTGGAAGATCAGACGATGTGCTCCAGCTTGACAAGCCTGCCGCCGCCACGAAACCCTGTGATGCTCATGCAGGTTCAAGTGATGGAGAATCTGGGGTTCGGTAGGTGACGGCCGAAGGGAGGGCTTCTGGAAACAGGGTGGGAAAGCGAGGCTCGATATTAACCAAGACGAGCAGCTGATGGGAGGAGGAACAGTTCATGCTGGAGGCTGGAGGCTGGAACAGCGCTTGCTGAGGTTGATGCAGATGCACGAGTGACCCTAGTGGAGGTACAGTACAGTACTTCCCCACAGTTAGATATGCTGCACCGTGAGGAGGGGCACAAAGAAACTTTTTTGGCGCCACTGATGAACGGCGCAGGAGTGGGATGGTTCATTGTTCATGGTTATGGGAGGGATCGTCTCGCCTCGAACAGCTCAGGCCAATGAATAGGGGCTCGGCGTTAATAAGCGAGTGTTTTCCTTCCTCCACCACTACTTGAGGCAACCGAGGCAGCGCCGACATACAGTCCAGTAAAACCAATACTTGCATTTGAGGCCCATACAACACTTCCTTCTTTCACCTATTGCCCGCCTCATTCCGGCATCCTGCTGCTGGCACGAAACTGATCGCTCTGCTTGCAGGTTCGATGTGCCTGTGACTCTGTCTGCAGTTTGCATCTCCAGTTGGAGGAAATGCGGGCGGACTGTTCGACTCCGCCCAGCGCGATACATATTATGATTATTGTTCTGGTGGTGGTGGTGCTGGTGGTTCTGGAGGTGGGATGCTTTGGTCACTCGAGATTAGAGCTTGGAGATCCTGATGTTTCGCTGGGAGCCATCTGAGTGGTTGAAAGTCAACGCCATACCGCAAATGGACCCGACGTGCATAGCAGCCTTCCAGCCTCAGGCGAGAGTGCTGACATTTTGGACATCAAAATGCCCCTGCACGCGAGATGGATTTGAAAAAAAAAGCTGAGGCAATTGCGCTTTATTTCAAATTGAAAAGAGACTAGCGAAGACTATCTACTCCGATTGAGGATCCTTCGTTAAATTGGATTTCCTTCGCCGTGGGGAGATCGTTTGATCTCCACAATCTCCAGGGTCTCGATGTGGTCCCTGGGGAAGCTTGGCATCTGATATCCATACCGTCCAAGTTGTGTAGGTAGGTGGGTAAGTCATGGGGCAATTTGATGCGGTCGATCGATCTCCTAGGAACAGTAATCTTGTAATGAATCATACACAAAACGCCTGCTGGTCTATCAGACGACATCGGAATATTAAAGTATCACGTTTCTACTCCCAACTAAGTTCCTTCGGTGACATGATGTTGCGGCCCGACTACGAGCTGAAAGTGGAAACTCATCAAGCCACATTGCAAGTTACTTGTGTTGCCCTATATTAATTCTGGATGTTCAGCCCACAAATTCTTAAAGATCACAACACGTCTCTCAAGCATCCAAGCTAGTGGTCTTGTTTTCATGCAGGAATGAGTGGCACGCATTTCGGTGGAGGCAATACGATAATGTGAAGGTAACCTGAACAACGTGTGGAGGATATAGCGGGGGAATTATTCTCCAGGCCGAGGATGGGAGGGAGATATTCCACCTGAGAGAGGTTGCAAAGTATTTCCTGTCACACGATTCTCACATATGAAATTCTCCTAACCTACCGTGTGGTGGACTGTGAAACAGTGAAGAAATTCAGAAGTTGCGACCCTGCCGGCTCAAACTCCCGTGAAGCAGAGAGTGTTGCGAGAACCCGTCCCTGATTGGAGCTCCTCTACAGAACTCACATCTTACTCACCATTTGCAAAGCTTAGCTGCCACTTACTCTTCGTAAATGACCAGACCGAGAAACGTAGAAGGACGGCATCAGAAATGAGACGCAAGCGTCTCGAACAGGCAGCTAGATGTCTTCGGGTTAATGGATGATCCACCTCAGTAGAAGCGCCCTGGAGTGATTGATCGGTTGCTTGCCAGAACATGCAACCGCCAAATAAACTCAGACACCACTCTGGCTCATTTGCCTGGCCCCAAGATGAAATTTGAGGATTTTGGATGTGTAAGTCACGTGCCGAGCTCAAATCTCTTATCTTAGCTTATCGCAAGCGACTCGCTAATCGCTGGACCCATTTCATCCCATCTCTGGACCTGCTTCTTCCATCAACACCATCGATTCAGCCTAATATACAAACCTCACTTTTTTCTTCTCCAATTGCCGGCAGCTGGTACAGTGGCGCCACGAGGGTTCCAAACTTTCTTTACCTTTGGATCCTCTCCACTACTCCGCATTTGCTTGCGTCGTGTCACCTTGTTCGCAGCGCTGTCCATGAGCAGATCTTACCCCGCGATCACCACTATTCTAGGTTTTTTTTAGGGCCTCACCAAACTTTTCCCGACCTCCCATCTCTCCACAACCTCAATCCACCTGCCCCTCTCCAATTCTGCCGGCAGATTTTAGACGAAGCTGATTGGCCGAGATGAACTACTCTACGTGGTTCACCACGGGAGATGGGAGATAGTGAAGTGCTCCGTCTGACTTCATCACAATATTTTGAAAGCATTGTCCGCTTGTGTTTCTTCCCTCTTATCCCCTTGTCAAACACACCGCCATGCTTTTCAAGCTTCTTACTGGCCTTCTTGCGACTTATTGCGTGGCCCAAGCAATTCCTTCACCTGGTGTCCTTGGTAGCGACCTTACCATTTTGATCAATGACGAGGTTTCCGGTATGTCGCCCGTCATATCACTGCTACATTTGGCTGACAGGTTGCTTTGACATGCCCTCAAGGTTCTTGTGCAAAATCAGGAGTGATACTTCTTACCCCGCAATCTAAGGTTTCCGCGGGCCCTGAGCATGTGCAGCTCTAGGAGCGCAGCTCTCGTCTCAAGTCTCAAGCACCATCTGCCGCAGACATTTAGACACACCTTGACTACCTTTCGTTTGAAGCCAAGTATGCGAGAGACGAACAATATTTGGACATCACTTCTTCCTGCTCATGGAGGAATGAGATGATTCGGAGATTCGGAGGATCTAAAACCCGTCATATTCTGGATTCACGGTGGAGCATCCATAGGGGGAACTGCGGATGAGCCACATTCGACTGAGGAAGCATTGCTTTAAGAGAGAGACGCTGCCATAGTTTCTATCAACTATCGACTTTCCATATTGGAATTTCCTGCATTAGGTAACGGGGCTACGAAAGGCAATGGTGGACTTGCCGACCAGATCAATGCACTTGGGATGGGTGCGAACGAACATTCAAAGTTTTGGTGGTGAGCCTAATCCTATCACTACTTTTGGTCAATCCGCAGTAGCCGCTCCTATAGGAGCATAGCTGGCGTCTCCGAAGATAGCCGGAAAGTTTAAAGTAGCGCTCTCACAGCGCAATCTTTCAAGTGCTACCCGGGATAGTTCTACTACGTCTTTGGCACCATAGCCCGAACAGAATTACCCCTACGCAGTTAGAATGATCTGCCGTTCTCGCAATTCATCCTCGACCTCTGGGTCAGCTTCGCCAGATCCTACGATCCTAATCCAAATGAAGGCTTAATCAATGCGTAGGGATACACTAATACACTGAAGGAGCTAGATATAGCTGGGGTGTGGAAGCTAGTGGGTACTGAGGGACAAGAGATGCGCCGGCTGCACTGGGCCGAGCAAGTAAGTTGTCTTTCGACAGGTAGAACAGTGCGAAGCATTAGTGTGCAGTTGGATTACTATCCTCGGGTGCGACAAGATCTTGGATACGATGTGAGGCGTATAGAGTGTACAGTAGTACCACATTCAGATATCTACTTGCATTATGTTCAGTTTGGTGAGGGATGTTTGGCGACTTGCATACGAATGGCGGCAAGTGTCGTTGGTAGAAGGCCTTCGGCAGTTGTGTATACTTGTGCTGCATCATACTTACCAAATCTAGCACACATCTAGATTCGGATCCTCGTAGCTCCAAGGCTGAACCAGGTTGCCTAATGTCTCCAAGCCGCTCATAGCGATCGTCATTTAGCAGTCAGCAGTCTGCTGACTGAATTGACAGCATTGAGTGCCTCTAAATATTACACAATTGATACTCAGTGTCCACAGTCTATAATCTGTCAGTAACATATATATCAAAGACATCAACGTGCCATGTGAACTATAGTCTTTATTTACCATGACTTAAGCAATTATTTATTTGAGAGCCATATGGATTTCTGCATCATTCAAATTCCAATAGCATTGTTTCTTCCAAGTGGCAAGTATGTGGTTTCACCCATTCGTATTTTCATACCTTTATCCGTATCAGACTTATCCACGCGTTGTAATTACTCCTAGACAGATACCTAGCAACTATTATATTTTCACTGGATGGTTGTGGTTCTCTTCTACGTACCTGAATGGGCTAGTTGCTCTTGGTTGTTGACAGACACTTGAGGAAAGGAACCTCCTATCTATTCTCACAGAGCAAAAATCGAATAGTCTTTTCCTAATTTCCTGAACGCACTTTCGGTCTCCTGTCTTATAGATTCGCATAATATACCTCTCACCCTGGTTTCCATCAATGTCCCCAGGAAATGATTTGGGGATAAATTACAAGGTCTCACAGATCTTTTGTGTCAGTCGTAGTTCGCACTCACTCCAAGACCAGAATATCAACATTATAATAGCCAGGTAGAGAATGATTCGATGATGTCGATCACATTCGAGGTTTGTCAAATAGAGAAAAGGCGCTTATTGTCAGCGCTACTCGTCATAACTCAAGCTTCTCATCTCTGCCCACAACTGTGATAGCTGTTAGTGCGGGAGATCACCTTTGAGCCCCCAAAACTTAGCTTTTCCTTCCCTCGTTGGTCAACCATTTTCTTGACAAGACACAAGCATGATCGAACTTCCGCCAACAAGAAGTAGTAGTACTCAATAGATAAGTCTCATCTCCGTCGTGTCAACTGAAAATCACTCACTTAGAATTATATATCGTTGACATCAACCACGAAAACCCAACTTGTCAAGGTGTAAAAATCAACCACCTCTCCCATCTTCCTGAAAACACCCCTCACTCCACACACCCCTGCATAGTGCTCTCAATTATCTACTCATCTTCTTCCCAATATTCCCTCGCTCACTAGACATCTTCAACCCCCCAAGTATCAGCTACTTCCTCTGACTTTCAATACCTTATCGTCTACCTCTTCTTAGGTCAATATTTGCTCGTCGTCCTTAAAACATGCAAGCCAAGCAGATTTAACGTCCCTTTCCTCTTCGCTATTGGGTTCAATGCTGGCGTCTTTCGACTTGGCTTGGTCGGTTCGATGGAGGTGAGGGTGTGAGTAGGATGGGAGAATGGAATGTTGCTAAGATGCTTCGAGGAATGTAAGGATTCCGTTTATGGCGAGAATACTCCGCGACGTTCTTCGTCGTCGTCTTACCTATCGTCGATTACGTCTCGTCGACGGGGTCAGAGCAAGCGGATACAAAGCTCGTGGATATCCATCAGGACATGGATAAACATCTTCGGCAACTCGCTCCGGTACAGCTCATTCTCAGACCGGAAGCGCCGTTGCAAATTTATCTATCACAACTCTTACAGGGGGTCGACTGCCTATGGGGATAAACGTCTTATGCACATCGCTCTTCAATTCCATGGCGCTTAATCGTGGCAGGAATCACTTGTGGTGGTAAAGTCAGGACGACGATTCTGAACTTGCAGTTCGACACAAGGAAACCTCAAATGTGCGACATTGAAGCATATCGATTTGGATGGGATGGGACTTCGCCGCGATAGACGAGGGTTCTAAAACTGATGGAGTCGAGGAGATGTTTGGAATTGATTCACGCTTTGCGGCCTTCGAGAGCAAATCACAGGAGAGTTGGGGATCGATGGGGACGTCGGACTGACATTTGAGGAAAGGGGGATAGAGGGAATGGTCTCAAGGTTGAGTATAATCTGAATTTGGTGTTTCTTCCATTAGGTCTTGTTGTGGTGCTTGCTGCACGAGGGTTGGCGATGCAGTAGGGTTTTGGAAGATTGTCGATAGGTATATTTCTTGATGAATTCTTTGATTGTTGGGTGCAAGATACATGCTTCGGTCTGCTAGAATCTCCGCCAGGGATTATTCTGTCCTATATTCAGGCGCTAGATACACCGATCATTTTGCTTCTGGGGTATCAACAGAGATATTCGAGTCAGCAATTCGGTCGGAAATTCAATTGGCCAAAACAATGGAGCTTCTTCCCGTGGCCATAGCCAGTGTCAATTTTCCATGTAAGAACCAAAAAGATGCCCGAGTCGCTAGGGTGATCCGGCTGTCGGCATCAGCATACCGCAAACTCGGCGAATTGACGTCAAATCATGCCCCAAAGTCAAAAAGTCAGAAGTCCGCGAACAGAGTTTCGGATGAGGCTGATAAAAGCTTTCGCTGATCGTGCTGATCGATTGATAAAACTTACTTTCCTTATCGCAGAAAGTCAAGTCTCCATCAAAAAAGAAAACCTAAAGCGCACCACGCTGAATCTGGATCTGGCTCTGGCTTTGGATCGGAGATTTGTCGAAAATAATCCGCGACTTGGATGCTGGGGCTCCCATCGGATGATTTCCATGTTTGGGTGGGGTCCTGGTGGATGCAGCTGGACTTTGCATAGCTTCGTTCTCGAGGTGATGTGATTGGGTGAAACCATATCACTTTCTTGTTGTGGTCTAGTCAGGTACGGCACAGGCACACAGACAGGTCCAGGTCCACTAGGTCTAAGCGCTTACCTCCTTTTCTTACAAAGTATTGAGCTGAGAGGAGAGCTTTTGTCTAATTTCATGATGGTACCAATCATCACACGTTGCAGCAATAGCCTAAAATCGATCCAAAGGAGGCGCGAGAAGGTGCGAGCACACCTTTCAACAGTTCGGCGTCTCGGAAAGTTGGGTAGGGAAATTTAATGATGTTTTGTTGGATCTTGCTGGCAGTGTTGGAAGGTTACTTGGAACTTGGAGGCGAGCACACCTGTTGACACCGAGTATAGAACAGTGGACCTCTTCATCTCATCTTTAATGGGGCGCATGGAGAGAAGACTCGCCGGTCTGACATCAAGGATAACTCTCGACAAGAAGGCTGCTGATATTCATGGTTCTCATGTTGGTTGCGGCGGAAAACTCGCCTGAAGAGGAGCAATTAATCTGGCCGATTCCAATTAGGCACTTGGACTCCGAAATGATGTGTCCCCGGTTAAGCATAAAGAAAATCCCATAGCATGATTCGCTACAAATCGCCATGGACTCTCCTGAGAATGATATGCTAGTGGTCAGTTCGAGGAATAAAACTGGACCCTAAGGGGCATTCCTGGCAGCGGGGTTACAATTACGGTTTGACTCGACTGTGCCGCCCTTGTGCGCATCAATGGCTTCTGCAAGTGTTTACCGAGCCCTATCGTAGGCCCCCTCGGTCAACTTCCCCGGGGCATCACACGTTTCCAAGGATTCCGAGCCACTTTGTCGGCCGTTTTGGGCGTCACTGCTGCTCTAGCCAGGAACCAAAACAACCCCGTAGGATTGGGGCCTTCCAGTATACCTAATTTGAACTGCTGGGCTGGACTCGACAGAACGGCTAGGCCAGATCCATTTAGTGATGGCTTCTCCTTCTTGCTTCTCTCTCTCTTCTTTCTCTCTCTCTCTCTCCACCGACATCATCACCTTCACTCCTCCCCCTCACTCCTTGCGGTGACCGTTGTGCCGTGCAGACTTTTGTTTGCGTCCCCTCATTGACGATTCAGTCATTACAATCTTTACAGGCTTAGGCCATACCACAATCTTTTCAGGTTATTTATCATTCTTTCTAGCATAATGTTTTCCACTAGATTTATCGCCACCGCGGCGGCTTCTCTCTCTCTAATGTCCTCAGTCACGGCCGATTATAACCCGGCTTCTCAAGCTAACGTGGCTATGTACTATGTATTAAAATCTACGTAGATGGGAGGTTTGGCTCTGTGCTGATAGTGTATTAGGGACAAGGACCTGACCAAAAGCCTTTGGCCCATTTCTGTGATTCCTCCAGTGTCGATATCATCCCTATTGGATTCATCAACATCTTCCCGAACCTTGCGAATGGACTTGTCGCGGAGAACTTTGGAAACCAATGTTGGGATGGGAACTACACTGGCCCAGGTTACAATGGCGTCAACAACCACAAGAACAACTTCTTGTACAAGCAATGCCCTCAACTCCAGGAGGATATCTACTACTGCCAAACGCAAACCAAGAAGAAGATCTTGTTGTCTCTTGGTGGTGACGGAGGAAATTATCAACTCAATGGAGCAGCCGATGGAGAGTACCTTGCTGAGTTCTTGTGGGGCGCCTATGGACCTTACAACGCCTCATGGGTTGCAAAGGGAGGTGTCCGTCCTTTGGACCGTGGATCCAGCAACCTTGACCTCACCAAGACCATAGACATTGATGGTTTCGATTTCGATATCGAGCGGGCATCGCCAGGTATGTAAATTTTCTGCAGGTAGGCCATTCGCTAACATGCCGCAGATAAACAAGTCGGTTACATTGCATGCATCAAGCGACTCCGTCAACTGTTTGCTGCATACAAGATCGTGAAACCATGCTCCAAGACTTACTTGATCTCTGGAGCTCCCCAATGTCCTCTCCCTGAAGGCAACATGGGCCTCACAATCGCCGGCGCACAGTTCGATCTTCTGTTCATTCAGTTTTACAACAATGGCGCCAATGGATGTACCGCACGTAACTACATCACCAACGGAAACAAGGGTGGATTCAACTACAACGCTTGGGTCACAACCGTAAACCAAGGTGCAAGCAAGGGAGCAAAGCTGTACCTTGGTCTTCTCGGTTCGAGTGCCGCTGGTACCTCCGGCGATTACCTTACAGCTCTGGAGTCGAAGTCCTTGATCGATGCCTGGCACGGAGCGCCTCAATTCGGAGGTGTTATGCTTTGGGAAGCGACCTATGCTGAGAACAACTTCCCTTCCAGTTTCCCAGGAAAGAACTATTATCAGATCATCAAGCAGCTTTTGAACGTCTACGCACCAGCCACCACCGCCCCAGCGACGGTTTGCAGTAGTACAGTTTCGTCTAGCAGGACTTCCACCAGCTCGTCAAAGATCTCCTCGTCAAAGATCTCCTCGACAAGCTCCTCGAAGACTTCCTCCACATTCAAGACCTCAACTACAAGCTCCACATCTTCCAAGATCACCAGCACGTCCTCGTCAAAGGTTTCCTCTTCAACTGTGAAGCCAACAAGCTCGTCTACCAAGATCTCTAGCTCTTCCACAGTCAAGGCTTCCAGCTCCTCGACAATCAAGCTCTCCAGCTCATCTTCCGTACCCCACAGCTCATCGTCGGCAGAGGTTTCATCTTCGTCCTCCTCAATTGCGGTAACCACATCTTCTAGCAGCATAATGACCTCAAAGACAGCCGCCGGTCAGTTCACCACGACTTCATCAAGCACAGTCCCAGCCGCCACAGGATGCGTCTACAAGGGATGCTTCACCGAGGCCACAGGCATCCGCGCTCTATCCAGTGCCGTCCTAGCTGATTTCGAAGCCATGACTATTGAGAAGTGTGCTAAGTACTGCTCAGCATACACTTTGTATGGTCTTGAGTACACTGGCGAATGTTACTGTGGAAATGAGTTGAATGCAGGCAGTGTTTCCGCCCTTGAGAGCGAGTGCAATCTTCCTTGCACAGGTGATGCTTCCCAGACTTGCGGAGGATCTAACCGATTGAATGTTTACGAGTGTGGAGCTCTCCCAACTTCAAGTGCCACGACATCTTCAGCTACTTCAAGCATTTTCTCGATCTCTATCTCAGAATCTTCGACCTCCAGCTCTGCCACTTTGACAACTTCAAGTGCCCCAACTTCCTCTGCCACTTCAAGCATTGTCTCAATCTCTACTTCCGACTCCTCGACGTCCAGTTCTGCTACTTCGACAACTGAGTCCTCAAGCTCAAGTTCAGAGACGCCAACTATTAGCAAAACTTCCAGCCAAAGCGCTACAGTGACTTCGTCGAGCAGCGCTGAGTTTATTACAGCAACGTACACCCACACTTTCAGCTACAGTCTCACTGAGTCCTCATCAACAAGCTCCAGCAGCTCAAGCAGCTCAAGCGAGACATCTTCAAGCACCCAGTCAGAACATGTGACGTCGAGCACCTATGTCTCATCTTCCTCGAGCCTCCCAAGTGGACCTCACTATACCAACTCGAGCTCCAGCACCGAGACGACTAAGTCTAGCTACTCCACCGGAGTTACATCAACAACCTGCACTGATACCACTTCAGTCCCAACGTACACTCCATCCTCGTCCAAGAGCTCCGGAGGTGTAGTGACCTACCCACCCAAGCCAACCTCGTCCAGCACCAAGTACACCACATCGACAGTTTGCACCACCCGCGTAGAGACCATCACTTCATGCCACCCAACAGTCACCAACTGCCCAGTCGGAAGTGTAACCACCAAGACAATCCCACTCTACACGACCGTCTGCCCAGTAACCGAGACCAAGATCAAGCCAACCACGACTCCAGTCCCAACAACCTACAAGCCAACAGGACCAGTCACTAAATACACCACCTCGACCGTGTACACGACCTCCATCTACACCATCACATCCTGCGCCCCAAGCGTAACAGACTGTCCTTCCAAACTCGGACACGTCACCACGGAAATCATCAAGTTGTACACAACCGTCTGCCCATTGACTGAGAAGTCAACTCCAGTCGCAATCCCCACTCTGAGCACCTACGCCCCAATCGAGACCCCAGCCTTCACTGGAGTCTCTATCCCATCTACTTCTTCTGCCGAGGGTGTGACGAGCACGAAGACTCCTGTGCCTGTGTACGCCACTGGTGCTGCTAGCAGTTCGCGAAGCGCGATGGGTGTTATGGTTGCTGTTGTTGCTGGTGTGGTTGCTTTCATGCTGTAAAGAAAGACTTGGTATTGACACCGTGCTATGTTTCGTTTTGTATATGGGAGGATCGATTTCAGCGACTTTTTTCACTTCTCTCGAACGAGATATAACTCTTCTTTTGTAGTCTGGTTCGGGGATGAGGCATGCGTGGGGATGTGGGTATGTAGTTTTAGCATGGACTATATATGGTTTCTGTACAGGGGAGGTGCATTTATGAAAAGATATAGGAAGGGAAGAGAAGGAAGTTTTAGCTAGGGAATGGAGCTCAAGCCAAAAGAAGGTGAAAAAAAGAGGGAGAGAGATGGATTGATGTGTCTGTATATGATTCTCTGTATACACATATCACAAATTACTTTATCTATCTCATCTTCAAACTTTGTATTGGTAATGTGATTGTATCTCATCGTTAGATCTTACTGTGTTCTAGTGACATGATACTACATTAATTATATGATCTCTGTGACACAGTCAGTGCTGCTAGCAAGAGCTGTGAGTTTTGGATCTCGACGCACTTTTCAATGGGACTGATATCCCGAGACGTGAGCTCCATCAACTGGGACTCATCAAGATCGTACACTTCTCCTCCACTCCACTGGTTGTTCAAAAGATTCCTCCCTCGAAATCTGCCGTGGTGCACAGCGTAAAACATCTCCTAGCTTACATCGAAGACTCATCCATCCCTCACCTCTGGAACTGTAAGCCACAGCCGACCCTTCCCCATACCAACCCCCACTCCAGATCCATCCCACGTCGTCACACCTCCAGGCTCTTGACCAAAAGCGTAATTCCTGTAACGACAGAGGCCGTGTCTCGACCAAGAGGCCGTAGCCATAACTCGGACATGATCTTTCATCTCATCTCATCCCAGCAACCATCAACACTCAGCTCCACCTCGAACCCCTCCGCCTGGCCAATCTCTTCTCTCCCGGACTAGCGAGGAAAACGGCAAAGAGTAGCGAGAGGATGAAGACTGAGACTGTAGTGAGGCATAATGCTGATGCGGAGGGGGCGCTGGATGTGACGGGTATGTAGGTAGATCTCGACGATGGCATGATTGGTTGAATGATAGGGGTGAGATGCGGGGTGTGGTATGATATTGTGGCGCAGGGTTTAGGGGGTCTGGTGATGGCGGTGGCAGCGACAGATATTAGGTTTGCTTTAGTGGAAGAAAGGTCCAGATAAGGGATTTCAGAGGGGAATGTGTGGTAAGAGATTGACGTCCGTGATTCGAACTTCTGCCTTGAAAGGGAAGGAGGTGCGTGGAATCATCGTATAGCAAGGACGGCGAGAATTCACCGGTCCGGGGGCCGTGGAACCGTATATTTCTGGATTGGGAATCATCGAGGATGGCGTTGTGATTGGTTCAGAGAATTTGAATTTGAGAGAAATTGAAAATAAAAAAGAAGTGACCTTACCAGGGGGGAAAAGTGATCACTGTATCAGAGGTATTTAATTCGTGTTTAGTTATTTACTTTCGAGGTGCAACGCTTGAGAGCAAGCGAGCTTCACTGGACTGGTTCGCAGGGTGATTGTAAAACATCGTAGAGTCGATTTGAAATTTACATCCAAAAGAATGCGAGGGTGTGATTGAACGAGACTTGTTGCTTGATGTTGTGCGAAGCTGACTTTTGCCCGCCTGTCTGATGACTTTTGAAAACTAAGAACAAACGGCCTTTGTTGGTTGACCGTAAACCAGGAGCGGACTTCGAGACCTCAACGCCGCCTGGTCTCTTTAAAATAGCGATCGAGCCATTACGAGCTTTCCAATCAGGAATTACCGCGTTCTTAGCAGTGCAGACGACGAGCGCCCTCTTCCAGACATCTCTAAAAAGCACTTCAGAAGGACCTTCGACGATCCACTAAACCTCTTTACGACGTCTCTTACTAGAGCTTGACGCCGCCTTGGCACCTCTACGACGCTTCTTGCCATTCATATCCTGGTATCCGTCACCATTTTCGTCGTCGTCCTCATCCGCGTCATCCACAACTACAGCCTCGTCAACAGCAGACACCTTCCTTCACCACGGAGTCGTGCGCTTAGGAGTTTGCCATGTTATACAGACGGGGATATAATCAAGGTTTGGCTGGTAAGATCTAGTAGTCTCGCTATAAGATGAAGCTGCAGCGTAGTTGCTGATCTGCCAAACTCTATTGGCTACTTTCCTATCTTTTCCTTTTCTTCCAAACATAGATTTCAGTTTGAGGAAGTAGGTAAGATCTCACGTACCCAAGAGCGATGCTTCGCATCTGAACCAATTCCACCAACTTTTGGATCAGCATTAAACAAACTCCGAAAGATCGTCTCAAGCAGGACAGTCAAGCGATACCAAACGAGTTTCCGAATGTTGGTCTTGATCTTATCGGTACCTTCGTCGTATGTCCAGGAGGAGTAGATAAGAGGAGACCGAGTGTTGAGCCGAAGAGGGCGAAGAGGAAGATCTGGAGGAGGAGCGGCTGATCGTTGAGGATCAGGGCGATGAAAGAGCGGGGTTCGGTGCGGGCGTTGAAGGCTGGGAGGGGGTGGGTGGGTGATAAAGCGGCTGTCTTTCAGAATCCAGCTGTTCGGGTTTATTTCGGCACTGATAAGACAAATTCGTGAAAGCGGAGTGTTGGAAGGAGGATGGCTTACATGAGAATAGTGATCCCAACCTCACTAATCATCTTACTCGAAATCTCACTCACGCGTTTCGAAACAGCACTGAAGTCTTGAGACAATGAAGCACTGGAGAAATGCTTGACATGATTCGGGCACATGTAAAAGACGTCGTTAACATCCATTCTCTGTTGTCCGCTCTAGAAGATATGCGGTTCGGCGGTTTTCTTAATCTCGGTGGTGCCGGCCGCGATGGGTTCACTCAGTGGGTGGCGATCAAGCATATCTTTGACTTCTTTGTATCGGAGGTAGAGTGTTGCGGCTTATTGGTCGAGTATGAGCTAAGGAGGAGAGAGAAGGGTGGAAGGGTGAGGAGGGTGGTGTCGATGTAGTGGGATATTTGTTTGTTGGATTGTTTGAGGATCCAGGTGTAGATGTTTTTGGAGGAGGATTTCTCGGTGCTTTTACCGTTGTTTGCGAGGAGTTCTCAGGTGGGATGGTGATGATGTCATAGTGAGTCTGAGACTTGAAAGGGGCGTTCTTGAAGATCGAGTTCGGTGGAAGCTGAACTGTTTTTAGGTTGAGTCAGCTTTCTTAGCACGGAAGATGCTGGAGGTATAGAGGCGCACTTAGAAATAATATGACTCAGCTTGAGGTCAACTAAATACTCAATCTCAATATCTCAAGACAGCATTGTTGCTGCAGAGAAATTATGAAGTTGAGAAGACATCCATGGAATTTGAGATGTTGTTTAGTTTCGTGGAGCTAACAACACTAAGCGAGAAAACAAACATCAACGCGAAGTCAAGCGACGGAGGTGAATACTACTAAAGACAACGTCAGAAGAAATTAATGACATTGACCAAGCATAGAGATGAATGGAATCTTAGTGAAAGAGAAGTCAAACTTTAGTCATCAAGCAAAACAAATTTAAAGAAGGCCTTAGCTGGAGCGGCGAGCAATGTTGAAAGACACAAGGTGGCTTGCAGTTGGAGTAAAATTAACGCACAACCCAAATTCAACTCTCAAATCAGAGAATAAAACAATTAATCCCCTAAATTATAGATCTCATACCGTTGCATCAACATCCCTGAAGTGAACTCTCCCTGTACAATCAAGAAGCCCGCCAAACATCCTTCAAACCCAACTCAACTAACCCGGAGAAATTCCGCGAAAGACAGGTTAACAAAAAGGCAAGTTCCGCAAGCTATCGCTAGCTCCCTTGATCTAGCGTCTAAATTCAAAAATCAATAGAAATGAAACAAGGCTGTGAAGTATTCGAGCCTCCTTTCTTGTCGCGTAACGTACAACCTGGTTTCCACATCATCTTCGAGATCAAGTCTCCGTCACTTCAGCACAGTCTGCTGTATATCTCCAGGTATTGGGTCTACCTTCCCATATCTGCTTCTGCATGGGCTTTTGCAGATATCGGTGTGGTGTGTGATATTTCTGTGTTTACTACTGCGTCAACTCGTTACCGCTTCGAGGCTTCTGTCTTCGATCTGTTAACAAATTCGAATTTGTCTCAACATTGTCCAGCACCTACATGCCCTACTGCCGCTATTCCATTCAACAGCAAGACAAGATGCCACCCAAAAACAAAACTACACCTCTTTGTAGTAAGTCCCCCTCTCCCTTTTTTCCCACCTTTCCTCACTCACCAACTAATTCTCTCCCTCCAGTCACGCCCGAAGACCGCCTCACTCTCAAAAACAAACTCCTTGCCCACCTCTCCACGCACCCTTCTCTCCACTTCCCAAGTCCCTCGCTTCCCCCAAAAGACCAACGGATCCCCTCCCACCTCAGACGTACCCACGTCCCCTATACGCCCTTCAGTTGCCTCCTCTCCACCGTGCACAAAGCACCCCTAAAACTACCTCTCACAGGTGAACAATGGCAATGGCTGCGCAAATTCTGCTATCCTTCTTTCTTCTACAAGGGGCCTAGCAATTCTGGGTTCCAGGAGTTGCAGCCAAGGGCGTTCTTGAGGCTGTCGGTTACCGAGAGGAGTTTTGTGAAGGGGGAGATGGGGAAGGCTAATGGAGGGGCTAGGGCGAGGGTTGTGCCGCAAGGGGGAATGGTCATTGCGATGTAAGTTGAACTATTCCTGTTATTCTTTTTACTCATGTCTCGCTTTTGTCTTTTGTCCCTTTGAGAAAGAGAAAGGGGAAGAGAAGAACATACCTGATGCAGAATGTGAGAGAGGGCAAAGTTCCTGAGTACAAATACTGACCTTGGAAATCACAGATACTTCCTCCTCAAAGGCGATTTCTTCCCACCCAATCCAATAGATTCACCAGAATCACTACCCAAAACCGAAGACGCCGACCCAGATCCCAACTCCCTGTTCCTCCCTCTGGCCTCCTCACCCACCACCAACCCTCCCACCACCTCCCCCACTACCCCCCTCAACCCATCCCCTTCTCATCCTACCTCCTCCACCGCCACCCCTACTGGAAAGCTCTTCTCCGCGCCCAACCCTGGATAACCATCTGGTGGGCCACAAAGTCCATCGGGCACATTATTAACACGGTCTGGATCTGGCAAGAGCACGTCGAGACGGATCCGAAACTGAAGAAGTTAAAGGAGGATCTACAGGAGGAGATCCAGGAGGCCTTGATTAAGCTGGTTGATTCGGTGTATTTGAATCTGATTGACTGTGATGTTAGGGCTGGGAAAGCGGGGGTGGGTGTCTTTGGGAAGGGAGGAAGGGGCGGGGGGAATGCTTGTGTGAGTACTTTGCTCTACCTACCTACCTATTACATGTCCTTTTCTTTTCTGGGGACTTTTGCTTTGACTTTTATCTGGGTATGCTCTCCTGGGGTTGAAATGGGGCTAATGTGTGAGGTTGTAGGTCAACGCAACAATCTCCAAGCTCTTCGCGGAATCTAAGCATAGACTTGAGGAGTGGCCTGTTCATAGCGATAAGATCGAGGAGATTCGAGAGACGAGGGATTTGTGGTATGAGTTGTGTTGGTTTAATAAGGAGATGCGGGATGATGGGACTTATCCATCTTCGTCTTCTGAGGATGAGGATGAGGATGAGGATGAGGATGAAGACATGGACGATGAGGACGAAGATGAGGATGAGGATGGAGAGAGTGAAGATGAAGACGAGGACAGCGAGGACAGCGAGGATGCGGAGAGTGGAGAGAGTGATGATGTGGACAGTTGAGGAAGCGTGATTTTGAATGCCCTGACCTTCAGCGCGACATTCAAAGAGACTTTGTGATGGATCGAAATGGGTTTTGGCGATAATACGTTGTTCCTCATTTTCCTGTTGGGGTATTCTAGAATGGAACGAACCTGGCATTGTATGGGTAATTTGGAGTTTGATCGATCAATATTCTGTATTCTAGTCAGGAAATTTTAAGATCCTCCATGTAGAAACCTGTAAAAACTCTAGCACTAAATCAAAGCAAGTCTATGCAACAAACATACCCTTAGTCAGCCACAACATTGATAGCCTCCTCCCCCTCACCCAGAACCCGCACCTCCATCCAACCCCCCTCCTCAACACCCACAATTGACCCATCAATACAACATCTCCTCCACTTCCAATCCTCCCCCTCCTCCCGAAACACAATCTTAATCCCATCAACTTTCTCATATCCGACATCCTGGTTCTTTAAATGCCTCCCATTATCATATGCAGCCATCATAACAGCCATAGCGTCATCTCCATTCAGCGTCCCAAAATGCACAACTCGTAATGCTGCTTCGAAGGGCTTACTTTCCGGGGAGATCGTGAAGGTCTTCTCTAGGTTACTGACGAGTGTTGCGAGGACATATCCGTGTTCCTTCCGATCGAGTAGTACTTCTTTCGAGCCTTGGAATAGCGTGACGTCTGTCTTGTATTTATGCGGTGCTCCGTCTTTGGGAAACAGGAGATCATTTGCGACAAGACCGAATCGCTTGTCGCCGTGTTTCCGGTATTCTGTTGTATCGGAATCGGCGACTAGAGTTGAATGAAGGCCATGGCTTGCTACTACTGCACCGTATACTGTATTATTCGGTAATGGGGTTGCTGTCTGTCCTTCATTGCTGAGAAGGCGGGCACCAGGTGAGAATGTGGCTTTGAAGATAGGGAGGGCTTTAGGCGTTCCGTGGAGGACGGTGCGGAGTCCTTGGATGTAGATGGAGGGGAGAGGAGATGGTTTGTGGATGGAGTGGAAGAGGGCATTGCCTGTGCCGAAGGGAAGCTGGACAAAAGTTGGCTTGGCGTATGTACTGGGACTGTCAGTCATATGCTAGTACAGTGCAAGCATGCAATATACGTACCTCGGTCTCTCCTTTCCTTGCAGCAATTTATTAATGGTATCCACGATCCCTCCATCTCCGCTCAATATCATAACCACTTGTTCTTTGCCCTCATTCGCACCATCGATCAATTTGAACTGCGTGAACTCCTTAACCGACTCAGCAGTCTTCGTCTTGATAACCGTATACTTCGCATCCTCGAAACTTATAGCTCGAAGCAGCGGATGTAGGATCTCGTCGAAGAAAGCAACCGCCAGACCAGTACCAGACAGAGTCGAGATAAGGACATACACATCCTTCGCATTTTGCAGATATGGAGGCAGCCCCTGGAACTGGAATCTAGCGAGGAACTCCTGCGGCAGAATCATGGCATTCGTAGTCCGTAGCTTGAAAGGGCTCTTTGTCGCCGTCTCTCCATCGTCCTTGCTCTCAATCTTCTCCTCTGTCTCTACTGCCTTCTCTTTTTCTGCAGCCTTCTCCGGCTCCAGACTGAAGATCGTATATTCGGCCGTGCCGCCCAGAGTATTGATGACGGTAATCACATCTTCGTCGCGGATCTCATTGGAATCCCAGTTCAAAGCTCCGTCCTTGTACGTGAAGTCCGCGGGAGCCTGGTCTTCAGGGTTTGCGCAGGCGGGGTCGTTGCAGGTTATGGCGAGAGCTTCGGTGCTCTGGGCGGGGAGGATTGTTGTCGTCGCCATGCTGGTGCTGGAAGAGCTGGAGGGATGCCGAAGTGAGATGAGGCTCCATGGTCAGCACGAGGTCGAGGAGGGAGGGGTGTTTGTAATCTTGGAGTAGGTTTGCAGGCTTGTGATGCCTGGCAGTCGCCCAGTAGTGGGGTTGTTCGCCATGACGCGATTTGCCCGCGTGTTGTTGGGTGAGTGAGAAAGTGAGAAAGGGCAAAGGACACCAACACCAACCAACATCAGCAAGCGACGATAAGGACCTGTCGATCTATCTCAACTCTCTCTCCTCCTCTCTTCAACACCGTCGTTTTGGTCAACACACTCCATGCTAGACTCATAGTATGTGGGATGATACTGTATCGTGCCGCAAATCGATCGGGCGGAGAGTAGTACGGCATCGGTAGCACTGATTGCTTTTGCTGTGCCCCCCCGCCATAGCCGATGGGAGTCGTCGTTCATGCCCAGTGGCATCCAGCATGGATAACATATTCGCGATACATTTTCAAGTGAAGTGGAGAAGTGGATTATGGTCATTATATGATCCAGAGCCTCTTCCATGTTTATCCGCCATCAAATGGCTTCCCCTGTCTTTGGCGTTCCTGGTAGATATAAACTTACGAATGGGAGCCACGCATTGGCTACCACAATCGACTTGTGTTTGGAATCACACCGGCGCCTTGACGATCATTTCTCTGCTTGTAGGATGCAGTGCTTTGTGGCTTTCTTTTGCATTTACCTCGAGGATGGCGATACGTAAAGTATTGGCTCAATCGTGTATTCTTCCCTACGTGGCATGGCTCAAGGGTAGCAAGCACGAAGCACTCTCAAGTCAGATGCGTGTGGAACCCCTTCATTCTTCTCTCGAAGGCACGAAGATCTAAGGCTGGCTAACAATCAAGAGGTATCTTCAAGTGGCCGGATTATCCTGCAAATGCTCCGCACTGCCCCTCTAAGAAATGCTGTAGGAAAGCGAGTATCTTTGTATGACAGCAGTCCAATGCCAGTATTCCCCTCTAGCTACTTGCGATGATAGCAAACACAATGATCCTCGTACGGAACCTTTTGAAGGCTTAGTTAGGCTTTTCTTTCCTGAATAAAGACTGCATAGTAGCAAACACAACGGCCCTCGTACAGAAATAGTCGAATTCAAACATTTGAGTGAATCGTGCTACATCGGCATATCCTTACAGTAATTATTGCGCTGCACTATCCCGTCCAATCTGCCCAAGTACGATGCAGGTGACTCAAGTCATGGAAATGCTTTGAAATGCAACTTGGCTGTTCCTCCTACTCACTAGATAATTCGGGCGCAAAATAGTCACCATCTGAAGTCTGGATCATCTGAACGATTGCGTGCTTTCTGCTTCCTTCAAAATAGAGATGTGGCGTTCAACACAGCCTCGAAGTCCCCGGACATATCAATTAGAACCCAACCAAGTCGCATCAATGCAGTCCCATATGATCCAATCACAAGTAAACTGCGCAAGGCTGCGAACTTGAGCTGCGATGAGGCACTGCGCATGAACCGCTGGACTTGTCATCTGCAGCCAACCTCACAGCTTCTGTCGTCCGGATAAGGTGTCCGGGAAGCCTGGCCAAAATTGATGAATGTTATAATGAACATCAGGGAACGTGTCCAAGGATAAAGTCATCGAGTTCTGTTCTTGCATTTGAAGTACCATTATGCGTGTCATTGTATTCGCACTTCTCACGATCCCTGCCCTTGCCTCAGAGGGCAACAACGTGCTGGATGGCAACTACACTGTGTTGAGTGACCTCTTCCCTGCACTCGTCAACTTCAGTTCCACTTATCAGCCATCAAACCATCCTCTCCTAGGAGGAATGAAATTGTCTTATTGTTGCTTCACAGCTTTCAACGATGGTCTTAGCCTTACCAATGGATCCCTCAATATATCGAATCCAGAATTCTTCTCCCCCGGCACTACAGCCTCGGACATCTTACAAGCGGATCAGTTCCCATGTACTGCAGTCTATAACGGCAATCATTCTGGAGCTCCTGTCGTCAGATCGTCCTTCAGATGGTGCAACGAGCAATGTCCTGGCTGGCAAATCTCGCAATCCAAGAAGATCCAACAATGGATCGGTCCTATGGTAGCATTCATCTTCCCATGTCTGGTATTCTGTCTCAGCATTCCCAGACGGCGTAAGCTCGAAGTGAGCGACCGACTTTTTATGCCCAGGCTAGACAATACCTGGAGTTTCTTCATGACGCCGTTGCGCTTCCTCGTGGCTGCAGCCATCGTCTTGACCGACACGATCATTTGGCTTTGTCTCTGCTTTGCTTTTGCTGGGCCTATGATTTTGAGTGGAGTCTTTGAAGCTTTTCTAGATAGTCGAATCCTGGAATTTGTACATCAAGGCCTTGACCGCGGAAAGATAGACAAGAATCTTGCTACGAGGCTCTTGTACATCATCCTGGTTGGTAATTTGGATTTCCAATGGGACAGCGGTGGGTCTGAAGTCATCAAGTATATTTCAATTCGCTGATTTGACCTGCTTAGTCGAAGAAGAAACCGACGAGGATCCATGGAACGATCTTGAGAGATTGCTCCAAGAGCCACATCCATCAACGAGGCTACCTTCCATGCTTGATACACAGACAGCGTGCGCTAACATCTATGAGCGAGACTTTGCAAATCTCAGGCTGACTAATGTGCAGTTTCGGATCAGCCGTAGGAGTACCAATCGTATTCTTCGCAGGTGGCTTCCTTTACACTTTGTTCGACGTTCTAGCAAATCTTGGCAATAATGATATCGCTCACGCACTCGCATTTGGGATGTGGTAAGCTCAATCCATCAGGCTCGGAATGTAAAACTAACAATACAGGTGGATGACAATTCCACACGTCGCCATAATTTCCTCTCTCCTCTTAGCAGGCAATAACCCTTCAACCTTTCAGTCCGCCGTATCCACACCAACCATAACACACCCACCCCTCTTCAAACTCTTCGCTTTTTCCTTCCGCAGCCGCTACAAAACACAGTGGATGTGGTTCCGCGGTCGTTCCAAATCCCTCTGGCTTCAACGTCTCCTCTCAACTCCTCTACCAACCCCAGACAGCAAATCTCCCCAGCACTCTCCGTCCCAGCTCTCCTCTCTCCGCACCCATACAACCCTCACTCTCCGAACCTGGCTCAAAATACTCCTCCTCACCACCCTTCCAATCTTCATCCCCTTCCTCCTCGCATTCCTAACCTCCTACCACACTCCCCAAAAAGGTCTCTCTTGTCGCTCCCTCACCTTCCTCCTCTACTTCATAACGCAAACCCTCCAAATATCCCTCTGGGTCTGGGTTCTCTCCTCTTGCACACTCTGTCCCTCTACAAGGAAAATCCACACGCCAACTCGCCATACCCTCTCCACGCGCTGGAACCTCGTTCGCTGTGTCACCTTCTGGACACTCGCCTCCCTCTTCGGCATTGCTAGTATATTCACCGCTATCGGCGGCACGATCATGCAGCTCGTAGGCGTGTACAGGAATTGTCTCTGTGCTTTACCCGTTTGGTTCTGGAGAGGTAGGTATGCAGATAACTCGGAGGCGTACGTGAATCTCAGCACAGATTCTGCGGCTGTTATTCAAGCTGCGCATATGTGGTGGGTTAGGATGGGGGCTGTGGCGGTGGGATTCCTGTGTCTAAGTACGTATTGGGGGTGGTGGTATCAGAGGCGGCTGAGAGGTATCTTTAGGGAGGTTGCCGAGAGTATTGAGGGGGTGGTGGAGAAATAGGGATTTCATGAGTGAATGTAGTTGGGAGGTATGAAGGATAGCATGACTTGGATAGGCTTCTTCCCGTCCTTTATGGCCTCTTATTAGAACATACAGTCAGTACCAAAAGTTCAATAATCTCGATCTTGATCTCCACCTTAGCCTATCATTCATATGATCAGTGCACCGCCGTGAGTCCAACCCCATCCATCACAAGCAAGTAAGAAGTTGATAAGGTCAAACTAACTTCTCAAGCCATGGACCCAAACCCTTCTGGCACAATACCTACTACGAACCCCACCACTTCTAGCACTTCGTCATCATCAAATATCTCCGCACCAGGCCGTTCTTCCCTTCTCCTCAAAAGTTCAAACTATGAAGAGTGCCACCCTCGCCCTCAAATTCTTCCTCATATTCTCCCTCCTCTCCTTCGCCACACCACTCTCAGCAGCACCAGCTCATGGCTACAGACACATCCATGGCCATGGATCACAAAATTCCACGGTCGGCACGACCGTTGAAACAGAATCAGCACCAGATATAGAACTAATCGAAATCAAACCCGCACACAAACTAACACCGGATATTGTTATTGTGCAGAGGATGGCTGATAGAGTTTTTGAGGTTTTGGGTGAGAGTGGAAGGGAGGGAGATGAGGAAGAGGTGGAGGGGGAGCATATTGGAGATGAGGAGGGAGAGTGGGATTTTCTAGACGAAGAACTTATCGCGGGTAGGAAGGCGGCAAGTCCGGAGATGTCAACACTAATCAGCACCGATGATATTGAGAGGGAAACGGAGAGGGTAAGTCCACCGAATAATAGCGAGGGAGATAGGGATAGGTAACGAGGATGGGGGACGTGGAAGCGAGATTCTAGGTGGTGGTGAGGAAAGAGAGCATGAGAGCGTGAGTGAGAGGAGGAAGAGAGAGAATGTACACACGAATGGACCGAATCAAGATGATGAGAATGGAGTAGCTGTTTTGATGGGCTGGACGGCTCTGGTGGGCGTTGTGGGGATTTTGGCTATCGCTCCTGCGGGGTAGTTATTGGTGATGACGCTGAATGGGAGAGAAGTGATACGATATAGTCGGACGATACTAGAGATGGATGCAAGGGGTACATTCCTAGAATTGAAGTAATCTTACATGTTCTATGTGAGAGGTTCAAGAGATTTTGAGCCGACAATAGGTAAACAAACATGACTTCGGGATGTGCTTATGTAAAAGAATCCAGAATCTAGCATGGTAAACTCTATGCTCACTACATTGAGCCTAATATCTCGTGAAATGAGCCCCATTTAGTCACACAGCTTCCATAACATCTGTATCCAAAACTAGACAGTCATGAAATACGGTATCTACAAACATCGCAGTGATTCGCTCCTTCGTATGGGTTGATACGGAATCCGTCCTGATGCTTGAATGACAGACATAGATTTCGAGTATAAAACTTTTCAAAATTCCTTATCCATAGGCTTCCCATTCTTTGTGTTACCACAAGAATCGACCGTCTGCCACCCTAAACCCGCAACATCAGGTCGCTAGCTGTTTGACAAGCACTTCAATCAGAATTCCACATATATGCTACATTAAGGCATGCGATTCCTAGCTTTACACATCTCATGCCTCACAGCATGGGGAACACTATCGATTCCAGTCCTCGGACTTGATTCTTCTGCTGTGCCAATAAGCCTTTCCGAAAACAGCCATCTCGTACCACTTCATTTACATGTAATCGAAACTCTCCCTCCCCGAATCATCGGCCGTAGTGCCGTTGAAGAGAGTCAAAACGATAATGCAGTTGTAGGCGAAGGCGAAGAAAGAGTAGAAGACGACGATGAAAGTGACGAAGTTGAGAGATTAAGCAATGGGAATACAACGATGTTGACCGGAGGAAAGACGATCATATCTACAGTTGAACCGTGCTCAGTCAGTGCAAGAGGATATGGTTTGGATGTGGCTCTCGTCAGTATAGCTTTGCTTTTGTGGGAGATGGTTGGGGAGGTCCTTGAAGCCTAGGATGACCGGGGATAGTAGAAGAGGACTTCGGGATGGTAGTTATCAGCAATGGAATATACGTTGTACGTCTTGTCTGCACCATCATATTGGCCAGAATAAATCGTTTGTTTAATACATCTACAATACGCATGGTTAATTCTCGAGCGTACGATGAATCTGAGTGTATGGTGAATCTTGGCTGTACATAAATTGTCACGGATGATAAGTGGGATTTGGTTGAAAGAGCTCAATCAGATTATTTCGAGCTTTATCTTAAAATAAAGGTCCACGCCCATCCGAAGTTGCCAAATTCTTTGTGAATAAACCCCCTTCACCTGAACAGACTCAGCTCGCGCATTTCAAACAAAGACGGCGAAGAATCTGCTCGTGTATAAATACTGACTGTGCATCCTCCTAGGACAGAATCCTGCATCCAACGCTTTGAAAAGAAAGAACGCACTTCCTCCAGAGCTCAGTGCATTTCAACCGAACATTAACTACAGACACACCACAGTATCCAACAATCAAGACAACCTCTACGACCATGAAGTACCCTACTTCTATATCTCTTTGCTTCCTAGCCCTAGCCGCCCTTTCGGCTTCAACAGATTCCCCAGCTGGCTTGAAAGAGATCTCTGCTTCATCAACATCAGTCCCCACCCCGCAACGGAACGACGACACGCCTTTCATCGCCCTCCCACCCAACGACCCCGTTCAACCAAACAACTTCACAGTGCACAAGGGAGGCCGTGGTGGCCGTGGTAGCCGCGGTGGAGGAACTACTAGTGGCGCGGGCCCGCGGATCTCTTCTGCGAGTAGATACACAGCTTTGGATATTGGATTACTGGGCATCTTCCTGATGACTGCTGTGATGTTGGTGAGAGTCTGATTTGACCCATGGGTTAGTTTCGAGTACTTTATTCTTCTTCTGTTTTGAAGAAAATGGACTATATATATAACGTCCATCCCTACGTAACGGAAATCCAACCGTGCCGGAAAAAAATGTAGGTACATGGACTCTAGACACCTCAAAAAATCCACATTCATTTAAATTCCTCACAAGGTTATAATATCCAGGTTCTATAGTCACTTCTCAATCTGCCCACTTAACCTTAGACCTTATCAGCGTGACATTGTCGCACTAAATTCAATTCCATTTTGAAGGTCAATTTGGGAGCAAAATTAGGATCTGCCAAGGCAGCTTCAGGGAAAGGGCATTATAACCATTAAAACGGTCAACCGAGCTCTCCTCAAGCAGTGATACCTGGATCTCAATCCGCAGAATCGTTTACTGCCGTGTGGCGTTCATGCCGTCCAAATTGGTTCGAGACCATCGGGCGTCTAGGTACTTTCGAAGAAGGAGGGCATAAAGCACGTGATCGAAAGTCGAGTTCTCGCTTGTTGGAACTTGCAGGGTCCCAACCAGTCATATAGACCAACTTAGCACTGTACACACAGCAGGGAATACACTTGGACAAGAAGAGGAATCAGTTCTTGTTGTTGTCGCTATTACCACTAAGCATAGTATATATCTACAGATCTTGGCCAGACCCCGCCATGTGAGACATGCACGTGATTTGCCATATGGGCCTCAATCGCAACATCTGGTGCCGCGCCAAGACAAGCTCCAGACCATGACGGCGACTGTGACACTATTTATTAAGGCTGCTGCCGGAAGTGGTGTATTTAATCAGGCTTCAGGAAAACTTCGCATTCCGCCCTTCGAATTAGCCGCCTGATTATACAGGCCTAGTGCCTAGCAAAGCCATCTCAGTAGCTAGCCGTCGCCTTGCCATTCGCCTTGCCATTTGTCTTAGAAAAATCCAAGCCGTAAGAGGCTTAGCAGAAAGTGACGATAAATGACTCAGAGTAAGAGCCTCTCAATGCGCCATTCAAATATTATTGGGTTTTCTTAGAACGTGCTTGGTGTAAAGAGAAAAAGCCGATGAGAACTCGCCATTCGCCTCGAAAGCCAAAAAGTATCATTGTTCGCAGACCATCGATCTGAATCTAAATCACCCTTCTTCCGCCCTTCTATTGTCGCTCGGTGATTCAACACAACCATCATGGGAGAATCATGGGCTCGGTCAACTATGCCACATGAGAAAGGGATCGCAGACTCAGACTTAGTAGTCCCACTTGCAAAACTCAACGCGCAGGCAGCAATAATGATCTATTCGCCATTGAACCAAGACGAGATTCGATTAATCAAACTTCATCGTGGAAAGCAAGATGATATGATCCGCTGTTCCATGTCTATTGTCCAGCAGCATAAGGCTCCTTCATTCGAAGCACTTTCGTATGTCTGGGGAACTTGTGCAAATCCAAAGACTATCCTTCTGAATGGGATACAATACCGAATTACCCAGAGGCTGCAAGAGGCAATGCTATATCTTCGTTCAAGTTCAAAAGATCGTCTACTATGGATTGATGCCCTTGCTATCAACCAGTCTAATACCCCGGAAAGAAACACCCAAGTGGCAAAAATGCAGATCATTTATTCCCTTGCAACCACAGTCTTGATCTGGTTAGGACCTTTCAAAGAATCGGATGAAGTTTTATTTCGAGAAATCAATCAGATTAATGGATTCGCAATGAGCCGGGGCATCGACATTGATGGGCACTCATGGATGGCTAGACTAAACGACAAGGAAAGGGAACACCAGGTCGTTGGACTATGGAAGATTGCAATGATGGATTATTGGACAAGGGTATGGGTCGTCCAGGAACTGATGTATGCCCGGCAGGTGGAAGTCGTCCTTGGGTCGCAATCTCTAACGTTCGCGGCTTTGTCTCTATACTGGAACGCTGTTTCTACTTATTTACACGATACGGAGGGGAAGTCAGACAGGCTGTTGCCGAACAATATTTGTACGCAAACATTGAAAATGATGGGATTGAACTCTATGCCGGAGCCCGGGGCAGCACTACAACAGCAATTCTTAAGTTTAGAGCAATGGCTCGACATGGTACCCCTAAAAAGGTGCAGTGATCCTCGAGATATGATATATGGATTCCATGGCTGTTTCCCACCCAACTTACGAAATCGAATACCGATAGACTACTCTAAAAGGGTAGATGAAGTATTTGTTTTAATGACGATACTCATAATCGAAACCAGTAACCAGCTAGACATAATCCTCTTGGGCGTCCATGATACCAGCCCTGTTGCAGCTCATCGACAGAACCGACCTTCGTGGGTTCCAGATTTCCAGCATATAGCGATGGACCGGGAAATGTTCAAAGTTTTGAGCGCTAGGGCAACTGGATCGTTAAAACCCGATTACTCATTCAAGAACGACAACACGATATTGTGTACTAAAGGCATTGAACTTGGCATCATTCAAAGGATGAGCCCAACTATTCGCTATTCAGATTATGCGGAAAGGCTAGTATCAGCTTCCCCAAGCCAAGAGATAATCGAGCACCTACGCCACATTTTTCAGATCCTTGAAGTTTCGTCAGAGCCGCTGGAGTCTACGTTACAGCTTGTAGTAGCATTCAGTAGGAATGTAGCAACGACAGAACTGCTCATTTCTTTATTGATTGGAGACTACGTGCCTCAACTAGACTGTAAAGTCGCTCTCATGCTTCGAGAATTCACAGAAGGGAACCAAATATTCTCAATTAGAGGAAAGATAGCTCAGAATCACACAATTTATGGAATAGCGGCATGTCAGCTTCGAGAAGGAGATCACATATACTTACTTCTCGGATGTAAAGTCCCAGTGATCCTTCGACAAGTTGAAGAACAATACAGTGTTGTGGGGTGGGGCTATATACCAGAACATATATGGCGCGAAGCAGTCAGAGGCATTGAATTAGGAGTTGAAGGACCTATAGATGTACTTATCTGTTAAAGTCGTTGAAGACCTAAAACGGTTTATTTCTTCAATGCTAATCTGCGCTGTTCGCCCTTTATTGGGATTGTAAGTTGTTAGGGCTAGGGTTTAGGGTTAACGTCTCTCCCGACGTATGTAAGGAGTCAAGTCCCGTAAGCTCAAGTTAACGTCTGTGGCGACAGCCCTCTGATCAATGTTGGCCTTGATGTCTAAGGCGCTCTAATTGAATCTGGAACGGACTTGCTGCAGGCATGCGGGCAATACCCCATTTCGATTGCCACTTGCTTCGATCCGAGGTACCAATCCGTACAGGGATCCTCTATGAATATTGGACGCCACAACCGCCATGCATCCTTTAGCGATTCCGTATATATTAAGAGGTACTTAAAGCTCAAATAAGACCATTTCATATAACTTCGGCGTAGTATAAGCTAGGTAATGCAGCTGTTGTAGAAAAAGTCCATTACGCTACAAATAGAGACTCTTTACAAACCAGGCGTAGGGCGACGACGCGAACATGGATTTTCCAGTCGGAGGCATCCAAGGTGTGTAGGAGTGTCCATAGAATATAACTTACAAAATATTGTACGAGATAGTCCAGTGTGCATAGATTTTATGATGCTTGAAGTCGATGTACCGGTTAGATTTTCCGGCACGTAGTGTTTTCCGTTACGCAGGGATGGACGTTATATATTTTTGGAACATTTGAGCCTTTGTCAGTTTGTTCCTTGATTTTTATGCTGCGATATTAACGTGTGGTTTAAATAAGACTCGGAAGTTTGAAGTATAAGTCCCCACCCCAACCATTCCGATCACCCATGTTTCTGATCTGCAGGATCAGATATCAAGTGTCTTCAGCACCATCGTCGCTTGAAAGCCGCATAATTCGATGTGTTGGAATATCTCATTGTGTGTGATATTCAGACAAGCGGAATCGAGTGTTTATTCGTTGTTCGTTGCATTTAAGGGCCCTTCGATAAGGAATTTTCAGACATACCAAGTTTCCTAGTAGATTCGGATACTTTAGTGTAGCTTAGCTGACGGTAAACTTTCTTTGAAGTGTGATCATCTTCATCAGCAACATTTCCGATTCAGGAAGGAGCTGCTCGACCAGGTCGTATGCTCGTACCTTCCGAAGATGCGAGCAACAACCTTGCATCAACTCTATCATCACACATTGGTAATCAATCTACCTGGCCACTACTCCGCTCTCTACCCAAGCCCTTTGGGAGGAGTAAGGGCTGGGATGAGGATGTCACAATATTGCCAAGTGGTAGGGGTACAGGGAGGAGATGGACAACGAGAATTCTTCTTCCAAAGAAGATCCCAAGCAAGAGAACGAAGAGACAGAATGAGAAGAATTGGATCGAGAGACCAGCCATCAAGATATTCTTCCCGGTAGTAGGATCCTTATTCTCGGATTCCGCAGAACTGATCAAAGTTGCCCCGAGAATCTGGACAACAGTCGTAACAGCATCACTCGTGATAAAGATCCCCAGCACCCATTTCGGTGGTAGCGGGCTGTATTGTCTTCCACACGAGTAATCAGAACGGAGCATAAATGCTTGCGGAGAGGAATACTGGCGCCGTGACGATGAAGAAGTATTGCAGCACAAACCAGATGACCGAATATTGATCTTGGCGTGCTGAGAGGCAGCGGAAAGCGTAGCCGAGGACTTCGAGGAGGAGGGCGATGGGGATTGTGGTAAAGTAACTTACCACGTTTTGTGGCGGAGATGAGAAAGAGAGTTGAGGCGAAGAGGCAAATAATATTCTAATATTTAACCTGGGAAGCCTGTCCTTCACTATAAGAATAGCACTTGAAAGATCGATGCTGAATATTATAGATATTATCAACATTCGACACGGAGGTGCGTTACAATTTCATGCATGTTCCATGAGATACCCCCAAGCTGAAAAGACCAGGATTTGGATATGACCTTTTGCACTTTGTTACTTTCCGGGGGAGCCTCGCCAATCCGAGTATGCCTGCCAAGACCGCCTCGCGCCGTCTTCAACGAATGGATTGAACGACAACACAATAGTATGGAAGACAGCCTCTTTCTCGACCAGTGGATGGCTGGATTTTTCGGTGTACAATGTTCTCTTTACTTCGTTGCAATTCCAACAAATGGGATGAAGTGGAGGCGGCCCTGGGGGCTGGCGTGGTGGGTGGGAAGCGGTGACTCATTTCACATTGATAAAGGGCTTCAATATCCAACCTTGCAGCCTCATAACTGTTCACTCTGGAGCCTCTTTCCAACCTCAAAATTTGCTCCTCAACTCCTGAAAATTGTTCAAGCACATCCATCTTTTTTCCGAATATGAAGTTAGAATTTGCCCGCGACAACAACGCATTCCGACATCATGGAATCGAACCGACGTCCTGGAAAGACCCCACCGTCGACAACACCTAACTCTCCGCAAGAGAGGCTCGGTACAAATCGCACCAGGCAGAGAGACATCGTAAGTGCTATGTTACTTGTATAAGTACTGTACAGTATGAGTCAGAGCGACGCCAAATTGCAACGACTGTTCTGGAACCTATGAATGTTCGTCGTTAACAACCTTATATAGATGCCCACCTATACAAGACAAAACCAACGCCAGCTCCAGCCCCGGAAGCATAGCCCTGGTCTACCGCAGCACTTAGTGTTAGGGAAGAGGGCACAGGACGATGGCCGTGAGGCTTTTGAGGACCCCAATAACCCTACTAATAAGCGTGCATGCCACCTCTCACTCTCGCCAAACAGCGAGCTTTTCGAGGAGTGTTCCGCTATACCCTGGAACAAAATTGATCATTGCATGGACTATGAGGGAAGAGTTGACTGGCATGGTATGCTGATATCGAAGGTTGGAAGACGCTTTCGAAACGTCTCGCCTTCTACGACTTACCAACTCTGCCGCCAGTTGTACGCTCCATGGATAGAACCCTTTCTGAGAAGCTTAAATCCCTCACATTGGAAAAGAAGAGATTGTCGAGACGAAATACGCATCTTTCGGCATCTCCGGCATCTCAACCACGTCAACGATTTCCAGACTTCGCGGAATAAACTCAAAGCACATGATGCACCATTTCACATCGCTGTTGTTCCATTCGCAGGCAACTGGAAAGAGGACTTCAGGGAGCATATAGTGTCGAGGGGAATGGCAGTCGTTTTACCAGACGGACGTCCGGAACCAGACATCTTCTATCCCCAACAAGTATCTCCCACATTTGACCCTGAAATAGTCAAGCCATGGCTGGAGTATTGCAAAGATCACCACAAGAACCAATACAGTCCAAAATTACCTAAGGACAATGGAATGAAGGTCATTGACTGTCTTTCTAAGGACAGAGACATCATAGAACATTGTTCTGGCAACAAATATGTAGCTCTTAGCTATGTTTGGGGAACCCACCTGCAAAGAGGGCGCCACTCTCGACAATAAGTAGAAAAGAGACCCTACAAAAGGAGATCACTAAATATACCGATAAACTACCGTTGTCGAAGCTTCCCAACGACATTCCACTGACAATTCGAGATGCCATCCAAGTTACTAGGGACCTTGGCTATCGGTTCCTCTGGGTGGATACGTACTGTATCAATCAAAAGAGCGAAATTGAAAAGCAACAGCAGTGCAGTCGTATGGGAGACATCTATGCTGGCTCGCAGCTGACAATCTTTGCATTGGGACAGGACTCGGAATATGGACTGCCAGGTGTAAGCTCGAGACCTCGATTTTGGCAACCGCAGTGTACGACAATCGGAAAGTACCAAATCATTTTTACCATGGATGACCCACATAAAGCCATAAACGAAGCAAAATGGTCGACTAGAGGATGGACTTTACAGGAAGGAATCTTCTCGACTCGCAGACTGTTTTTCACTGACAGTCAAGTTTATTTTGAATGTAACTCAATGAATCTTTCGGAAGCCTTCAAGACCGACATGGAAAAGCTCCACATTCAAAGTGAGCAGCGCATGCTGGCGTTCCACCGTGCAGGAAAATATGTTTGCGGTAACTCGAACAAATTCTCACATTTGAATGTGAAGCACAACGAAGCGAATCATCGCAAGATTGACAACATGCGCAGATGCCAATACCATACACAGGAGTACACCAAAAGAGAATTGACAAACAAGGACGATGTCTTGAACGCATTTGCAGGTATTACCCGCTTCTACACGCACACGACCGCAAAGATAGCCAGCTTAGCCGGCTTACCCATTCCTTCCCCAATCGCAACCTCCGGTGATGTTGAACGAGCTCACTTGGATCATCTCAGCTACGCTCTTGCCTGGACACACCGTGTACACGCTTTCAGCATATCAACGCTAGGAAATTCCAAGCCAAAACGCAGAGTAGGATTTCCATCCTGGTCATGGGCTGGCTGGTTCGGCCAAATCAGATTTGAGAGTGACCTCCCCTACTGCTGGACCAGTTACCTGAGCTCCGTACGGGTCGGTTTCAAAAAGGATACTCCAAGAGATTTCGCCTGGCTCACCAAACTTAAGCATTACAGGCAATTAATCATAGACCTACTTCTCACAGCCAACGAGCTCTGCTTCGACGCACATGTCCTCAACCACGAGAAGCTGCGATGCTGGCAGCGACACCCAAAAACGCCATCTAAGTGGACCCTATCGAAGTCTATCGAGGTGAACCTCTCCCGGGGGCCCTGCTCACTAGAAGAGTTCCAGCAGAAGTTACGAATGGGAAAACTCGAGTGTGTGATCATTGGCACATATGGAGAACCACGCAAGGATGTCTACAAGGCTATCCAGGTCGCGGATAGGAAGTCACCGAAGGCTGAGAAGCGTCGCATAGATCTATTTGAGCGTCAAGATCCAGATGCGATCGTCTGTCTCGTCGTCGGGACAAAAGATGGGATATCGGAGCGGTACGGACTTGTCAAGATTCCGTTCGAGAATTTGAGCGGCAAAAGTGCTTTTGAGGCGTGGCGTTCGGGTCCGAAGAAGCGCTTTATATTGCGATAGATGTGGGGGCAATAGTAATGTTATAGGGAGTTTGTTTAGGTTTTTGTATCTTGTTTTAATAGTCACCCTAGAGGCGACAGTATAGTGAATTTACAAAGGAGTTTAGGTGATTGTCAAGTTGATTTAGTAATACCGTAGTTAAGCCTCCCCAACTAACTCCTTAACTACTATCCGTTATCGAACAGGGTTAAGAGGAGTCTGAATAGCTACATTCTTTAATCTTCCCCAGACACAATTCCAACCCCTCATTTCGAAGCCTTATCAAACAAAATCCCCAGAACCCTCTCCACATGACCTGCTCGGGAGTATAAATTGCGGTATTTTAAAATGTTAGTTTCTCTTAACGATTCTTTAATTTAAAAGCAAACGCAAGCTTTAGGTTCTAAAGTAAAGTTTCTACTCCCCCTAGCTAGTGCTATGACGTTAACCGCTGTCCCACTGTATTTTTATTTTTCCGATACGCTTACTTTATCGACGAGCCTCTGTTCGGTTCGTCATCGCAGTACAAGCAGGCTGCCTCGTGCTTTCGCCGCTTCAGACTGATGCCTTTATCATCATTTCCTCGTTTGTTCGGGTGTCTACGGCCATCTCTCGCAAGAGCAATGGCCGCAACTAGCTGCACACCACCGCCAATGACATACGAAGCTATCGACGAAGAAACAATCCCCAACTACAGCCCAAACGACTATCATTCGACGCATCCGGGCCAAGTCCTTAACGATAAGTATCAAACAATCACAAAATTAGGATAGGGGTATGGTTCTACCGTCTGGTTGGCAGAAGATCTGCAACGGTATGCTCTAGCAGTTATCACCCTTTCTCGGCTTTGCTCATTGTCAATAGATTCAAGGAGCAAACTGCGTCTCCTCATTACGTCGCCATCAAGATCGGAGCCTGCAAATAGGGCAGCACCGCTGCTGCTGAGCACGAGTTGAAGGTCTCCCAGCGCATATCCACGGCCAACTCGTCGCATCTTGGCGCTAGTTACATTAGGGTTCCGATCGACAACTTCCAAATTGATGGATCGCATGGGAAACATATCTGTTTAGTTTATCAGCCCATGAGGGAAACATTATATGACTCCGGAGCCGATTTAAGAACCAGCGATTTCCGCCGCATATCCTTAAGCTTTATGTTGCTCTCCTGCTACAAGGACTCAACTACCTTCATTCAGAGTGCCATATCATTCATACAGGCAAGTTTCCAATGTCCCTGCAAACAGAAATCTACTAGCCCTGATGAGCTGACGCCTTATATCAGACCTAAAAGATGATAATATTCTGGTCAATCTAGAGAGCGAGTCAGTCCTGGAAGATTTTATCCAGCAACAGAGACAAATTCCTCTGCGTCAACACGCCACAAATGATGACCACATTACGTATCTATCACAGTGTGATTTTGGACCACTTCGAGACTACTTTATCCTTCCAGAGATTGCCGACTTGGACATGGCACAGTTTGGTGACGGGCCCATCCGTATTCATCCTGTCCAACCTCACCGCTACCGCGCGTTGGAAGTCATTCTAGGAACTGGATGGTCGTATAGTGCAGATATTTGGAATATCGGCGTGTTGGTATGTGACACGTCTGCTCTATTCACGTAGCAAGGCTCTGACAAAATAGATATGGAATATGATGGAAGATAAAGATCTATTTACCAACCTCAAGGATGAGCAAGGCCACTACAATGTTCATGCCCATCTTGCGCAGATGATTGCCCTATTTGGTCCACCTCCGAAGGTTCTCCTTGAGCGGGAAAGGAGTTTCCGCAAGTGGTCCTTCATTCCCGAAATCCAGAACCCCAAAGGACAGTCGTGTAGAAACGCCTTTCAATACTTTGGCGGCCCTTTTTTCGATGATAATGGTAAGATTCAATTACACCCACTTTGTCGAAAGTTCTACATGCTGACCACCCTTGCCCGCCAGGAGAATTCATCCGCAAGAATTTGATCCCGCAGCACCTCAGAATTGCCGATACCGTCACACTTTTTCAAGGAGAGGAAAAGCAGCAGTTCCTCGAGTTTGTGAGCAAAATGCTCCAATGGCAGCCGGAAAATAGAAGCACAGCCAAGGACTTGCTCGAGGATCCGTTCCTCCAGCTGGGGGACGAGGCTCATTGATAGTAGTAGACACGCCAGATGCCAAAAAGAGCTGAGCTTTTACCCCCAGGACTCTCGATTCAAAGGCAACAGAGCTGTACTTTCCGAAGGAAAATAATAGAATAGTGATCACATTTCATACGGCGGGCGAATGTGGATTGCATTTTAACTACAGAGTTTATCCCTGATTCGAAGAGCTCCTTCCAGTTCCAGACATAAGTTTATATAAGCCCTTTCACTAGATTTATTTGTAAATATCACTGACACGCATTCTGTTGCGCAATCTTTTTCCTTCTCCAATTCCCTCCTGCGCACTCTACTTACCGTGATTGCCTAATATCTCTCAGCACTAAGGATGCGGATGATAGTGAAACCGAAAGATTCCGCACATGGCACGCTCTTTCAGCGTATCCGAGAGTTGTGGGAAATATGACCGCGAATATTGATTCACCATCGACATTTCCAGCAGAGCATGAATCATCTTCTCTACCCCTCCTCACAAACTTTATAGCTTATCAAATTCTCTACTCTCTCCGCAATATTAACCCTGTGACAAGTCCCAACTCAAAGCAAACACCACGTCCACACACCTCAAAAACCTTGTGGAGTCAACGGCGTAAGCAAGCAAAAGTCAGACTTCGAGTTTGAGAGTCTCCCTGATCTTCCGCCGTATCGTACCAACATACACAGAAAATCTGTTACCCCACGAACTCCACACACACTCGCGATAAAATACAAGATGAGGATCTCAATCCTCATATCCATGTTCTGGGCAGTCACTTGCTTCGGATACGTCATCACCACAACCAGACCAACCAAGCACCCATCACTCGATTCTCGAGATAAAAATCTGGCAGCAGTACCTCCGACATCGCCTTCAGTCTCACCTTCGCTCGGTGATCGAGTCTTATCAACGACCCTCGAGAACCGCCAATATTCTCCAACTCCAACACCAACTCCATCTCCGACAGCTGGCCGACAAAAATTCTCGGCTCCGCAGATCTTTGCAATCACATTCGCATGTATCTTTGGTGCTGTGATCTTTGGATCTTTGGATCTTTGGTATGGATTGTGTTTGGGAAGAGGCATACAACAAAATGAAAGACCATGACGATGGGAACTGGGAGCAGAAAGGCTGCTGGATGGATCTGTAGAACAGCTTGCTTCTGTATTGGACTTGATTTAATTTGATTAGAAAGTCGTAACGAGATCGAAAGACGGCACGGAAAATATGAAGTGAGCGTTGCCTGGGATGCCACTTAATCTTTAGCTTTCATGCTTTTCTGGTGGAGCATTTCCAGCATGATAGAATTTTCGTGTCGTATCCCGAGCTGGTGGAATGATGGACTTCTCTACTGGGGTAGCAATAGCTCGTGAGGCATAAGGCGTAATGTGCCAGGAAGTGGATACATAAAAGATGCACTTCTTGATGGTTCTTCATCGTGATTTTCAGTATCGGAAAGTTTAAGCCTGGTATATGTTTGCCAAGAGGTTTAAATAACGCAAGTAACAGTTGACAGTTAATGAGAATCAGGAAGTAAATGACATACTTTACGGTTTCAGGGGTCGCTGCACATACGTATCATTTAGTCGTTTGAGCCCATCCCAAAATACTTGGAAACCCATGGTGTGGCATACATCATTGTGGCCCGCAGTTGAAATTACAGATTCTTGTCCTCCATTAAACCTTCTCCTGCGGAACGATTTGTTTCCACATGTGCTTCTCCTAGGATCGACCCAAACTATTCTGGGTAAACTTACTTTCCAGGCTCCCGACTCAGAAAACTTCCAAATCATTGCATCATGACAACTTCCCGAGAATTTCAATCGCAGCAACCATATTATAGACGAAGAGGACTCCCCAGATAAAGAATATCAACCCAAAAAGCGTTCCAAGCACAGTCCCTGCTGGAACTCTATTTCTCCATCCCTGAGACTGTTTGTTTTTGATCTTCTTATCCGCCATTTCTTCTTCGTCGGAATGCAGGAATAGGGCAGCAGTCCCGTGGTAAGTCAGAAGGCCGAACCAAGCAACAAATAAGGAAGCGAACATGACTCCGATGCTAATGAACGAGTCAGTACATATCATTTCGGTTCCCCCTCCCTGTTTCTGCGGTATTTCAAGGCGAAAATCGACATACCCAATAGCCGCAATGCAACCGAGCGTCAAACCCTTTTCTCCAATGACATGATCCTGATCATGTCGCTGAAGAGCATTCGGATCTGGTAGGATAGCTGGGATTGTGAGACCAGAAGTGGAAGATGCAAGGAGGGCGATGAGGTTGAGAATGGCGCGCTTCATTTTGATGCAACAGCGCTGAAAAAATATTTGCTATGTTCGTGGGTATTCGTATAGCTTAAGATAGAAATGACCGAGACTTTCAGCTTTACTATAATTTTACGAAGACAAAGAGGAAGGGAATGTTTGCGGATGGAAATAGTCCCATCAAAGCCCTCGCTTAGACAATTCACGCTAACCACGTTTTCAACCAACCCATTCACTTAATGTACTACATTCACATTGTCATACAAACAGAAGTAATCAATACAATCCAAACTCAATGAGTCACTATTGTAGCACCAGTAAACCCAAATTAGGTCTCCATATCTTTTCGCTCTTGAGTCTACCTTGCAAGCAGTAGAAGTAGCGGTATGATCCTCGGCGCCAAGGACATGCTTCCCTTACGGCGCTTATTCACTTGCATACATAATGGTATCGGATACCCAAATCAGCCTTAAGTTCTAGAGATCATGATTCACGATATAGATCGCAATGGTCTTCATCTTCCTAGGACTTTGATCTCCGTAAAAAGAAACCAAATCATCTGATCTTTCTCTCCAACTGTAAAGCAGCATTATACAACGGGGTCAAATAATACTCTCACTCCTCTAGAAAATAGACCATATGTTAAAGCAGCGATTTAATTTTCAAGCTCGAGGAACGCTTAGACAGTTCCTCTTTCTGCAGCTAAATCCCGCTCCGTCCCAGCCTCGACTTTACGTTTCAACACCGTTCTTCACCATAATCCAGAGAATTAGGCCCGAGAACAGCAGGGATAGCAAGCAGTTCCAGAATAGTTACTGTTGTTCCAATCTATCTCCCCAATCCCGAGTAGTTTGTTCAAAGAACCTCCAGCAGCTCCATTTCTTCTTCTTGACCAAAAACACCATTGAGATGATAAGCCCGAGTACCCCCGTGGCCCCAATGGTGATGGCAAGGACGGCACAATTATCCAAGCTCTCCTTAGTTCCATACTGTCTCCTGTGGACCCTAATTTAGAATTGGCTCGCCAGAAGTCTGAATCTCTCTTTAGCGATCACTTCCTGAAGTGTGGTTGGCTAGAGAGGTCTGGCAGTTCTTCGGGCGACGCTCATGGTAGCAACGACTAACATAGCTAGGATGGGAGGATTTATGGTTTTCACCTTTGATTCAATAGCTTGGTTTTTCTTCTAGGTTTGAGGAACTGGAACTGATGGAAGAAATGGGGATGAACGCTTCTTGAGGAGAGAAGAGTGACTTTAGCCCATTGGAGCCTGCCTAGCTTGCACTCTCCGTACGTCTCTTCTCCTACAGGTCTCTTGAATCAGATTTGTCCAGGACTGACATCCATGATGAGGATCGCGTGCCAGTCGCCATCATGCTTTTAGAAGTCACCCGGTGTACCGATTGTTTCCTTAACGCCATGATGCAACCAGTTACTAAGCAGATAGCAATATTGCGGCCATGAACCTCACTGATTTGGAACCGTGGAATATTACATCCTGAGAACCAACCTGGACACCAAGCTTGAAAGTTCCAAGATCTAGGAGCGACATCAACAACTGCTCGCTGTTCACCTGGTGACGAGCAAAAGCCATTGCCACAAGCTCAACATGCTTCCCAGCTCTCAAGGTACAATAGGTGTCAAGCACAAGCGATCATCGAGATAAAGTGATACACCGAATCCATGCCGCATGAGCCAACCTGCCTACCTAGGTAACCCCTCGGCCGCAAAAAGAAACTTCGAAGGTCGATCATCGGGATGAGGACAACAAGCGAGGGGTTTGTTTTTTGAGTTCCCCCTGGATTTGACCCACGTGATTTTGATGCCCTTACCTGAATACATTCCTCAACAGTTACATGCTAACTCTGGAGCATCACTCTCAGTTGAAATGATAACAATTCAGCGAGTTGCACCTTAAGTCCTTTCATTTTTGAGGCTACTGCGTCATCAGTGCATGCTCTAAGCCGTGGTTTTAATCCTTTTGGCCACTTTCTGAGCGACTTCGTCAGATCGTCAACTCAATATCACCACCGAGCTCCCAAGCTAGTCTATCCTGCATGATTGACTCCACCGACCTCCCAAAACCAGGTAGAATATCAAAGTACCAAGCCATCAATGCAAAAAACCCGAGAAATCCGTAGACGCCTAGGCTCCATCCTAGAATAGTATGCTTATTGCTCGCCTGCATCTTTTGGTTCATGATCAGCTGGTCCGCCTTTGATGGACGGCTTCCTTTTGACTGGCCTTTACCGTTCGAGCCTTTGGATCTACGGGTAGATATTCCACGACGGAATTGGGTTGAAGCATTGTTGTGTGGGAGAGTGGAAGCTGCTGAGATGACAGGCTTTTCTTCGTTGGCGGTGCCTAGAGTTGCAGCAGTCAAAAATACAGAGAAGGACACGCAAAGGTAGAGCAGACTGGTTCTAAGACTGTCTTTTATATTTCTGGAAAAGAACTTTAGTATGATTCACAGCAGTGTTTATTAAACGTTACTGACTAGCTATATAGCTACATAGTTCACCAATTCAACGATCTACAACCTATTATTCAAGATCTGTTGACTGATATAGTAATGAAATCGTTTGTGACATAGTCTATCAAAATTTGATAATGTAACTTACATACTTTGTAGCTTCCACAAAGTTTAGAAGGGCGAGTAGGTTTATATATGTAAAAGTAAGCACGATTCGTTAAGCACTTTTAGAAGAACATGTTAACAAGGACGGTGAAGAGGCCGGAATCGAAGAAACATGATTCCTTCCTCATGTTTCTCAACTACCGACATCATTTGCCTTGACTAATCAATTAGACCTAAGTAGTTGGGCTATTTTGGTCTAGCTCTTGCGACTAGTGAAAGAACCCCTAACCATTATGAGCACTTCATTAGACCATTGCCATACTAGAAAAGATCTTTCTTTCGAATCCCAATTATATTCTCGGCTCCACCCCCACCTCCACTCCGGGACCCCGCCCTCGAACCCCGAATTCTTCAAAGCCTCCGCAAGGGCAATATAACAATCAAACACCTGCTTCTAAAAAATAGTTGGGGTCAATCTTCAACTCCCTTCACAGTGTCTTGGCAGCGTCGCTCATTATCTTCTGTGTTAAGTTCTAACTTCGTAGCATGTTGTCTACAACTCTTCTTACATTCCTCACGTCTGTCCTCTTCTGTCTTTGGTTTATCAAGGTGATCAGTCTTCCTCTGTATGGGACGACTCGCACTTACATTTTTTAGTTTATACATCATGCTTTCACCGATCCACTTCGAGGAATTCCCGGTCCTCGAATTAACCGTTACACGAATCTAGCTCTTAAGATCCAGACCATACGTGGACGAAGAGTCCACTACATCCATGATCTTCACTCAAAATATGGGTCAATCGTTCGCATAAGCCCTACCGAAATCGCCATCTCTGACCTGCCTTCCACTCGTGAAATACATCGTATCGGCTCGGGCTATCTCAAGTCTGATTGGTATGCCAAATTCACAGAAGAGAGTGAAGATTCCCTCGGCATATTTTCAATGATCAACGCCAAACAACATGCAGCCAGAAGGCGACTGTTCTCGGCTGCTTTTTCCCAAACTGCGTTGCTTCAGTGGGAGGAGGTACTCCAGTCTCGAACAAGCCTCGTGATACAGAGGATCAAAGAGCAGGCTATGAGTAGAGGCGGTGCAGATATCTTCTCATGGTTCACATTCATGGCGACAGATGTTATTGCAGAACTGGGTTTCGGAGAAAGCTTTCATAGCCTGGAACATGGAAAGGTAGTCTATCTCTTGCCTTCTATTCGATACTACAAGGTATCATGATACTATGGGGATGCAGCTAACTCATATATATAGAAATCCAGTTTTTCTGAAGATCTTGAGAAAGTGATGATGTTTTCTGGTCTTCGTGCAGAACTTGGCCTTGTAGCAAAGGCGCTCTCCCGCCTTCCCATACCAGCAATTCAACACTGGCTGGGATCTACGAAACGAATCGAGTCGTATGGAGTGGCGGCAATTGCAAAGAATAAAGCCCTTGTGGACCGTGGAGAGACTAAAGACACGTTGTTTGCGAAGATGTTGAGAGAGGGAAACGATAAAAGCAGGAGTCTTTCAGATGTGGATATTGCGCGGGAAGCGAGCAACTTAATTGTTGCTGGAAGTGATACCACAGCGGTAACACTCACATATCTCGTCTGGGCGGTCTTGAAGAATCCTGAGATCAAAAGAAAACTGGTGGCAGAAGTCCAAAGTGTTGAGCATAACCCGACTAGCAAGGCTACGAATGTACTACCTTATCTGGGTGCGGTGATAAAGGAGACACTTCGATTATATGGGGCTGCTCCGGGTAGCTTACCCCGGACTGTCCCAACTGGAGGGAGAACACTCGGGTCTCATTTCATTACAGAAGGCATCACCGTGAGCACCCAAGCTTATACACTACACCGAGATCCAAGGATATTCCCCAGCCCTTTGAAATTCATGCCTGAGAGATGGCTCGAGCCAACACAAGAGATGAAAGATGCCTGGATGCCTTTCGGAGGAGGCTCTCGAGGTATGCAACCATTATTTGTTCAGGTTACCGCTGACTTTACTAGTTTGCATTGGACTGCATCTTGCCCAGGCTGAACTAAGCCTTGCAGCTGCAAAGTTCTTCAGAGAATGTCCAACAGCTGTGGTCAGAACAATCGATGAAGACATGGAACTTGAGAATTATTTTCTTGTAGCACCAAGGGGTCATAGGTGCGAAATCTTACTTTAGAAAGGGGTGTGATATTGATAAGCGTACTTTAATCTACCTAAGATTAAACCACCTCCGTTGATCGATGATATAGATATTCCACCGATCGCAGCTGTTCCTAAAAATGACATGAAAACCTTTGGAAGCGTGTTGGACTTCCTAGAGTGATGAGGGAGCTTCATGCTTCATCGTTGAGGGAAATCAAGCATAGAATAATGGCAACAGTTCTGAGTGCTCAATGGAGGCAGATGACCGACCTTGAGATGACTTTTGAAAGCTACAGGATCTAAAGAAGCCGAGAATTTGTAACAGAATGATGTGGTAAAGGTGACAGATTCATGTCATGATGAGAACGAAAAGTCAAGGCGACAACAAGATCGAAGAAATTCTCGAACCTTGAATTGGAGAGCAGCAGATACTTAACTGTCTAGTAGACAAGTTTTGATTTCCCAGATGACCTCCAGCTCCATGTCCGTAATCAAAGAAATGAGATACATTCAAAGCAACGCTTTTAATGTTACAAACTCTGTGCGACACAATGGAGGTAAATTTCCCCGCAACACGCAGCTCCCAGTTATCCCACGTCCGCAGAGAAATTTCCCTTGTCCCTCCCTATGTCAACCCTCTGCCTCTTCTCGCTTTCGCTCCCTCCAATCCCGGAATCTGTACCAGTAGGGTTTGAGCTTTTTGATAGTGAAGTAGAGAATAATGATAGCGACTTCGGCTGCAAACAGTCCAGCGAAGACCACTATAACAATGAAGAGCGGTCCGCTCTTGAAATCCCAATTTTGCTTTCCATTCCACTCTCGTTTGCCCACTTCTTGCTTTCCTCCGCTCATAACATATCTTTTGGATACCTTTGGAGTATGTGTTGTCTTTATGGTGCCTCCAAGGTCTCGACGCTCTAATCCCGAAGACACGGAGTTTTCTTGGCGAGGGTGATAACCTTCGGTGCAGAGGCAAGCTGCATTGGCCGCGAGGACGCAGAGGAGCAAGAGTGATGTTCTCATTGTTGAGCCGAAGGATGAGGGACAACGAATTGATTTGCCTGTTGGCTGGGTGTTGTAAAGTTCGGAAATACCAAGGACGTAGAACCATTTTATAGACAGCTATGTTCCGGTATCAAGTCACACGAGGGGTAGTGATTCCCAATTCTTGAATATTTGTAAATGTCTAACGAAACCCAGGGGTATAGATTTATCATACCACCAATCTGATTCACGTACAGTTTGGGAGATAATCATGTAAAACAATGCAACTTTCAAATCAAAGCAATCTCACTGCTGGTATCTTTCTCTCGCAGCATGCTGGCGATTGTTGCGCTTAATATTTCGGCGATTCGTCTCACTTCTCCTCTTGCTTTTCCGATTTACAACACTCTGCTTCTTCTTTCGTATTTTCTCAATGTTCTTATCTTCCTCTCGCTCTTGACTTTCTCGCTTGCATCCTTTCTTCTCAGCCTTTCCGCTTTCTTCCACGCTTTGTCTGCACTCTTCTGAGCTTCTCCGTGTTGGCGCATGTTTCGATCCTTCATGTTCAGATCCTCCCTCAGTGTTCATTGGCCTCTTTTTGTGGTTTCCAGAAAGCACAAACAATATCAAAACGAACAATACACAAAGCGGAATGGTAATTCCAAGTATAATGTTTGAAGTGTATTTCGATGGCTCTCTAACTTGAAGGTTTGGCGTTTGACGTTGTTCCAGGTGCGTGTAGAGAAGATTTTGAGTCGTGCTTGTTCCTGAAAAAGTAGCTAGTTCTTTACTAGAAATGAAGTTTTTCGTGACAGTTACACTAAGCTTTGGGACATGGATCATTGGAGCAGGAAACGAATGCATTGAGCAAAAGGATGACGGGGAGACAGAGGACGAAGCGGATGATGAGTCTCATTGCGTAACTTCAGCGTTGGTTTCGTGCGGCCGCAAATGAATGCTTAATAAATACATATGCAAGTACAAAAAGCTTATGGCGGTACAAATGATGTGCTGAAGCTGATATGGCTGACGGCTTCTTTTGACCGAAGGAGTAATTTATAAAGTTGTGTCCATGTTCTCTGCTTGAGTGAGTCAATTATGTACAGTAGTTATTCACAGGTAGACCCCACACCTCTGGGCAAGGCACGACTTCAACACATCCAGAGCAACTATGGGCAGTTTGGGAAAATTAGAAACACACTTTGAGGATATTTAACTTGTTTATTATATTCACCGTCGTAGAATTTTTTCAAGATTAAGCCGGAAACGCTTTCACAACCAGAAGCGAGCCGTGCCGCGGACCGAGCTCTCCCCATCAACATCAGACCTCAACTTCCCATCCCCCTCGCACCTCACACAACTACTTTCCAATCACAATGCATGCTGCGATAAATGACTTCATTTCTGAAGTGGGCAAGAGCGGCTACTCGAAGAGCACCATCAGCACCCCTACGCTTTCCCCCCACAGGATTCGATGTCGTTCCCGACTCCCAAGTCATCGAGGAGGAACAGTTTGAGGGCTTCAAAAGAGGCCTCTACTATCCTGTACATATCGGAGATGTTTTTGCGTCGAAGTACCAAGTCGTGGGAAAGCTTGGGTATGGCGTGACTTCCACGGTCTGGCTAGCTCGCGATCTTCAGTATGTCTCCCGAATCCACCAACCGAAGATGAGATCTAACAGATAATCCAGAGCGCACGAGCACGTTACCTTGAAAGTATATATTCGTGACGGACGCCCGGAAGAGGAATTTGAGATCTATCAGCGTCTAAGCCGAGGGAACCATTCCCATATGGGCTACTCATTCGTCAAGACCGCCTTGGAAATGTTCAAAATTCCCCGTTCTGGAGGTGAACATGCTTGTCTCGTCCAAAAGCCTATGTGGGAAAGCCTCCGGGACTTGAAAAAGCGAATACCAGACGGTCTCTTTTCCGAAGAACTCCTCAAAGGGACTCTCCAGCAGCTGTTCTTGGCGCTCGACTATTTGCACACAGAATGCAATCTTGTTCACACAGGTATGAGGCTCCTACCTGTATTTATTATCTACATCACTGCATGACCTGGGCTCTGATTACGTGTGTACAGATATCAAAGCCGACAATATACTCTCAAAAATTGTAGACACCTCCATTCTAGATGCCTTCGTAACAGCTGAAATGGAACACCCCTGCCCACGGAAAACCGTAGACGGCGTAACAATTTACACTGCACGCCAACTAGGCGTCCCTAAATGCTTTGGGAACTCGGTACTAAGTGACTTTGGCTCCGCCGTCCGGGGCGACGTGAAGAGAAATCACAACGCAGCACCCGACTTCTACCGGGTTCGTTTGAACTCCATCTATTGATGCATTCCCGCCTCCTATTTTGAGTTTCGTTGACTGGTAGCCAGGCACCTGAGATCATGGTCAAAGCCGCATGGAGCTACCCAGTAGACATCTGGGCGGTGGGCACTATGGTATGGGACCTTTTCGAAGGGCATCACCTGTTCCATGGCCAAGATCCAGATGGGAAAGGCTATTCCACTCGCGCGCATTTGGCAGAAGTCATCGCCCTATTAGGTCCACCGCCTCTAGATTTGCTTCAGAAAGGAGTGAGGAGCTCGGAGTTCTTTGATGACGAAGGTGCGTGCTCTCATACTTTTGGGAGATAATAGAGGACTGACTGGGGAGCAGGTAAATGGATTGCTGAGATGCCGATCGAGAAGGAGAGGGGTTTGGAATCATTTGAATCTCGATTGGAAGGGGAGAACAAAAAGATGTTCTTGCAGATGATGAAGGGCATGTTGGCTTGGAGGCCTGAAGATAGGAAAACAGCAAAGCAGATGCTGGATGAACCTTGGCTGAAAGATGATGAGTGAGGCAGCACAGGTTTCCCACTCTCAGAAATAGCCAAAATTTATGGCGAGTTTTGATTTGAGCTCTGCCCTGGGTGTCTTAAGAAAGAGGCACACATTGTAGAATTTAGAATTTGATTTTCAGCTTGGAGCTGCAAGTTCCCTTGTAGCTGCCATGACACTTGAACATCTTGCCACCCAACGAAAGTAAAACCAAACAGTCACTTGATATCTGTGATACAAGATAATCCTGTATAATGTGAGTATAAAAGCGCGTTTTATAGATCAATCACGGAAGACATCAAGTCACACTTCCTCCTCTGGACATATAAAAGCCATTCCTCTTCATCCTCCTAACAACCAGCACCGTCTCCCTCGCCCTCGCCCTCACCCTCACCCTCCCACCTATAAACCCACTCCCAATGCTCCCTCCCAGAAACCTCCCTCCAAACCAACCCATTTCTACTCACCTACTCACCCACTCCACCCGCCAAGCACCAGCACAAGCACAGAGACTCACGCACTCAGTCCGACAAGCACAACCCCCTCCCCCAAACTACACACTCCTCCACCTCATCCCCAAGAACGTAACGAAGAGAAAGCGCTTCGTGATCTTCTCTGCCATTGGAGCGTTGTTCGTGGTTGCATTAGCGATCTTCGTGGCGAATATCTTCGGGCAGAGGTATAAGGGGAGGAGGGAGGAGAGGGAGTTTGAGGGGGGTGGTGGGAGTAGGAATAGAAGGGAAGGGTTGAGTGAGGTAGGGAGTGAGTGGGTGAGTGAGGTTAGGAATTAGATTTTTTGTCGCCTGGGAGGGAAGAGGAAGAGGAAGAGGAAGGAGGTGGTGGAGTACTTACTTACCTACCTTGCTGACTTTCGAGTGATTTTCTTTTCCTTCTAGGGATATTAAAGAAAGGAATCTTGTTGCACTTTTTCAATAGCGGTGATTTGAAATTTTTTTCTTTTTTTTACTATTGTATCGGGTATCTAAGCTAGAGATGATGTTTCTTCATCGTTTGTTATATCTCCTGTATTGGTATCAAATCATGATTCTCGGTTTGCAATAGTGCGTTCTAGACACTTCTTGTATGCGGGATTAAATTCTTCGGTGGATTATTACAGGAGAGTGAAGCTTAGTCTGGTTCTGTTTACTTGTTTACTGTATCAGAAGATATGATTTTATAGAGATGGAGGCGGGAGTTTCGGTTACTAGATTGCACCTGTTCCTTGGACCTTGATGATGATACAACATTGTTCTAATTCAATTGTGCAAACTGTCGATACCTGAGAGGATATGGCGCCTATCAACTGTGTCTATTAGTCTTCCCATCCGCTGTCGTATCAACGATCCTCAGACAACCCCTCAGATACCCCTCAACCCTCTCCAACCCTTCATCAGCCAATCCAACCAACAACCCCACATACCCATCCGGCCTCACAACGGCCATAGCACCTTTCTCACGATTAACGCCATAGACATTATACGCATCCTCCAACTCCGTACCGTTGTAGAAGCTCATCTCCGCATCTTCCTTCACGGCAGCGGGGATGTCTTTCCATACGAAAGTGTTGGAGGGGAGGGCATGTAGAACGACGAGTTCGACGAGGGAGGAAGGAAAGGATTTGAGGAGGGAGGAGATGTGGGTTAGAGAGGTGCTTGATGAAGCGGTTGATGTGAGGAGGTCAGTGGATGTCAGGACGAGGATGCGGTACCGGCCGGTAGAGGGGAAATCTAGCTGGTCAATCGATGGCTGTTAGAATGTTTGACAAAAAGACTTACCGTCTTGCAAATCCCTCCTATATCCATCTGCATGTCTCTTAACCTTGACATTCAAAAGTCTCCGCCCAGGCTTTAGGACACCACTAAGATAATCCGTTCCTGTCACCACGCCTTCTGGTGTATTCTTCTCCACCAAGGAGGTTTCAGGATACTCGATCCCGCAACCACTTGTGAATCCATTCCCTGTGCAGAACACCTCGAGGAATTGCTCGTGCGTGAGACCTTCTGTTCCTTCGGCCCCGATTTTTCCTGAGAACATTGAGGAGAACTCCTTGTCGAATGCAATGAGCTCTTTTGCGATTGTGAGACGTTCCGTTTCGAAGGTGTCGAGGATTGCGTTTTGAGAATCGGCGATGGGAGAGAGGCCGTGAAGGGAATGCATTAGCTTCCACGATAGGTTGTAGGAGTCCATCATGGAGACATTCATGCCCTGGCCTGCTTTGGGGCTATGGGTGTGGCAAGCTATTGGATGTCAGATCGAGAACCAAAATACCAGAGGGGACATACCATCACCAACAATAAACACCCGGTTGACGCCTTTCGAATCCTGCTTGACGAAATTCTCTGATACTCTCTGCCCAATCTGATATGCAGCCCACCAATCCACAGCATCTGCTCTTTTGGGCTTTATGTAGTACGGCTTGAATACTTCCTGCGCCTGCGCAAGTATACTCTCCATAGTGATCTTCTCCCGTCTAGCCTTTGCCTCCGCCTTACTTGCTCCTTTTATGCCCTCTTCAGCGGCAATATCATTGTCGGGCTTTACTTCCTCCTGGACATGGACATATAGCCTCGTCAAATATTCCCCAGTTGCGATTCTTTCTCTCGGAATAACCATCACACTCCCATTCTCTGAATGTATGGCACACCGTCTTCTGATGTCTGGGAAATCGGTATCCGCGACGAAGTCCACAACACCCCATATAAAATCAGAGGTCTCCCCCTCGAGCTTGAAATCCATGGATCTGCGAACCAGCGAATGTGCTCCATCTGCGCCCACCAGGTGCTTTGTCCGAACGCTTCGAGTCCCGGATGGTCCTTCCATTTCCACCAGAACAGGGAATTCGGCGTCTCCAGCTTCGTCCAGAACAACCTTCGTAAGCCGTGTAGATCGCTGTACACCACGGGCAGAGTATCGTTTGAGATCATCTTCGAGAATTCGCTCAATTCGTCCTTGGTGTATTGTGACTTCGTGGGGAAACCTCGCTGCAACAGCCACGTCTGGGACAATTGATGTGCGCTCAATGACTCCATTATTTCCTTTTCCCGGGTTCCAGAATGCCACCTCCCACATCTGACAGCCTTCCGTAAGGATCTCGTTGGCCAGTCCCAAACTCTTCAGCACTTCGAGTGTCCGTGGTTGTAAGCCATCTGCTTGTCCGGATTTCAGAGCAGTGGGTTTCGAGTCAATGCAGAGGAGGGATTTGTCGCTGAGACCGTATCGTGCGAGGAGGACTTGTAGGAAGAGACCTGCAGGACCTGCCTGGTTGATATCAGCAAGTGGTCACTTGGAGCTTGGGATTGAATACACACCCCTGCAATCAAGACTTCATACTTCTCCTCGCTGTCAACGGGCTCGAAACTAGGGGTCAGTCGCGGGAGAGGGGTAGCAAAGGAAGGCAGAACGCGTAGATCTCGCGAAGAGGTAGAATACTCTGTGAAGACTGGCATGGTTGAAGAGATACCTAGGTAAGACGAGGGCATTGGAAGGAGAAGAAAGGAATGAAAATACCCCCGTAGGCGTAGGAGTAGTTCCCAGGTCCACATTAACCTACCAATTAGCTTACCTTTGTGCCATGGCTAGGATGGACCAGTATAGATAGCCAGGATCCCATACCACATGACTCTGTCGTGAACATTCAAACCCCGCTTTGCTGGTGTAGAGTGTAGAGAAGACACCCAAAGAATGAGTGGAGGGGAGGGGGAAAGGTTGAAGGGAGTGATGAGTGATGATTACCTTTTGCTTAGAGATAACAAGTTCCAGCCGAAAATACTGGGTCTAGCGCTGACCGATACTGTACCTATACCTGTAGCGAGCCAAGCTGGGGTCTCCACAGTGTTGTTAATCCTGCCATAGGCCCATGGCCCAGCCTGAGCCCACTACAAGTGCACTGAAGGCAGCCCAAGCTGTGGACAAGACTTCTCTTCCTCCCCGAGACGAGCTCAAGCTATCAAAACACCTTCTGTACTGTATTGTACTTGTACCCACGCCTGGGGAGATTTCCGAGTCCAGTACTGTGTTATGGGTCTTGGTCTTGGTCTGGCCATGTGAAATTACCGTGGTGATGATGGGAGGTGAGATGGGAGAGAGATCTTGATCTAACTATTCTTAGTTTAGTATGATCTGGTTCATCTCATCTGGGGAAGTCAAGGAAGGTCTCCAGTTATTCGGTCATCCAATCCGAGGAGTATGTCCGTCCTGTGCTGATGGTGCTGATGGTGCTGATGGTGCTGGTGGTGCTGGTGGTGCTGGTGACAAGTCGAAAACATTAGCCTATGGCACCGGTTGCTCTTGCTCTGGCTCTTGCTAAAATAAATGTGGATAGATATAGACTTGGTTCTCCTCCCCGACCGGAATGTTCTAAGAGCTGTGGGTTTGTTCATGCTTAATTCCTGGTATCGTGTTGGGGACCTGTTTCTTTTCAAGTACCTGGGTTTCGATACTCTACGATCGAGACCTGGGTGTGTCGCAGCACTGCCTTTGGGAGTACCAAGTAGTACTACTGAGTGAGTGCACCATGGCTTTGGATCCCTCGACCTCCAACGATGTCCATCGATAGCTCCGTAAGCGCGGGGTTTTCATTCTCTGCGGGATTTGTTCATTGCTTCTGGATCGTTTCTGTTTGCATTAGTCTCATCGTCCTTCGGTGCTCGAAGTATCTGAATGTTTTGTCCCGGCTCTCGAAGAAAGTCCACCCCAGCCTGGGAATGACTTACGGAACGTAGAGTCTTCGATCTGTCTTGTCGTCTCCAGGACATGTCTGTGGGGTATCTTGATACTTTATTACTGTCGGAAGTCATCTCTGATTCCATGTTCTGGAGGCTTATCGATGATATTATTGTTTACTTGCCACTGAGAGTGGTGTCCATTGGGGGGCGGCTCTGTACGGAAAGGAAGGTTTCTTTCCCTTCTCTGTTTCAGCCTTCTGGAAGTTTTCGCTCTACTGTCGCTCTGAAGGAGTCCAGCCTCCAACGTCATCCTGCGACAGTTATTGGGCTATGGGTGGAAAGGTCTAGGAGTGTGTGTCTTTGGAGGCGTTGGTTTGTGGCTGTGATGTCGAAGTCGCATCCCGGGGTCCAGTCGATATCTTCTCGCGAGCCGCTCACTCACTCAGCGGCAGCCGTCAAGCACCAATATCGTGTCACGCTGAGACGGTTGATTCATCGTCTGTTTGTTGATTGTTGTTGGTTTCTAGCCCGGACTTCAGCGACATTTCCCACTCCCCATGTATTTATTTATTTATTCCAAGCAGGCATGCATGCATGTATGTATCTTCGTCCCACGGCACAGATGAGTATGCTCAAAAGCATCCCTCATGTGGAACCCTCCCTCTCTCGTCTCCAAGTCAAACCTGACCAGTCGCAGCACTGCCGGGGATTCCTTCTTGTCCCTTCCAAACCTTTTTCCCTTCCAAGCCTTTTTCCCTTCCAAGCTTTTTTCCCTTCCAAGCCTTTTCCCCCCTTCCCTTGCTTCTATCGCTTCCATCGCTTCTAGGATGCTTGCTGCGAGGCTGCTCCTTTCGTGCCCTCCTTCGCTCCTGCCAAGGCTGAAGCCCCACTCGACCGCAGACAGGAGACAGGAGACAGGACTGGATTGGGTGTGGAGGTGTTGCAGCGAAGCGAGGAGGAGGGAGGATGCCGTCCACCACCTGCACCTGCACACCTGCACACCTGCACCCACTCCACTCACCTCCACCCAACTCCACTCGACTCCACTCGACTCCACTCAGCTCCACTTGCACCCAAAATCTTTTCCCGCTAGTACCAAAACAGTGGGGATGCCAGATCTGCGGGGAAAACTAGAGACAACCAACCTGCACAAACCCAAACCACCACCACGCGTTGATCAAGACGACACACCCACACCCACACCAACACCTCCACCCACTCCCACACCCGAGCACACCACACCCACCACCCCCTTCCCTTGACTTGAGCCCAACAGCCTGACGACCAAAGAAAGATATCTATCTATCTTCGTTACGACATCCTTTGCTGCCCCTCCCCCTTCCCCTCCCCCTCCCCCTTGAAGATAAACATCAACTCCCCGAAACCTTTGGCTCCACGGTCCAATCTTCTTCTCCGTCCATTCCGCTCCCTCGTCTATCCTCGGCATGCCATCCTCGGCTTCAAGCATGGCAAAGTTGGCTGACGGCCCCACCAAGGGCGTACAATGTTCCGTCTGCGGCAAGAGGTTCTCAAGAACTGATCACTTGAAGAGACATCAACTGAGGCGTAAGATCTTCTTGGATACATGATCCTTGATCTATAATGGGCAATGGGACCTTGCTGAGCCGCTGCTGAACTGTCATCTAGATTCCGGAGTCAAGCCTTACTCCTGTATCTTCTGCAATGATGCTTTCACAAGAAGGTCAGATACCTCCTCTCTCCCAACCTCAATCTTGACGGGGACTAACCAAAGCAGTGATAACTTACGAGATCATTATCCGACGTGTGCTCAACGTAAGAACCGCCAGATACCTGAAGCTGCAAGAGGCGGTCGAAGGTCACATGCGTGTGATTCTGTAAGTCTCTGGATTTTGTCCCCCGTCCCCCTGCTGAAGGCTGACCTCCATCCAGTGCACGTCGATGAAGCTTGGCTGTGATGGAAACAACCCTTGCAAAACATGTCGACATAAAAGAATTGACTGCAAGTACTCAAAGTTGCTCTCGAAGGGGGTATCAGTCCGAAGCGAAAGTAGGTCACCACCCCCCTAGTCTCAAGCTCTTCATCCAACCGTAGCTAATGCTATGGAAGCCCCCAAGTCTGGGTTAGAGAACAATCAATCGGACAGAGGTTCCATAAACTTTCTTCTCAATTCGGGAACCGCAAGCTTCATCGAATGCTTCCGCTTCCCTTCCTCACAGGAGCGAAGGGATTTCAACGTCCGAAATGTACAAACCGCTTCTAACTCAACTGGTGTGGTTGATATATTCGGAAGCATCAGTGACAACGGAAGTGCCCCATCTGATATTTTTGACGACGAGTCAATCGACTGGTCCACCTTTGAAGAGGAGAATCTTCTCCGATTCCTGAGCAGCCCCTTCGGCGAGGTTCCCATCGAGCAACCAAACACCGGCTGGGCCTACACAGGGAACTGGGAACCTCCAAGTCTACAATCCGCCGCCATTATCGAAGCCATATTTAACAAAGCTCAGACGTTACAGATAAGTGCTCCTGAGCAAGCACATATTTCGCAGAACTTGAGTTTTCTCTTCACCCCATCAAAAATCGAAAAGTTCGTGGGACTTTACTTTAAATTCTGGCATCCGCATTGTCCGATTGTCCATCAGCCGACGTTCACAATCGACACAGCTCCAATACCCTTACTTGCTTCTGTAGTCCTCATGGGAACAATGTACTCGCAGGATAATACTGAAGTCAGTACCGCGAAACTAGTCTTGGATCTGGTAGAGCTGTATGTCTTCTCGCAGGAGGACTTGACGGACGAGTATGAGATCCGACATATGTTGAGAGTACCGTCGAGCTCCGCGCCTGGGTATATCGAACTGGGCGTCTTGGCGTTTCAGTACCTCCAAGCAGCGTATTTGATGGTGTGCATCCAGTTCTGGACAGGGAGTATGATATCTAAAAAACGAGCAACAGACACCAGGTTTGGTATTGTCGTGAAGGTATTTTCACACCTAAACCGTAGTTGTTCGCATCTAATCTCAAGCAGGTGGCGAGAAGACTTGGCCTTACAAAAGCACGTCACGAGGAGGAAGACAGCCAAAACGAGTTGTTATGGGTGCTACAAGAATCTCGAATAAGGTAGGCCACTCCTCTACGTCTCACACGGCCCACTAACATTGAACCAGGTTAATTAACATAATGACCCTCCTCGACTGTGCATTCTCCTTCTTCGCCAACTTCCCCTGCCGTCTCTCCTTGTCAGAAATGAAATTCGACCTACCAAGCGAAGAGCCCTTCTTCGCTTCTCTTCACCCCTTCAGCGTACCTAATTTCACACTCCGACGGAACCTCACTACCATAGAAGCCTTCCGGGGCTTATTCAAACCAACTCAGATCTCTGGTCAGGGTACAAAGGGCAATCCGCTTGGTCTGAATCCTATGGATATGTTTATTTTGATACATCGTACGTTGCCTCGTCCTCATCATTCCCGTTTGATTCGAGATGGTATTTGCAAGTGGAATGTCTGCTGATCTTTCTCAACAGTCCTCTACGTCTCAGCCCACACGCAAATAATACAGTTCCCATTCTCCCTCCCCCGCTCCCCAAGCACATCCGGTACATCCACACCGCTACCACCCACGCCTACCAACGCTCAAACGCCCAAAACAACAACGAACACACCCACTCTACCAACCTCCAACGTAGCACTCATCAGAACAGCTCTCTCGCGCTGGCGCTCCCTCTGGATAACCATCCGGAACTCCATCCCCAGCAATTCTTGGGCCAATCTAGGATTCTTCCGCAACGGATATAACTTCTGGCTCGTCACACAGTTGGTCATCAATAATAAAGGCAGTGCGGAGCTACTCATGGGTATGGAGGTTGGCTGTGATGATACTCTGAAGCAGTTGAAGGGGTTATTGAAAGACGGTGCTGGGGGATTGGAAGGTCAGGGCCAGGACCTGGGATGAAATTAGAAGCTTAAGCACTTCAAAAGCTCAAGCAGTACTGTTGCCATGAATGCAAAACACGTATTTACATTTCAATCTCCATCCAAATCCTACCTCTCTCCCTCTCTCTCTCTCTCTCTCTCTCTCTCTCTCTCTCTCTCTCTCTCCTCTCTCGTACTTCTATCCAGGACGAACAAAATCCCCTCACCATTGCGAATCCGTCCCATCCCCCAATACCTCCTGCCCCCTGCTCAACGTCCTACTAACCTCCTCCCCCAACCAAATCTCCTCGGTCCCCTCAATCCCACTCTCGATATCCCAGCCCCGCCCGCCCTCCACGAAAACAGCTCGTCCATTATACCTCACCACCTTCTTTGCCCCCTCCCCCTCTCCCTCTCCCTCCTCTTCAAATTCATCTTGCATCCTCCCCCCTTTCCCCCCTCTCCCTCGCCCTCGGGAACAGCACCTAAAGCCGTCTCGATGATAACCCGCGCCACGTGCTCGGGCGTGTTGATGGGTAATCCCTCCCTAGGTGATTAAATGCGTTAGTATGTTATATACCCACTTTTAGTGTCTTATAATAATAATAGTAATGATAATGAGGATAATAATGCTAATAAAATAAAAATAAAAATAAAAATAGTCCAATCCTAAACCCTGGATCGAAGTATCATCTTGCAGAGGTTCGTCGCGTGGGGGGAAGGCGGGGGGGAAGGAGAAAAGGGGGAAAGAAGGAAAGAAGGAAAGAAGGAAAGAAGGAAAGAAGGAAAGAAGGAAAGAAGGAAAGAAGGAAAGAAGGAAAGAAGGAAAGAAGGAAAGAAGGAAAGAAGGAAAATAAAACAAAAGAAACCCGTCACGTACTTAACCCACCCCTCCTTCACCCCCGTAACCATAACCGTATCCGTCATCCACGGACAAATCGCATTCAAGCGCACGTTATACGTTTTCGGTAGATACGGTCTCAGGGAGCGGATCAGGCCGAGGACGCCGTGCTTAGCTGCCGTGTAGCTGGGGAGGCCGGGCGAGGATTTGAAGCCGGCGGTGCTGGAGAGGAGGAGGAGGGATTTCGAGGGGGGGATGAGGTGGGGGGAGAAGTAGAGGAGGAAGTGGGAGTGGAAGAGGGGGGTGGTGAGAGGGGCTGAGAGAGGTAGACGCAGGCGATGTGGGAGAAGTAGAGGGTTCCGGTGAGGTTTACGTCGATGGTTTTGGTGGATGGTTTCTGTAGTGGTGATTAACTTGTAGTACTCAACCCTACCCAACCTAACTTAATAAAGCACAGCACAGCACAGCACAGCAAAGCACAGCATAGTATTTCTCTTTTCCTTATACAGGATCCTCGTTTTCTCGTATGAACAATAAATGGGAATTGAAAAGAAGAAGCTGGGCAAATAATGCCGATTAGAGACCAATGAAGAGGAGAAGTGAGCGAAAAAGAAAAAAGAAGAAAGAAAAAAATTACGTACAGTCTTCACACCCTCCAACCCCAACCCCTTCTCAAACCACCCTCCAAACTCCTGCACCCCAGCATTGCTGATCGCGACGTCGACACGGCCGTACTTCTTCCATGCTGTGTCGAAGAGGTTGAGCACGGAGGAGTAGGACGTTACGTCTGTTTGCACGAAGGTAGATTCGCCGCCGGGGACTTTGGGGGAGGTTAGGGAGCTGGAGAGAGAGTTGTCGACGGCACTTCCGGCCGAGGCGTCCCAGTCGCCGTGGATGACTTTCGCGCCGTGCGTGAAGAGGAGGGTTACTGTTGCGAGGCCGATTCCGTGGGCGGATCCTGGGGGGGTCGTTAGTGATGATGTTTAAGGATGGTATGAGGGGTGTTGGGTTGGGTTATGTTGCTTTGGGGAGGAGAGATGGAGTGATGAGAAAGATAGATAATTGGAGAGATGTTTATTTCTTTCTTGGAATGGAGAGCATTCATCTCTTACCTGAGATCACCACGACTTTATCTTTTAACTCCCTGAGGGTTTCGTCGCGGAGTGGTATCGCTGCCATTGTGAGGCCTTGTGTATTGCCCGACTTTTTGTGAGGGGCTAGAGGAGTATGTTCCGTAAGAACGGATAGAATGATGTTGTGGGATCTTCACAAGGATGCGAGTTTGGAACGAAGCAAGATGAGGTAGAGGTAAGTAAACAAAAGAAGAGTCAACACACACATGCCCCTGTACAGGAAAGTATCAAGCTCCTCTCTCCTACATTACTCATCATGTATTACTCGAGCTACGTATCGACCGATCCCCCTCCCCGACTCAACTAAACGGAACAAACAAAATAGAGGGGTCAAACCTTCCCACCCCCCTTGTCCAGATCCGGCACTTCCCGACCAAGACCAAATGCGGGGTGGGTAACACACCCCGCTTTAGTTCCATGTATTTGCTGGGTAGGTACTGTACTTCCGTAACTTGAGTATTGAGGGGGTTTTCCGAGGCGGAATTGCTTCCACATGCATCTATCCGCTTTACTTCTTTGACGGGAGACAGACAGAGGGAGAGAATAATGTGTGTGTGAGAGAGAGAGAGTGTGTGTGTGTGTTCCGATTGGTGACTTGGATGGTAATTGGGGAAAGTTGGGGGATGTGGGGCTGGTAGCTTTCGTGGGGCTTTTTGTGCTGGGGGTTGGAGCGGGATGGTAGGGGTTTGGGTAGGGGAGGGATTGGTCGAGCAAGAGTGGATATGGATGAGAATGGGGGATGGGGATGGGGATGAAGATAGTTTGTGTGTAGCCTTGTAATCTTACTAAAAAGGTACGGTAAGGCGGTACTAGCTGGGAGCTTAGCTTGAGATCTTGGGAACATTTCCGAAGGTTCAAGAGAGCAGGCAGGGTAAGGCGGCTATTGCTTTTCTTATCGGACTGGAACATCGCTTCAAGAAGTTGACTCCCAGATCGGAACGGACCATACACATAAACATCCACGATCAATTTTGAAAGCTTTAAAGAACTACTTTTCAAGTCCCGTGTGTTATTCTGGAGGTTACAGAATCTCAATATGGCAGACTCATCACTCACAGGAAAGACCGTCATCGTGACTGGTACGTAGTTTCCCTTCTCGTTCTCCCTTCATCATCCCTCCCTCGAATCCCGAACCACCACAAACACTCATTTTGACAACTTCCCAGGCGGCGCATCAGGAATCGGCCTCGCACTCGCCCGCTTCTACGCCTCGCTCAACACCCGCATCGCCATCCTCGACATCTCCACGCCTCCGCCAACCCTCCTCTCAACCCTCCAATCCGACTTCCCCTCCTCAACCTTCATCTTCAAGAAATGCGACATCTCGAGCTGGGACGAGCAGAAAGATGTCTTTGCGGAGGTGTATAAGACGTTTGGGAGTGTGGATGTGGTGTGTGCCAATGCGGGCGTGAGTGAGATTGGGAATTTCCTGGAGAAGGAAGGGGAAGGGGAGGGACCGAGAAAGCCGGGGCTGAAGACATTGGATATTAATTTGACGGGGACGTTGTTTTGTGAGTACTTTCTACTGTTCTAATTGGCTCTTTCTATTGTTTATTCTTCTAAATCCGTGTGCGAGGGAGAATAGCAAATCTGTTTGGAAGAAAAGAGCTAACAAGCAAAACAGCAATCAAACTCGCAGTGTACTACATGCGGAAAAATACCTCTTCGCACAAAGGCCAGATCATATGCACAGCTTCCAACGCAGGACTGTATCCCTTCGCTATTGCGCCTATGTACGGTATCAGCAAACATGGTATCGTAGGAGCTGTGCGGTCTTTCGCGAAACCACTGGAAGCGGATGGGATTAGGATCAACGGAGTCTGTCCAAATTGTATCGGTACGCTGTCTCTCTCCTTCCCCAAATTCCCTATTTATCTTTATCTCTGCCATCTGTCGAAGACCAATTTCTTGAAATAAAGTCTGACAAAAGTCTAAAAAGCAACCGGTCTAGCAGACGAGAAGCTCTTCTCCTCAATGATCATAACGCCCATGTCAACCCTCATCAGCGCCATCCAAGAATTCACCACCGACACTTCTCTAACAGGCGTCACTGCTGAGATTAGTGGTGAGAAATTCACGATTAGACAACCGCCTGAGTTTGTGGATGATATCACGAGGAAGAATTTCGATGCGTTTTGGGCATTGGGGTATGCTTAGCTACTATTTTCATGGATGGGGAGGAGAACAATCGGCTCCTTTCTCAAACAAGTTCGCTCTTCTTCGTCACACATGTGGGTGATAGGTCATATGTGATAAGTGATAGGTCATGTGGGATTCAAATGACGTGGAACTAGATATGAATACGGGTGGAACTTGCCAATGTCCAAATCTCATCCAATGGGGGTGAACGACACCTGCTTCTGACCCGAGTGACTGGAACTGTCCGAGAGCAGGCTAGGATTCCATTTCATAGCGGCTGGGCAATAGGAATTTCTGTCCTGAGGCTGGCTTACTTCTCGGGATTCCTCCCCTCCTCAAGATCTTTCGCCTTGTGATAAAAAAGGTGACAGACACTGAGTAGATGTTTATGAGGCTGAGGCGGTCCCTGTGAATGAGAAAGATTCATGGGGGTTGTGGATATAGTTCACCTCTTACTGACTATTGAATATGATGCTGTGCTTCTTGATCTGGGCTCTTCCATCTTCGTTCGAGTATTCCAGGTGGGTTTTCAGGACATTATTTTCTTTTACAGGTGTTTAGTAATGCCCTCGTGTTCGTCGATGCCAACCAACATCTACACGCTGGTCTACTGGCAGATCTTTCTCAAGATAACATCCTTGAAGGGGGATTTCCTTCCATGTTCCATCCAGCACTTTCAACTGCCGGGTCCTAGTCGAATTACCTGTGAAACTATCAAGCCATCAAAGCCTTCCCTTCCAGAAGTCGAGCTTCCAATACATGATTGCCGCGATATCTCCTCCCCGAACCCTAAGATTAAGTTCTCGCCTGCCATGTCGCGCATAGCTGCCTTGTTCAGTACTCTGCTCCGCGGGCTCCGGAAGCCCTCCCAAGTGCCCCGTCCCTATCTCCGCATAAAACCCCAGCCCCAGACTTTACTTTTCCCCCAAAACTCGGCTAACCTCCTTTTGACGAAATCTGCACAACATGGTTCCGGTCGCCAAGTGCGTCCTTTCTCCTCCCCGGCCAGCAGCTCGAGGGTGGAGATGACCTGACGGCCCATGGATGGAGACGGAACCTTTTTAGTGTCCTTGCTCCCAAGATGGCGCCCGTCCAGACCTCTCATTCGATATCTTCTCTCATCTCTCTCAACCTTGTACCACCTCTCGTCTCACCTCTTACTCGCTGCTTGTGGCTCGAAGTATAAATCCACGCACTCGAAACATTGGCTGGGTGAACATTGGGACCTATATCTACCCTCCATCGACCCCGGATTCTGATGGTTTACCGCATCTCCATTTCTGCAGACCTCCACTCGACTTAGGTTCTTCCCTTCCCGAAAACTCAATATTCACCCTACACCCTACACCCACTCGAGCTGCATATCTTTCTAATCGACACAACATCAACATGCCTCTCGGTGTCCTTGAAGACCACGAGCTGGAACACGTCCCCGGCACAGCTCCCCTCAATGAGCTTGGGAGAGAAACCTTCAATATAAGCGGTGTCGACTCCAGTATCCTCAAGCATGACCCTACAGGACAGGTAGTCCTCGTTCCTCAACCCTCCGACTCACCAAATGATCCGTACAACTGGTCGCGATGGAAAAAGGAGAGATTCACGATCGCATTTGCCTTCAGCTGCGGTGCTGTTGGCGGTAAGCTCCGCTTTATTTTCTTTGTTGGGACAGAGGCTGACTTCAGTGCTTTTTAGCGGTCGGACCGCTTCTCAGCCCGGCATTCGTAGAGCTTGCCGCGGAATTCAACATTAGTCTTTCTAATTTCATTCAAGGGGTCCAGGGTGGTGTTATTGTTGCCATTGCATTTGGTAGTCTTATTTGCAACGCACTTGCTGTCAAGTATGGCAAGAGACCAATCTATCTAGTGACTACTATTGGTTTGATGGTTACCTGCTTCTGGGCTGCTGCCGCGAAGAGCTTTGCTTCGTTGGTGGCTGCGAGGGTTATTCAGGGATTCTGCATGGGTCCCCTTGAGGCGCTCGTTCCGGCTTCGATTGCTGATGTCTGGTAAGTCAAGAGTCACGGACACGGTTTAGAACCCTGGCTAATAGAATGTAGGTTCGTTCATGAACGTGGATTCCGGTCTGCGATTTTCAATCTCGGTGTTCTAGGAGGAATTAACTTGGCTGCACCAATCAGTAAGTGCCCAGAAGTCAGTATCTGAGCGAGCATTATCTGATAACTCGTCCAGCCGGTGGTATTATCCAAGCGAGCAACTATAGAGTGGCATTTTACGCCATGGGAGGTGCCTTTGGCCTTGCTTTTATCATGATCTTCTTCTGGATGCCCGAGACAGCGTTCGTTCGTCACGGCGTAGTGAACCTCGACACTGGAGCCAAAAACGTAAATATAATCCTCGAGACTCATCTCCAAAAGCTCACACTAACTTCGCAAACAGGTCATGGACGAAGTAACACTTGCTCACAAAATCGATGCCAAACATGTCGAGAAAGACGAGAAGACCGCCGAAGCCAGTACTCATACCCCAACCAGCAGCCCAGCGAGCCCCGCCTCAGACAAGCCATACACATTCGCACAAGACATGATGCCATGGAACGGATATGTCAACAATGTCTCTCTGATCAACACCATCTTCCGTCCCTTCGTAATGCTCGCCTCACCCGCTGTTCTTTGGGCCACACTACTATTCACGACCTGTATCTCCTGGCTGGTTGGTATCTCTGTCACACTCTCACAGATCTTTTCAGCACCACCTTATAATTTCTCTGTTACTTCTGTCGGATTGACCAACATCTCATCTTTCGTTGCGTCCTTACTTGCAACTCTCCTTGCAGGACCGTTGATCGACGGTATCGTGCGGAAGATGTCGTTGAGAAACGGTGGCACATTCGGTACACACTCCACCCTCCCGCAAATCAACGAAAAGCTAACAATTTCTCAGAACCTGAGTTCCGTCTCCCGATAATGATATCCTACCTCCTCTTCACAGCCACCGGCTTCTTCGCCTGGGGCCAATCCGCCGTCGCCCTCTCCCCCTGGCCCGTCCCCGTCGTCGTTGGTCTCGGCCTCATAAACTTCGGGATCCAACTCGGGACCACAGGAGTAGTCTCCTACGTCGTCGACTGTCATCGTGACAAATCCGGCGAGGCATTCGCAGCGATGAACTTCGTCAAGAACTTGTTTGCTTTCGGACTCGTCAACTATATCAATGATTGGCTAGCCACTCAGGGCGTCAGGAATGCGTTCTTTGTTATTGGGGGGTTGACTATTGCGGCGAGTTTGACTACTATTCCCATGTACATCTGGGGGAAGAGAGCTAGGAGCTGGGTTTATAGGAAGGGTATTGCTGGGAAGGCGTAGGTGTTTGCGATTTGTTGAGAAGTTAAGCGAGTGGATAGGACGGTGGAGGCGAGGTGAAGCAAGCGAGGGAGTTGAATAAGTCCTGGAGGAGGTAAAATTCAATGACCTGCCAGGCACGAGAATGTCATATTTTCAATGTTGGTCTATGATTATGTGTCGTGTCGACGTTGCTTCGGATGGATTGATGACCAAACGTGACTTTTTTACCCTACTATACATGGTGGTGGGAGTATTGCAGAGCCAATGCCTTGTTGGAAAAGGAGAAGGCGAAGATTACAGCATTGCCGAGGAGAGCAAGGCATAATCTATTACATTTGATTTACTTGATCGTATAGAGAGTATAGTATCTGTACATTCCCCTCCTTCAAAGGCGCAGCTCTTCGCCTTGCAACTTTAATTCGACGATTCTTCGCTTCGAGCATACTGAATGTGCCCGATACTAGTATTGCAGTAGTCGGTCTTTCCAACCCTAACCAGGCTAGCACGCTTCGGAAGAGCGAAGGAACAGAGCAGTCCACCGATGTAATCTGTCTCGCTTTCATTCAACTTTGCAGCTTTGTGACTGTCATGAACTCGGTAGAGAAAGTGGGGTAGGGGCGGGGCCGTGCCGGCTTCGAGAACTTGCCTAACCTGCTGAGATTCGCTTTTCCCGAGTCATTATCACCTTAGACCTACATTGAATTGCGGCGGATGGTTCTGTGGATAAGCCCGTGAGGGTATGTGGGGAGATGCTCGTCCATCCAGATCTGCCGGCGAAACTGCCAGTTGTTGACAAACGGGGCCTGGAAATACCAACGGGGGCTTCTCGGGAGTCAACTTTTCAGAACTCCCCCGCAGCTTCTCAAGATGTCAAGCAGATGTGGAATCCGGGGATGCGGGGTCTCCCCGGCCCATAACTTCGCTGGAACAATGAACCGAAAGCATCTTAGAATCTGTCCGTAGTGGACGCCATTTCGTTGTCCAGTCGTATAAATAAGGTTCCTGGAAGCCCCCCCTAGTTCAGATGTCTTCGAGTTATGATTCGCAGTCTCGTCATAGTTCACAATTACGTTGGAGGGAAGTATGTTGACCCTATTGTTTAGGTGGACCTTCGCGGTCTGCTCGATCTTGATCCTGCTGTTCACTACCACAAGCGCAAGCCCATTACTAGCCAGATCCCCGAATGAGGCATCGAGGTGTGATAAGGTCCTCTTTTAGAGATATATTTGCAACTGATAAACCCCAGTTCAACTGTATTCAGACCAGTGAGCCTTGCACTAGGCATAGGACCGTTGTTTCCTACGAGCAAATTCAAGTCCTTCTGCTTAACGCCTTCACAACCATTCGCAACCCTGGACTACGGTTCAGAAGCTGCTGGTTATCCCTATTTTACCGTCTCGGAGATCACAGGAGCTGTGCAATTCGAGGTCAAATATTCGGAACCTTTCAGTGGTTTAGCTCAGCCCCTCTCGGATGGTCCATATCCATTCGCCGTCTCGCTCTCAAATACGTACCGCGTAGAGACTTTCGAAGCCACAAAACCGGGCGAGCTTAAAGCTTATCTCATCCAAGGTGGTCAGCGATGGCAGTCTATTCGACTTCTTAGTGGTGGAAGCATCACGTTTTCGAATGTAGGCTTCACAGCTTCGGTTTCGACTCTCCCGCCTGAGTCTCTGCCTGGCAGTTTTGAAAGCGACGACCCGCTGTTGAACGATATCTGGAAGCTGGGCGCTAAAGCTGCAACTGCGGCTTGCGTTGAGAAGGGTACTCAGAAAGCGATCTGGGATGTGAGCGCTGATGGCGTTTTTGTGAGGTCCACGAGACCTGCATTGAGTTCCCAAGGTGCAAACCTAAAGGACTACACTTTGCAGTTTGACGTGAAGATCGAAAGAGCGGGGACGGGTTGGGCGGTGGTAAGTCTTGCTTGAAAGTTGATCATTGCCGTGTGGCACTTGCTCCGGGTCGACTAACTAAGCTCTAGGCGTCTGCTCTCACATATCCCAACAAAGGCCTGCTACTTGATATCGTTGGCGAGCTTCCGAAAGAATCAACATTCGTCAACACGAACACATCTCTGACGCCAGCAAACTCAATTTTGCTTGCATATGGATATTCATGGGTTAATCAATCCACGCTCACATCGTATTACCTCGATACCTTTAAAATTCCGTTTCCAGTCCACGAGCACGCTTGGTATACAATCAAGACGGTTCTCTCCGCCGATAAACGCCTAGCCGTGTCCATAAACAATACCAAGATTTTCGACGTATCTTTATCAAACTACTATATCGGAGGGTCTTCAGTCCCTACGACAGGCTCTTTCGGTTTCGGATCATGGCAAGACCAATCCTCCACTGTCAAGAACGTTGCTATCCACGATTCGGCGAATGGATCTCTCCTCTACAGTAACCCAATGGTGAATCCAACCACGGTTCTCGGCGAGTACGGCGTTCACGAGAACTACGAGTCTGTGTGCCTCGACGGTCCCAAACGTGACCGTCTTGTCTGGCTCGGTGATTTCTACCACACCGCGAAGATAATCGGTGCCAGCACCTCCAGATTCGACCTCGCGCGAGGGACGCTCCAGTACTTCCTAGACTGGCAGCAACCAAATGGCCTCCTCCCAATCTCTCCTCCCATGGGCTATGATCCCACTACAGCAAGGAACGGCTTCTCCGCTGGTGGTGATGGACTTTCCGACTACCAGGTCCTTGGGCTGAAGGCTTTCACAGACTACGTGTCACAAAGCAATGATCTCACTTGGGCCCATAAGACATGGGCGAAATGGCAGTTGCAGACTGACTGGATACTGTCAAAGCTCAACTCCACCACCGGACTTCTCTCATTCTCGAGCGCGTTCTTGGGTCCAGCGAGTGGCGGCTCTGCCGTCTCATGCGCCCTTCTCGAAACACTGAATAATCTACAAGTGGTAGCATCTGCGATCGACGACCACAATGCAGCCAAGCAGTACCAAACTCAAGCTTCGAACCTAAGAGAGGCAATTAATAATCTTCTCTGGAACGACAAGCTTGGAGTCTATTCCCTCTCTTTAGATTCACCAGACGACTACTCCGTTTCCGGACTCTCCTTCTGCATTACATCCGGAGCAGCAAACGCCACACAGACAGTACGAATGCTCTCGGCACTTCCAAACCTCAAGCTCGGCCCAGGGTATAAGGATTCAAGCCAAGCGAACTCGTCAGACACGACAATTGCCATCTCGCCAAACACCAACGGCTTCCTCCTTGCCGCTCTCACATCCCCAAACAGCACCGACCAGAGCTCGACGGTCTTGCAGCTCTTGAGGAGTCTCTGGGGAGCAATGCTCTCTAATCGCGAAACGAGCACAGGAGCAAGCTGGGAGTATCTCGACCAGCATGGAAACCCAGGATTGAGCCTGTTCACCAGCTTGTCGCATCCGTGGGGTGGGGCTCCAACCTATATCCTTACGGAGTATGCTGCTGGTATTCGGCAAGCGAAAGGCGTTGCGGGATTCGGCTATGCAAATTGGGTGGTGAATCCTTCAGGTGGTCTCGCTATGGGCTTGAGACGAGCAAGTGCGAAAGTGGTGACTGCTTATGGAGGCAACTTGGAGGTGCAGTGGTCGGTCAAGAGTAACAACACTCTGAATGTCCGAATCTCGGCTCCGAAGAAAACTAGTGGTACTTTCGAGTTCCATGGTGTACAAAAGGTCCTGAGCGGTAAGAGCCAGTACTCATTCAGCGTGACGATAGGGGAAAGCTATTGAAATGGTACTGCTTGCTTGTCATGCTATCTCAAAGTTAAAAATCTGAGCCATGCCGAGAAATGGTTTGTGAACAGAGAGAGCGCGATACATAGGCATATATATGATTTGCTTGGAGAATGCACAGGCTGAAAAAGGTAGCAGGGTGGCGAGTAGCGATGTGGAGGTGGTTCCCACCGTCGAAGGTCATACTTATCCTATACTACATATTAATTATATTATGTTATACGCAGTGGTGAACAGTCCAGTCCAGTCCAGTCCAGACCAACCGCCAAATCTCAAAGAGGAAATTTACCCCGCCAGTTGCCGCACCAAGAGTCTCGGGCCATCATTACAGCGGGCGACGGACAATTTAACCCCAACAAACGAACACTCATCCAAGCCTCAGCCTTCTGCCATGTCATGTCGGTCAACGGATAAAGTTACGGCATAGAACCATATATGACCTCAATCCCCCTTGAATTTTCAAATCAATCTTTTGCCCTCTTTTCATCAAGACATCTCACTACAATCTCGAAAGATATTAAATATGGCAGACACAAAGTTCAAGCTCAATACTGGTGCTGAGATCCCGGCTTTGGGTCTGGGGACCTGGCAATCTGGTCCTGGTGAGGTCAAGAAGGCGGTTTCGTATGCGCTGTCTATTGGGTACAAGCACATTGACTGCGGTATGTATTTACCTGTTCTTTTCTACTCTTCTACAGAGACGCAATAACTGATTGATTAAGCGTACTGTTATGGCAACGAAGACGAAGTTGGCGAGGGTCTCAAAGAAGCATTCGCCAACGGAGTGAAGCGTGAAGATATCTTCATCACTACGAAACTATGGTCCACCTACCACTCCCGCGTCGAGCAGAACCTTGATATGAGCTTGAAGAGTCTGGGACTCGACTACGTCGACTTATACCTAATGCATTGGCCTGTGGCCATGAACCCAAACGGTACGAAAAAGTTACCCCGCCATCCATCCCACTTTACCCCGCCAAGTATCTAATATTTCACATCCAGGTAACCACGAGAAATTCCCCAAGCACCCCGACGGCTCCCGCGATCTCGTTGCCGATTGGAAACACACGCAGACATGGAAGGCAATGGAAAAGTTGGTTGCGACTGGCAAAGTCAAGGCCATTGGAGTTGCGAACTACTCGGTCAAATACCTCGAAGAACTCCTTCCTGAAGCCACCATCGTACCAGCCGTCAACCAGATCGAGAACCACCCGTCTCTGCCACAACAAGAGATTGTCGATTTCTGCAAGGCGAAGGGGATTCACATCACTGCATACAGTCCATTGGGAAGCTCAGGTAGTCCGATGATGAAGGAGAAGCCTATTCTGGAGGTTGCAGAAAAGAGGGGTGTTACACCTGCGTCTGTTCTGCTCAGCTATCACAGTAAATGCTCCCTAATACTCTCCTCGAGATTTTTTAACTAACAAATTCAGTCGCGAGAGAAAGTTCCGTCCTAGCAAAGTCCGTCAACCCCGAGAGAATAAAGGCGAACATGGATCTAGTAAAATTGGACGCAGCCGACATGAAGATCCTCGACGATTATGCGATCGGACTCACCAAGTCTGGCAAGGTTGTCAGATATGTTTACCCTGCATTTGGAGTTGATTTCGGATTCCCCGATAAATCTTAGATATGTCCCCTGTTTCCAAGACGAGTAGCGAGCCAGAAAAATACCAATAGACGATAGACAATTGCGCTCACAATATCCACTTTATGCCCTACGGAGGGTGAGTTACATTTCAATTTACCAGTCTGGCACAGTTTTCTTCAATGTCAGGGAATATGCGAGGGAATTCTGTCCCGATCAAGTGATTCTGCTAAACTACTAAATCTCATTACAATCCTCCGCATTATACCGAGGGGGCAATCTGCCCTGCCTCACTCTTTCTTCAAAAAGAAATAACAGCCATCCGGCACACAACGAAACGGCATAGCTCCTCGTCCACCAAGAATGCAATTTCCCCATTTCCCTCCTTGCTTTCACAACTCAAAGAAAGTAAATCCCCTTCAGATAAAGCTGCTCAAGTCTACAAACTCGCCATCAACGCAGCAAGTCCAACGAGCGCGCCAACGACGGCCTCAAGTCCCATCTTCCCCGCACCAGAAACTTGCTTTGGTGGCGTTGGTGTAGCAGTCGCATTTCCAAGCGATAAGCTTAACGTACTCTTCGTAGGTGTCGGCACAGTAGTGTTAGAATACCCCTTTGCGCTCGTCGTAGCCGGAACCGGAAGTACATAGACATCGGTGCTCGTAGCTGGCGATGCAGTTGGCTTTGGTGGACTCGGTGTACCAAGCGAGACAGACAAAGACGTAATCGGGTACGGTGGTGGAGGAGGAGGAACGTAAGTCGTTCCTGGTGGTGGTGGAGGTGGAGGAGGAGCTGGGGTCGAATGACCTGGTGCTGGAACGCTAAAGGAGTAGGTCCATGATGAGACGGGGAGGGGGATGACCTTGGTTGAGAGAGTGGTCCATGGCGTTTTGGTGGGTGGATGAGGGTGCCCGTTTGGAGTCGTGGTCGTGGTCTCGCAGGGTGTGGAGACGGGGATGGGCATTGGGGTGGGCTCGTCGTCGTCGCAGTCGGATGTGCTGGTCTTCCAGGGGAGCCAGGTTGCGTTTACGACGGCGCTGCCAAGGAGGAGGAGAGCGAGGCTTGGAGAGCGCATTTTGGATGGGGGGTGAGGTCTGTGGTGGTGTGTGAGTGTTTGTTTGGAACTGATATGATGTGAGGTTAGGTAAAGTCAGGTAAGTGATATGTGTATAGAGCTCGAAGTTCAGATGTACAGAACGAATGTTTACAAAACGAATGTAATCGACCTCTCACAAAAACGAGTGTGTAAGTGTGGTGTCGAGAAAAAGAAAGATCAGCAGAAACGCAGAATCTTGGAACGGGGCCCAGATTCTATATACGTGCTTCTCATCCCTACGCTCTCCTCACAGTCCCATAAACAACCATACATTGGTACAACCCTTCATCGTTAGTCCCAATTCATTCCCGCATACTATGTCGTATCAGGATGAATGTTTTCATGATCTGGGGCTATTCTTCCTCGGTAAAAATGATTGGCAAGGCGAATAGCCTCCATGAACTGACACTCAACATCCCGTTTCGTTTTGAGTGGCTACGCAAACACACATCTATATGCGCCGTGCCTGCATCTATAGTACGTCCCGACATCCCATTTATCCATCCAATGCCCTTTCTCAACCCCCAACAAGTATCTAAACCTCGGACCTGGAATCACTGTGCGTGTTTATGCATGCATATAGCTCATGCGTAGTCCGTGGTGGAATGGGGAGATTGCCGTTTACATTTTCCAGATTGGGCGGGTTGAGGGAAGGGTTTGCTGTATTTGGCCGAGGAAGGATTCGTCTCGGCCTTGTTTTTGGATCATCTGAATGTTGATTGGGTTGATATTGGTTGTTTGAGAGGTGGAGTGACTTCCCCGGGGTTTTCGAGGTCGATGTCAACGTTGCATTGCATGCTTGTTCTCTTGAAAGTTCGATCTGGGAAAGGCGGCCGCGAGACATTTGGGATGTGGTTCAGAAGAACGCAGAGTCATGGTACTACTTCGCTTTATTTTTTGCTTGTCGAAAAGACCTATTCGCTGCCAGCTCTAGACAAATCTGGACTTCAATTGTCTTCATGGGCGGTAAACTTAACCCATGAATATTAAAGGTTGCGTCTACACAAGTACCATAAATTTGCCTCGCTTTTTTATATAAGCTATCTTTATAGAAAATGATTTCAAGCGACTCTCAATCAAAACACCAACCACTGCCATCTCGTCCCTGCAGCCAGCTACCGGCAGGAAAAGACGTATCTCAGACTTGAGATACCAGATCAAAATCCAGTACGGATCTCTAGCAGCAAACTTCATGACAGGCTCCATTCCATCCCTGAAAGACAGTAACCACATTATTCATGAACTACGCGCCGAGAATGAGGCTGCTCGAATCACCTTCGTCAACTGCAGAAATGCATGCCCCCTGCGGCACACCAACTATAGCATAGCCAGAACTGTCTTTAGCATCGAGAATCATATCTTTCGCATCGATCCAGAAGACTTTCCCTTCGATCTGCAAGCTCATTTGGGCAGGTTCGGCATTGCAATCTACCACATACACACCAGCGTCCAAACGGGTCGCTGGAGGGTCGAACAAGATAAGGCAGTTTCCCAAGTATAGCTAACCCCTTTCCACAAACCGGCCGCTTCAATCCTGGAGTATCTTTACTGAGATTCAAGTCTCTGCGTAAATATCCCTTGAACTCATTATCGTATGCGAGATCCTGTTGATGTTTTCAGCATAAGGAATTCGGGAGTAAGTTATCAGTGTCAACCTTCTCCTTTGCACTTCCCTCCTTCCTCTACTCTATCACAGCCCCAACAATATAAATGCTCAGTCATGAAATCAGGAAATTCTGTCTTCTTGTAGTCACATCCATCGTGTTCTCCTCTGGTACATGCACCGTCATCCCAGTGGCAATTTGTTTCTTGGGTCGGACTTTCAACATGGATTTCGGTGCTGCCTTCCCGTCATACCTCAGGCTCTTCGGGAACTTCTGGATGCCCATTTAGAGAGTAAACATCTTGCGAGAATATTGAAAGAACTCACTGGCTCCAGATATTAGTTTGGACTGAGTTGCACCAGCGTCCACGAATTCTGAGTTCAGGTCCGAAAGACTCTCGTCAAGTCCTTCCACGTAGTGGGATGGAAGTTCAACAGCAGCTAAGTTTCCAAGGAGAGATTCATGGAGACCATATTATTTCGTAGCGTTCCATTTGTATGATATTCCCAGAGAAAGATCACATAAAAATGCAGTTATTGCTCAATAGTTCTGAAGCTCGGGATTGACGATGAAGGACTGGGTACTTCGTGGCCGAGAATCAAGAATGGCCATGATTCCAACCAAGCAACACGCCAAAGATTTGGAGCTGCTATGAGCGGACAGCATGCTATCAACGTATGAGTAGACTAGAAAACAACGTATCGTGAGCTATCTCCGAGGTGAAGAGGACATCTGTTTTGCATGGCCGCTGTTGTTTGAGATACATTTTGAAATTCCTTCGTCCATGGACATGCATGCAACTCGGAGCAGATTGGAGTCATACCAACTCACCGCTTTAGCTCGGCCGCAATCGAGGGTTTTATTGTCAGCAGAGAAATGTTGGTAGAGGTGCAGAAAAGAGGGGTGGTCCCTGGCATCCTTCTCTTGGGTAACCAATACTTGTCTGAAGATTTTTATTGGCCGCTGAACCAACAAGTACAGTATCTTGAGAATTAGGTATGACATCATCGGAATCGTTTCTGAACTGTTCAAGTCCATAGAATAGTTTATTTACTGCCAGCAATCGAGAAGCTCAGCTCCACCGATCACCGGACATAAAGTGGATTTGGTCACATGATATCGTTCGATTTTTTTAGACGATTTTCGGCGACCGAAATTGTTCGGCTGGTTGCCCAGAACCCGAAACTGAATTCCATTGATCACCAGATGTGGATTAACATGTTTTTGTTTCAAAAGAGCTGAGGAGACCTGCCCTTGAATATGGATGCACGAGAGACTCTTGGCGGACCAAATGGTCCTCGAATTGTTCAGTGGTTCATTGACACTCGTCCGCTGTGGCCGGTGACGAAGTCCAACGCTCGGGATGAGGTTCAACAATTGAAGAATGTCGTCAGTGATCTTACTCAGATATCTGAGACGTGTGCTAAAACTTCTACCTAGGCGTCAAGAGCACTCTCCCTTCTCACCGAACCAGAACAGACATCTGTCCTCAAATACTACCATCTCAAAGATGCCAAGATGAGCCTAGTATCTCACCTGCTGAAGCATTTCATCATCACCAAATGCAGTATCCCCTGGTCTCGCAGCACCATCTCTCGAGATGAGAAAGGAAAGCCTTGCTTCAAATCTGGCCCTGATACCGATCACGTGATTCTCGATTTCAATGTCAGCCATCAAGCAGGGATCGTGAGTCTCATCGCGGCGATTGGTTTCAAGGGAGTCTCCGTTGGGACGGATGTTGTTTGTGTGAATGAAAGGTTGCAGCAGGATTACGCGCATATCAGCAAATACGGCTTTGACGATTGGGTTGATGTGCACGCGGATGTGCTGGCGGATTCCGAAGTGGCTTTCATGAAGTCGGCACCTATTGACGACCGGTACCGCGGAGCAGAGACAGTCATTGAGAAGCAGTTAAGGAGATTCTATGCTATATGGTGTTTGAGAGAGGCGTATGTGAAGATGACCGGCGATGCGCTGCTCGCACCATGGTTGAAGGAGCTTGAGATTCTCGATGTTCAGTCGCCGGCTGCGAAGGAAGGCATTGATGCGGTTTCTCTAGAGGAAGGCGAAGTTATCCGTCAATTCGCGAATTACTTCCAGGGGAAGGCGGTCACGAATGTCAAGACCGAACTCACGGCTTTGGGGACGCAGTACATGATTGCCGGATCGATTCGGATTCCGAAGGAACACAAGGATTCGGGTGTTAATTTAGGGAAGTGGCAGAAGTTAGACCTTGAGAGAGATATTCTTTGTTTTGCTGAGGCCTCCTCCTAAAGGTAACAAGTCTGTCTCGCTTGCATCACAAGCCGAATCACGAATTTGGTTGGGTCAAGCAAGCTCATCTGTTGACAGAAGGCAGAATTGGCGTCATTGACAGGAACTCGACAGTATGTCGGAGTGGATCTCCTTTCGAATTCCCTTGTATTTCTTCGGATGCTACCGAATGCCCTGAAGGCATTCTGGACTCTTCTCTAACCTTCGCACGGGCAGCACTCTTCGCTATTCACTCCGGCTCTCTCTATTAGCGAATGCAACGGACGGAACTCGAACCCCAGGGCGTTTTATATTCTTGATCTATCGTCGTTCGTTGTGTCAATCACAAAGATGTTTCCTTCTCCTTCTTAAGATCCATGTCGCTAACAAGGATGGGGGGCGAGGCTGCTGTCAAGCCCCGTGACACGGATTCACATGTCAGCCTTCTTCTTACTGGCATCTAAACATTCGTTGACCCGGATTGGCAAGCTGTTCAACCCGACAAATCAACTCGTGAGACTTGCCAAGAAGGTTTCTTGAACTCTCGTCAGTGGCGCTGATCCCCGTTCTTCCCCATGGGCGTCTTAGCGCCAAGGGCTAACGTCACCATGCTTTCCACTTTTACCCCAGACCCGCTCTTCCAATGGTCTAGACGCAGTCCGGCTATCTTGGACTTCAATTCGCCCCTATCTCCGTACCGAAACATATGGACTGTGCTGGTAGAGGGTTAGACCTTGGAAAATATGAAAGTCAATTCAACGATCCTATTTCAACAATTGCATGTTCAGTCTTTGCATGTTCTCACACTCTGAATCAAATGGTTGATTTTCCACAGCTGTGGAAGAGTAACAAAGAACTTCGTAAGTCGACGATGTCATCTCACGTTGATCACAAAAACCCCTCATCCTCAACGCTCACAGTTCGCGAGCCGTTCGTACCGCAAAAGGAGCAGTCCTCCGGCTCACATCCATCGTCTGCTTCGGCCTGGTGCCCGATAAAGCGCGATCTCCCCCTTCGATGGACTTTGTGCTCGATTATTGGAGAGCCTCGCGGCAGTGGCGCTGGACGCCTTCTCTGATCCAGTCAAGCGTCAGCGCCATGTCTTTTGCCAGGGGCTCGGATTTGGACGATGACGATATGTGTGCATGGCGGGGTACGAAGTATTGTGCCGCGCTGTCAACCGCAGCTTTTCATGCTGTTGCATATATGTTCTTTGCGAGCGCTGTTAGACTTGTTGTATTTTCTCTTAATGTTCAATTCACTTTCCCTGTGAAGTGTTAAATGCCTCTTCCTTGTCTCTTGTACTCGTGCAATCGTATATCATGTCTTCCGAGGGGACTGCGTACTCACCATCCAGCAGTCCACGGACTAAGGACCGGGCCGAAGTGCACCACGATGAAGGGCAATATGGAAGTGGACCCGGTCTCAAAGACCCTGACAGTGCAATCCAGAATTCCGACAGAGCATATGAAAAACACCTAGACAAGCAAGCAGATATAGTCGGGCCATCACCAGCGACTCGTCGTCCTTCAGACACACCGCGATATGGACACTTCGAACACCGCGAGGATCGCGGGAGTCCGACCCTCTCACTACCTCCACCAAACACCCATCTCACAAATCATCCAACAGCAAGCACAGCCATGAGCACAAAGAGTAACAGAACTCAGGGACAGCTTGATCGTTCCCATACCATCTCTACATTACGTACGAAGATCGGCTTAGCACCAGAGGCGCCTATCGTTGATGACCACCATGTGCATTCACATCTGAGGTGGAGCTCAATTCGAGTTATGATGCGGGAGCCGTTTGCAGAGTTCCTAGGAACCTTTGTCATGATATTATTCGGTGATGGTAGTGTAGCGCAAGTGCTGTTAAGTACAGGCCAAACCACAGCACCAGGTGGAAATGGATTCGGAGCATATCAGAGTATCAGCTGGGGGTAGGTCTGCCTCCCATACTTCCTTCATTACCTTCCCTAACAGAACTACCAGATGGGGACTCGGGGTCATGCTTGGTATCTACGTCGCCGGCGACTCAGGGGGATTCCTCAACCCGGCCGTAACATTCTGCTTCTGCCTCTTCCGCAAGCTTCCCTGGAAGAGATTCCCAATCTATTTCTTAGCTCAAGTTCTCGGTGCATTCTGTGCATCTGGCGTCGTCTACGCAAATTACATCAATGCGATCGACCAAATAGAAGGTCATGGCATTCGAACAGTTCCTCCGAGCGCGACAGCCACCGCGGGAATTTTCTGTACGTACCCGCAAGCGTTTTTGACTAAAGCAAGCCAGTTCTTCAGCGAGTTTGTCGCGAGTACGATCCTCATGCTGGTGATCTTTGCGCTGAAGGATGATTCGAATCCCGGCGCTATGGGGAAGACTGGCGCGGGACAGATGTTTCCGCTTGCACTGTTCTTTTTGATTTTTGGACTTGGTGCTTGTTTTGGGTTAGTTTATCCCAGTCTTCTTTTCCCTTTGTTGAGCTAACAGCCCACTTCCAGATGGGAAACCGGCTATGCAATCAACCTCGCCCGAGATTTCGGCCCTCGTCTCATGTCCTACGCCGTCGGCTACGGAAACGAAGTCTGGAGTGCGGGTGGCTACTACTTTTGGATCCCGATGGTTGTTCCGTTCCTAGGATGTTCCTTTGGAGCGTTCCTATATGATGCGATGGTCTATACGGGGCCGGAGAGTCCGCTTAATAGACCGGCGATGGGGTTCCAGGATCTAGCAATTTGGTTGAGACTTAAGAGGGGAGAGAAGAAGAGGCATGAGAAGTATGATGTTTGAGTATCGATGTTAAAAGAAATTGATATTGTTACACTGTACTTTGTAAGATTACGGTTACGAGGGGTGGAAAATGAGTCGCTTGTACGATGTCCGGATGGCGTTGTGGAGTTTTGCTTGGGGTTGCTCTCGATCTACGGACGGGGCCCCGAATTGATGTTTTGATTGGACATTAATACCGTACTTTCATTATGTATTCTGATGTCTCTTGCATTATCCACTTAGATCTCACGATGCAGTTTTGTGGCTGTCGGTAAAAGGCTTTCCTTTCGCCGAAGAACGGCATCTCTAACTTCCGCGCGCCGGTACGACATGCATCAAAACTTCGTTGCGAAAGTTGACCTACCTGAACGGCGTTCTTTTTTTCGGTACAATTAACGTCCCTTCCATATACCGTTCGCTTCGGGAGTTTACTCTTGTTTCAAATGCTCGGGTAGAGATGGGTGTGGAGTTGAAGCCGGGCCAATAAAGAGTTGATATTTCCCCTGCATCTCGCTCCAAAGTGAACCTGCAAGTGCAGCGCAATGATATGGAATCCAAGTCCTACGCTTGGGAGAAATACGCAGCGTATTTAATTGTAAGGGTGATGTGAGATCTTCCAAATGAGCTCGCTCGCTCGCTTAGCATAAGATTGATGATATCAACAATGTTTAATGCACTTTGAAGACATCATCAAATTTGCGAACTTAGCTATCTGCTAAAATAATCGGCAGAATTTATATATTTGATAGTGGAGGTATACATGTTCTCGAATGGGCGGCCTTATCCTAAAAATCTATCAGTCGAGTGCACTTGACATTCGTCCAAGATATACGGTCGAATGACATGTAGACGTCAACACTATATTCCAAGTGTATTGAACGAAGCATGAGATCTGTGATGAGTATTCATGTATATATAAGATGTCCTGCGATAACAGAGAATGATTCAAAAGATCATTGCCAGGGTTCAAACCTCTGTTCTCCTATCTCACACACAGAGAGAATTCCCACTACCTCCAACCACTCCTTCCTAACACCCTCCTCACTTACAAACCCCTTTGAAATGGCGGCTAGAAAGCTCCTCGTCGTCGGTGCAACGGGCAAGCAAGGCGGCAGCCTCATCGAAGCCCTCTCCACCATCTTACCACCATTTAAAATCATTGCCTTGACCCGGGACACCGCCTCATCCGCCAAACCCCTCGCATCTAGACCCAACATCACCATCAGAGAAGGCGACTTCTCACAGCCCTCACCATTCTTCGCCTCTCACAAAGACATCTACGGTGTTCTCAGCATGGCTATGCCACGTACCAAAGTCTCCGAAGAAGATCAAGCCAAACCTCTCATCGACGAGTCCATCAAGTATGGCGTCAACCACTTCGTGTTTACTTCTGTGGACCGAGGCGGAGAAGCCAGTGATAAGACACCAACTGATATCCATCATGTCGCTACCAAACATCTCATCGAGCATTATCTCAAAGAACAGACCTCCAGATCCGGCTCGAAAATGCAATGGACGATCCTACGACTCGTAGCATTCTTCTACAACATGACCCCAGACTTCATGGGCAAAGGATTCGCCAGCATGTGGGCCGGTGTCGGCTCGAAACCTATCCAATTAATCTCATCTCGAGCAGTCGGCTTATTTGCCGCGAAGGCATTTCCAAAGCCAGACAAATTCCAAGGAAAAGCGATCTCGCTTGCGGGTGACGAGTCGACGCTTGTGCAGGCGAGGAAAGTGTTTAGGGAGACGTTGGGGTATGATATGCCTGAGACTTTTGGGGTTGTGGGGAAGGGGATTGAGTTCGCGGTAGGGAGATTGGGATGATGTTTGAAAGGTTTCGGGAGGAAAGGTGTCGTGCTGATTTTGGGGAGTGTAGGAGAATGTTACCGGAGTTGCAGTATTTTGGGAAGTGGTTGAGAGAGAGTAATGGGTTGGAGAAGGATATAATCTGGGGTTGTTTGTAGTTGCCTGTCATTCTGTGAAAATCTCTGCTTAGATTTCTATTGTACACAATTTTGGATTGGATATGGCTGGAAAGTTTCCGAACGTGATCCCACTTCAGAAGTGACTTACATTCAAGACAGTGTTTAGTGGAAAAAGAAATTAATTATCGAGACGACATCAAACGACCAACATTACAACTGCTTCTCACTCATTAACCAAACATTTAGCCGAGGCAAAAAGGGGGAACGTAGCGCGCCAGAGGGGTTCGCCGGAAAAACATTGTGCCGCTTGGCCGAGAGTCCCATTTGGAGATTCAAATCGTAGCCTCGTCCTATCTTCACTCTCTCAAAGAAATGCGACCCTCCTCTACCAACCTCAACGTCCTCAAACAAGCCTACATCATCAGAGGAAGGGTAGCCAATTCTCGGCCGTATCCTCGAAGTGATCGAATGCCAACAAAGATGCCCCAACGACCAAGGGAGATGTGCCAACGTCCACGAATACACAGCGACCTGGATTAATCTGTAAACATCCTTCCTTTGCCACCTCTGTCGAGAGCGGATACTATCTCAAGAAGTTGGACCTTGGGAAAAATGCGCTAGATTTGTGAATACCTCTGGACGGTGGACAGGCCTCAATTAAAACACGAAACATATGGCAGGAAGGGCTTTGGGACATCGTATTGGAATCTGGAGATCTCCAATGAAAGGATCGATGGGTTGCAGAGGTGAGCGTGCAGTATCTGCAGCGGAATTTCAGACAGATGGAGTCTTCAGAGCTAGTGCTCACCAAAGTTCTCCAAACAGAAAAGAAGAACCCTTCCATGTCACGAAAACGGAATACAAAGCTGTAGCTTACAACCCCCCTTCAAGATCCGTAGGATCCGAGATTCAGTCAGGGAGGGGCCGAGTCTCATATGCGACTACCAAAGCAAATATTATCGCACATCCAACAACCAACAACCACGTTTGCAACCTCAAGTCAACAGTTCTAGACACAACAAGTCTATAGATTACTCTTCTGTTCGATGTCGAGGAGGACAAGAATCCCGTTGGCCCAGCGCGTAGGCATTAGGGCCACAACAGATGATGATCGGTCGGTCTTGTAATCAACAGCGGATATTCAGACGACTGCCCTACACCAATCACGAGAAGTACGCAGAAATGCTAGCTAATTTCGCAGCTACACAAGGACAGTTCCACATCGCGTTGCGGCCAATCGTGCATAACTTCGTAGCAAATGGCATATATGCTTTGATATGTCTGGTGAGGGGCTGGACGGGATTGCGAAGTTGGTCGGGCCGTTGCAGCGAGAGGGGAATCGAAATTGAGGACCCATCCACGAGGTCGCTGCGGCATTGGCCCCACATGTGAAAGATGACTGCCGGACTGATAATGAGGCAAATCGGCTTGTAGGTGAGTGCAAAGAACTGCATTCATGACTGGTGGTATGAGTAGCATTCTGGTAAAGGGGATAGCAATCGGTCTTGAGAAGAGGACATCGATAGATAAAAACGGCAAGCTGCAGGCGGTAGCGGAGCAGGAGGATCTATTGCTTTGGCTGGAGCAGAAGGGGTATGTATTGAGCGAAAAGGCGGGTGGATGACGAGTCCGGACTCATTGATCATTGATTTATGACGAAGGATGTATAAATCGGCGTTCTGTCTTGGACGGATCCATATTTGGACGTTCATTATAGCACGATAGGTGGCAAACTTCTGTATGAGGGCACAGAGTGTCATATGCAGTGTTGTAAGGAACATGCCCATTTCTCTTACTATGATGCTTCGGTCCACTTCCTCTCAGCAGTACTTTCGTTCCTTCAAGAGCGAATCTCGATCCTCTTAGGCGATTTCCCGCTCCCACTCTCCAACGAACCATTCTACCCTCAAAGGCAAGGCGCAAGCGCATAGATTCCATACACTCCAGAGTGAATCGAAGCATTGATTTCTATAAAAGAGCTTCTCGAAGATACGTTAGAGCAAGGCAGAGTTGGAGATCGTTATGACCGAACACATTACGTGTGGAGGTGTCCTGCTATTGAGGTTTATAGGTAGGCAAACTCATTTGCGGCAAGCAGAGACTTGAAACCTTGCAGATTGGTAGGCTATGTGGTAGTCCTCGAGAGGTATTTGCTTCATTGGAAAATGAGTTTTTTTTGGGGGGGGGGAGGGGGCGGGGGTTGCCACTTGAGACGTTCGTATCGCTTCGCCTAGTTGTTGTCATTCTCTTCATTGCCGAATTCTTAGAGAGTCTCTGCAGATATCGATCCTTGGATATTATGATGTTCTAACATCTGGTATTTGACATTCTCATGATATCAGACATAGAAGGTAGCAGGATATTTTTTGAGTTAAACAAACGCAAGTTTGCTGCATCGTCCAGCGGCAGAGGGCATTGGGTCAACGGGAGTATGAATGTGTCGCTCGTTACAGACCTTGAGCAATTGAACAGTCTGTTGTCAAAATAAGTAAAACGAAATTGTTGAATTGCCTCGTTAACTGTCAGCTAATTAATTTCAACGAACACTTGGGGTTATAGCAGAGTAAGCTCGTTAAACTGGCCCTCCTTCAGCCAGACCCCTGTCAGTATCAAAATCATACTCAGCTCCATCTCCACGCTACACCACAGAGTCCTATACAGAAATTCGGCCTCCCTCGTCAACGGATCAATTCTTCATATTTGCTGATGAGAAATATTGGCCACAATCTCCTGACCTCTCTTCTCATGCGGGGTGCGGGCCTTGCCGGCGCAGTTCGCTGGCCCGACCCTTTTCAGACGTGCAACAAAAGTATTTCTTCGCGACATCGAAATGCCAAGACTCGTCACTTGAGATTAGTGAGGTTACAGCGATTAAATAACAATTCTCGGGGAACTATCGAGTTAGTCAGTTCTAATGTCAGAAGAGGATTGTTGAATGTTTCAGAGAGCTGGAGCGAGGTTTCATTCATTATTTGGCTGGATATGGTGCTAGAGAGGAAGTGCCAGATCAGTAGGAATCCACGGCGTAGGGGGCGAGAAATCTCCGCAACAAGCTCTGGACAATGGGGAAAAAAGCGGCAACCTAGACAAGTCAGGTACCCGACACTGGAATGTGCAAAGACCACACCTGCGCACCATAAAACCCTCACCCATCTCACATCTAAGATAAAGCTATTCCCCAGCGCAACAGACATTTTGAACATATCCCTCCCTCCCATCTCCCATGCTGCTGAAGTCCAACGCCAAGGATACCCAAAAGGTGGGGTGAGAACTCAGCCACACTCACCAGCATGCACGGTTATTGGCCAACCCACATCGTGTCTGGGCGATCTGTTGCACGTCGCGATGCCACGAGTTGCCGTTTTGTTGCGTGTCGCAGTTGGTGAGTGAGCTGCTGGGTGCCTCGAAGGATCCTTCTGGCAACATTTGGAGGAAGTGCTTGCACGTGATGGCAGGCTTGGGGAGGTTGAGGTTCCAGCAGGTAAGTAGCTCTTGGAGGGAGAGTTTCTTGTTTGAATCTCTGTGGAAATAGACAGCGAGTCCGGTCGCATTGACCGGTAGGTTAGATGTATCAGAATATGTTGGTCTCCCAGCGGCTCGTCGACTACATCTATCTAAGATGCAATTAGTGTCACGTGACGGAGCCATCATTGAGTCGTCATGTTCTGCTTTCTCCGGGAATTGCTGTCATGAGCGATAGCTAGAAGGAATCTAATTAATCGTCTCCGCAAAAAATTCGTCGTCGTTAATGCTCGTTGTCCTTCTACATCCCAGACATGTATATATTGTCGAATAACTTCCCCTCAAACTCCGCTCCATCCAAATCCCGACCATCCCAATCCAACCCAAAACCACCAATCTAACCGAAGCCATGGCAACCAAAACAACACACACATTCAAGACCATCGGTCCTCTCGATTTAAAAGTCGACATCTACACGCCCACCTCAGATCTCTCCCATCCCTCCAACAAGCCAAAGTACACTTCCAAATCCCCCGTCATCCTCTTCATCCACGGCGGCGGCTTCGTAGCCTTCGACCGCTCACATCTCGGCCCAAGCGTCATTCAATCCGCACTCAAGCGCGGCTGGCCTCTCGTAAGTACCGATTATCGCAAACTACCACAGGTGCGCGGTGAGGAATTGCTGGAGGATGTCAAGGATGCGTATTCGTTTGTGAGGGAAGACTTACCAGGAATCCTGGCTGGGAATACTGAAGAGAAGCTCCCTCCGTTCGAGAATGTTATTGTTGTGGGCCAGAGTGCTGGTTAGTCCCCTTCCCTTCTCTTAGCAACTTCCGGAGCCGAACTCGTTTTCGAATTAAAACAAAATGATTAACGTGGAATGTATGAAGGCGGATACCTAGCTCTCTTATGTGGCCATTTCAAAGACCACCGCCCCATAGCTATACTCAGCTACTACGGCGTGACAACAACATCTGACGCCATGTTCAAGCGTGAACGCGATCCTGCCCAACCCAAGATCCCTCGCGCCTACGTAGCGCATTTCCTCGACGAGGAGACCAGTGTCGGGAGTACACCTGCCCATGGAGCATTCTATCCTGATTGTCTCCTGCCCGACCTGACTCGGAACCCGGAATTTGTCCTACCGGCGAGGGATGAAGGCCATCCTGCGCATAATAGACAGTTACTACTTCCGTATTTCGCGCAGGAAAATATGTTTGCTTCGTTTATGGAGGATGTGGATCGTGATTTGGAGGATGAGGGGTGGAGGGATTATGTGCCGACTGTTTTTGTGCACGGAGAGGCGGATGATGCGGTGCCTTTACAGGCTTCCGTAAATTTGATGGAGGTTATTGGTGAGTCGTTCTTGTCTGATGTCTTGGTTGAGTAGGGTTGGCAGGTTGTTGTGTTTGCTTTGCTTCTGGGGTGGAAACTGACTGAGGATATACAGGACCGACCCCTGCGAAGCTTTTCGTGGCAAAGGGAGCAAAACATGCTTTTGACGAACCGTTCTATCTTGGGGATCCTGAGATAGCTGATGTTGAAGAAGGATGGGCGGCTTTGGAAGAGATAGTGAATGCTAAACTGAATGAGTCTGCTTGAGACTCGGGATTTCATACTGGGCCATTCTTAGCAGGAACTTTTGAAAGTGTGGATAGCAAGAAGCTGGTCAATGGAGTGCACATCATCAAATCTCGGAACCTCTGCGTCTTGGGATATAGTCAATTTTGATAGATCAGGGAATAGAATCATTTCTGAATAGAAGGCTCTAAAAGAGGGCGGAACAGCTCTCGGCTGCTTGAGAATGCTTTCGTCCCGACATTAAGTGGCAGTATCTCATAAGCATTAAGAATTTCCACTTGGATGTACTCCAGATATGTCTAATTTTAAACATTTTAAATCTCGCGAACAAATATCTAAACTACAGTAGCAAAAAGAGAAACAAAATTTCAGGACCTTAGCTCGAATTTCCGTGTTTGAAGATCGCATGACATCAGGGGTGACGTCTATGTTGACAATCGCGTAAACATTCCTTCTCGAACGCGTCGTCGATCAATGCATAAATCCCACACTTCTTCCCATTTCCCCCTCATCCCCAACATTCAATCACCCATCGATAAACACAAATCGCGCCCCCAGAAAACGAGAGAACACACGGCAATAATACAATTGCCCATCATGCCCAAAGCAGAACGACGCACTTCCGGAGCTCGCGCAGCTCCTTATCCTGCCATCAAACCTGGAGATAAACCACGGTCTAGCCCCTCTACCTCGAAGGCCGAATCCAAAGCCTCGACTGCGAAGATCCCGAATGCTAAATCGAAAACCACTGCTGCGAAACCTGCGACGAAGGAAGCGCTTGCCGATAAGCCTTCTACAGCAGTCAATAGTTCCCCCAAGACAAAATCCGCGTCGAGGACCAAGAAAGCAGCCTCAGCTCCTACTCCAGCTCCAGCAACCATCGAAGAACCCTCCGAAGAAACGACCGCGCCAACCAATACCCCTTCCACAAAAAACTCCCCTCCCAAGCCCAAATCCTCCTCCAAGAAAGCCACACCAAAGAAAGCCTCCCCACAAATCAACGAAGATACCTCCATAAAATCCACCGCACCCACCTTCCTCGATGTCACCCTCCCCGGCGAACCCACCAATTCGGTACCAATGCACGACACCTGCTCCACGATCCGGCACAAAATCAACGACCTTCTCGGGAAATCCAACAAGAAGCCTGAGAACGGAAACCCAGCCGAGAAGAAGAAAGACGGGAGCTTGAAACCCTTCACGAAAGCGAGTTTCGTGCGCGCGATAGGATGTACGAGCAAGACTTTGGATACTTTCTTGGCGGCGAAGAAGATGATGGGTGGGGCGGAGAGTCCGGTGTATCCTGCTGCGTACATCTTTTTTGAGAAGAAGAGGGTTTGGGAGGGAAAGAAGAAGACTGCGGGGAGGTTGAAGGTTGAGGAGGAGTGAGTGTTTCCCTTTTCCCTACCGTCTTGTCTTGCCTTGTTCAGTTCCTCTTTATATGATGATACATGTTTGATATTCCTTGGATTTCTCTGCTTCTACATTGTATAACCGTCTGTCCCTTTACAACCGTCTAAATGGTCTCCCTCTTAAAGGTCCAGACCTGACACGCATATGGGTCAAGGCAGGACAGACACCAGCCGACTTCCTCGTTGTTTTTCTCCTTCTCGTTTGACGTACTTGATTTCAGCATTGGATGTTTGTGTTGTATATTGTTCACATAGCGTATGCAAGCGACGGATCTAACCGTCCTATCTAGTCGACCCAACGGTCTGAAGTTCGTTGACCCGAACCATATTCGCATCCTCTGCGAGAGAGGGACAGACACCTCCCAATTTCTTGACGAATACGGACAATAGTATCGCGAAAGCCATCTTCAGTGAGTTGGCTCACCTGTAATTTCATATACAAGGCTGTGTATAGAAATTCAATAGAAATCTACTTGCAACCTTTCTAACAATTTTGCAATAGTCGCCCTCAGGGACTCAAGTTCTGGGATCCTAACCTCAGGCGGATCATGGTTGGGCCAGGAGAGCATGTCTCAGACTTTTTGGATAAGTATGGTCAGTGTGGTCGGTGAGTGGGAGGGGTTAGGATGGGGGTTGAGGAGTGTGTATATATATTATAAGATCATGGTGTTGAAATCAAGGCTTGATATAGATATATGTCTAAGAAGATCGTTATACTACTATCGAGAATTCAGAATTAAGATTTCTATTCTTACTTCTAAGATTGCTGGTTATTTAGTGTTTTCCTGCAGATTCATTCTACTTTTTCATCCACGACGCTTTTGTCAAGTACTTGCATCATCAGCTCACACCGACTATCATCCAAACCTCCGATGAAGGGAGCCTTCAAGAGTCTAGAACCGCTAGGTAGCCAGGCAGCCTCACGATTCCATCTCAGCTTCCCTTCCCCTCCCTCCGCTCACCAATCAAATACCGAACAAGCCTTACCCGGCTCCCGCCCCCCGAGCCCAATACTGACCTGTCAAACCCAGCGCCCTATCATCCAACCCACATCTCAATTCACAGTACGTTATCTCTTCCGTATCAGCTCTGCGGCTGACGAGAGCAATGCCAGAAGCGCAGGGATATAAGTTACACTACATGGGCACAAGGCAGCAGCAGCACGGCCTCATGACCCCGCACCACCTCCGACTTTGCACAACCTTATCTCTACGTTCTACAGAACAACTTTAGGAAAATAAGAAGCTCCGATAAACCGAACCCTTCTTTTTGGACCAATTTGGTGATTATCTCTTCACTTGATTTTGGTATTTTTTAAGTTGAGGAACTTTTGGTACCGGACATATCGTTGGGAGTCGATCGGCACCCATCCTTCCAAAATATATTTAGATTTCCATCATTTACGTCAAATATCTTCCCCAGGCATCAGGCAGGCAATCCATCGACAACCTCAGCCTTTCTCACACCACCACCATTTCCCACAGCCAAGAACCAAACAGCCAAGAATCCAACGTTGCGAGTATGGATTCCACTCACGAGCGGGGTGCCCATTTGATCTCAGTACACAGCAGCCGCAGTCACGGTGATAAAAATCTCCCATCACCCAACGGGATAAGATCCTCATCATCCTTAAGCTACCTCAAGGAAATTTCTGCCGCGCCGGAGAATACCAATACCACCTCCCACGTTCCGTGCACCGCCGATCGTGAATGTCACAATTGTCGCACACTCGGTGTAGATTGTAGCGCGGTATCAGTACACAGTCACAGTAGCTCTAAGTGCGACCGCTGCTCGCTCATGGGTATGAATTGCGATTTAGAAGCTCCGAGACCAAGATGTTGTAGAAATGACTGTGGTATGGCTGGACTTGAGTGCGTTGGAAGTGGAGATGAGGATGGGGAGGCCTGTGGAAGGGATGAGCGCTTTGGTGTGGAGGAGTCTTGTAGAGAACTGGTGAGCACATATGAACGTGGGCCAAGGCGTCTGCGCGTCGTGAATACGGAGGAGATGGATCTAAATTCGGAGAAGAATCTGGATTCGGAGAGAGATACGAGCCTAGATGACTTGGATGACGAGCGGAGTGACGAGGCTGGTGAGGACGAGGACCTCGAAGCTTACCCTGCACCTGGTCTACTACAGGGCGACACTTCTAGAAACTCCATTGCTGTGTGTTCTCAGAGGTGTGCTGAGGGCATTTCGATAGAGAGGGGGGCGAAGTTCCTACACTGTAGAGAGGCAGTGAAGGTATCTGAGGAACAAGTTCCAGGATGGAAGAAAACGATCAATCGATTCACAGGTGTGTTTGAATATCCGGTTTACCAATACTGTGTGCTAATTGTTAGCTTAGATGGTAAAGCGATGAACATATGTGCTGGGTGTTTTCAACCGAACTTGAATCCTGATGCAGCCGAGATTTATTGTCTTGAATGTAAAGAGATGCTACTGAGATGTGTGGCTAGTGAAAAGAGTTGTGGGAGAGAAGGGTCCACCTCGTGGGGAAGGACAGAGCCTGTTGTTGAGGGTAAGGACTTGTTTTGGCAGCTTTGATTCCGAAAGTAGCTGCTAACCTTTCATTCTAGATCCTGAAAACTCACGAAGAAATATCGAACTCGACTCTAGCTCAAGCATTAATACCAGCACACACTCCAATGCACTACTCAGTCAAACCACACTTTACAAACCCACATACTTACCTCAAAACGCTCCAGATACTAAGGCCCAGGCAGGCTACATGGAAGGCGCAGACACCAGCGACTGGAGTGGTGAACCGAATCCGGACCCGATCTCCACAACCCGAACACCAGGGAAATGGGCATTCCAGCCTTGCATAAGCTGTCAGACTATCGGTCTTCTCTGCGATCATGCCTTACCATGCTGTACACAATGCAAAAACACCGATAACAAGTGCAGTTATCGCTGCCTCTCCAATCCCCGCCGAACTAAACCCGTCCGTTGTAAGTTAATCTTCCCATACCCTCAGATTAATTTTCTTCTTTTGCTTCTCAACCTTGATCTTTGGACTTGAATGCTGACCTTAACAGTCGACGAAGTACTCCGAACGTGTTTCGGCTGTTTTCAATCCAATATTCGCACCGAAATTTCAGGTCTCTGTCAAGCATGCGAAGTTCTACGCATAAAATCGGCGAAAAGTATTACCTACAATCTTACCAACTCATCATGCTCTATAATCGACAACTCGGAATCTGCACCCATACGTTTCTTGGCTTCGATGAACACCCGATTCGAGGATTTTCAGTTATGGCACGATTCACAACAACCGCACACCCAGTCGAAGTCAGAGACACAAATGCAATCAGAACCAGGACCAGCACCCAAACCACAACAGCAGTCTCTAATTCAACTCCCTCCAGTCCTATCATCAGAAAATATCCCACTCCCTGGCTTCACAGCACCCTGCCTCGCATGTCTAGACAAACTCGTCGCATGTGCTCTCCATCCGCAGCCATCTCCCCATCTACGATCATTTATGAAACCCTTCATCCCTCTTTCACTCGAGGGTACAGCTCCGAACCCAGCAGCGGCAGTCCCCTGTTTAGCCTGCTTCGACGGAGAGACAATCTGCGCCCATCATATCACATCCGAGAGGGATACGAAAGTTGCGCAAGCATGTGGGACCTGTCGCTTAGCTGGGTTGAAATGTGATGAGTTGAAGCCGGGATGTGGAGCGTGTGTGGAGAGGGGGTTAGATTGTTTGTATATCAGAGGTTCTGGGAAAGGTGGGGAAGGTGATGGTGATGGTGTGTATCTCCCTATTTTCTCCTTTCCATACAGCTTATGTGGCAGTAAAGACGGTCGAGACAGAAAATACCACTTACTAACGATGTGATATAGCACCAGAAGTTCTTCTCCCTCTCCCAGCGTCCTCCACAGAAGCTGCACCTATACCCCGTGCCTGCGGTGGCTGTCGCATGGCAGAAGTAGAATGCGATGAGATGCGACCTGGTTGTGCGGTATGTAAAGAGAAAGGTCTGGAATGCCTGTATATCACCCGTGGAACTCCGCCTGACCAAGAACCATGTAAGTTTTCTTCTCTGTTCCTCTCTCATCTCTTTTATCCCTCTCATTCGCCTCTCCTTAAACTCCAGATTCTTAACTTTTAGAAATCATGGGTTACATTACTAATGCACATCTCAGCCATCCCTACACCAACTCCCGAAGACGATGATGAATCCAAACCTGTCACGCATAATACACGACTTTTTAACTCGGTCGTTCTCCTCCCAGCCAGAGCAGCCAATGAGGAGACGAGTGAAGGGAGTGTGACAGATATCCGTGAGTCTCGGCTTGACGACTCTATCATTCTCGCTGCAGCGAGTGAGGGTGATGATCGTGAAGATGGAGAAGATGGAGATGTGAAAGAAGACGATGAATTAATAGCGGAGATGGAGGAGCTGGATAGCCAGGATTGGGATGTCGTTAGTAGGAATGAGGAGTATGACTTTGTAGTTTCTGGGTCTGAGGGGGATTCGGATGATGGGATGAGTTTGGTGCTTTGAATTGCTTGGGGTTTGCGCAGGATTAGACAAGAGACGGAGTGTTGTAGTGTTTGGCCTGCTTGCGGTTGTTGTTACGAGCTGCGGCTTTTTTTTTCTGTGTTATGTGATACCATGGTTTGGTCTTCATTTGTTATTATTGCTTGCGCTTCTCTTGCTCTGCTGAATGTCTCTCGCTGTTATAGGAAACTACCCCACTGCAGGGAAGTACTCCAGTGTTCAACATAAACAAACCTCCCACCTCTTTCCATAGACTCGCCGCGTCGTCCGCCATGCCATCAGTCCCGACCTCTGTACATTCCTATCTCGCGTTTCCTCATTTCGAGGTTCATAGTCTGCGGAAACTTACCATACTGACACCGTCCGTACCTGACCTTATCCCACGGCGCTCTCACTCCGCCTCCCTTCGCCCAATACGCATTATCCACCCTCACATACCCCTCCCTCTCCAATCTCTGATTCCGAAACCGTTGCAGTATCGTGATGGTGCCACACTCTATAATACATCTCTGGCATCTGATTACTCCACACTCTATCATCGTACCCTCGCCTTCTCGCACACAGTGGTTACACGGGCCGTTGCGCATCACGCGAGATCGGTCGCGCTCTTCTATGTCGTCCGAACACATGTTCCAGAGGTCGTAGTCGTACATGTTGCCGCAGCGGGAGCAGGTATAGTGCATGTGGTCTTCGATGGGAACTTTACTCCACGGTGAAACGGGGCTGCCAAATATTGGTTTTTTGGGTTGAGGGGAGGTTGGCTTTTTACTAGCTTTGCCCTTGCTTTGGATGTTTGCTGGGATGGAGTCGGTTTGTCTATTTGAAGAGGAGCCTCCCATGGCAGAATATGCACCATTCGCGTTGTGTGCTTCCTCGGGGTTTTCATTTCCGCTATTTGTAGGTTCAGAAACGCCAGGGGAAGCCCTTCCGTGATGACTTCGGGTTTTGAAGCCTATCTTGCGGCAGAAGCGAGAAAAGCGGCTCTTGAAACTATTTGGTCGTTCCACGTCTCTTGCGGTAGATCGGGAATCACTTTGAGAGGACTGTCCTTGTGGAGTGCTCTGCGGGGCGGTTGCTTGTGATGTGCTTATAGCAGCGGCTGGTGGTGTAGCTCTCTGCGCTGAAGCTTTTCCCTCGTGACTGCTCAGCCTCGCTGGTGGATCTTGATGTTGCCGCCGGGTCCAGATGGGGGGTGGTCCTGAGTCCATGATGTCTCGAGCCGGTGAGTGATGTGCTCGGGGTGATGAGACGGTTGGAGGGTATTATGGCTTTTGGTGCTTGGTTTTGAGATGTTGTGGTAATTCGTGGGGGAATGTAGAGACCTGCTGCATAGAGCGAATGAGTGGGTTTTATGAAATTAACGAAAGGAAATGTTGGATAGGAAATGCTTTATGGCGGTGGATAGTGATATTGTTGCTTGAGTTGGAGTTTTTATTGATGCCAAGAGAGGTAAAGATTCGTTGCTAGGTCTTCTGGCATCGCGCCTTCCCTGCTTCACTTGACAGCATATAAGGGAGGAAACGAACATCTAGGGGGAGAAGTTTTCAGCGCTGCCATGCAGTTGTTCCTTCTGCTCTCTCAAAGTTCTTCAAAAGCCGTATTTCTGAAGCCAAAAAACTCCTGTAGACAGGGGAGACAAGGTCGGCTAGAGTGAAAAGAGAAAATCTGGTCTATTTCATAAGCAGACATGAACTTAAAATTTGGCACAGCTTTCCAAAAAGAATCCTAGAATTATGGAACAATGATATATTGATGGCGTATTGATAGTAGCTTCTGCTTGTTCTCTTAAGATTCAAACAGCAACTTTCTGAGGCAGCCGATATCCTCAACGGTAGCGTTGCATTGTGCAATTCCTTGAACAACCAATGTCTAATTTAGGATATGTACGGTATCTTATTCTGTGAAATGACTAGTCGCTTGATTGCTTGCAGAGGTTACCGTTTTCCAGTTTGGCTCCGAGGGCAGATCGGTGTCTGTGCCTCAGGACGACCACGAGATGGAGGAGTTTTTAGTATTCTATAGTGAAGAATATTTGAAGAAGAAAAAGAAGAAAATAGTCTCCCTTTGAATGATGCAATGGTTAAGTGTACTTATCATCTGGAACTGGGAATTCGCTTGTTTCTTAAAGTCTATGTTGCAGTGGTTCACTTTACCCCACCCTTTTCTCGCCTCGCTTCGCCAGTAAACAATAGCAGATTACACACAAGCTCGCCTATTTCTCTGCAGCATGTTAGATTATTTTGATTCTGCATGTGTATAGTCGCATTGAGCCTGGTTTATTTTTGTTCTTCATTTAGCTTTGTATTTATTAGTTTCTTGATTTGGCTGAACGTCGTGGGGAATAAGTCACGATTCCCACTGGGCTCCACCCGTTCTTTCCAAGCTGCAAGCTAAGGCACGGAGTCTTGATGTGCCATCTTGCAAATAAATAGATAGCGATAGTCCTCTATGGACCTACAATTCTGACGAAGTCGTTGCATGGCCGAAGGACGGGTGGTAGAGTGGACAAACACACTCTTCAACCCTCCACTTTTTTACATCCGGCTCGGGATCGCTGCAGTCCTCTCTGCATACATTAACAGCGCAAGAGAAACGATGACAGTTGCCGACCGCCAATCTCTGTCCTGAACGTTCACCATGTCCAACGAGGAAGGGCTATCACTGTGATCTACAACGCTACAACTCGAGCCTTTAGGTGGATAAAATTGAGTCCATAGGAGTCCTTAGTAGGGCCACTCAACCAGAGTCGCGCAAGTCAAAGTGCCGATCGGTTTCCTGCATGCCTACGTCTATAATGATATGTGTGATGAAGGGGCAAAATTAGTGGAGCTGGGGGTTTGCTGAATCTACGCTCAACTATGGCGAGGCTTGATTGTGCTTTCAATGTGCAGCGACAAGGTTTCTCTGCTAAATTCCAGCGTCATTTCAGCTCTTATTCACGGTCGATATTGATTAGCAGTGGTGTTTTGTTTTTGGGAAGTGTGGTGTGTTTGGGTTGAATCCTGGAATAAGTTCTTGCCAAGCTGTACTCTTTGTGAGAAAGGACTTTCTCAAAAACCCGTTCACTTTGAGTGGTAGTATATTTAGAAACTTCGAACGACTGCAATACAACAAGCAGACAAGACTTTTATCTCCGAAGGGTTCATGATTGATTATCCCATGAAACGGCCTGCGGAGCTCAAAGCATCATGAAAAATCTCGTAATGCATGCTGCGACATCTTCTACCGGGAGGCTGCAAATTTCAAGGTTGCATAAATTGATCATAGACACATCGAAGCAGTGCCGCTGGAAGGATTCACGTGAAAGCGAGCCTACTTGACAACAAAGCCTGTCTAAGCCTCGCCATTTCGTAACGGTGTACAGAACATATATTGTAGGTACTAGGGCTGGCGAAACATGAATTCCTATCAATGGCCTGTCGGAGATAACTGACCAAAATTATGTATTGCCACCTCCCAAGGCGAATGCATACATCGGATTACGCAGCACTTAGGACAGCTTTACGATTGGAAAATACTTCAAAAAGCAACCCACATACGCTATGTACTTGAATAAGGTCCGCTTGAATACTACTACTGCCAAGTGGGGCGTGGCCAACACAACATGCAGGTACTCCTAACAAGGTGTGCCATGCCTAAAAATCACCTCTAACACCGCCCCATTATCTGAAATTCTAGACAAACAGCGTGGCAGTGATTTATAGGATAGTACACTGAAGTGAGAGATCGACTCGTACCTAACTAACCTTGGAAATTGCGTTTAACAGCCAGGATTCAGTGACTGCGGGGCTGAACAAAAAGCAAATATCAATTCATCAAGCTAGAAGTCCGGCTAAGAACTTGAAGATCTTGGAACGAACATCCGTGGAGATGAAGAAAAGTAACTAAAGAAGTTTATGAAAGCTAGAGAAGTGATCCATTGAAAAATAAAACAAAAGAATGGGGCTGCGAAATTAACAGTGAAAGTGTAGGTATTGAGTACTGGCTGTTACTCGACATTGACTTTCCGCTTCATAAAAAACTCACTGGCGAATTTTATTTGCCGTATGTGCAAATGAGCCCTGGCACGCCTGTACTCAAGCACGAAACTTTCCATAATAGCATATGATAGACGCCAGGTACGCAAGCCCTTGCTGCTTCGAGAACGTTGGCTTGCCGCAACTAACTTTTGCTGTATGGGTAAGGATACAACAAGTAACAAGACTTCGTATGCTGTTCAGCCAAGCTGCCACAGTGTGGATATGCTAGCCAAAGATCATTTGACGTAGACGCCGAGGACCTGTGTCGACGGTCGAGATCTTTCTTGGTGTCTTGGTCTTGGCAGGACGAGAACTCTATTTCCCCGCTGTTGTACGGTCACCATAATCGCCTCACCCAATGGCCTTCGCATCTCGGGCTTCTCTAAGTCCGTCCTCTCGGCGTCCAGATTTAAGCGAGTCGGCGTTCATTCTGAGTTCAAAGTCCTTCTCGAACGGAACAGCCCAGCATCCAAAACCCGGATACCACGATCTTCAAGCCCTGCCAACAGGCAGTCGCAACTTTGATTGCCATCATCTGATCCTGGTACGACCTGTACAATTCTTCCAAGCTAGAAACTTCCAATTTGTCCTTTGTTGTCCAGCAGTCGACCGTAGTGCCTCAATCAAGGATGCTTCTCGCAGCGCCGTATACGTATCGCAAATCATACCTAAGCGGATGCGAAA